>WION01000001.1:0-1200000 GCA_015039365.1 Amanita rubescens
CGTAGCGGGCAAAGCACAGATAATGGACCTCCAACTTCCGCCGACTCGGGCTCTTCGACTATAATTTCAACGGTGGGTCCGCAATCATCGGCTAGATCTTTAACCAGAAAAAAGGCTTCTAAATCGTGAAGAAAGGTTTGCGAGAGACAAGAATGATCATCTAGATCTTCTGGTTGAGTGTGGACGGCACTGTCATTGCCTGAAAAATTTGGCCCATTGGACTCCAACCGCGAACTCCAAGGCGACGACTGCAAGCGGATGATACCCAGTCCGTCAAAAATGTGTGAGGGGTCCTCTTGACGTTTAAGGCCGTATATGCCCAGACCAATCGGCAGACTAGGCTCGTCGATAGTTTTACCGTTCGTAAGCCCAACATAGAACCGAGAAGCCTCTTCATCCAAAGTGGAACGGGTCATAAGTAGCAGAGGCGAAAGCGGCTCTGACGGAAGGTCAGGTGTGAGATTAAACTTGAACGCGTCGAGGTCGCCAGATTCTAGTAGTGTGGTTGTCATATCCAGAGTGAGACTGGGTGAATCATCCGAGACGAGGGGAGCTCGGTCAACCACATGGTCGCCGGAAACAGCAGACGGTTCAATTCCCTCGCTGGACGGCAATGCCGTTTGTTCTGGGAACTCGCTCAACGAGAAAATTGACGAGGACCTTGGAATAGGTGTAGTACACTCTCTAGATGTCTATCGTGCACAAATTATAAGGCCAAAACGATTAAGTAAAGCCAAGCGGCGAACACACCTCCAGCTCGTGGTCTTCGGGGCCATTCCAAACCCAATACTCCGTGCTTCCCGCACTTCCGGTTCGCTCATGATGACAGTACGATATCCTCGTAGCGCCCGCCCACATTTGCCAGAGCCCTGGATTATTGCTTCGTGGTTCCGCATGCTGACAAGAATTTTGCTCATTAGGTTGATGCTGTTGAGGATTTGCATTTGACGTATTGAGATTGGCGTATGCGTTGATTATTCTGGATGAAAAACCGCTCAAAATGGTAGTGATAAACGAGTGCATGGTAGATGAGATCTATGAGACAGGATAGGATGCGAAGTCTAGGATTAGATCACGCATACTATGACGTTAGTATTACCATTAAATCCGCGCCTTTCGGCTATGATGTAACAGTATGTCCCTTTGTCCCCTTTTGGGTTCCCTTCCCGCTGCTAACCTCCGTTACTAGCTGACCTTTCATACACTGGAGCTTGTAAATATATGATCGCCAGGCAACCCTTCCCGAACCATATAACACTTTGACACCCACCTTGATAGCTCGGAGAGGCCGATTGGCTTCGACCAAACATGCGACGTTCGAGGAGTTTTATAAAAGGTTTCCGAGTGACGATTAAGGTAATTTCTAGTGAACTCAAACATTTTGCCCTATCTAGTATCTACGCAAAGGAACAGAGTTCACACGTGTTAGGGTCATGCTCTCCGAAATAACAAACATGCATAGGTCACATCTGATGTTCGATGTGTACCAATATGGTATTCTCGTAGGATGCCCGCCTGAAGTAACAACAAATTCCATGGTTCAGCCAAATCTATGGGCATCAGTACTGATCCACGTGCCTTCAAGCTTCAATGCCAACATCACCGGTACCGAGCACTCTCAGTATGAATGAACATCCTCATGGCTTCGTATTTCACCTGGCGTCTTACATTCACTCGGCAAACCTATTTACTAACTGACATTCTAGTTTCTCTCCGCTTTACAAGGAAGTTTTCCAATTTTACATTGAATGGCTGTTGCGACTAACATTGCTTGACCAGCTAGGCAGTTCAAGCAGGGAATCTAGGGCTCAGACACTGAACCACACCAAATCGGCGTGGCACGAAGTTGTTATCGTCGCATAGCATACATTGTCCCCCACCTCGTCACCTTGGGTTTAGCTTGTTGCAGAAGAGCAAACACACGATGCAGACCAACTCTACGACCTATAATATGCCGGTGTTATACGTGTCTTATAAGGTGTCATTCTATTCCCGCTTGCTCAACACTCTCAACGCTATGACTACCAGTTTCCTTGGAATCCCGTTGAAGTCCCGGAGCACAAATCCGCAAGAGGCTCCCGAAATCAAACCAATCAATCATGGCCACCGCTACCTCGAGAGCTACCGCGATCGCTTGTGTTCCTTATACACAGAGCCTGCATATGTCCATCTTAGCTTCGAGCGATGGCGGGTATCTGAAATTCGTACATACAAGGATCAAGGAAGCCAACTCAAACACGAATACCTCGTCGCCACAGTTCATGATGAAAACAACGTGGAAATTCTTCTCCGCATTGAGCGGCGCGTTCAGGATGCAGACACGAGCGAACCAAATGGTCAAAGCAGCCTCTCATCGAGCAAGAAAGTGGCCTGCGACCAGGTTACTCTATTGCAGCCCTCTACCTTCAATGATGACCAGCTCCCGGTTAGCCTTTACCAGTTCCACGACGGCCATCACGTTCCATTACCCAACTTGATTGTGCTCGCTTGCACGGTCAACGAATGCAGCAGAATCTACAACGCCGTATTTCATAACTGCTACTGGTTTTGCCACGTGACGTGCGAAGCGCTTAGGAATGTGTTCAATGCCACAGTTGTAACCGTTGAGGGCAGCAGCCAACAAGGTTGCCTATACTTTCTCCCATTACGTGGCACTATAGACATAAAAGATGTTGTGAAGAAATATCGCAAAGCTTGGGATGAATTCGTACAAAAGGTACGTTGCCCATTTTAACAATAGCCATTTATCCCTGACCCGTGCCTATGACAGATTAACGAGATTAAGAACAATCCAAATAACGAGCACGCCATCGCAGCTAGGAAGTCCGCAGAGAATGAGAGACGTCGTGCTGATATTGCGACGAAGCGTGCTGAGGATGCCGAGCAGGAAAACAGAGAGCTCAGGGCTATGCTCGGGATTGTGAACAGGTGACGAGCCGCGGAGGAGAATCAGCGCGCTGTCAATCTCGAGCGGGAGCTCAGAGCCAAGCATGGCTATGATGACATGGACAGGTGACAAAATCCACAAGAAACATGTACTTACGTCCCCATTTTTACGATTAGGTTTCCCAGCGAGATTGTTATGCCTGTATTTATCTAGCGAGATTGTTATGCCCACACTTATCTTACGCACTGTCGTCCCTCACCTTAGAGCACAGTAGATTTTATTCACCGATGACCATCTGTCTAATATGTTGAAGTCGTGCCATGTACGAACGTCCAAAAATACCAGTCGAGACTCTAATCATACATGCTACTAACGCCCTTATTATTACGAGTGCAGATCAAACCACTTTTCCAAGGGAGAATGTGGTCAACATGGGCTTGAAACAGCCGAGTCAATTTCTGGCCGCCTTCTACTACGACAGAGCCCCCCGCACTCTGTTTTTGGCGAAATTCCCGGCTATCATGCTTCTGATTACTTTGTGGCTGACGTATGTTCCGAAGCGGCGCTCCCAATTATCTGCACCTTGCAAACGACTCCACGCCAAACCTACCACAATGTCAGGTCCCGATGAGATGAAGACAGGAGGAAATCCTTAAAATATAATCCCAATCATTGCCTTTTTTTTCAAATGGCCGCAGGGTTCTGAATAATTCGGATTTACCCTGTGACCGGTGACCTCTGACGAGACCTTGCATGTTTAGAAATGCATCTCTTGGAACATGGACATGTTCGGTATCGCATTCATGGTCAAGCGCATCTTTCCGAACCATCTAGTTCTAAACTAAGATGGCTTAGATAGGGGCAGAGTGGCGAGCTATTTGTAACTCCTCAAAGGTTTATCATTAGGATGATACTAAACCAGGAACGCAGCAAAGGCAAATCCAATCGTAAACGTCGATGAGCGAGGTGATCTCAACACGCCAAACTTCTCAGACCTAATCTCACTCAACATGAAAGATGTTCAGCTAGCCTACTTTCAGCACTTTTCTTTTTCATGATCTATGATCACCGTTGCAAGTATGCCATCCTTTGATGAGTAGCCTCTCCCGGAACTATGAAGAACTATAGATTCCGGAATGGATGAGCTGGAGAAAATGTATCAACAGTTGGCTGATATACCTATACTTGCCTTTCACCAAGGGACATCTGAATCATCGGGTGAAAATAATTGCGTCTCGGGGTGTTTGCTGCGTGTGCGGTGGCCGCTTACTTCGACACTAGCTCTCGCCCAACTTCAACAAATTTGAATAACACGAGCCTCATACTAGTAGTGAGGCTACTTGCATTTGGACGTTGCTTGGACCAGCCAAGTTGCGTATTAAATCACTGGACTCTCTGGATGGTGACTGGGGACGAAGAGAAAGATGGGAAAGTACGTCACACCGTGACGGATCTCACCTTCCGAGCTCTCTTCCAACAATCGTAGGTTTCGTCCGCTTTGAGCGATAGATGATTCTTCTTCAAGTTCGTATATGAGAGTGGTTGAAGCATCGCCCAGAATAGATGGACCTCTCGGCATATAACTATCCCGTTGACAGCTGCTCGAAGTTTGGGGGACTCATGACTATAAATATCAAGATTCTGGAACTATTACTATCATGTTTTCTCTTCACGTGTGTCGTACATGCTCTCATCTCGCTTCCGCCCTATCTTGCGACAGCCGATGTAGAATCGGACCTCATTATTATCGCTGATCAGCATCAAGGTTCCCATCCTTGACCGGAGTAAGTAAATGTATTATTGTCTCCCTCGTGCCCCAATTACTCAATATCATTTGTTGTCCTTATCTGCATTCGGCGAAACAAGTAGTGCGTCTAATGTATCTCATAACTATTCGAGCATGGTCTTGATGGGTCACAGGGTATTTTGTGGGTGTTTTGATGCGCATTCGTGTTTGCGTCATTTATGCGTTGCATACCTGGTTAAGAGTTTACAAAAGAGGAAGCCTGAACCGAAGATTACGGGCTGGGGTGTGAATGCGGTGAGAGGGGCTGTCATGATCACCCACTACAGTGGGGTCATTTTTGCAGCACAACGTTTGCTTCATGGGCTTTGTAAGTCGTGGTAATTTAACTTCTGCTTCAGGATGGGCTCCCATGAAGTTGCAGTGTTCGATCACCCCGACATCACGATCGGATCCGATGTCCAAACTGCAGCCCTCAAAGTCCGGGTTTGACCACCGTCCAAGCCCTTTCGGCTAACGAATGAAATGTACTTGAGGTTCTTGAGGTTCTCATCAATCTATTCTGATTACATGTGGCGCGGTTGCACTTGACCCAGGGAAGCGATTGCATTAGAGACGCAGTCAGTCGCTCATTATCTGGTTATGAGACAGTCACACACCGGTTGGATGGAGTGCGAGATTGCCTTCGTTGTGCGAAAAACGACGCCTTTCTTAACCTCTTTGTTCGCATCCGTTTTGTCCCCATTCAACTAATTAAGGACGGCCAGGCCGCAAAGAAAGGTGCCGGAGGCGAGAATGTTGTTTGTTCTATAAAACAAGTTGCTCACGCAGTATGATCTTGTTTTTGACTTCGGAGAACAAAGCTCGACGGTGAGTTTAGAGTTTCAGATGCGATAACTCCGGGCTTATTTCGGTACAGGGGATGTCGACAACATCGGAGAAGGGCGAAGCGCCATATAGTATAATTCGGACAATTTCACCGAGAGCATAAGGTTACCTCGTAAGCATAACAACGCATGCAATAATGAGGTTAGAAATATCAATCCGTGCCTTCAAATCAACGTACTATCGATCTGCAGCCCGCTGGTTGACACGTTGGAAGAACTTCATAGCAGTACCCGGTGCACGCGCCTCCGGTTCACCAGTTGCCGAGTCGCAATCAGGGTTTTAATGAACTCGACTGCCAAAAAAAGCATGTGCAGGTATGGTACTGGTATGCATAAACGCATCCCTCCACGACCCGGATGTTGCGCAAAATATCAAGTTTCGAAAGCAGATGCTTCAGGGGATAGAAGTCTTGCGGTCATCAAGCGGTCCACAAACCTTAGTTCCAAATGACGAACGTGGACAACCACGGTTAGTATACGATAACATATCGCTCACATGTTTTCGAAACTGCTCGCAAAAAACTGGCATTTTAATTGACATTCTAGTAAGTCTTTTCCGCTCTACAAGGAAGTTGTCAGCCACAGTTTCGGAATCTTATCATGATCAGTTTAACAATTCGGCGGCGCCCACTGCCCATATTCATATGTGTTGCTCATACCATTATTGTGGGTATGGCGAGTACAGGCTTAATTTGACTTTTCAATATGCCGCGGACTGAAACCAGTAACTACTTTCGAATATCCGTTCATTATTCAGTGATTTGCGGAGGTATTTACACTCCGCGAAATTGGACACGCATCAAATTCCACTGCTTATGCCAGTACGTCAGCTTCATCGATGCCTTCGGATGAAGCTTGGCCGCTGTAAAACAATGCCCGGCCTCCCTTCCCCCGAGATGAAACTTGGAAGGAACTAGAGCTTTAAATTCCTTGCATCACCAGGCACTGGGGCATTCCGAGTGTCGGGTTGGGCAAGACGTCTCCCAGATTTGTTCTAGTGGTCTTGAACGAGAATGTTCGATGAGTTGCCTTTTCTGGGAGTCTATCATAATGTCCGTAAATGCTATCTATCCCTTTAAGACGCGTACGGACAACTTCGGCATCCATAAAGGGCCCCCAGTGTCTCTTCGCACAGAACCTTCTTGATACAGCAAGATAAGGTCGCTGATGTCATGTAGATGGACATTTCCGACGAGAGAAACTTTGAACAACAAATTCGAAGGTGGGTCTAGCAGCTGCCTGTTGGGTGTTCGTCTTCGATGAAAGAAAATTTGAAGACCTTGCTCGTAAGCCTCGCATCTCGAACAGACGTTTCCCATTGATCGATCCTCAAGGTCTCTGAAAAATAATTTTTTGGCATATTCCTGCGTAACAATGCAAATCCAGATGCTACTAAGTGATCTTTCGGATTCACAGGGATATGCTGGTAACACGTTTTGGAATCAAGATCATCATCCTCAATTCAATAGCAGAAGCCCAAGGCAGTTGTCACAACGTGGCTTGAGTTGCCAGGAACATGTCAAACTGCTGTGAGCTCGGGCAGATTATGACTCTGTGAGTGATTGTGCCATTGTTGTCTTTTACAGAAATTCATCTGCTCGGAACTTCACATCCTCATGACGTGAAGGTTGACTTGGGCATGGAATCACCAGGCACCCTGATGAACACTTTTAATTTAATACGTATTGCTCCGCAAGGAAGTTAATGGTGAGTTGGATGAATATCTGTAGAAGACGACAATATTCGGGATGTTGAAACACCCCCTGCGACCCTGTGTGGCGTTGAAGTTCATCATGCAGTGTCTTGCCACCTTCGGTTGAACTCGTTTCGGAAGGGCAACTTCATGATTGAGGGAGTGGCGACATGATGCAGCCTCAGGCCTGGAGGCGATGGTACACGCCGTGGATTATAAGGACTATATCATGCCTCTTTCACACGTATCCTGCCAAGTACCCGTCTGTACTCCCTCTTCGCTACCGACACCATCGCCCGAGTTATCATGCAAGCGTCAGAGTGGAATCCTGGTGACGAAGGGGAGTTCGAACCATTCCAGGATGGCCAACGTTCCCTTAACCACTACCGGGACTCCCTGTGCATCTTGTACACGGCAGAAGCCGACAGTTACGAGCTCAGATTCGAACGCTGGAAAGTGTTCAAGATACGTACTTACAAGGACCGGGGAACGCTAGCCAAGCACGAATACCTCGTTGCCACTCTCTGCAATGGGGATGGTCGCGAGCTCGAGCTTCGTATGGAACGCCGAGTCCAGGAGTCATCTGCCATTAATCTCATCACGAAAAGCCTTAGCGTCCTTGGAAGCACTTCTCCCCGCGCAGCAGCAGCAGATGTAACCACATCGACTGGTACGCAGGCCAAGGATGATAAATTCAGGAAATGGGCGGCCGACGGGATCTCTGTATGCTCATCCAGCACCTTCGGTGACAACCAAGTCCAGGTCGACCATTTCAGGTTGAAACACGGCCACCATGTACCACTCCCACGGCTAGTGGTGCTCGCTTGCGCGATTAACGAATACTGTGCGACATACCACATTACTCTCAGCAACTGTTATTGGTTCTGCGATGTCGCTTCGAGAGCCCTTAAGAAGCGCTTCGATCATACGCCTGAGCCCGTCGACGACAGCGGCGAATTAGGGCATTGGCACGGAATACCGATTTGCCCGAGCAATGATATCGAAACAGTGGTGACGGAAGTGCTTGAGAACTATGACAAATCATGGGATAAATTTTGTAGTAAGGTATCCTGATTCGCTTCAGAACGTATTCAATACGACTTATGTCATGTGGTGCGAGCAGGTTGACCAGATCGTTAATAATCCTCGCAACAAGCACACGATAGATGCTCTGCAGGCGGTAGAGAGAGAGACCCTTCGAGCAAACCAGGAGAGTGACCGCGCCGACAGGGAGGAGGAGAGAAGGAAATCAGTGGAGCGTCAACTCGAGTTGTACCAAGCTGCTTTCAGGCTCGGCCAGAACACCATTGTCGGGGAACCCCTCACCCAATAATCATCTGCTTCCCCCGATATCAATTCACAAGTTTCACTTTCGTGCTAATGTACCCAATATACTATTATATAGTTCTGTTGACTTGCATCCTATTACTATTAGTTCTTACGTACTGTTAGCCTTTGCAATACTACAGAAGGCGATTGAATGTGCGTGGATTTCGTCGCGTAGACACACAGTAACGCCGCGGAGTTCCGAATCGAACTCTAATCCGTTCGGCTCTAAGCGAGGGCAGACACGGTCTGCGGTAGAAGGGAACCCAAAAGGGGAAAAGAAGTTAGCCATTGCCAGTACAAGGAGGTACAAGTTGTACAAGGTGGCGATGCATAAACCTTAATCGTGCACCCTTATGGCAATGTGATCTTACAGATCATAGATATGAGATCGATATCGGATCCTCTGTATTATTAGACCATCAACCCCTGCCGTCACATGCCATACTACTTTCAATGGATTCATTGGAGTTCATGAGGAAAACACGCTGTAAAAATGGTACTGTCCAGCCATCAACCCAACCATCCTTCTAACCGCTGTGTTGCCTTGTACGTGGGCTGGACTGCTCGACAGTAGATTGTGACTGAAGTCTAATCTCAGCGAACCTTCCTCTGCGCTAAAAATTGGTTTTTCTTCTCACCGCGTTTTGGTCAAAGACACACAGGTCGAGGTCTGTATGTGTTCCAGTCAAGAGCCGCTGAGTTGTGCAAAGCTTATACTTTTGCAGCACTACATCTATGATGGATGCATTATCCGGCTCACCATCTGAGTCTGTTGTACCACCATCGCATGAACAAGTGTTCAATAACGGGGCACCTGCATTGCTCATTTCGTATAAGGTTCCCTTTCAAACTCGTCTTTTCTGCGCTGCCAACTCCTTTGCTCGGTTTCTTCGTATAACGCAGAGAACATATACAAATCCTGAGGATGCGGAAGAGTTTGTTCCGATGAAAAACGGCTATCGTTACATCGACAATTACCGTGACCGACTGTGCTCCATATATACGGAGCCAGAGATGCATCATCTTGACTTTGAACGCTGGCGAACATCCGAAGTTTACACGTACTACAAGGGTCGAGGAACGACGGTTGGACATGAATTCCTTATTGCTACTCTTCACGATGCGGAAAACAGGGAGATCCTCCTCCGCCTTGAACGTGGAATCCAAGCATCTTCGACGCATGCCCACGTTGTCAAAGGTGGGAACGCTTGGGGTGGAGCCCAGCAAGGCGGTGCAAGGGCGGAGAGCCCAGGGAGATGGTTAAGCGAGATCTCTGTATTTCTATCTTCTGCTTTCAATGACGACTCCGGGCCGCCAGTGGATCATTTTAGGTTTAACGACAATCACCACGTTTCACTGCCGCAGCTAGTTGTCCTTGCTTCCACCATCAATGAATACCTCGGGACGCGCCGATTCCACCATAACTGTTATTGGTTCTGTCGCGTTGTTTCAGAGGCGCTCAAGAAGCGCTTCAGTCATAAACTTCTGTCCGCTGATGGCGGATTCCACCACTGGCATAACATGCCGGTATCCCAAAACGTTGATATCGACAAAGTGCTAGATTTGTATGACAAATCATGGAATAAATTCGTTCAGAAGGTATTCTTTTTGCTTCGAGCGTGGTTATTAGTATCATTTGTTGTCCCAGATTGATATGATCATCAACAATCCGAACAATAGAGATACCCGGATGGCAAGGCAACAAGCAGAGGAACACAGACGGCGGGCAGATAAGGAGAAGAAACGCGCAGATGAGGAGGCACGTAGAAGGAGGGATGCAGAGAGCGAGCTAGCGGAGGTCAAGGCTTTACTTGCACAGCGAACAGGTAAATCTCTGACTGCCACAGGATTTTGATGTCAATCACTCAAAACATTTTTCTTCAAAGACACCAAATATGTCACGATATAAATCCCCAAACAAAAGATGGCATCCTTTCGCTTTTGAACGATATGCCCATATCCTAACTTCAAAGTCTGTTTGTAATGGATAACGCAATTTGATTGCCTTCTGACGTCGAATCAGAGCCATTCTCCCAGAGCGTGAGAGAATGACAGTCAACTTGTGCAAAACCTACTCCGCGACATGTCAAAAATCGCTGAGTTCAAATTTCAATTTAAGGTATGCAAGTAGATCCCGATAATAGAATAACGTGTTCTATCGGACACCGCCGATATTCCCCTTAAGTTATAGTTAGCCCTATCTTGCCCTATACTTTCCTTTCTTGGCAGTTGGCACCAGGCAATGCCGTCCACTTTCATAATTTCCAAAGGAAGGGCCGTGTGTCATGACGTCTTCAATAGTGACTGGTGACTATCTTCATTGACTGCGGTAGTAAGTGGACTTGACGTTACACAACTACTTAAGTAAATATTATGAATTCTTATCGTATCCTTAATTGCAGCCGAGTTTACTGATGGTGCCATGAAATATAATAGGCTAGCATTGTAATTCGTCCACGTACTGACGCCGAGACTACCAAGTTACTTTGGTTTCTTTCACCGCTGTTATACGCGGAGCGGATGCGTGCGGATGTCTACAGTCCTTTATACCACATAAAGCCCCGTTTTACCTGACGATGCGGTTGGAACTGGAGGTCGGATCTTCAGGTCTAAGTGAGAACGAAAATTACCTAAGTTTTCTGTGTGAAAGACTCGGTGGTTACTTCCTTCCGATGACTAAGCTCTAAAACACCTGAGGCCTGAGTAATTGTGTACTAGCCTGTTCAAATTGAGGTTATAACTAGATACCGTTGACAACGAAATGGTATATTGTACTTCGCACAGAAAGAATACGCAAGAACAATGCGTAGGATGGTAATCTTCGGGCGTGGCAACGAGGGCGGCATGAGCTTATATTTAAATTGCGGCGCCCTGTGGTTAGCGCCGGCGGAGGTACTGGTGCTCTCGTTATGCAGCCAGATTTTGCGGCCTGGATCTCACGCCTCTCAGCGAGAATTATTCCGCCCGATTTACGAGCGGGGATATGTCCATAGTTAGTTTGGTGACACCGCAGTGAAACTGGTCCTCTGCGTAGCTTTTGTTGTACCTTAAATATATGTAATCAGCATCGTGTTCAACACGATGAAAGTGTGAGGAATGATTCAGGCTGCGCACGAACCTGGATTGGAAATTGTTCCCCTTACCCTGGATGGGCCGTGACACTGGCTCGGCCCAGATGGGAAACATTTTTTCTCCATTCTGCTCTTTGCCTAGTTGATTCAGCGCTGCGAGATGGAAGATTATGGTCATACGATCTCGGTTCTGATACCAATGCAGGTTTACAGCTAAGATTCCATCGAGAATGGTGAATTACAGACATTACAGGCAGCGGCCTCGTTATTTATTGTTTTCCATCATGATACTACTCCCTTCGTCTATATGTAGAACTGCTAATACTGATGAGTGCTTCCGTGCCTAGTATTGGTTTCATTTTACCTCGGAGCCTAATACGACGCTAGGGCACTCTGGCGTTTGCGCGTGTGAGTGGCACAACATTTATTTGAAGTTGTGGAAAGCGGGAGTGCATCCACTAAAACTGCTTCCTGGGCGTCAAATGGGGCCGACGTGCGAGGATGTTTTACTGGCAGACTACGTCATTACTCCTTGTAAAGGAGCAGCCACATAATGATTGGAGAGACCTAGTAGAGGCGCGAGATTGGTTGTTATATTCAAATTTACTAATAGTAATAAATGCACGTTACATGATTTTCAGCGATAATCGAGCAACCGTAAGCGCGTCAGCTGCAGAGAACGTATCGCAAGCACATACGTGGACCCACAAGGATGCCGCTGAAGGTAGGGATCAGGGTGAAGCTGCGGTGCGAGTTCCGGGAACTTCCATAGTGACCGATAACTGGTCCATAGAATTCCCGCGTTACCTTCTACGCCGACATGCCTCGTGGCTCTTTTTGCCTTTTAGGACCATCATTTGCCCGGCACAAGTTTATGGTGCTTTGAAACTCGTATCCGATGGTGCACATGAGGCAAGTCCGAACTTGCGGCGCTTCACAATGTTTGACAATGAATATCTTTTTATGACAATGAACTGTCCACAATGAATTGTCCGTCTCTTTGACGGCTTAGTCTTGTTCGATGCTCAAAATATGACCGTTAAGTGCCAAGATGCTAGGTCCTAGGATGATCCGAGAATAAGAGAATGTGTCCGCTTTCTCTGCTAGGCAACACACCGCCTGTCGTGGTCTGGCTACAGCACAACGCTTTGCGCTAACTTGGCGAAAATTCCCTTCTCGGTTCATGTGATGCTTATCGACACGCGTGGTTGCTATTGGACATTAACGCTTCCAGTGCTGCACCCCTTTGATGATGTATTCAAACGCATCAACCGACTCGCATATTCCTTTTCTCTTCGAACTCATTTCGGCTCTATGTATCGTGTTTTCCGATATCCTGATCCTGAGTCTTAAAGGGATGCTGCATGGTACAGAGGTGCTTGCTGCTTTTCAGAGTTGTGGGGTCAAAAGGCAAACACGTGTACTGTACTCCCGTATTCACAGGGCGTTTCCTGGTCCTGGCATCCTAATTAGGCAACATTCCGCCTCTATGCGTGCGTCATAGCGCGGCGCTTGACGCTAACTTGGCAATAATTGCCTTTTTAGTGCGTGCTCTTATGGTCAACCAACTCGTGGCTGTTTATGCTGTGATTGGTCCATCAACACTTCTGTACACCCTTTGATGTTTGTTGTTACTTGCGCATCAAACGGCGAACGCATCAAAAAACTCGGGGGTTCGACTATGGCCTTCGGCTTCATTCTGGTTCTATGTGGCTACGCGAGTTTCTCTGATCTCCGCATTGTTCTCTACTTACGCGCGCGCATTATCCCGAGCCTTAAAGGAATGCTGCACGTATGTCGCTTTTCAGCGTTCTATGGTCCAAAGACAACACGTGTTCTCCTTGGTTAATCACACAAATCACTGCGTACTTCCTGGCATCCTAATCAAGCAGGTCCTGTGCTGACCAATGAAAGCCCGAGCCGTTTGCTCACTGCTTGATTGCTGTTATCTTTGTGTCCCAAGTCTATCCGAAATGGGCGTTCAATGGTGCAAATGCGACGCTTTGCTCGACTCTTTCAGACCAACTCTGCGCCTCTGTTATGCGACATCCCTCAACGACGAAAGGAATAAATGCGTCGGGAGATGCACTCAAGCGCTACATTCTCCTCCGCCTTGCTTTCTTGTCTGTGGCTCTCTGCATAAAATCGCGAAGCTGAACAATGGCGACATACAATACCATGCATTATATAAATGCGCAGAATATGGGACTTGGAAGCAGCTCCCTAATGCAAGCCGACCAGTGCACCTCCATACCTTTCGAGACCCGTCACCGTCGCGGTCTTTGCTTCGCTGATATAAATGTGCGAGGAGTTCTCGTGCATGAAAACTGGCAACCCTTCAGAAATGATGTCATGCCAAAACGACACATTGAAGTGCTGCTCAAAGTTTGTACATTCGTTATTTGGTCTGTATCATTTCTGATTGAACGCATTTAGTGGCCAAGCAGTTACGATGGTATTCACTGCAAGATTAATATTAGCCCATCGATGACTCTCGCGGAACTGGCTCTTGCACTTGTCGCTGAACTGCGAAGATATTATAAAAACGTGAGATATTTAGTTCTGTAATATTGTCACGGACTGACATGTGAATAGCCGCGATATAACTTTGCATTCCCAAGAGCGAGCTACGCGGTTAACAATGCGGTATTGATCTCATTGAACAGAGATCGTAATGGACTATGGATACCTGAGCTCGAACTACCGTGATACTACTACGGCCAACTTTCATATTTGAGTACCCTTACATTATTACGTATGTTTATTTTAGACTGGGTGATGGATCTTGCATGAGCAGGAGTGCGGACTTTCCCTATTGGGCTATTTGTTACTATTTGAATATTCCATTAATAGATTTGTCATGAAGCGAATTTGCGCCAGTAAAGAACGTTTCGTTCCATGAAGTTCTTTGCTGTCTTCTCGATTCTTACCCGTTCCACTACCTGATATGCTCCGCCTTGGTGACGAATTAGAAGAATCGGCCATTGACACTCCCGCATCTATACCTAATTCTGCCATGAAGGATCCCATTCATGACCAGAGTAAGTAAACGTGTTACTGTAACCATCGCTCTTCGATTACTCACCTACATACATAGTCCCCGTCAGCCCTAAACTTAAATCGTTCATTGACACGTAAGAACAACTTGCGAAGCGCATATATGAATGTTAAACTTCCTCCAAGGCCTCAATATCAACGTCTGCGTGATATCAAGCAGCTCGGAGTCTCGTATTATGTGTGGCCCGGCGCATCTCATAACCGGTTTGAGCACGGTCTTGGTGAGTGATATAACGAAAAAAATTACGGATTTTTGAGAGATAAGGCGCATTTGTGCTATTCAGGTGTTGCATACCTTGGACGACTACTGGCCGAGCATTTACAAAAGAGTCAACCTGAGCTGAAGATCACAGACCGCGATGTGGATTGCGTTGAGATAGCGGGTTTGTGCCATGACCTTGGTCATGGGCCTTGGAGTCATTTCTGGGACGCCATGTTCATTCCACGCGTTTTGTGAGTCATCATGATCAACCGAACGTCTTTAAGGTTTTGACGTTGTCCCGCTAGGAAGGATTCTGATTGGAAGCATGAAGATGCGTCTGAAATGATGTTTGATTACCTCGTGGAAGATAACAACGTCACCATTGACCCCGAGGATGTCCGATTCATTAAGGCGTTAATTGCCGGGGACCCTTCAAAGTGCAGGTTAGACCAGCCTCGGTGACCTTGTCTTTGTCTTCTGATGATCTCTTTTTAGCCCGGAGGAAAAACAGTTCTTCTTTGATATTATCTCTAACAAACGCAATGGGCTGGACGTTGACAAGTAAGGTTATTTCCATCGGCTAAGTTGTGGGCTTAATTTAGACGTAGGTTTGATTACATTCAACGTGATTCGCACATGATTGGAGAGCCGACGCACATCTCGCTTCGCCGGTAATCAGAATTATTCCCCACGCTCTCCCTTATTGACGCACATATGCGTTTCCAGTATTATCTCCTCGGCTAGAGTGCTTAATAATCAAATATGCTATGACATCAAAGACGCTAATCAACTCTATGAAATATGCGCTACGAGGTTCAAATTGCACAAAATAGTGTACAATCACAAAACTGGCAAGTCGCCTGTTTAAATATGTGTCATACTATTAACGAAAGTACGCAGCTAAAGCAATTGAATACATGATGCTGGACTTTCTTCTCTCTGCAAATCGATACATGCATTTCGCCGAAGATATGAAAGATCCTCATAGATATATTTTCTTGAACGATTCTCTGATCAATCGCATCGAAATGTCTAAGGAACCTGTATGTCATTGCCCTCGCGTCTCGATTAGCTCGATTTTAAATTGTTTTTGATAGGAACTTGAGGAGGCGCGAGCCATCATCAAGCGTATTCGCATTCGTGATCTCTACAAATGCGTAGACTTTATGGTGTTTGATTGGCCACATCGCGACATGTTCCGTGAGAACGTCACGCCTGAACGTATTGTTGTTGAAGCAAAGAAGGCGGCCCAAGCCCTTTTGAAGGAATCGATCAATAGGGCTATCGAACGGCGAGGCCCAGATGATAACGCCGACCACGAAGATTCATTTTCAATGGCCGACTTTCAATCTATAACGTCAAACGACGTGATTGTTGACTTCTCCACGATGCATTATGGAATGAAGGACAAGAATCCCTTGAACTCTGTCGAATTCTACTCCAAGCGCCATCCAAATAGTATTTAAACTCATTACGTTTTCACTAATCATGACTGACCCAAATTGCTATAGAGAGTGCCAAGGCAGAGCGAGGAAACTATTCCAACGTCATGCCCAACTGTTTTGCAGAAGTGGTTCTCAGGGTCTATACCAAGAATACCAACTACTTTGGGATCGTTCAGGCCGGTTACCGAGCGGTTCTAGTTCAAATGAACGCGATGCACGAAGACGATAGCGCTGACAGCGCATTTGAGAATTCATTCCCATTGCCGGTTATCACCAACGCGGACCAAACACCGACTGCAACCGAGGGGCCTTCCACGCCTCGTCCGTTTTCGCGTAATAATAGTAGTATGACGTTTGGGACTGCGCCGTTTACCAATAATAGCTTCACCACTGTATCCCCGACGTTCAGACCTCCCAGTCCCAGTGCTGCGCATAAGAAACCGAAGAGCAAGAAACGGAGTAGAGAAAATGAAGATAAAACATCATCGGACGACGGAGGAGCGGCATCGGTAAGAAGATCAAAAAGGGTGAGGGGGTAAACACTCTACCTTCCATTTCCACGGACTTTTTTTTTTTTTTTTTCGCAATCCACTTTGCACGTACATTCGTTCATTCTGACTGGCATTAGATTCCGGATGCACCGTCTGTAGCATACATTTCCGTCTGTTCTGCATTTATATATTACCAAAAGTATGCTGGCTAATCGATATCCTTTCCGTGACTCCATTTCATAAACTATCAGCTAATATACACTTATACGTAAACGGCCCTATTAAACAACTTGTCTAATCCGCATAGGTAGAAAAGCTCCAGATGCCCCTTCCAATTTCGGTCGAGGCAAGATCGCAACGTGCTTTCCCAGCTTTGTATCCGGCCCTTCAGGCAACTCGAACCAGAAATTTCGAACCAGAACCGAAAGCGAAGCCTGTGATTGTTTTTTTAAAAAAAACGAGCGTTCATGAAAGCACAACCCCTCACCTTCAACTCTGCCAATGCGAAACCTCTACCTAAACACATCCTCTGTCCATCAGAGAACGTGTACAAATGCCTATACCCGTGAAGATCTTTCGCGGGGTATGAGAGATCGCTGAGCCATCGTTCCGGATTGAACTGTCTCGAATCTGGGCCCCAGAAAGCTTCTGAACGGTTGAAGAACATGAGGGGTAAGCCAATAATAGTTCCTTTTGGGATAAACAAAGAGTCGATTAGCTGTCCTGAGGCGGTTGGGATTGGTGAGCTCAGAGGGACTACGTCGTCTTCCGCTGCCTAGATCGGGATGAGTAAGATTAGAGGGATGTTGAGGGATTGGGAACATACGAGTCTGGAGGATTCTTCTAGGGGTGGATGCATTCGCAATATTTCGTGTACGAATGCGTCGAGGTAAGGCAGTTCGGACCTTAGCTGTTCCCAAGATGGGTCGTCATGGGCGAATTGGCGAAGTTCCTCTCTAAGTTTGTGTTGGATTTTGGGATTACGAGCCAGTTCGACAAGAGACCACTGTTTTTTTGGTAGCATTAGCAAGGAGGTAGAGTTGACGAAGCTGTCTTACGCACTGAGAGACCGACTATACAGTTATCAATAACGTGTTAGCGTGGGTATAGAGAGGGAGGGTAATCGCGTGATTACCGGCTGTCGTTTCGTATCCTGGAACAAGTTGTGAGTAAGCGCTGATGATTGAAGTTCTATAACGTTCTTTACCTGCTAGTAGGAACAGGTTCTGTTCGGGAAAAGTTGAACGTGTTTCAAACACAAGGAAGTTAGCGTTGTTCACTCACGATCTACACGTTCGTCAGGTCAAGTCGTCGCGATGGCAACGAAAGAAGGCTCACCTGCGCCACCACTTCATCCCGTGTTAGTTTCAGATCCGTATCAGACGACTCTCCCTTCACTAAGATACAAAGTTGCGTTATAAACGGTGTGAGGGAGACATCTAGGCTTACCGAGCATGCCGATGATTGAGCGATCCTTCATATCACCCGAACCTTGCTTCTCACTTCTAGAGTTGTCGAACAATTCGTTGGCTATCTCCGTAGTAACCTCATTCAACTTTGCGAACAACCTCATTCTTTTGATAGGGAGATTGACAACTTGTGGAAATAGAGCACCCAAGGCGAACGTCAATCTTGATATGAATCCAGTGCCTGCACCGCCAAAAGCGCTGAATGCTTCCAAGACGGGAGATTGTTCACCATCTATGGACTTGAAATCGTGACCGAAACCGGCGATACCAATAGAGTCGAGTCTGCAAGGGTAATTTTTGAGAACGCTGTGCAACGGAATTTTGGTTTACTAACGTAATTCGGTTGAGCCTGTGGCAGTCAGAAACACATTGGTATTAATCACAAAACGAGTTAGACGCACCATTGGTGGATCTCAATGGTAACTTCAGAGTTTGATTCGAGAAGCGCATCCCAACAGGCTTTGACCTATGTTAAGCGTTAAGACACTAACGAGCAGACGAAATATGATAGGCGTGAACCTTGTATGTCGAGTCGTAAAACACGCTGGTTACTCCGCTTAATGCAGCGTTGCTGAACGCAGGAGACGTAGTTCGCCGCTGTCTTTAGTTCGAATCAGGATAGACACTTGGGACAAAATCCAGTCGAAACCCACCGCTTATGATCATCACCTTCAGACACTAACATATTCGGTCCAAACTAGTAGGATTGAGTTCAGCACAGAATGTTGCAGGATAAGACTCACGAATTTTGTCATCAGTTTCCTAAACAACGGCACTCCGACATACGTATACGTATCTTTAGCAAGGATGTGAGACATGGCTTTTGGGTCACAAATGACAACGCGGGTTCCGCTCATTGCTGTTGGGATTTTGTAGACGGCTCCATATTGGTTTGCCCATTGTTCATAAACTGCTGAACGATCGAATGATTTGATAATTTCCGTAGATCTGCCGAAGAGTATGCTGGTATTGGATGGACCCTTGAGTGTAGCGAGGCGGGAAGTGGGCCGGTATAGTAGATATTGAATGAGCTTGGCTGAAGCGAGAAGGATGAAAGCGATGAGGACAATGTCATACGCTCGCAGTTTCGGTATGTCGGTCATTGCTAGCGCTGCGACCTACGTGGTGATTACAGCTCAATGAGCAGTTGATAATCATCTAGGCTGTGGGCCAAGTCTACTATGCCGCGTTACGCAATCGGCAGGCTTGGGAAGTCGGCAGTGCTCCCCCACTTTGTACCACTTCCTAAACTGATTTAGTACTTGATTACCATATCCACACACTTCATAAACTGATTTAGTACCTGATTAAAGATATTTCGAAGTTGAACGGGCCAGGTAAACGGCGAGATAGTCAAAAAGCTGAATGTCACGCCTAATGTCACTTTCTTGTCCTATTCATTTACGTAAACCGAAAAGACAATATCTAAAGCTTTCCCACGATATTTCTGTACGCACATCGCAATGAAAAGGTCGGCAAATGATGAACAAGAACGACCAAAAAAGCGCACAAAACTTCCATCGACGAGCTCTTCTCAAACCACACAAAAATTTACCAATGCCGACTCAATCCGAACCACTTTGCGGGCACAGAATCTAGCACAAGGTACGAATGCATTGTCTGTATACTTTCCAGTCTGATGCTATCATCCACGCAGGGTTGACTAATTTGAGAAATCAACTCACCATAAAACATAACGAGGCACTAATATCCTCACAAGATGAACGGCTTTTACTCGTTCAGCAATGGCTAGGGGAAGAAGGCAGAGGTGCACAGGATATTTTTGATATCTGGGAGAAAACGAGCTCAGTACGTGAATTCAGAACTGGATGCATGCGTGTCTGATACATGGGCAGAAAGATGCTACGTTGAACGCGTTGATAATCTCATTACTATCAGCTGTATTGTCACTAACGACTGTACATTATACCTACCACGCCGTCGGTCATCCAATCTTGAAGACATTATTGTCGCCAACGTACATCCGCCGGCTGAACTCTTACATTGGTGGATTGAACAACGAGCTAATACTCGTATCGCTCAAATTGTACAATTGCTCGTCGACCTTCGCCGGAGGACGAGAGAGAAAGGCTGTCTTGGACGCTTTCCCTTGGGAATTAAAAGTACGTGTCATTTACTTTCCCCGCCAACGCGTTATTGACATTCGGTAGTCCTTACCGAAGCTACTTAACATGCGACGTAGGGGCAAGTCTCCGGAAGCCGACCCATTCATAAGACCAGGGTAAGGAATCACATTAAGCTTGTAATGCGGTCACTGATGTAGTACAGACATTAGAACGTTGTACATCACTTTCCTTCTCAGCTTCATACACGAAGATTCGTCCTCCAATATCAAAATATCATTCTTGGAGCATCACAGGGATGCGCTTCCGTCGCTTTTCAGAGGTCTTCAGCAAGATCACTATGTGTTAATCAAAAAAATCCTGGAAGTTTGTTGGACGGGATTGTGGTCCGACCCAAAGATCAAAAGGACAGTTGAAAATCGGTCTATTCAACGAGATTACTATAGGTCACGTAAGTTTATCTCGCTCCTGAGCTCTCCACACGGCTTCGACACTTTCTGACCAGCATCCGGCAGCTTATGAAACTTTACGACCGTGATAGGGCGGAAGACGAAGATTCCCTCATGCATCCCAGCAGACCTTGTACACCACTTTCTCCTCGGTATCTGTTCACGCCCGGGATTCGGAATATGTTTCAAGGATAACGGTTGGTATCCCCGTGAGCAAGACCCCGACGAAAAAGTCACAAATGACTGATCCCGACTTTCCTGTCCAAAAAGGCAGCAAAATCTACAATAAAATACTCTCCAACGTGTTGAAGACCCTCAAGGTTAACGAGGACCCAAGACAACAAGAGTTAGCGCTAAGGATCATAGCCTCATGTCCAGAACTAGTAGCAGGGTGAATAATCTATGCCCAGCAACCCTTAACGTCATTTGCTCATAACATCTAAAACAGCTATTGGTCTGCAGCCGCTTTGACACTTGAGCCTCGACTTTCATCCAAATGGCTAGCTAATATTGCCTTTTTCGGAAGTATCATATCACTTCCCGTACCCACGTCATCCTTCCTGTTGCTCACGGAGGATTCCCGGTCGTCGGGTTCATATCAACCCACGCCCCCAGCCTCTCCACGCAATTCTCGAAAACATCTTACCATCCGTAAACACAAAATCAAACTTCACCAAAGGGCTACAATCACCATCATCCGGATTGGTACAACATTGCACCGCCCTCGCATTAACGAAATGTTTAATGAAATACGATCATGTCTTACAAACGTTCCGCAAGGTTGGTGCGGAGCTTGAAGAAGATGAAGAGGAAGGTCAATGGTTTAGGCGAATTAGGGATTTGGAAAAAGAAATTCGCCGGCGGGTGCCTGAGTTCCAGGTTATCGTGGCGTATTCAACACGGTTCGGTTCATGATGCTGCTGCTGCTGCTGCTGCGGCCGCGGTTAATATTCAGGGCACGGATCAATTGAAAAAACCCCTGAATGCCACGAGGACCGCATTGCTTTCGGAGAGTGCCTTGAGACTGTTATGGATGTATCACCGTTGTTTACCGGCTTTGGTGGCTGAAGCGCGGTTTGATGTTGGGAAGTTGTTGCAACGGTTTTCCAAGGTCCCTTCACGGTCAGACGAAGATGAGGGAGAAGAAGCTGAAGAAGTTCCGAGGAGGATGCGGTGGAGAGACTTGGCCGAGTACGGCGTTTACATGTTCTTCGGCTGTTGAAAGAGAGTGATCAATTTACATGGACGGGCAAGCTATCAGGTAAGGATCATCTACACACGGCAGGTATATATGTATCTGACTGACCGTCACAGTCGTAGGATCGTCGTCGTCTCAAAGTTACTTCCATATTCTGCTCAAATCTTTTGCAACTGCGGACATTACCGCAGAACGAGGCGCGCTGTATGAACTTTTACAGCATATTCTTTCGCAAACTATTCTATGTCAAGAAGATGTTGACGAACCGTCTTTATGGTTGTCAGCTCTCCCGACGACTCGCAGATCGACTGGCTCTATCTCACCCGATGGAGCGCTTTTGACAGACGAGGCTGAATCCGTCATTACCTTCCTCGATGACTGTGTCCAAAGATGCATGAAGACACCTTATCGGTACATAGAAGAGTTGCAAGGAGTCGTAAAAGATGACACTGCCAATGACCACTTGGATCTTTACCCAAGTCCGCTACTCATGACTGTCGTAGAACAGTTGAACGCAAAAGTAGGCGCTAAACTGCTCTCGCCATCGGACGTACTATCGCTCGCATCTTTCGTCCGCAAGCTCATCGTCAATCTCTCCATGAAAGTGTTCAACCTATCCCTTCTCCAATCCCTGTCCCTCAAAATTGACGGGATTCTTGCCAAAGATCGGCTTTTCTCCGAATATCCCACTCTCACTGCTGCCGTTAGGCGTGAAGTTGGGATCTTGGAATCGTGTTTATTGCGGTTGGCGCGGGACGATTCTGAACGTATGCATGACTCGGTCTCTGTTTCGGGAGAGGTAGCAGACTTCCTTCGTGAAGTAGCCCAACTGTCTCCTCGTAAGCCCTCTTTTTTTTGATGTTTATGGAATTGAGTTCCTGATGTAGATGATTATCTCTAGCGTCTTCTCCGATTGCATGCGCCAATGGGGCTTACGAACTTGTCGATTGGGTGAGGTTGGTTGGGGAGCCAATAGGCTTGGACGAAGTCAATTGTATCGTTGATGTCATCAAGGACTTCTATTCGCCCGCCATCTCTGCTGTCCATTGAAAATCTGGACCCGGCTGAACACAGCATATGGGGAGCAATCGATGTTGAAGAATACATGACGCAATTTCCTGGCTCGTAAGTGTCTTTATAGCGATATTGATCGATGTGCTCATCGGCTATCAGAATCTCGTTCCAGCTCTTGTATCTCCATGCTGACAGGTCTGCGCTCTTGGACGAAGAACCGCGCACTCTCATTTCCCGAGCCTTGATGGGTTCCCCAACATTACCCAATATCAAGAGAGCGGTGGCATTTGATATCCCATGGATTAAAGTCGACAGCCTCAAAAGACGAAATGTGTTGCGCGTTGCTTTTACTTCTTACGAAGATTATGGAAGACGTATCGCACGTCTTATCGGCCAACGATATTGACGCGCTGAGAGAACAAATCTTCGCACAAGATGGGAATCTGAAGAGTTTGCATGTTATGCGGGACATCGCGGACTCGACTAGGGAAGGTAAGCCATTCCTCTCGCCAAAAGACATTCGGAAGTGCTTAAACACGATATAGCATTGAAGCAACTGGTACGGGTATCTCTTGAGCCGGTAACTGAGCGTAACAAAACGATCTCGTCTGATATATGCAAGTACTGGTTGAATGTGGTCAGAAACAGTTCGGATCTGTGTGATGCGGAGGTTTGTAGGGCGCTACTTTCCACCAAGGGCATTCTGTGATTAACAAAATCTCACTAGGTTCAAGCGGCCGCCATTTGGATTAACTACTTTCCGACATCGGAGCTTCTCGACCTTGTGGATTATCTTGGTCGATCAGTGGAAGAAGTCCCTTCCCCAACGTGCATACATCTTCTCAATTATGTCCTTTCCGCTCTTCAACGGAACTGTGTTAACGATATCGGCCTTGCTGTTCATCTGAGAAAGAGGCTACCGCTACTATTCGCATTACTAGACGTCCTACAGGATCGCACGGCTTTGGACGACCTTATCGCGGCCGCTGTCGGGGGTTCATTGCCGCTCTATTCTCAATCTTTTCCTGATGCTAGTGATTCAACAACGCCTCTCGCGTCTATTGTTCGGATATCTGAGAGTCAATGGCGTCACGTCAGGGTATCTCTTCCGGATACCAGGGTCATCCAACATTTTCTCCGGCGAGAGACTTGGACAAGGTCCACCGTCACTATTCTATGCGCATTCTGCTATGAACGGGCTATCCGTCAAGAAACTTTTGCAGCGTGGCTCAAGACTGAAAAATGCAAGAAAGGGTCCCTCGAAGAATATCTTCCTGTTCTTGCTTCCCTTTTGGACAAAATGCAGGCAGATGGCGAAGAAATTTCGGATTCACACATTGATACGTTTGTTAGCTTATTTGGACCTCTCGTTCAGACTGTTCTGGACGCAGATTCTTCCTTTCACTATCGATCGACAGCTGCAAGATGTGCAGCATTGATGATCGAGCTAATCCCCGCGAAACTGGCAGATCTCTTATCCCATATATTGGACTTGGTTGAATCGTCGGACACCCGGGCTCTTACGCCTGACATACTTTCGCTGGCATCGAAAATTCATGAAAGGGCTCCTACCGCTGCTAAACGGACTATAACGGCTCTAGTGGAACGCGGCATGCAATATCTTGTTAGACAACTGAGCGACGACGATTATCTGTCAGGACCAATCGTCAAACAGCTTTGTAAGTCGGTCACTAAATCATGAAGGATATCTAATAATTCTATCAAGCTTCTTTGGTCAAGGTTGCTAAAGACGTCAAGGGACAATATCTGGAGACGCTGCTCAGCGTCGTCATTCAAAGCCATCTGAAGGACCGAGAAATTGTAGGTCTAGGTAACGTCGGCTTTGTCTTCGACTCATTTGAAGGTGAGTTCGTGGTCACTCTTTTTGAAGCCTGTCGTTGATTTTGAATAGCCAGTGATCGTGAACCGATACTTGCAAAGCATCTTGCAGCATCCACAATTTCCCAGGTTGTGTGCTGTAAGTGGGGATAACGAGACGCGGGATGCGATCATAGATCTGCTGTTCGCTCTTTTCAATCTTCATCCATCGAACACATGTCAAGTGACGCATGTAGAACCATTGGTTGACATCTATCGAGCTATGCTATCACCCTCAGATATAAAGCTTTATTCCATATTCCGGCTTTTCGAAGCAGAGCGGAAGTTATCGGTGACAGCCCTGTTCAGCAGGTGGTCGTCGAGCCCTTCAGCACCTTCGTCAAGTTTCCTTGAAGCCGTCCAGAGTTTGGATCCAAACATCGTCATGCGAACATGTCTTCGTTTTCCCAGCTGGCGCAAGTTGGAAGAGAAGCCGAAAACGGTCATCGACAATCACGATGCTCAACTGTATGATCCCCTGTTCCTGATTCTTATCTTTGGTAACATGATCTCCATGAATCCCCCCTCGACGGCAATCGCTTGGGTCGAGATGTTTCGGACGAACATAGTTAGCCTGCTAGTTCGATCCCTCTCATCTAAAGATGCTAGCATACGAGAAATTACTCTCTGTCACCTAGCAGCACTGTGGAAATCGCTGCAAGTTAAGTCATCCAACTGATCCTGGGCTCGGGTACTTATGTCGTTTTAGGCCGTAGACATGCAGGAAAAGCCTTACGTTCTCTATATATTGGGTTTACTCAAGGATACGTATGCTCAACCTTCGGATGAGCAGCCCCAACGTCTACCTTCCTACACCACTCTGATTATCTCACATGCGCTAAGAGGCGTATTCCACCCTTCCTACTTCATATATCCCTTAACATCCCGCTTTCTCCTTCAACGTCCTGAATTGGACATAACAGATGTTCCGATGCTCTACGGGATGTTGTACAGCAGTTCTGACGAGTGGAAGAAGGAACGTGGATGGATCGTCCGAATGCTGGCTGACGGCGCTATGAGTTCAGATGATTGGCGAGTTCTCAAGAGGCGACATACATGGGATCTGCTAGCAAGCTTATACCAGACGTCAAATGCCGATCATACCTTACAAAAAGGTATTCTCGAGGTTTGTCCTCTGCCGCTCTCGGTACAATAAAATGCTGAATATGCTTTCATGATCAGGTTCTTTCCAACCTTACTTGCAACGCGCAGGCTGCCAGGTCCCTGGTCCTGAAATCTTCTTTGTTGACCTGGATCCAGATGCAGCTACAGGTGCCTTCCAACAGGGAGGACGTGGCGTGGGCGAAGATCCTGGCGAATATAATCTTCATCGATGATGCAGAGAAATTAGAGAATGCTACCAACGGTGAATGGCGCAAGATCGTTTGCCGTTGTCTTTCTATTCTGGTCGACCCAAGTCGATGCAGTAAGTTTCATTTACCGTACGAATTGAGCTCTATTGAGGCTAATCATCTTGGACGTACAGTAGACGCTCCTGCGTTATTAACAGTCGTCTCGCCCACAATCCTTAAACTTAGCAGCTTACCGGGTACTCCGGTATTTGATGAACTGCAGAAGGTTTTGGACAATACGCTTACTTGTCTCGCGATAATGGAAGCAAAAATCGATATTCCGTCGATACCTCAAAAAGACGTTCGCAATGGGCTGCCTCCTCACAGAGCCTGCAGATTACACGACATACAGGAACAACATGATCCATTCTCTACTTGGGGTAAATCGGTAGAAATGTTATGGCAAGTCGCCATGAACTTCGATATCAGGCCACGTAGTTGGGATGCGCTTACCACTAGAGTTCTTACATGGAGACGCATCGTGGGCGCAGATGAAAGTAGTGTCGGAGAATGGGCGCGAATATCAGTACTACGAAGCCTAGATAATATACAATGAAGAGTCATTTTGCTAATTGAAACCCAACGTGCTGGAATTCGCACGTCCAAACTTCTCGTGCTTCACCTATTGGAATCTATCGTTCCTTTAGCAAGCTAAGTCTTTGGTTTTACAACCCACCGACGCAATGTACGCATAGTCAGCGCATCTTGGATGTAAGAACTTGGAAAGTATCAAAAAAAGTTGAACAAGCATAGCGAAACGGTTGATGATGATCAAAGACTGCCCAATCGCCAAGAAGAAAGGCAAGCGCCCAGCGCCTGGGCACCGACTGAAGAAGATCGAGGTGGTAGACAAAACCCAGAAGATGCTGATGGCACCCTCGCCGATGAAGGAGAGGTAGAGGAGATTCAGGAAGGAGACAAGTAGGTGCCATACCTGTCTCCCACTCCCGGTGTTTCTGCACAAAGCGTGTTTCTTGTACAGTAAAAGCCGTATTTCAATCCATGGCTAGTTCATCTGCTCAGAAACACAAGGCACAACCATCAGTATTGACACGTTCAACACCGTCACCGCTATCTCGTCATCCGGAGTTGACTTTGCTCCCAATCGCTCCGAGTCATAACACTGCCACATTTGATCAGTTTGTCAGGCGTCTACCTGATCAGATGAATTCGATTTTTCCATAGAAGCACATTGGAAGGCTACTCAAGACAGAAAGAAGGAGAACGATCCATCTTCGTAAGGAAACGGACCACCGTTCGCTTCATCATCCCAATTGGCCTTTCGCTCTTTCAACGTAGTCATTGCCCTTGAGAACTCATCTTCGGGCACCCAACCATCACCTCCACAGCCAAGATCGTTATCCAAAGAAGCAATAGATTCCTGGTATTTGGTATACCGCTGCAATTCCTGCTCGTGCTTCTGAACCTCATCGTCCGTAAAATGTATCGGACACTGAGTGCCCTCATGAGCATAGGTGTCCCAAACATCTCGGAGGTGCAAGAGCGCTTGTCGGAGTGGTACCAGGCTGTCACTCCAGGATCTGAGAACATGGTACGGCAAAAGCGCCAGCTCCGTGGAGAAAGGCATCGCACACGCGATCATCCTCCTCTCGTTCTCCGTCACGATCTTCTGTTCATACACTTTGTGTCTCATCGCGAGCTTCAAATGTAAAAGATACGGCACTTGCTGGTCTGGGTTCAACGTCGACACGTGGCTGGGCAGCTTAGGCGCGACACGACCCACCGGGATGTCGATCAGGCCACCGTCGTAGGTAAAAATAGAGGGAAATGTGGCCTGCATGCAATAAGGAGCTATGATGCTATGCTGCCAATCAATAAGTCCTTGGACCACCGCCGGACCCGTCTCAGCAACAAATAAATTTGAATGACTAATGTCGGCATGCCAGAGAGTTGGGCTGCTCAGTATGAGTGGCGGTATTATGTGCGGAATCGCGAGGGCAAGCACATCCAAAAGTTCAAGGTGGGCAACAGGGTTGTAAAACGGAAAACGACGAAACCTTGAGGTCGTGTTCTGCGAAGCATGGTGACGAATCCAAGTACGTTCTGAATCCACAGCAGCAAGAAGGAAGGAGCCCATGTCAGGCCCTGCCGATGAGTTGAACAGTCAGCTAATGTCCATGTCCACGGCATACAAGGGGAACTCACATGGACCATGATCATATGTCACTTGGGCTCGTTCCGATCGCCACCATTGACGATCTGCGATTGGGCCAATACGATATTTGTCCTTCGCTGCATCGAGCCTTCTATGCAGCTCGGTATCGTCCTCTGGGAGGGAACCTGGACGAAACAGCGGGCGGTCCTGTAAATCGGCTCGTACATCATCCCTGAAGTAGAGGCTGCCTATCTGCGAGAAGGGCGCACCCTCGAAGCTATGCTCTATATCGAAGACACCGTCCAAAAGTGGAAAGACTTCAGGTGCTTTCGCAATATGCGTCCAGCGATGATGGGATTCTACGCCAGAGATCTTCTCCATGATGATATATTCGGTACCGACAGTATTTGCAGTAGCATCAGCGCTCCATGCGAATACTCGCGGTGCACGTATGCCAAGAACTTCTCGCACGAACTCCAGCGTAGCAACTTCACTCGCCGTGGTGAAGAAAGGGGCTCCAGCAAGGCCAGTTGGAAGGCGTGCGATTGCCTCCACCCCGTTATCAAAGTTAAGGGCAAAAACCTTGTTGTAAGATCCTATAGAACATGTCAGATGACATAAATACACAGAACGCGAAGTACATACCTTCACCTAGTTTCTTGAACATGACGCAACGTCGAGCTCCGACTGCCGCACAGGCTACATGTTGTATCTCATCAACGTTGAATTCGACATATCGTGGTGCGGTTTCTAACACCTGATCGTATTCAGAACAATTGAGGAACAAGGCTGAATCACCCACGTTCTTTCTCGTTATATAACCACCGCCCACTAGTGTACTTGA
The DNA here is from genome assembly GCA_015039365.1 of Amanita rubescens. Taxonomy (NCBI): domain Eukaryota; kingdom Fungi; phylum Basidiomycota; class Agaricomycetes; order Agaricales; family Amanitaceae; genus Amanita; species Amanita rubescens. The sequence continues at coordinate 29,211 of WION01000001.1, forward strand.
AGAGCTCTCTTTGTTCAGACCTTGTGAATGGGACAGTACGGGAGAGACCCGATAGCTTCTGAGCGGTCTTAAAAATTCGTTGCATGGGGTTTGAGTACTAAGTAGTTTACATCAGGTTTTCGGCATTCCGCCGGCCGCTCATCTGCTTTGATCGCCGCGAGATGAGAATTCCGGGAGAATTCCCAAATGGGGTAAATAGGGCAAGGAACTCCCCGGCGGACCCTCATGGCAGTCGCCCCTTACTTTCCGCTCTAGTGGATCTCTCTCACCCTTTCACCCGGCGTCGTGCTCTTCGAGCCCCGATTGCAAGCCCAATATCTTCGATCCCCCAGCATGCCCTCCCTAGGCAACCTCCTAGCACAAGCATTAAAGAAGACAGGCATTTCTGGTGAACCTCGTACGTCCAAGATGCATCACAACTTGATCAATACTGATAGATATTATCTGACAGGCATTGCTGGTGTAACTAGTACGTCACAAGATGGATCACAACTGGATCAATGCTCATATATAGTTTATAACCTGTGCAGATGTAGATGATGCCAAACGGGTTACACTGCGCAGGGAGCAATACAAATGCCCTTATTTCCGTATTCTTGTCATGGGAAGAGCTAATGCAGGCAAGACAACAATTCTGGAGAAGGTTTGTGGGGTAGCAAGAGGAACACAGCCAATCATCATATATGATATGAGTAGTAAGTCATTCATTGATGCACAATCCATTTTTTCATCCCAACTGTCTCTTAGATGAAGAGATCAATCCTAATGAAACCCATATGATACCATCAATTGAGGTGAGTTGAATAATTAAACATGGATTGCTTGCTGATTTGCATTAAATTGTAAGAGAGGCATACATGACATTGAGCATCAGATGACATACAAGGGATGCAATTTCATCTTCCATGATTCTCAAGGTTTTGAAGTCTGGTGCAAGGGATGAGTTAGAGATTGTTCAGAACTTCATTGCAAAGCGATCTGCCTGCAGCTCAGTTAAAGGATCAGTTGCATGCAATTTGGTATCCAGTTTGCATTATACTTTATGTATATGAATAATTGATTTGAATTTTCATAGGTACTGTATACCTATGGACAGTGCTCGCCCTGTCCTGCCTACAGAACTAGAGTTTTTTGATAAAGGAACAGGGAAAGGCAAGTCCTGAATCCAACCAATATTATTGATGAAATACAGTACATTGATGAGTGAATATCATCTCTGCAGTTCCTTTGGTGGTTGTATTCACCAAATTTGATGGTCAAATAATTCAAGAAGGTGGAAAATTAGATGATATAGAGGAGGATGGAGTTAAGTGGGATATGGCCAAGAAGAATGCTGAAATCACATTTCAAAGAGTTTATCTTCCTAAAATCTTTGATACTAAACATCCTCCAAGAGCATATGTACGATTGGAAGGTAGGATGGTACAATTTACCACTTTAAACTTGGAATAATATTCTAATAGATATGGACCTGCCAGAGAAGAACTGTCCTGAACTGACTGAGAAGACTGCTGATGCAATTGATGATTCTAGTCTACAAGAACTGTTTGTCTTGACTCAAAGGAACAATATTGGTCTTTGTGTTAAAGCTGGACTTCGGTGAGTATCACAATAGACTGCTCACTTCAGATATGAATTTTGCAGACATATCTTGTATCCAAAGGGAACTTCTGAAATCCCACTGGAAATCTCATTTATTGCAATCCTCAGCAAGTTTCCACATTATTGGGTAAATGCTTGAGCAAACTTACATGACAGAAAGCTGAGTTGAAAACAGGTTGGCAGGGAAGTGAGTGTATTTGCTTATTAACAGTAATGGCATTTTTGAAAAATATTCAAGGAAAATGTCAGTGCAATAATTTACATTCCTTTGCTAATATTTAATCTGAACAAAATGATGATCAGGATGTCTGTTGCACTTTATTTTTCACAAAGTCCTGCATTCACAATACAATGTTACCAAGAAACACAATGAAGTTGATGTGAGTGGTGACACAGCCATGTTTTTGCAAGTAGATTTCTAATACCTCAAACAATAGTGGGCAAGTGATTCTGAAATAATCATAGTGTAGATTCAATATCCAACTGATGCCATACTAGTTTGTGAGTGATGCTGAACATTTTGAGCCTGAGAGTCTAACAATAAAATGATAGGAAGTGAGTGATACAGTGTGCCTTCTCTGAAAGGTAGTCCTCTCATGTCTTATGATAAACAGAGTGTAAGTTACATTTTTTGGAGAAACAGTTGAATTATATCAAGTTATCACATGACCAATAGGCAGTAAGCAATAACACTGAGGAAATTGAGTTATGTGACATTTAGCTTATGCCTCACAGGATGTGAGTGGCACAATCATATTCTTGATGACAAGCAATTTTATCTCATCCCATGACTAACAGAATGTGTGTGACATTTATTGCTTGATGCTAGTCCAGATCTCACACCAATAAACAGGCTGTAAGTAACAGTCTCTGACTCTGTGCTGAGTAATCTTGAACCTCACACCATGGCTAACAGGCAGTCAGTAGCTCTGCACTCAATTCTTACAGTACCATCATCTTGTTTTGTTCACAGGCAGTAAGTGATGTTGCAAGTTATCCACATGAATTTCTCAGAATTGTATAACTGGCAGAAAGTGAGGTGCAATGTATATGTATACCTCTCTACTTAATTTCATCATGGCCAACAGGAAGTAAGTTATGTTGAACTTCTTGTTTAATAACTTCCCCAACATATGCAATCCAACAGAGAGTAAGCAGTTGCATCATTTCATGTCGAGCTACATCAGATCTGTTACTGCCAGCAAGTATGTGGCATTGCTTTGATTCTAGAAAAACTCATTGCATGTCATCTTATGCCTAACAGTATGTGAGTAATGTGCAGCCTGTCATAGCTATTACATCTCATACAACCGACAGTATGTAAGTGACACTGCAATTTCTCATGAGTAGCATCACCACATCTCATTCATACCAACCAACTTGAACAGGATGTCAGTGCTTTCTCCAGCTGTTCCATACATTTCTCATGCCATGACCAACAGGATGTGAGCAAGATACTTCTTAAGTTCTATGTAGTTTCATCACACCTTGTCTTGTGATTAACAGGGGGCAAGTGGCACCACTTTTTTTCAGGTGGATTCATCAGATCACCTCCAACAGGTTGTGAGTGAGACTGCATTTGCTCAAGAAGTCTGATAACTTTCATGACATGTCCAGCATGTGAGTGTTGCTTCATCTTTTACCATGTGGTTTCAGAGTCATATGTATGTATCTCATAAATAATAGAGCTGTGAGTCACTCTATATTTCCTTTGCTGGGCAGCTAGTCACATTCCATGTAGGCAGTGAGTAATCCTCTTTTCTTTCCTTCTTTTCCATGCAGTCTCACTGCATCATACCACTCACCAGGGAGTGAGTGACCTGGCATAACTTTTCCTCAAAAAGTTTTCTCATCACATCTGATGAACAGTATGTGAGTGCCACCTTCATTTTCTCTTTCAGACAGCCTCTTTATATCTTTGCTATGATCATAGGGGGTATGTAACACTAGAGCCTATTCTTTTCTGGGCAATCTCATCATGTTCCTTATGATAAACAGTATGTGAGTGACACTGCACTTTTTCTTCACAATGTGTTCTTATCATATCACATACCATCACCAACAGTATGTAAGTAACATTGCATTTTTTCTTTGCTGGGTGGTTTCATCATATCACATGCAGGGAGTGAGTGGTTTTTTTTCTTTTTCTTCATATCACATCTCATCATATGGGCTGACAGGGGGTAAGTCATGCCACCTTTCCCCCTCTGCCAGGTGCTCTCATCATGTGTTGAACAGGAGGTAGGTGGCATTGCACTTATTTTGCTAGGTAGTCCATTGATCACATGAGCAATAGAAAGTAAGGGGCACTTCTTTCTAAAAAATGTTATCACTCATCTCATAACCTGCAGATTGTGAGTCTTGCTGACTTTTCCACCAAGGCAGTTTCATTGATCCCATGACAAATAGAGTGTGAGAGACTGTCTGTTTCCCTTTCACAGGCAGGCTGAACACATACATATTGTCCTATAACTGACAGGAAGTAAGTGTCACATAATTATTTTTGTTAAAGGTCCCATGACACCTGATCCCATGATGAACAGAAGGTGAGTGACACTGACACTTTCAACCACACAGCCCTATCATGCCTTATCTCACAACAGGAGGTGAGTATCATTTTGATTTGCCATCACCAGGCATCATCTTATGTATCTCATGGCCAACAGAGAGTTAGTTATTCTTCCTCTCAGAATATATTAGCACATCTCAGTGATCTCATATCATGTTCAACAGGATGTAAGTGATGCATCATATTCCCCCAAATAATCACATGTCATATTCATGCCCAAATAGAAGGTGAGTGGATTTTCACATTTATTTCAAGCAGTCATACCACATTATGGACCATAGAGAGTGAGTGCTACTATTACACCAGGCAGCCTCATCTCAACCACTCCCACGGCTAATAGAAAGTGAGTACAAGTACAAAACTTTTTTTGGGAAGTAGTCATCCTGATCCTTGTATGAACCACAGGATGTGAGTGATACTCTTGTCATCTGTGAGGTAGCCTGCAACAACTTGTGGTCAACAGTTTGTAAGTTACACTGTATGGTCTAAACCCATTTTGTCTCATGCTTTCTTCTCTTATCATTTAGGTTGTGAGTGACACCAAAGCATTTGCCACCCTGCTATAAACATGTTATTTGCTTGACCAATAGGAAGTTAGTGACATTGAACTTTCCTTTGCAAAATTTATTCACTTATGAATACAGAGAGTGGGTGGAATTAACATTTGTCCCAACATCTAACATCCATTTATGAATTTGGCAGGAAGTGAGTGAACATCCATTTTTTTCCTATGCTCAATTTACAATCTGATCCATCTTTACATACAGATTGTAAGATGAGCTTCTTGGATTTCCTTCTTGCTGAAAACTGTGTTTTCTAGGTAAGTGATGGCCATGCATACATTATCAATGGACATGCTAATTGCATTCAGCTTGTATGTCTTCTACTTTGAACTTGATAGTTTCCCTGTTCCCATTTTTTCAATCAGCCATGAACTTCTCTCATTGTTTGAAGCAACAAAATTCACTGTGTTTTCAGCAACTGTAAGGACTTTGATCTTACCTGTTTGACATTAGAATTGGCCATTGATGCCCCTTTCCTCCTTAACCAGGCTATGGAATGTCAGCTTGTAGTTGGTAATGATGCACCCCACGCTGTTACCTTCTTTGAAAGCTAAAATTTTAAAGCAATCATTATAATTGCAAAACTTATCATTTTGGACTAAAGAAGAATCCATCTACTAAATCAATCACTGCTGGGGTATCACATCAGGAAATGCAGCCATTTGAGCAATCAATCATACAGGGTTTTGACCAGTTCAAAAGAGAATGGTTATGCAAACAAAGTGAAAGTTTGCATTATCCCAGAATCTTTGCCTTCTCGGGATGAAGGAAATACATTACTTGCACATTCTTGTATAACCAGATTGAACATATCTGAAGGTATGCTTTATCAACAATTTACTCTGTATTTTGGTCCATGTCCATGTAGCTAAAATTTACTCTAGCACCAGGGAAACTTACACCCAATTCTCCCACCAGTTCCTGTCACATTATAGATATCAACTTATGCCACTTCATTTCCTTTACTATGCCTTCCTTTCAATGTGTATCAGCACCTCCTTGAACCTCCTTCTGCTTAACTGTAGTCTGTGTCTCCAGTGTTCAATTTGACAGATCATTTTCTGTTTTCCCTTATGAAATTTAGCTAGAGTGTGTACAAATTGCCAATATTGTTGAAGCTGAAATGTAAGATGTTCCTGATCTTATTATACTGTTAATGAAACAGGTAACTATGCATCCACCCTGCAATCTACTACATGGTACAAATCCTTCACTTTTCTAGATCCAGTAGTCCTAGTCATAATTATAAACCTAGTGTTGGCAACCACTTTCCAAGCCCCAGCTGCAACTTCCTCAACTGCTCCGCAAGATGTTCATGATAAAAATCTGGCACTGCCCCCTCATGGAGCCAGCAGGTTGCACAACAAGTGAGAACAGAAATCATTATCAACACAAAGTAGTAGCTGAGTAAACTATAGCACGACATCATCAGTTCGTACCAAACATATCAGCACTGCAAAGTGTACATTCTGTACAGTGAAGGAATAATCATAACACATTTTTATATTACAGCCTTGATTTCTGCTGAATGAGACCCAGTGTATCAAAAATGGCAAGTCCTAATTCATCGGGCTTCACTTGTGGAATCTATCGTTTCATTAGCAAAGCTTGGTATTTCAACGTATTCCACCCCAACTGACCAAGTGCCCGGCATCATCAATGTATTTCGTGCTCGCATAACGCCTGCCAGAGGCAGGATCGAACAGTGCATCTTGCATATCAGCAGAACTTATAGAAAAAATGTCAAGAACGACGAAAGGCATAGCGAAACAACAATATAACTTGCATAACATCATGTTTCCGCCCGAGAATCAGATGCACGGGTAAGAACGTGCACACATAATTGAGCATTTCAACAGGTTCCGTCGCCCCTTCCGCGTCTCGGTACATTGCCTGAAAACCAGCTGGTGTCAGACATTATCGAACAAAATGAGGCTAACTAACAGCTTCCTGCTCGCGCGTGCAAGCCAAAGTTACTCCATTGAATGGTGCGTCGGCCCATTTGCCAGCCGGATGAGGTCGAAGACCGTGTTCCTTCCATGTCAACGTTAGCACTAGGCCGGCAGAGCGCAAACACTGGAACAGCTCACGACATATAAATTAGTTACTCGCACGTCCCAGTCGCATCGCTTCATCTTGAAGTGGCGTCTTGCTTCGTCCCTCGACCGCCAGACGTCGTGGCGCAGGTAAGCAGTTTGGACCATTTCCCGCCTGAGTGTAGCCACGTGTGATGAGCCCTTGGGGACTCACCATAGGCTCGACTATCACAAGGGATATAAATGGTATCCGCGGTTCGTATCGATGCGTGAGGAGTCTGTGTACAAGTGACAATCAGATATCACCATCCGAATGACCAAGTTGGAGAACGAACAAAGCGTTAGCCCCCAACGAATGACCTATTCCGACCAGCCTACGACTTGCAAAGTCTACTTTGGCGCCCTCGTTGATACCGGCAGTAAGGAAGCTATGGACAGCGCAGGCGTATTTTTGGCATGTGACTGATACCAATATCAGGTCAATTTCGACGTTAAACAGACAGAAGGAATCGACCTACAGACTTCTGCATGCTCGTCCTGGCGTAGGACGTGTTCGTTGTACAACACAGCTTCACCGTGGTTCGGGCTGTCGAGCGCCCATGCTTCACGCAGTTTTACACCAGAGCCAGGTCGGCACATTAGTTTAAAGACTTGATCGAGCGTTGGCTCCCATGTTTCTTTGTGAAAGCTCGTCGAATGGAGCAAGATCAAGGTGAGTGCATCAGGGTCGCCTTGATTAGCTACAAATTCGGGCAGCCAGTAACGTTTGGCTGTCGTATGGAATGGGCATCCTGCTCGTGGTGGGCAAACAACGCGTTCTGTCAGCATGACAGTGGAATTGACCTATGTCTAGTTGCAGGGACGGCCCAAGAGAGAGCTGAAGAATCCTGGGACGTCCGAAGCACATGCCAGTGCCAGATTTGCTCACAGTGGGAACTTTGGAACGCTTCTGCAAGCAAGGTTTCTGGAGCCGAATTAAACCATGCTACTAGATCGGCGATACCACATTCACGATTACGTCAATCCGAGGACAAATTTAAGCCTTTCCTTTGAGCACGTATTCCTCCCAACCGATCTCTTCCAATCTCCCGACCTTTCCCATTACCTCCCTCTCCATCCTATTCATGTACTCCTGCATTTCATCAACTAATCTCGGCAGTCCCGCAGACAAAATCCTAACGGCCAACAACGCCGCATTAGTGCTGTTATTGATTGCAACAGTCGCTACGGGTATTCCACGCTATTCAAATCAAGGGTTACCAAAGTCCTCTTGAAAAATGCGACGACATTACCGGCATCTGGACAATGCTATACAACGAATCCACCCCTTCTACGCCTCCACTGCCTTGCACTCGAACTGGAACACCGATGACAGGCAACGGTGTAACAGCAGCTACCATTCCAGGAAGGTGAGCGGCCCCACCAGCTGCTGCGACGATTACTCTGACTCCCCTTGGAGCGGCTTCCTTGGCGAATTTCATCAGGCGATCTGGTGTACGATGCGCCGAGACAATCGTAAGCTCGTACGGTAAGCGGAACTGGTCTAGTATCCTAGCGCACGGAAGGAGCGTCGGTAGATCGGAATCGGAACCCATGACGACGCTAACGAGGGGAAAGGGAGATGACCGACCAGATCCGGGAATAGGTTGGAGCGGCGCATAGAGATCAACTTCTTCCTGTGTCTGGGACGGAAGCGATTCGAGTAAAGGTCGCAGTCGTAAACGGAGCTGGGCATCGGACTCTGCAACGATCGTGATGTGTCCCATTTTCCTGCCCTTTCGGCATTCATTTTTCCCGTATAGATGGACACTGGCTCCGGGGGTCGTCAATGCTCTATTCACGGTCTCTAGTATCTCTTGCATGGATGACGAGTGGCCGATGAGGTTTAGCATAGCGGCGGAAGGAACTTTGAGAGCTGTAGACCCCAAAGGGAGACCGAGAATTGCACGAAGATGATTTTCGTATTGAGATGTTTCGCAAGCTTCTATGGTATAGTGACCTGAATTGTGCGGTCGTGGTGCAATTTCGTTGATATAAATTGTGCCTGCACGGTCCCGTTAGTCAACTGAGATACAAATAAAAAATCGGACTGCTTACCATCCTCCATGAGGAACATTTCAACGCCAAATACACCCGCGCCTTCAAATGTTTCGACCGCAGCCTCTGCAACTTCACGTGCTCTTTTTCCCAGTGTCGCTATCTCCGCTTCTGAGTGGAGCAAAAACGAGGTGGCAGATGTTATCCTTGTGGACAGTCTCCACCGCAGGGTACGACCTCACTTCCCCATCCGCTCCCTTAACCACCATGACTGCGATCTCCTTCTTGAAAGTTACCCACTTCTCAGCATATAGTGCTCTGGTACCGTCTCCAAGAGCTGATAACGCGGAACTGATTTGGTCAACATGCATGGATAGCATAGTTTCCTCGACCGTCATATGCCAGCGTTCGGCTCTTGAGCATGAGCGGGATACCCAATTTAAGCACAGCGCTTTCGATTGACGTTATGGGTAGCTGTCGTATCAATTGGCAGATATTCCGATACTGGACATTGATTTTGCGAAAGATGTTCTTTTTGTTTGAATTTATCTTGAATGATGCTAATCGTCTTCGGGCTGGGATGAATTTCCAACTTTGCCTCGCTCGACTCGGCTTTGATTTGTCCCAAAGCGCCAGCAGTCAACGTGTTCTATCTCGACGGTTAATACATCGACTTTTTCGGCGAGTTCTTTGATTTTGATCGAATCTGCAAAAGAACCGTCTACATGTTCCAAGTCGCGAGAGAGGGGTTTGATAACCTGTTTCGCTGGAGAGTCCGTGCCAACGTCTAAGATCACCACTGGTACGTTGAGAAGGGACGCCGCAGAAGCTAGCATGCGACCGAGTTGGCCGCCACCTGAGAGTGTCACATTTTACTTAGCCGTGCGCCATCAAAACTTGCAAAATCTGGATATTTCATGGTTATCGAGGACCGTCGACGGCAAGAAGTGACGCACGCCTACCAAGGATCCCCACAGTCTTTTTCTTCATCGAGGATCAAGAGATTGCAGCAGGTCCTAATAGGTCCTAACCCTAAATTAGGGTACTAGTAAATTCCCGGGACCCGGCGACGATGGTCTCTACGAAACTATCATGCATCATGATACGAAACAACCGATGTTGCCGTTAAAGTTAAATACTCCTGCTCTCGATACCAATTCTTAACCAGGCTGGTCCTGCAAAAAAATGTGGCTACTCTTTCATCGTTGTCCTCTTTATTGCCTTCTCCATCGTATGCGCTTTCCCCGTGCCATCTGGTGAAGAGGCCAGAGAAAATGTACATTTCTGTGCGTACATAAAGTTGCTCTTGTGCGCGCTATCGAAACCATGTTTCAGAAACGATGGCCTCCCCTTAATCATCTCCAGGCTAAAGTTGAACCTCGGGCTTTCCCTGTATGCTTTATTAACCTTTTGCACGCTATTTGCCCTAACGTCATTTTTTTTGTTGAAATAAAAGGACCACCTAGGCCGCCCACATGCGGTCCAGGTAATGATAGCCGCTAGAGACATAGGAAAGGACGAAAAGAAAAAAGAAGCAATTATCAAACTATTCAAAGAACATTCCAAAGAAGCTCAGAAGACGGATTTGGGGCTCAGAATCCATGAAAAAGTCTATGAGAAGCCTTCTTGGATTGAGTACGTCCAGGGGGTCCGCGGCAGAGAAGCGATGGAGGCTTTTAATTTAAAGCTCGAAGATCTCGAGAACGACAATCTCAGGCTATTGCGGTGGTGGTGGTTTACAGAGAAGGGCGCAGAGGGTTACATCATTTATTACGATCTGGAGCATGGAACTGAACCACCGAGCAAAAAGAGACGAATTAAGCGGGGAGCCACTGCATAAATATAAACCTTATGCACCATCCATTTTGCCGCTGTCTTCGCCCGTGTTCTTCAATCGGGCGCGCTCTCAGCTAGTTTGAATGTATCATCGACATCATCATCATCATCATCGCTTAGAAACGAGATGGCCGAGTTGAAAGTTCAGCACAGCCCACGTCAGGTGCTGTCATCTGCGCTCGCGCCTTTCCGGATCCAAAGATTGTAAGTTGATGATTTGGTGACATCGTCTAGCAGCTGCAGTGCATAAGCCCGCTCTGGGACCATTCTTGCATCTAGTACGCGCCATTTGCTTATGCGCCACGCTATACAGACTACACCTGCTTACTGGCTCTTACTGGTCTGTACATCAACATTGATGCTTCGTATCCATCGACCTTATTCCTTCAAACCCGTAGCAGTCGATACGGTGCTGTCACATAAGGACGGAAGCTGTGCACAGATTCCAAACAGGCTGCTCCTGATGATATGCGTCTTTCTTTCATTGCCATCCTCTTCATCGCTTTCTCCAATGTATACGCTTTGTCCGCAATTATCGATGATCGATCTACAAATCAACCCTTGACCATCTCTGTACGTATATTCTGTTCACTAACGTGTACGCCCGCGCTGTCTGGCCAACGATTAACGTCGATTTTCCTCAGAAACGGAAGTTTACTTTGGGTTCCCTGTGCGTGCCACAGATTACGCCAGACTACAGAAGATTCCTTCCCCAGATGCCTAATGATCCAGGAATTGAAAGGCGATTTGATAAAGGGAAGCCGAGGAGTCCTGGAGCAGTGGATGCAGAATTCAACGGGCTTCCTGTTGTAATCGAGCACTCTTATTGGGTTGGGAGGGGGCATGAATTTAATTCTAAGCTCAAGAAACTTGAGCAGGAACAACAATTGGTGGCATGGCAATTGCTGCGTCGGACGTCCGATGGTTACGTTGTTAAACTCCCTCCTCGTGATCAGGTACGTACATGTTATTGTACGGCTTTTATGTATCTAACGTCAATGGTTGTTTTTAGCAGGAGCACGAAAACCCCTCCTTGGCGAGTCCTCCTCGACAAGATACATTTATTTATAGAAAAGCATTCACCGACGCGGAGGAGCAAGAAATTGAAAATCAGTTCAAAGCAGGGAAAAAAAGGAAGGGAAAGTTCGGACCAAAGGTCGTCACGGAATTCCAAGGGTTACCTGTTGTGATCAAGCACTTCGAAAAAGAATTCGAAGATAGTGAGGAAAAGTGGAATTACTTCACCTCTGCGCTCAAAAATTACGAGCAGGAACACAAATTGGTACGCTGGACCAGCACCTATTACATCGTAAAATTCCGAAAATGGTGACCTCATGATATTGATGTTTCCTTGGGCCTGGCTGCGTTATAACGTGATAATCCGATACTTTTGAATTCGTTGCGGTCTGGTTTGGATTGAGTGCTTAACGTTTAACCCGGAAGGGCAGCCTTTAACTAGCTGCAAGGTGCGGGATTGGTTGCAACGGTGCTGTTGAACGCTCGTGTCTGATAAACCAGTTACCCTGCAAAAAACAAATATGCGTCTTTATCGCCTTGTCCACCACATGCACTTTCCCCGTACTGATAATGAGGCTCCCGGTCGTCCTCCGGCCGATTTTTTGCTATCGTTCGCTATAAACTCCCATCGTACTCTTTTTGCGTCAATCCCATTTCAGCATGTCTCGCCAACTCGTGCCTTGGCTATTTTTAATCAATGCCGATCACTGTTTTTTCCAAAAATCCGAGATCCCCGACTCCAGCATATACACCGCACTGACATCAGAGGCTACACATTATGGATCCTGAAGCGGACACGTTCATGATTTGAATCGTCAATCAGCTGCAGCGCACCTGGTTCGCCTCCGCATCAGAGCCTTCCTTTGAAGTTGCAACCCTACTGAACCATTGGCTCGTGCATCAATATGGTGGCCCTCTACGGAACCCTACCTGATACAGGAGGAATCACAGAGTGTAATGTTGATGCTTCGCTACCATCAGCCTTATTCCCTCAATACCCGTAGCGGTTGTTAAATACCAGCGCTCAAGACAGGCTGGTCCTGGCAATAAGTATATGCATCTTTCTTTCTTTCGCCATCCTCTTTATCGCCTTCCCTACTGTATACGCCGTCGTCGAGTCGTCGAGAAACAATGATGATCGGGCTACAGCTTCTCCCTTGACAACCCTCGTACGTACACATCGTTTTGTTTGCACGCCAACGCCATTAATAAGACTGATTCCTTAAGGGAAAACCTTTGAAACGCACAGTGAAATCTTTGCCAGAGGTTTCGAACCATAGAAGCCGAAAACCTGCTTTGAACCCCCCAGTCAAATGTTTTCCAGACATTTCGGACTATAGAAGGGCCACTTTAGAAGGAGGTAAAAGGATTAAAAGACGCTTTGAGAAGGGAAAACCGAGGGAAGACGAGCGAGCGGTTGATGCGGAGTTCAACGAAATTCCTGTCGTGATCCAACAAATTGAGGGCGAAGAAATGGAATTCAAGTATGTGCTTGCGCGCCTCGAGCAAAAACACCAACTCTTGGCATGGACGCCTGGCTATATCGTTGAACTCGCCCATCCGGTACGTACACATGGTAATTGTGCACGCCAATATGCTAATGCCCGCTTTCTGTAGAAATCAAATTATAACACGAACCATGACTACTTCTACTCTAGAAAAGCATTCACCGTTGAAGAGGAGGAAGAGATCAGGAAAATGTACATTGCAGCCAGAGGGAAGAGCCTGTTCAGAGTGGAGGTTAACGCGAAATTATGGGGGTTACCAGTTGTGATCTCTCTCTTTGAAGATGGAAAGCAAAAGCGAGATCAATTCGAGTCTATGCTCACTTTTCTTGAGATGAAACACATATTGGTAAAATGGACGAGGTCCTATTACGTCGTTACAGTCGCTTCCGAAGTCGTATACCATTGTGGAGCCTTTTAATCTAAATCCACAGCCAATTCAGGTGTGCGTTCCTAAATTAAACCACAGGCACGAGATTCAATTGTGAGGGATAAATACTGCAGGCCGGGTATTGGCTTGAACACGACAATATTATATTCTTGAATTCTCATGCCGGTAAAACCTGTTACATAAAGGAAGGAACAGTTGCAAAAATGAATGGAGGACGTATGTAAATGGTGCCGCGTTGCACTAAAATTGACCCAGATTGACCCTCCTCAACGCTTCGTCCTGCAAGATCCGCACCGACGGATAAAGGTGCATGATCAAGAGAGAGCGTGACGCATTGAATTATCGCATCGTGACGTGACCATGTCAGCAGAACACTCGCATTCGACTCGAGTCTCGGATCCTACGGGTGGCCTATAACAGCTAGCGGTTCTACGGAACTATCCATAATCTTGGCAGCCATCAGCTCATCAGCGGTTGCCTCCGAATCGCTGCGTTGGGAGTTACTTAACGGTGGTTGCTAAATTTCTAGCATATCTTCGGTTCAGCAATGTATCTCCGAGAATCTGCACACTCGATGTTCTTCTGGGTTCAACGTGTAAACTTTAGAGGGCGCCCACTTCTAAATGTATCGTTACACTTTTCCCTTAGAAACGAGATTCTAAGACCGGAAAGGCCCGCAGTGTATTCAATCTGCCAGAATGTAACGGACAAACATCAAGTCTGAAGCACTCTGCTATCACTTTGTCCTGCGAAACTCTGTGGCCGGCGCAATACGGTGCATTGAAGAAATGTGAATTCTCGATATCGAAATTGTACGTTGGGCGTCCTCTAACAGCGCATCTAAATTGTACAATTCATACCCTTTCCATTCCAGCTCCCTTCGAACTGCGCTGTTACTACACCAACTTAGTGGTCCATATGGAACCATGTGGGAGGCATGAAAAATTAATGCCTTGGCATCTGGTAGTCATCAATCTTGTCATGGTTCCGAGTCCCTTATACCCGTTGCAGTCCATTCTGGCGATATAAAATGCCCTATGGGCTCTACTGCAGATTCTAAACAGGCTGGTCCTGCAAAAACGAATATGCGTCTTTCTCTTATTTCCATCCTTCTTATCAGCTTCTCCGCCGTATCCGCTCTACCTGTGCCCACTAGTGATCATACTCATCCAAGTAATCCTGGCGTCGATGAAAAGATTGTATGTGCATACCGCCTATTACACCTGCGCATGCTATTAACGCCGATCGTAATTTTTTATAGAAAGAAGAAACTACCCTGCATCCTGCTCAACCTAAGGTTCAGAACCCAATTAGTGGGGAAAGCTCCACCGCCAAAGTAAACAAAGAAACCACAGAACTCCAGTCGGCCATCCCTGTAGTATGTACATACTTTTATTATGCGCTCTATCAACACCAACGGATTTCATCGTCAGGATCATCATCATTTGCCTGGCTGGTGGGAAGGGTGATATTTACTAGCACACGTCATGAAGACCGTGAATACGGATGTAGTATGTGTAATAAATATTTCTTCTTCGTTTCCAGGTGTAGCTGAATGCCATTGCGCATGCAATACTTACTTATTTGATATATGAGTACGTTGAGTTATATATTATTCTAGTATGCGTTCCCCACCGTGTGATATCGAACTGCAGAAGTTAGAAACATGTCACGTAACCTCGCCGATGTTGCTTTTGATCCCCCCAGAGTCTTTGTTTTCAAGGTAGGATCGGGGAGAATCACTTTTACGACAACAGGTTGCGTACGGTGTCTGGAACTGTCCTGATCGAGCCCACCACTGTCATGCACCCTCATGAAATTGACCGCCTCGAGGAGGAAAAAAATTGGTGGGCAAGTTCGGCGATTACATCGTTTATTTCCCCCCTCCGAGCGAAGTCGTGAATCACCCTGGCTCGGGCACGAAAGAGGAAGATTTGAATGTATGTCTAACGCAGCGTAGTGTCGTCCCCTTGAATGTATAATGAGAAGGATGCGCAGCGCCGTAGCCAAATACTGTTGCACGTGTTATACTGAGATATATATTATACGCATTCCCTGGGGGATGATATCGATTTGCAAACCCGAAGATACGCAAGTGTAACTTCGCCGACGTTGCTTTTTCTTAATTTCGTGATAAAAGGATTGCCATGATTGTTATTGCGCAGCAATCAACTGACCCGCTGGTGAAGATCCACTTCGAATCCGTTCCAGATTGGCTTTGTAACCTCAGCAACCGATGCTGTCCAAATTTCTCCCCCATCTCTTTAATTCTCATACTAAAGGGAATTAGGGAAAGATTAATGGGGTCCTGAGGCCTAAGAGGTGGAGAAAGCCGGCAGGCGCTTTGCCTTAGTGGTCAAATTTCAATCTCAAATGGAGAACATCCATCATGATCGTGATTGGGTTCGTGGAGTCCAGCATGGCAGCCCCCAGCCTGTGCAATCGCCAGGCGAGCAGACAAGTAAGAAGTTCCGATTCCTTTCTATGAGACTCTACGAGCTGGCTGCTGCTGGCAATATAGCGAATCGAAGAAGTGACCTGGAGGCAGGTAGTAGGATCTCCGCTTGAAAGTAGGAAAAATATATCCAAAAACAGCTGGCCTAAAAATATCCTGGTCAGCCGATCCACCCAGTTCTTCTACCATCCTTGGGCCAGCACCGGTACCAGTTCATCGACATACACGTCTGCGCCGCTCGAATATCCACTACCAGAATAATTTTCAAGCAGTACATATTTGCTGACGCACTCGACTACACTCACCACCCCATACAGGCACCATCAAGCTCCCAGCACCACACCACGGGCCGGCTGGTCTCTACGGGACCATACATGATGCGTGATGACACAGGAGGTATGTCCGTCACACCCGCGAAAGTCGATGGTGCTGATATTTAAACACTCGCGTTACTGCACAGGTCCCAAGTAGGCTGGTCCTCGAAACCGAACATGCGTCTGTCTTATATTGCCATCCTCTTTATCGCATTCTCTACCGCCTCCGCTTTACCCATGCCTATTCCTGAGTCTGATACCGACACGGTATGTACCTTATTGTTATTGTCATTGATGACAGTGGTTGATTTTCTTTGGGAACGCAAGGCGGCTTGCGAACATGTGCTCGCCCAGATGCTCACTCCAGCCGAAATCGCGCAGGTCGAAGGTGCCGCGAAACCCGGTCACAATAGCATCACGATTCCTAACGTCAAGCCTGGGATTGATGTCGAGGTATTCCTGAAAGGTACCCCTCCAGCAGTGATCGAGCATCGCAAAACGCAGCTCGGGCATTCATTGTTGGATAGTTCATGCCGGTTGCTCGCTTTCAGACATGTCTAGCACGCGTCAGCCTCTTGATGTACAGTTGAACATCGTAACTGACTTGTTTGACGGGATAGGGTACATATGGTATATGTAACATCTGTCTTCTATTAAATTTACTGTACTGGTAATGTCTAGTAGTAGGCAGGGAGCATGGGCCCTTTCCGTGCCAACTTAGTTCGGTCCAAATTGCAAGAGCAGCTAGACAGCTCACCACGGACAACGGCAAGATACAGATAAAATGTGTCTATACTTCGGCGTGGGTCCGCGGATTCCCTTACAACTGGCCGGAATTGTTCTGGGAGGTTCATACGCTTATAGTACAATAGATCGACTAGTCACTACTAATCAATTAATCATCTGTGTATTAGGTCAAGAGACTAACTCAGCTCAGGCGTGTTGGAATTTCGGCGTAATCATTCACTCACTCACTTTATCAGGGATGTGCAACTTCTGCTTCATCAACGACATTCGATCTTCTAATTCTGCCATACGGCGTATGGCGCCGTGGTCCCCGCTGACTTGATGTTTTTCGGGTTTCAGGGTACCCTGGCACAGCGTACCGCGAGTGCATTCAAGTGATGATCATATTTGTCAATCCATCGATTAGAAGCAATAAAGCGCAAGACCAGAAATGAAACACTTGAAATTTCGTCTTCTGACTCCAAAATACTACCGATTGCAAAGCTGCACTGGTGATCTATGTACATCCAGATTCCACGCACTACTGTCAGGTTGAGAAAGCATGTTATCACTCAAGTTTCCTATACAGAACCGTGCAAGATCCGGGAGGCACTGTGGCGAGGCACGAGATCGTTGCATAGTAGCCATCAACCTTTTGCTCTTACACTCGTTACTCGTACTAGCGGTCGAGGGGCCGTTAAATACCTGACCATCCCCTACACAGATTCCCAACAGAAACAGGCTGGCCCTGCGAAACAGATAGTATGCGCCCTTCTTTTATCGCCTTCCTCTTTATCGCCTTCTCCGCCGTATGCGCATTGCCTGTGCCCACCAGCGAAGATCATCGCCCGAACTTGGTATGAGCATATTCTCACCGCGCACTCCATGCGCTTTTAACGGTCAATTTTCTATTGCGACAGTTTGCGCACGAAATCCCCGTTCCCCTAGCCAAGGCTCTTTAACACCTGCGGTGTTAGCTAAACGAATAGACGAGCCATTGGACCGGCAGAGATATCTAGACATTTTCAGGAAAGGCCTACACGAAGGCAAAGCAAAACACACAGTATATGGATTCAAGGTTGCCAGTTCCCACCGAAGCCGGACAAATGCCTCTTGACATTGAGCGGATTCCCATGCACCGGGTCGTCTTGGGTTCCACTTCCGAAGACCGGGAGATCAAGCCGATGTCTGAAGACGAATTTCGACCGTTGGCTCGATCGTTTAGACAAGGAAGAACAATTAAATGGTTGGTGGATAGGGCACGATGGCGAGCGTTACATCGTTTCAATCCCGTACTACAAAGCTGGCAGTGCCAGCCAACCACAGCATCACCTGACAAATACGAAGGGTTAATGAATACTACTTATGTATAACACTTACAGGTTCAGAGTTGTATGTGCGTTGGCGATGTTCATTGGTGTTCAGGGTGCGGCCCTACGATGATTTTGAGCATATCGTTGTCTATTGGTTTTCCTTTGGATGCGTCGAATTGATGAGGGAAACAGTAAAGTCAGACATAGTCTTTGTTAAGTAATAGATAATAGCGCATTGACAAGGATGAGATATGATGGTCAGTGAACTCATGTGCTGGCAGTAGCGCGTGGAATGCGTTGTCCCTGGGCGCGAAATCGAATAACAATGTCAGGGGACTAGTAAGGACCGGTCTACGTCTCGAGTGTTCATGCTAAGGAGGAAGGGCAGACGGCACAGTTGCTAGAGGGTTGATTGTACTATTTATAGAAACAGAAGTCTCACGTGGAAATGCCATTACGTCATACTACTAATCGTTCACTTCAGTCTCAAGCGCTAGCGAAGCCAAATGGACGATCCCAAGTTCCCAACCAGTGCCATGTAGCAAGGCTCTGCGCCCAGTCCTTTGCAATATCAAGTGGTTGGGATCATGTCTTGCATCCGAATCGATGATCACAAGCGTGGCCCAACTTGGACGGGACGAAACGGACAGCAAGCGGCAGTGATCTCCACGAAACCATTCAAGGATGGCGAAAGATGTCACGATATGGTGTAAGATGAGCGACAAATCGCAATGTTGACGTCGGGTAGCCCAGGCCGTAAATCGTTGCCTCCGAATATGTATCTGGCGCATCGCTCGACAATGTTGTTGAAATTTCTAGCGTCGTTTTACACTCTACTTCTGTCCGGCATGTGAAATTGCTTCAACGGTGTATACACTCTCATTTTATCAGGTATAGAGCTAGAGTATCCCACTGTTTCATTATCAGCGTGCAATCTTCTTCGTTGCCATTCCTCCACGTGTCATATGCTCCTACCTGATGTTCATCGGGTTTCAGGGTGCTTTTGGAATGTTTCTTTTTAATGTTTACCGAGTCTGACACAGCCTGACACAGCCCGCATTGAAGCGATATCTATCATCGATATTATACGCTTCGTTATGGATTCCCGCCATCAGATGAGTGCATCATAATTCTACCATCCAAATGACCCACATGGAACTGGAAGCATACATGATAGGCATGATGCAAGATTGTTGCGACTTGCCTCGCAGCCATCAATTCCAACTCTTACCCTCATACCCGTAGCGGTGAGATGGTTCCTTTAAATACCCATACCGTCCTCTACTACACCAATTCCAAGCAGGCTGGTCCTGAGAAACAGATATGCGCCTTTCTTTCATCGCCACCCTCTTTATCGCCTTCTTCACCGTATGCGCTTTGCCCATGCCTGCCGGCGATCAGGCTCCCAGTCATTCCCCTGTACGTACATATTTTCACCTCACCGGCGACCGCGCACACTCTTTTAACGGTCAAACTTTTGTTGTAACAGTCTACCCTAGCCCATATCCCCCCTGCAAAGGCGGAAACCTTGACAGCAGAAGTGATGACTAAAGTATTACACGATTCTACAAAGCAGGCCTTTTATTCGAAGCTGTACCTCAATGGCGATAAAAAACCCACCGGATTTGGGTTCAGGGTTGCCGTAACAATCGAAAAAGAGTCGTTTTTGATTGAGCGCATTCCGCACGACAAGTTGCAGAATCCTTCCACATTCATGTCTAAGCTCGTTCTTCTCCAGAGTGTAGGACAATTAAATGTTTGGTGGAATGAGTTTGACGCTCGTTATATCGTTTATTCCCCTGTTGGAGGTGGCGAAAAAGGGGCGGGTGCACCGGCCGCTGGGAGTGCCAGCGAGCCACGGAATTAAAAAATGCAAGGAGTCAATAATTGGTGCCGAAGGTTCATTTATCCGTCGACCTGTATGCGTGACGCTGATGTTCTTTAGTTTTCAGGGTATGGGGCTACGTCATTGTTTTGATTTTGAATCGTTAGCTACACACACCATGATCTATGAAAGTCTATTACGCACCGACGTGATAATGAAGTTGTCTACCTCTTGCCTGCCCCTACGCCGATTCTAACAGGCCCAATCCATATATATGCATCTTTCTATCATTGCCATCTAATGGGCCTGGTAAGCATGATGCAAGATGATGCAGCTCATATTGTTATTTGCGCCACACGCTATCATGACGCCGACGGTTGATTTTCTCAGCCTCCCCCGAATCTGATATCACGCCAAGAATGTGTAAAAGATGCCAAGAGAAACGGAGGCCTCGACGGCTCGTTGCTATTGTCGTTGTAATCAGCCCGAGGCGGTGTAAAAGAAAACGTACGAGATGGCCGACAGGCTGGCACAGTGGCAACGGCATGAGTCAGCCGAAAGTGCATCATTGAAGCTGTGTACATTTCGTCTGTGAAAAATCTGTATGAGTACGACTTGGCTGCTGCTTGCAGTATATGCAGCGCACTGAATAAATCTCTTACATGGTCTAATGCACTCGGAGTTGAAACAGTATAGTGGTAGCAGGTTCAACGCGTGCCAGGTTGCTGCCTTAAGATGCCATCAATCAAGTTATTTAAGATCCCCATAGCAGTCGATCATGCCTTCAATACATAAGTAAGAAGCCGAACGATAAATGCTTGTGCTCAGCACAAATCTCTTCCAGGCTGGTCCTGCAAAAACTAAAATGCGTCTTGCTTTCATTTCCATCCTCTTTATTGTCTTCTCCACCGCATATGCCTTGCCCTCAGGATGGAGTCGATTCAAGGAGTCAGTTCTCCCAGGTCATTCAAATCCCTACGTATATCCATATTTCTGTTGTGCCCATGTACATTCATTGCTAACGCCGTAAATGGTTGATTTTAGGAAAAAGAACCTCCCCCCCTTCCTGCCTGCGGCGATGGCCAGACGCCTTGCGATCCTAAGGAATTCAAACAAGTTGCAAATCTGTATACAAATAAGGCTGGGAAGCGCTTTGACCGTGATACAGTTATGCTCCAATTCAATGGCGGGAAGCTGATGATCGAACACTTATTCCTGCCGGCGGAAAAGGAGAACTTGCGCAAAATGTACAAGGGAAAGGTATCAAAAAACCTACGATTATTCGCCAATGGGCAAGGGGAGGATGTATATGTCGTTCATTATTATTGAAATTAGCAAGCGTAGTAGAAATTCTTAGGATAGTACATAATGGTAATACCTGTTAGTCCACAATTATTATGCGTCCGCCATGGCTAGCCCGTGAAGAAATGGGAGCCTATTCGCGAGAGAATAAGCGGGAGTCTATATCATGCAATTATTTAAAGATCGACTTGTACTGCATTACGCATGACATACCGATAACCGAACGAAGAAGTCGAAAAAAATGAGTGTTATTCGTAGTAAGCCAGTACACAAGGGCTTCAGCTAAGAATGACTTCAACCTCATCGACACCCCCGGGCCCTTTTCCCGTCGTCATCTTCATCTCCGAGGTAAACACATCAGCGCCCGATGCCAATGAATCAATAAGCATTGCCAGTTTTGTAGTGTTCATATTCGGCTCCTAGTTACCAAAATCGCATCAGACACAGGCCGTACTAAACGTTGCATCTGAACACTCACCTTTTGAATATGTTCCAGATCATCTTTGAAACCCTCTGCAACTGACGCCATCCAAAATTTTCGAAATCGCTCCCGCAGTTCTTGAGTTTTCATACCAGTGGGATCTTCATCTGTTGAAGGAAGAAAAGACGGTATTGTTACAGGAGGTGGAGAGGGAGAGGGAGAGGGACGTGTAGTGCGAATATTTTGCTTTACGGTGGATGAGGCGCGTAACTCGCCTTGGGGAGGCCCGGAGTGGTTATGATGATTCTTAGTGGCTTGTTGTGCAACGACTGGACTCTCTACATCTGTACCCGAGTCCGAGTCCGAGTCCGATTCTGAATCCGAATCAGACGAAGATGAGCTCGAGGAAGCCTCAACGGCAACCTCTGCAGTTTTTGGTGCGGGCTGCTTCTGTTCCTCTGCCTCAGAAGAAGTGGAATCTGAAGACGAAGAAGACGAAGAAAGAGAGGCCGCGCGACGCTTTCTCTTGCGATTTCGTTTTCTGGTAGAAGTCGCGGTTTTGGCAGCGGGCATGATTAGCACAGCCACATCTGAAGTAGCAGAAGAATCGTATTCGTACACATCCGAGTAACAATACACTGCCATCATTGTAGCTATCAAATGAAACCATAGTCGATAATAAGCCTAACGAATAGTCACAGTGAGAACGGGAATTTTTGCCAAGAAAAATACGACCTAGAGCTTGTCAGTACAGTAGATTATCATAAGAGGCGCTACTTTTCAGCAAGAGAAGCACACCTGAATCCTCTCCTACGTTATATGATTCCAATGTTTCATCATCATCCATATCATCTCCACGGAAACGCAATCGCTGCTGATAAGGCGGTATATCCTGTTCGCTTTGAATCATAGCCTTCAACGTTCCTACAGTAGCACTCAGGTTTATTTTGATCCCTATTGTCCAGCCCGTCCAAGTGATAACAAAAATACGGATAAGAGGTTCCGATTGCGCCTTGGACTGGGAACAGTTGCAAATGTGCTGAGATGTTTCTCCTTCTGCCTCAATCCACAGACAAGTGATAAATTGCCGCATGTGAGGCCACACCACTGCGTCAACCTCCACAAGCTCATCATTATCATCAATTTTTGCATGAAATCTGAGTTGCGCCTCGGGTGGACAATTGAAACGCTGCCTGGCAACCTCTTCGATGCCCTATAGTATTGAAGATTTGTTGAGAACCAAAACCAAAAAACTTGGATTCACACGTACAGAGAGCGATTCTCCCTTGATTACTGCTACTGGGTTGCGCTCTCCATGGCGAAGAAGCAGAACATTTGGGTTCGGAGAATATGCGGGCGATCTAGGAGGACCATTACTAGGACTGGTAGTATCTTGTTGTTGGGGATAGGGATAGTGGGTGAAGAAGGGATATGATGAGGGAGTTGGCGGCGATTGGGTAGACTGATTAGATGAGGCGTGCGAAGGGAGGGGCGACGGTCGGGCAGGAGACGAAGCGTCGTTGGGCGTTGACGGGGTTGGTGGCTGCGAAGATGAATGTTGGAAAAACCTGCGTATGTCCACTTTTGGTTTCGAAGGTGTCGCCGCGGCAGGAATTGAGGTGGACGAGGGCGATGGGTCTGCAGTAGAGCGGGAAGCCTCGCCGTTGACATGGGTATTGGGCAACGAACCGAAAGATTTGACGCCTTCGGACTTGACTTGAGGTGTAGAAGCAGGCGAGGGGGAAATCGGGGCAGAAACGTCATCTATTGAACCAAACGTCACTGGAGCGCCTGCGAGGAAAAGGGTTGATACGGGTGAGAAAATGAAGAGATTAAAAACGTGCCTTGATTGACGGCCCCTACGCTGTTCCGTAGAACGCTGACGCCATCTTTCACTGGGACACGTGTGGGCTGGGGTTGGGTGCCAGAAGGTGGAGGCGACTCTGAACGAGAGGGCGCAGACCAGCTCTGAGGCGGTCCTTTGGACCAGGCAGACCTTGAAGGCTGCGCGTTGATCTTTGGTGCGGATCTGCTCATTCTGGCGGTAAAAAGGGGGACGTACAAAAACTGGATTCACGGGCGGAGGGTTGTGAATAAAACCTTTGTACGATACAGAAGACGAGCTGAGCCTTACAAACAAATACAACAACGTTCGAACTAAGTATAGCTATTAGTAACAGTACACTGTAACTATCAAAACATGTACACTTGACCCTAATGAATAGTCACAGTGAGAACGTAAATTTTTTCTAAGGAAAAATACGACCTGGAGCCTACTTGGACTCCTCGGAGCCCGAGTCAGCCTCTTCCTCATGGTCAATATCATGGGAGGCACCATTCTTCAGCAAGAGAACCACACCTGAATCCTCTCCTACGTTGTATGACTCTAATGTTTCGTCATCATCCATATCATCTTTATGGAAACGCAATCGCTGTTGATCAGGCGGTATGCGCTTTTTGCTTTGAATCATAGCCTTCAACGTTCCGACAGTGGCGCCGGGATTTATCCTGATTCCTATCGTCCAGCCTATCCAAGTGATAACGAAAATACGGATAAGCGGTTCCGATTGCGCCTTGGAATGAGAACAATTGCAAGTGGGCCGGTGCGTCGCTCCTTCTGCCTCGATCCAGAGAGAAGTGATGGTTTTCAGCATGTGCGGCCACACTGCTGCATTAACCTCCACAAGTTCATTATCATCAATTTTTGCATGAAATCTGAGTTGCGCCTCGGGAAGATAATTGAAACGCTGCCTGGCAACCTCCTCGATGCCCTATAGTATTCAAGATTCGTTGAGAATCAAAACCAGCACCATTGGAATTTTACACGTACAGAGAACGATTCCCCCTTGATTACTGCCACTGGTATGTGCTCCCCATGACGAAGAAACAGAACATTTGGGTTCGGTTGAGGAGCAATAGCAGAGGTAGATCGTTTCATCAATGATGTCGTGGAAAGAGACATCTGGACTTGATAGACTGCGCTTTCACGTCTTACCTATAAATGAGCCTACTGCGAGGCGACTGGGATCGACCACGGTTAGTGCGGACACGAGGAAGAAGAAAGGATTATGTCAGCTCCGTACTATGAATCGAACACTGGGCGGCGTGATCTGGTACTGTCACAACCATCTCTGATACCACTAAAAAGTCAAAGTCTTGTATCCATTTTACGGTAAGGCAAGATATAAAGTAAGTTCTCTTTCATTTCTAAATGTCACACAAATTTCCAACAGTTTCCGAAATATTATTCATGTATAGCATACGCTTCCTCCAACAGACTCGTGGCAATTAAATATCTGTGGTATTGAAGTTCTAAGTGCACATATAATATTCAAAATCAGCCCATGACCATACCAATGTCAACGGCAATCATAACTTGCCACCATTCTTCCTCCTTGTCTTCTTCGCACGAAGTTTTGTCTAAACTGATCAGAACGAACTGATCAAACGAGACAGGATACCTCGTCGGCAAGTCATCTTCAATATATGGGTTTTCGTCTTTCAACTCCTGCCAGTTAGTGTCAGTTTCTCCACGTGTGTATTACTACTGCTGTATGAAACTTACATTTACGATGTCTGCGAAAAGTTTTGCAGCTTCAATGGCCAGTCCGGTGCGATCATGACATTTCTCTCCTGCACCGATTTCTTTAGTCCACGCTTTGCGTGGATACTCGGGCCACTTTGAATCCGTCAACACATGGCGCTTATTGTTTTCGACGACTAATTACTCACCGTGGCGGTAAGAACGATCTTCCCTTCGCAAGTTATTTTTCTGTCAGCTTCCCCCAATATTTCTTGGAGTTCTGATCTGCTTTTGTCTATCAGCAGGAACATGGGAATACCCTCTTCACCGCACGGAGTCCTAAACAAGATCCTTTCTCTCGTCAGGCCGGAATTGGAATCAGTTAACCAGATGTTCAAGAATTGCTTGCTGTCTGGGTAATAAATTCGCTGAGGCCTAAAGATTCTTTGTTTCGGCATAGTTCAAGCAGCGGAATGAAACAGGTGTTGTGGCATTTTTATACGTGGTTAGTACTGTGTTGTAATGTGCTGTGTCGGCGGAAACTAACGTAAGACACCAAGACATCATATGGATCACGAAATGCACTTCTGGGCCTGGATATGACAGCTCGCTCGATCACAGTTTCCGATATAATTGGCGGCTTAGCGTAGTCCACCACCATGTGGTACATTTGCAGGGCTGCTCGAGGATAGCGTTCCATGGTTTGCAAATCGCAAGGGTTGCGACCTCGAATTCCAGGGTCCCCCGGGAGTCCGCGAGGATATCGGTATAGGGTCGATGAAAGTTGGAAAATAGGTGACGACAACTTTAGCTGACGTTTAACACCGCGTGTGTTGTAGCTATTAATTTGGTCTAGGAGGGCGTCCATGTGAACGACGAAGGCGCTAGACAGATGCTGGCCCGCCCAAGGCTGAGTAACGTGCGCTGAAGTACGTCCCGAAATCAGAGCAGATGTGGCAGTCCTACTTGCAATGATAAGCGTACGCTCAGTTATCTGCTTAAACTCCGACACAGAAGTTGACGCTCACACTGTGCACCCGCCTAAAACACACCGCGGACCCGCCCTGTGTGCCTTCATCTCGGCTACACAGACAAGTCTTTGTTTGTCCGTTACGTTGCCTAGCAGCGCTTACGCTTTAGCGATGTCTCTCTGGGCAGATGGGCAGATCGTTGCCGGATACTAACAGATCGCTTCAAAAGGTAAGGTCCCATAAGCGCTGATTATACGATTCCGACCAGGTTTCCGACTCGGTCGCTTCTGACAAACTGATAAATGTTGTAAATATGCGACCCGTGACTATAATCGTATAACCTAAAACATAATACAAGGGAAACTGAAGTAGGTGACTGGGGGATAACAAAGGTTTACACAGCAATGCGTGTTTGCGTACTCAGGTTCCTCCATATCCCATCCAAGACAACCACTAGACACTTGCTCAATCCAGAGCATACACGGCTTGCCAGGTCCTCTTAGTCTCCTCCTCCATACAATCCATGCTAGCGAGAAGCATGCGCTCGAACGGGACAGGGTGTCCCAAATCAGGATATTCACTAAAGGATGGGGCCATTGGGCCGAACTCGTTTCGTATACCCTGTAAAGGTATGAGCATTTCTCGTTTTGATCATTTAATAGAGGAGTGCTAACGTCGTAATAATCT
The DNA here is from genome assembly GCA_015039365.1 of Amanita rubescens. Classification (NCBI taxonomy): domain Eukaryota; kingdom Fungi; phylum Basidiomycota; class Agaricomycetes; order Agaricales; family Amanitaceae; genus Amanita; species Amanita rubescens. Next base: position 56,304 of record WION01000001.1, read on the forward strand.
TTGACGAGTTTTGCGCAACGCAGGGCAAGCTCTCCGCGAGTAATGTTATTCGCCTCAATTTCTATTTCGATATCCAAAGGCGATTTTGCCTTGTATTCCTCTGTCGGCTGCCCGTGCGCTCGTCAGTACAAGGAACCAGGAAAACTTCTGGAGCATACGGAAACATAGAGCCTCATCTTCATTAAGTTCATTTCTTTGGCCATATCTTGTAGTATTTTTTCGCCTGCCCCTTCCAACATACTGCTCAAGTTTTGTTGGTTTTCCAATATTTTGTGCACGTGTATCCCATTCTCGTTGTTGAAGGTGATCCTTTTTACGACCTTTAGGGTACCATTATTCCAAACCCTAGTGACCGCATCGTCATCCGGGCAACAGACGCGTTGATCAATGCGCTTCATTCGAGTCATCATCGAAATGCTGAAGGGTGGTGAAGAAACTCGGAGCGGTCGCTCTCTTTATAGCGGGGATCCACTGGAGGGGAAAATGGCCGGTTGCGCTGTTTACTGAATATAGTTTTACAGGAGCCACTCCAGTTATTGAACCAGCTCATGATCAAATACAGGTCATGGCCATATTCGGTTTCGAATGCTACAGCCGCTGAGTTCACTCGATGACTGACTCGGAGTCCGATCGAACACATAGGCGGATCACACGATACTTTCCTTGCTGGACTCACAACGGAGATGACATAGTAGGTGTTCCCTACTTTGCTGTGAGGTGTAGTCAAAGCTGTACACGCGGAACGGGAGGCAGGACGCGCCGGAGGTTGGTGGACCAAGGTCGACTTTGAAAGAACAATGCATATTCATTGTTCGTCGGTCTGCATTTTCGGAAGGTGTTTTCAACATTCTTGACTCGGAACTCTCTCGACACAGCAAGATAAATATGGCATTGCTAGATGATTAACATTTTTATAAACGGGCGACAAAACGAAAGAGAGAATGGAAAAGTTTTTGTCTACTTGCGGGCCAGCCAGCCAAGCAGTTTCGCCAATTAGACAACTATTAGGGAATCATTATTCTAGAAATGATATCAAGAAACGGGGTAAATAAAATGATTGTCATCACGTCGTTATATCTTCATTGCCTTGTGCCCTTTGCCCAGGCATTGCTTTAATGCACACCAATACCCAATGCCTCGTCCAATAGCTAAGAGTCCTCGTATTAGCACGTGACTCGGAGAATGAAAATACGACATACCTTATCAAGGTCCTCTAACAGCTTGAAACCGCCGACGTAGATATCCCCTACGCGAGGATGCAGACTTTCGAGGTTTATAGGCCTTCCAAACAAGATCTCATCGGCGGGTTCGAGAGGCGGTAAAGATGTTGGATTATACGTTTGTGATGCGCTCTGTCCTTGTAATGTCATAAGCGCTGCCCTGCATTCAATCACCGCCATCATATGTTCGATTCCAAAATCATCTTTTATAATGGGGCGCCTCGCCGGTTGCAATTGCGATTTAGACCGGGAGGGGTGATGGTTGTGCTGGTACTGCCCCTGACGAGACGATGCTTGTGACCTGCTAAAAGGGTTTGGCAACGGGCTGGCGCTAAATGTGGGCGTATTCTTCCCCGTCGATGGTTCCGAAACCACAGAGGCGATTGAAGGGTTACGTCTTGAAGTGGGTCCGGGAGACGCTTTGCCCGTGGGGGTAGTCGTTCCTGAAGAGGCAACAGTGGCATTGTTGCCAGTCGGGGTGGCTGTTCCAGGTCTGCCGCTAATTCCATGCATCCGCTCGTCGCTCATGTAACTCAAAGCAGAGCCAGCTCTGGCATGAGTTGGTTTGTGTTGAGGAGCAGTAGACCCAGGAGTCGCTGGCCTATCCGTGTCCGAATACTCCGAAGGAGACATAGAGCGCAACGAGTCGGCCGCTGACATGCTGCGTGCCGCCAAGCTATTCATCCCGCTGTCCATGCTCATCAGAGACCTCATATCCGCGCTCCCGCTGGCATTGTGCCCAGCCGCGGCCCTAGCCTTTTTCTCCCTCTCCCTCTCCTTAATCTTCCCATTCCTAATCTTGTGGAGCACCCGGTCCAACTTTTCACTATCCACCGTACTTCTGTTCTTCCCAACAACGCCAGCCAAAACATCCTGCCTGCCATGCTCCCTCCACTCTTCCGCAACGATATCGCTGATATCATAAGACTCTCCATCAGGCTCAACATAGGAATAACGCAACCGATCCGACGAATCGAAACGCCCACTTCTAAGAACGGCGTTATTCGGAAGCAATACATCCATCCCGCGCACCGAATTGGTTTGCGCAGAGAGAATCGCGCGCTGGTTTGCCCGCATCACAGCACGCTGGGCGGCAATAATCTCCTGGCGGGACGGCGGTGTCCTCGACTTGCCCGACACAACTTCCTCGCCAGCATCGGACCCGGCGCTAGACGCAGTAGAGTCACGCTGATGATGTAATTGTTGTAACGCGATCTCATCCAGAGGCGCTGACATCCGATGTCTGGAAGTCGAATTGCGATACGATGTGGCGCGGCGTAGAATAAAAATGGGATCGTCCGGGGATACGTCCTCTGGATTACCCAGTAAGTGTGTCGCGTCGATAGAACGGCGCTTGGAATTGGGCGCCAGGCTCTTGTACGCAGGCGGACGGAGATACGCATCAATAACTTTGCTTGATGGTGGCAGTTCCCTCTCTAAAATAAAATGATAAGCATCGCCCTGGCACTGAAATCACATGCGGACATACCTGGTCCATGTCCAATGTCGATATGCAAACCATACCGCACTCTGGACGAACTTCTCCTCTTGACCAGTTTATCCTCAACTTCATCCCCTCCATCCACAACCCCCTCCAAGATCCCAAACCTCTCCAACCCTAGCTCAATCACCTCTGCCACCGTCACATTCTTCGGGAACATAAACACCTTGCGTCTAAACGACGCTGAAGGACTTGTAGGGCCTGGAGAAGTCACGGAGAGCGTATCTTTGGGAACGATAGCCTCTGTAAAAGGATGGAACACCATATCGTCCGGAAGATCGTTGGGATGGATAACCAACTGCAGAGCAAACCGAAGACTGGGAGAGCTAAACCTCTCCGGGGTGACGTTGGCCATGATGGCCGCGATACCGAGGTACCGTCCGTCCTTGCTGAACATCGAAGCAATGTCGTTCCCCGCAGACGAGGAGGAGGTGATGGACACGTCTCCCTCCCCGCCAACCTCGTCTTGAGACAACTCCGCAATGAGGGTGTGCTCCTCCATCTCATCATCGTCACCAAACAACCGATACCGCAAACTGCCACCATCACTGCTCTCCCCGTCACCTCCAGACCAACCACCACCACTAGCCAACAACCCACCAATACTCGTCGCACCCGCACTATCCCGCTCGCCGCTCGTCGTCCTATTCAAATAAAACTTGACCGCCGAATCATCCGTAAAATCATTCATAGGCAGCTTCCTAATCGCAGGGTGCATCGACAAATTGCTCGCGACGCTGCTGATGCTGAGAATACTACTCCGCTTGACTCTAGGAGGGAGATTCTCAGCGGCGTCCATGGCTTCGTCTTGGAGCGCTTGAAGAACGAGAGACTCAAACACGACGAGAGGCTTTTCGTGTGATCGGAGAATGGCAGAGGCGCCCCCCTCGACGCGCTTGACGGTGAGGTAATACTCGCTTCCCCCGCTCGCTCCACCACCGCCGCCACCACCTGCTGCTGCTGCAGGTGCTGCGACGCTCTCCAATGCACCCCCTATACCCATCCCACCACTTCCCTCACCACCGCCGCCACCACCACCACCGCTCGCCTCAGGCAACCTAAACCGCTGAATCGCCTGCTTCACCAACTCCGCCGCCGTCGTACTCGAACTAAGCAACACCGTCTTAAACGTCGCCTCCGTCTGCAAATTACGCCCCGCAAAGACTCGCATAACGCTTAGATCAGGGAGACCCTGTCCCCCACCGGGTTGGCCGTCGATACCTGCCATACCGGGAATGAGGATGAGCGAGCCGGGCCGTGGACGCACGGTGGGTGTGGACGTGGACGTGGACGTCGGAGGGGGAGCTAGATTAGGGTGTGTGGAGTTGGCGTTGGTATGGAGAGTAGTAGCGGGGTTGGCGTTGTGAGCTAAGCTGGCTGCATTGGATCCGGTAACCGCGGGCGGGGTTACAGCGGGGCCGGGTGAACCGCGGAATGTTGAGCTGGATACGAGAGCCGAAGCGGATTGGAGTCCGTAAGAGGGTTGTGTTTCGGGCCCAGAGGACGGGGACCGGTTGAGGTACTGTTGGTAGAGAGCTTGCTGCTGTTGATCACGTTGACGGAGTTGGGTGGCGTGACTCGAGATTGCGGTGGGTCGTTCAGGAGTCGAATACTGTAATTGCGATTGCTGCTGCTGTTGATACTGCTGCTGGGGAGAAGGAGATTGAGCTTGAGATTGTGGGGACAGCCGTTGTTGAGGTGGTTGTTGTTGCTGGATGACGATGTCTACAGATCCGGATATCGATCCGGTGTTCCGGTGCCCGAATCCGTGCCCACTGCGACTCGACTCTTCCGAGAGACGACTGCTGGAGTCTTTCTCGGTGCTGTCCTGGGAAATGAAGGACCCGAGGGAACCAATCGATCCGCCGCGTTCCACCTTGTTTTTGTCCTTGTCCTTGTCTCTCTTGCTGAATATCCGGAAGATCCCGCCCTTCTTTTTGGTGCTACTCCCGCTTTCCTCGCTGTCTGTATCCCTGGACTTGTCCTTATCTTTGGACGAGGGGTCTTTTCTTAGTTTGCCACTAGAAGCATGAGAACTTGAACTAGAAACGGGGCTAGCGGCCCTCGCCGAAGCGTCCTTGGTGGAGGAGGACTTGGAGCGTTTTTTAGCCTCCTCGGCAGCAGCGGCATCCTCCTCTGCACGTCGTTTCGCACGAAGAACCACTTCTTCCTGTTGCTGCTGCTGGTGTCTCTCCCTCTCCAGGTTCGCGTTCGTGAGGAAGGGGTTATTGCTACCGAGAGAGAGAGGACCCACAGCGCCTTCATCTCCGCGCGCGACGGAAGGAGTCATGGAAACTTTGCGCGTCTCTTGCGCTTCTAAGGGATCCATCAGCTTCATCCTTTCCCGAGAGGAAGAATGATGCAAAATATGTTGCTCTGGTGGTGATTGCTGCAGTATTTGCAAAGTAGGCTGTGGAGATACACCACCGGGATGGAATGCAGCGGGAACCGGAGTACCGCGATACTGTTGTTGCTGGTGGAGCTGTCTTGCTCTTGCATGGGCCTGCATCTCCTCGAGAGTCATGTTCGGATTCCACTGCCCTGCATCTTCCATTGACGTATCTGGGCTTCTTGAAACGCCAAGTGCCTCCACAGCAGCCATCTCCCGTTCTCGCTCTTCATCCGCCAGAGCTGGGTCTTCACCAATGTACGGCACGTCATCCCATTCCAAACCATCGTCTTCTTCCTCATCTTCATTCCAGACTGCAGGGAGGTACCGATGAACGGGGAAAGAAGAGTTGAACTGGACAGATTTGGACTTGGTCAGGCGGGACCGTGACCGGTTGAAGTCGTTTGAGTCTGGGGATGGTGTTTTATTATTATCTCTCTCGCCAGCGGGAGAGCGTGAGTTTTCTTCTTCCCGCTCATGCTCAGTCGCCGATGCTAACTGCACATTTTGTTCATCAGGATCGTGTAACGCCGGAAGAAAATGAATAGGTCTACTCACATCGACATTCCGGTGTTTGTTGAGCCTCGCGAGACGCTCAAAGGGCGTTTCGATGTTCTCCGCAGGGATATAGCCTACTTCTTGTGTTTTGAGCACTTTGACGAGCCACCAGTAGCTGTTGCTGTCGTCCATGAGAATGAGACTGTCCCCCTTGACGACATTGGCCTGGCCCTCCACGGTTGCTGCGAAACTATGCAGGGAGTAGACGAGGTCAAAATTGATGGACTCGTCCGGGATTGAGAGCTCGGAAGACAAGTCGTCTTCGTACATGGCTTCGTCGCGGTCTTCCCCGTCCGAGTCGTGATCCATGATGGAGTACCCCTCCTCGTCCTCTGCTCCGGAGTAAGGGTCATAATGACCAGCGGCAGCGTCGGCGTGGGCTTGCATTTGTGTCTGGGAAGAATCTGGAGAAATTTGTTCCCGCAAGTCGAAAGTGTCTTGTCTGTATGGCCTGTGTTGATCTCTTCCTTGCATAAACGAACGACTAGTTTTTTGCTGAAATTGAAGATTAGTGAAAATGAGGGACTCGAAGACGTCTTGGCCGTGAGTTGGCAGGAGCTTTGTTTGGCAACCGCCTTGAAGACAAACAATGGAATGGGCAGTGCGTGGCTGCATCATTGCAGATTCCTCGGCTAATAATTGATTTCTTATTTCTAGGACACTCATGTACTTCTATTCTTGCATATCCGGATCTCTCAGAGATGCGGGGAGGCGTACGGATCATAGTATTCACCCGTAACGACCTTCAAGCGTGTTTTACGCAGGAGTTACCACGCGATGTGGCTGTGCTGCCATCATTTAAACACGTTTCCTTCTTCATTTGAACTTTCCTGGCACTTACGTGCTTCGACAGGAGCACAGGCCCGTACATGGAATCACCAAAGATAACGAGATTAACATTTAGTGATCGCGAATACCTTATCCCTTCGGTATTCCACCTGACCGCACCTCCATTGGCTGTTGATTATTATCACCGCAATTATGGATGACATGATGACATGGCACGTACATAAGTATTCTTATCGCCACTTGAAACACAGCTTCTGATCAATCTGTCACCGCAGACTCAACTGCTTGTTCCTTCCCCTCACCTCCCCCACGTGCTTCACGGATGGATCACCGCTCAGCGCTCACCCTTCGAACAGGAATATCTGTCTCAAAAAAGCCTGTGATAAGGCTATTGGACGGCACACGCCACCATCTGCCCAAACGGGCCATAACTTTCTCGAAACGGATTTCATCAGCTTAGGTCTAACGAAAGGCCGACTTTATAAATGCACGGTGATCGTGGGAGGATCGGTAACAACAGTAAGCAACTCCGTAATGGTATGGAACGCCCATATACTTATACCTGGCTACCGAAGTAATCCTACCCCACCATACACTCCTCCTCTCCATATACCTCTCAACTTGTGGGGGCCAGGAGCTGAGTCCCGGCATTTGACAACTACAATCTACCTGTCACTTTGACAAGCTTACCAATTACCAATCACATCCGTACCTCTCGTCTACGACGCTCCTTCCTTCCCTTCCCTTCCCTTCAAATCCTCAAAACAACAATATGTTCAGAATACTCCGAGTCGAACCACAGGTAAGTTTCGTTTACCTCGCATTAAACTTCGAATTGCATTCTTCCCACTGTATGAAACGCACACTCACTCGTTACCCAGGGTAACTTTCGTAAAACCGGAACTCCACCTGTCTGGCTCGAATCTGGTCAATACACCTTTACCAAAGCCGTACGTCCCATCGTTGCTGTTATGCTGTTGTCACCATAGCCTAACCTTTGGACCTTTCTGCTCTTTCGATTTTCTCACCAAAAAACCAGAACAAATCCAAATCCCTCGAAACAGATGGATTCAACGCAGTATCCCGAGGTCGTCCGGTTCGTACTTTCCATTCTCCCCGGACAATCTCGGTCGTCTGACATTCGGGGTTTGATTTGGAATGACAGGCGGACATGCTCGACGACGATAATGTGGCGTGGAGCAAGCCAATCAAGCCGAAGAAGCCAAAGCAGGAAGTTAGGGCGAACCGGAAACGGTATGCCTTCCTGAGGTGGAGATGGGCGGGAACAAAGACAAACAGCGTTTGATTAACAAATTTGTATTTTTAACTTCCTTTTTTCTTCTTCTATGGTGTCGAATGTGTGTACTTATAACTAGACCCGGGTTGCGCGTGCCCTCTAAATGTAGTTTACAAAAATGGTAGTCGCATATTGACTTGCCCTAAATTATTTTGTGAACGCGTGACTCACCTGATGCACGGCATCTTCATGCCTCCGGACAGATTCAAGTTGAACTTGGAATCATACGCTTACAAACCGCTCGGTTCAGAACGCACATTGAAGACAAATGCTGTTATTCAAGAAGAGTGCGATCCTGTACTGCTATGGGCGAGAGGCGTAAAAGGAAACGACGTTTATTACCCCCGCAGTGCAGACGAGCGCGCCAGTTTCAAACTGAAGAACGGAAAAGTGCGCTCATAATTTCCCAGTTTATCGAATGATATAGATTGACCAAACTACGACCAGCGTATCCCGCAGCATCATTGGGACGTATATGATCATATCCTCGCCATCCCCGCCGGGAAAGTAACAACGTACAAAGAAGTATCGCTCGCCGTGGGCGGGTCTCCTCGTTCAGGTACGTCACATCCTTAACACGTTCCATGTAACACGTTCGAACTCTTACTAAAATCAGTCGGCAACGCATTGAGAAATAACCCGTTCATCCCGTACATCCCATGTCACCGGGTTATCGCTTCAAACCTGACACTCGGCGGGTACTTTGGCGAGCAAGGCAAGCACCACAAAACCTGGTACTCGATATCACCAGAAAATACGGATTTTGGAGATGGAGGGCGTCGTATTTACGGAGAACGGGAGACTGGCTTGTCCCACAGAGGCCATGTGGAAGGTGTAGTGCGTGGGAAAGATACTTCTCACGGTGTATTGTAGGGATGACGTCACGCGGTGAATCGCTGAATTTGCCAAAATTGGACAACCACGTTCTCGGGGCGCGCGACCGGCGCGAAGCTGCCTTTTATGTCTAGCCTGCCTTGGACAATACAAAAGGCGTAAGCGCAATGTCCGTGCTAGAACTCATCTTGACCTTGTACTGAGCCTGTGCTGGAATTTTCTATGACCTCCTGACCGTCAAGAACAGAATACAATGCCGTTTCCTTACGACCCGAATGTGAATGAGGGGATTTCTATGCCTCCGCTTGAGACCGAGACCAATATTGGACCGTCTGGTGAGTCCGCTTATACTCCATGACTCACTTGATTTGAATCGCTCCACAGGATTCGTACTCAACGTATCACTTCCGAGTCCGCGTAAGTCATCCTTTCTCCTTGACGCAAATAGTCTTATTGTGAAATAGAGGCAGAAGAACCACCTTTACGATATCTGGGTTCCCTGGGAAGATCAGGCGCACTTGCCAGATCTCTCTCCTCGCAACACCAGACCAGCTCTCCAGTCGCGAAGGCTTCGGAATCTTTGAGTTCCCTGGCCATTAGCGGGGTAGAGCTTCCGAGATTTACACAATCGTGACTTCCGGTGAGACCAGCGGGCACAAGGAGTTCAGGAGCAGCAATCACACACCAGATCTCGCGTTGAACACCAACTCTTCTTCCAAGGAAACCGCTCAGCAACGTGTATCCTTTGACAGCCCACCGTCTCCTGTAGCTCAAGATAAAAGAGGTACCGTCAACGTCCGTTCCCCGAAAGCACCTTCTCGTCAGATCAGAAAGAGCGATCCGCCGATTCCTTCTTCACCAATTTCACGCGCTTTGGGGTACATCGATCGACAGAAGAACTCTCCGAAGCGTCATGTGCGAGTGGGCCCGCAATCGGCTTCTCAACCTAGCTCGCGGGCGACGTCTCCTCTGAGGATTCTGCAACAATGGTCTTCGGGTTTTTATCGACAACGGGGACCAATTGAAGAGCCATTTGTCCTGGTCAATCCGTATGCAGCTAGATCGCGGTCCAAATCCAAGCGTAGAACTCCTAAGCTATGTCGCACTTGCTTGACGAAACAACAACAGCAGGAACAACAGGAAACACAAGCGAGCGGAGGGGGCATGCACTCCACGTCCGCAATTATTGACGCGAAAAGTATCACGTCTTCCAATTTGCCATACGGCTGTACCCACATCGTTCCCTTCTCCACGATCTTCAAAGCGACGGATTTAGTTCGCTTCTTCGTGACAGACACCCTCCCACGTCAATTCTACCTCAATTTCCTCCTTTGTCTCCCTGCACTGTACTTCTCCCGTGTCGCAAGGATATTCGAAGACGCGGAAGTGAGCAAACCCGATATTCAACGGATGGTCGAAACTGGAGGTGCCGACGATACAGGATTCTTTTCTCTGCCGTCGAGTGCGGAAGGAGCGCATATGGGATTTGGGGCGCGGGCCGAGAATCCTAGGGGACCGTCTATGTCGCCAGGAGCGGCGTCGGGGGTTATGTTATCCTCCCAAATTGGAGTTGCGCCTGCGTCGGCTCCGATCCATTACCAGCACCATCATCATCAGCCCTTACCCTGTCCGGAAGATTGGGCGCCCCCTTTTGTCTCGCCTGCGTTGATGCGGTTCAAGGCGTCATGGGAGACTTTTATTGACTCACTAATGAGGGAATGGAAGACGTTGAACCTAGTTTCAGCCTTGTTACTCTCGTAAGTGCTTCTATTTCGCACATTGACCCGCTCCAACTCGCATCAGTGCCATCATGTCGCTGTTTCAAGCAAGCGACGCCTCTTCGGACCCTGTTATACGAAACGCAGCTTTCTTATCGCTCATTTGCGCCTTGATGAGCCTATGCTATGGATGCATGTATATTATCCGATTCGGAACGATGAGAAGCATGTATAGAGCATCGATTTGGGCCGAAGTGAGCATCGCGAACTTCTCAATAGTGCAGATACTGACTCACTAATGTTTAGGAAGCACAGAAAATGAAGACTGCGCTTCTATGGAACGTATGGGTGTTCTTGGCGATGCCCGCCGTATGGATGGCGTGGTCTATGATTTGGTTCATCGTTGCCATCTTGTCATTTGTATGGAGAACGGGAGCGGTCGGTGATCCTCAACTGTCTGCCCCGCTTAGCGTTCAAGTGTCGCTGATCCCCCGGATTGGCATTACGGCGACTTTTGTCCTTGGGTTGGTGTATTTCGTCTTGATCATACGGACACTACAGAGGTTCGGATCGATGCACGGAAGGACGGGATGGGGAAATAGTGGTAATGCTGGTGTCGGAAAGGCCAATTACGATGCTGCAGAACGTGGACAGGTGCGTACCTCCGGTAGCGGAGGTGCTGTGTTGGAGACAGAGAGAAGGGGCAGGGAGAGACAGAGACGTTCTGATTCTGGGTCAGATAGAGGACGAGGGAGGAAGGAGGAGAAAGTGGCTGGGCTTGGGCTTACGAACCTGGAACGTCCAGAGCCATCGGATTTAGAGAAGTGAGAATCATTCATTTCCATTATCGGTCTGTTTTGTGTATCATTGGGGTGGAGACGGACAAATTATCACGATATTGTATCATACATATATTACATTTGTAGGTCATATTTATTACTACAGCATAAGGGAAGGTGATAGGAAAGAATTTGGACATGGTAAAGACTAAGTACAGTACATCCACTGGCACCTTCGGATTCTGCTATATTTTAAGATCATTCACAAACACATTTTACATTTCAACAGTGACAGAGACTCCACTTGTACAACTTGTCTATACCAAAATGGGACTTTCATAAGACAAATGGAGGAAATCAGTATGAAACTGGGTAAAAGAGACATTTGAGTGTGTTCGGACGCATGCACAGGCCTCAGACTCGGTGCAGGAATTGTCACATGGTCACCTCGTGCCTCCGTAGTATATATACCATTGTGTATGTAGTTGTAGTTAGCGAATTATCACCCCAGCTTCGTTCCGAGTTCGATTCCTTCCATTCCCTTCGTTCCTCGGTGCTTTGGACACCTTCCACTCGTTCACCTTCATCTTCGGCACCCTCTCTGCACCCGAGACACCCTTCAGACTGATCTCCGTAGCCCCTTTGGCCGAACGCACTTCCGCATCGGCCTTCTTCTGATCATTTCACCGGGTACTTCCAAGAAGATTCTGGGGAATCATTGGTGTGGTGCATGGATCATTCTATAACAAATTTGAGCTACATCTGGTGCACCTTCTTTGAGCAGGCTAATTTATGTCACTCTGAACTCAGCACAGTTGCTAATCTTTGACTGAAATATCCAAAGATGCATATGAGACACATGTTCAAATGCTCAGGGAACACTACCTATGCACATACTTTCATATCCTTGTCATTGGGAGGGCTAATGATTCAGGACAATTTGTGCTGTGTCTCTTGCATTAAGCCAAAGTGACGGGAGGAAGAGATCAGCATAATTGAAGTTTACATTTCAACTTCAATAGTTACTAATTACATACCATCACAGTTGAAAAAGTCTGTACTCATCATTCATGAGAGAAAATGGCCATGGATAAAATCAGCATAAAACTGAAACAAAAGATATATTCAAGAAAAATGAAAGTGAGGCATAATGGCATATAAGGGGAAGGCATAACTGAAATGGAATGGTATTAACACTGTTAGAAAATTTCTGCAAATTTGTGTGATGCAGGGGTCATCCTATTGCAAATTTGATCATGACCATGTAATATGAATTAATTTGTTATTGGACATACCAGCAATATTGGTGATCTGATGATACATGAATGCAAGTAATTCTTCATGATTGGAAGGCAAAGACTCTGGAGTAATGCAAGCCTTTACTTTATCCACATAACCTGCTGTTCTGAACTCAACAAGGCCATCCCTTATAAAATGCTCAAACATCAGTCTTCTTCTTCTCACTGGACCCATCCAATATGATAATTTTGCAATGATGTTGATTGCTTTCAAATATCAGGGGAGAAAAGTAAATGAAATGACAAAAGATGCATTACCAACTAAGATTTGATATGCAACAGGCTGGTGGCCCAAACATCAATTAACAGTCATCATATCACAAAAATGGGAATATGTCTCACAGTTGCTGAGAACTCATTAAATGTTGGTACTCCAAATGATGAACAAAGTTCAGGCTGATGCGAAGAATTTTGCAGATATAAAATTTGGTCAATTGGTGGACATACAAGCTTAATTTAAATTAGCATTGTTATTGATATCTTGGCATACATCATCATTGCCTACCTAGAGGTGGAAGGAATAGGCTATCAGAAAGGTGTCATAAATTTATAAGTATTGTGTTACAATCTTATGATTGAATATTAGTAAAAGCATAGCACAGAAAGTTAGAGGTTTTCTCACTTCCTGTAATATCCATGGCCAGATGTTTAATTTGGAAAGAAAGTTCATTTTCACACACTTTCTACATTGAACATGCCTTAGTATAATGGGGCTCAAGAAAGCTCAGTACTCCACTTACTTTCTGTTGTAGTGAAAGAGGAAGTGCTTGAAGTTTGTCAGGATTGAGTCACTCACAAACTAATGTGCATGGGATGTTTGTGACAGCTGGGCTTGGAAAAGACAATGTGGCTCACAAACTATTGACCATATGACAACATAAGATGTATCAAACTACCTGCAGAAACATGATGGAACCACTCACTTCCTGCAAGAGATGAAGCTGCTTGCTACATAAAAATAGCTCACTGCAGTGTGCTCACTTGCTAATAGTCAAGGGATGGATGGGATAAGATGGAAATGTTAGATAGTGGCACCTACCATCTATTGCATAAATGTTATACATGTAATGTTGTGCTAAACAAAAGGGATAATTTACTCACCAGCTTTGTGATGTGGTTTGAATGTAAGGGTTGTTATTTAAGAAAATCCACTACCACTTACAGACTGTCAAATGTTACATAAAATGTTGTGATATCCTCTGGTAGAAATGTGACTGACTCTCTGTTGGTGATGTGATGTAATGTGATAGACTGTTTTATCCTGTTCCACTCACATCCTGATGTGAATGTGTGATGAGAATGATGGGGAGAAAGAAATTTAGCATTGCGCACTCTCTGTTGGCCATGTAACATGTTTTCAAGACTGACTGCATGGACAGAAACAAATTTACTTACTTCCTTTTGGTCATGAGACAATCAATAAGACTGATAGGAAAGCATGGAATGTAGGGTTACACACATCCTATTGAATAAGGGATTGGATTGAATGTGATGATTCAACCAGGAAAACAAGGTAGTATTGTCACTCACAATCTGTTGGTCATGGAATATGATCATTGAGCTGCGATGTAGCCATCTCCAAAAAAAAAAAAAAAAAGAAATGTACTCACTATCTGTTGGTCACAAGATGTATGTATGTATGTGATTAGACCTTGTGGGAATGGGGTACATTATTTCTTACAATCTATTGATCATGACATGAGGTGTGATGAGGCCACCTAACAAAAAAGTGCAGGGTCACTCACACACTGTTGGTAATGGGAGGTGATGAGATCACACAGAAAAAGACTGGGTCACTCACATACTGTTTGTGAAGGGATGTGATATGCATGATGCCACCTGAAAAGGAAGGTCACTTACAAACTGTGGGTGATAGGGCGATGAGATATGACAAGATGAGAAGGTGGCATGACTCACCCCCTATTGGACATGAAATATGTAAGATATGATAAGAGCATCTGAGGAAAAAGGCAGGGTTGCTCACGCCCTGTTAGCCATGCAGTGAGATGATGTACAGTAATATGACCATCTGAAAAAAAAACAGTGTGAGGTCACTCACAATCTGTGGTCAAATGATGTGATCATTGAGCCATGAGGGTCACACACCCCCTGTGTATTTTAGCATGTGATATGGCAGGAACATCACGAAAAACAGTGCAGGGCCACTCACATACTGTTATTGTTATTGATGATAAGTTATATAATGAGACCACTTGAGAAAGAAATATATGGGGACACTTACCAGTGGCTGTTAATTGTGGAATGATAAACCATGAGATTACTACTATGGAAAGAAAAAAATGCTCTGTCCCTCACATCCTGTTGGTTATGGAATACTAGGATGTGAACACTTAGAAAATGTTTATGGGGTTACTCACTGACTGTTATGATAAGATGTGTTTAGTGGCCACAAACAACTTGAAAGAAATGTATTGTCACTCACTCTCTGTTGTTGACATGTAACTTATCATGAGACCACTGGACAAGAAAAAACTTGGTGGATCACTGACTCGCTGTTAATTATTGGATAATGTGTGAGACAAAAAAGAAAAAAGAAGTAGGGTTACTTACTGGTTGTTCAGGCTTGTATGATACCATATGATGAGACCACCTGGGAAAATAATGCAGATTACTCACATCCTATCATTGATAAGATAACCTGGGAAGGAAGATTTCAGGGGCATTCACCTCCTTTTGGTTTTGGGATGCATCAGACATGATGAGAATGCCCAAAGGGATGAATTTTGCAGTGTCACTCACAAACTGTATGTCATGGGATAAGACATAAAGGCCTGACAGGCTTGCACCAAATGTGGCACTTACAAACTGTTAGACACAGGATGGCATGATATTTCTTAGAACAAAATTGCAATGGAACTTACATCCTATGATGGTCTGATGAGATTGACTGTTCAGTGACAGAAATTATTGAAATTATTCACTCTCTTTGAAATGACATGTGTTGAGTCAGTTAGGCCAATGATACACAATGTAAGTCACCTCCTGTTCACCATGCAATGAAACTGTCATGCATAGGAGCCATGGTGCTGGTACTCACTCTCTGCCAGTCATGCAATAATGAGATAGTCATACAAATAACTATGCAGCAATACTCACTTTCTGTAAATAAAATGAGTGGAAACAACTGTACAGAAATGGTTGAAATGAACATACAGCCTGTTTTTCATGGTATAATATTTGAAGAGACTGCTTAGCAACACAAATATATTATTGCTCACCATCTGTTGGTTATATGTATCATTTTCTGGAAACTGTCAGCAGTAAAATGTCACACATACAACCTATTAGTCATGGAGCAATGATACATAAGGACATTTTCCCTCAAGAATGTGGTGTCACTCACACCCTGTGTGGCATGAGTTGTATTAATGACTGCTGGGCCAAAATAGTGTTGTCACATACTGACTGTTGGACTTGTGAAATGTGATTGGTCCTTTTATGTACTAAACTCACCTCCTGTTTATCAAATGATGAGACTTCATGTATATATTTTACATAAGGTGGGCATTGTCACTCACTTCCTATTTCTTTATGGTTAGACTTGCTAGCCATGAGTGCATGGTATCACTCACAAACTGTTTGTATCACTGAGATCAGCATTTATCAAAGCCAGGAACATTTCACTATCACTTGCCCACTATCATTGAAACAATTAGTGGTACCTGGAAAAGCATTTGTTATATCACTCACATCAATCTCATTCACCTGGTTGATATAACATTAGTTATGTCACAATTTGTTCAACTTCACAAGTGAATGCACAGTGGTATGCACCCACATTTGTAGATCTCCCAAACTATCTAGGTCAGTGCTTCTACATCCATGTGAATGCATTTGAAAAAATACCCAGTAGTGTGGAAACTTGGCAAGGACAATGATGAAAACAGCATCCAGAGATATTCCCGTTTCACCAAAGACATGCCTGGCTGCTCAAAAATTTAATTTATATTTTAGTGTGACACTTACTTAAGTCCAGCTTTAACACAAAGATCAAGATTATTCCTCTGGGTTGCAACAAATAATTCTCGAAGACTGGCATCATCAATTGCATCAGCAGTTTTCTCAGTCAGTTCAGGACAATCATTTTCTGGCATGTCCATGTCTATCAAAGTATTTGACTCTATTTTTAAGCAGGAATGTTCATAGTACTCCTCACCTTCCAAACGTACATATGCTTTGGGAGGATTTGGAGTATTGAGGACTTTAGGAAGATAAATTCTCTGAAAAATCATATCAGCACTCTCCCTGGCCATGTCCCACTTAGTTATATCATTTTCTATGATACCCAAGGTTTCAGATTCTTGAATGACTTGCCCATCAAATTTGGTGAATATGGCCACCAATGGAACTATAGGTGTAGTGCTTATGTATCAGGACAGTGTACTTGGTTAAAAAGATGACAGGACTTGCCTTTCCCAGTCCCTTTATTAAAGAATTCAAGTTCTGTGGGTAGAAGAGGGCGAGGACTGTCCATGGGTATACAGTACCTACAAAACCTGAATTGGTGACTTGCAGAGTACAAATGCATCAAGTATACCAAATTGCATGTAACTGATCTTTCAACAGAGCTGCAGCAGACCTCTTCTCAATGAAATTCCAAACAGCTTCTAACTCTTCTGTTGCCCCACATTCAAAGCCCTGAGAGTCATGGAAGATGAAGTTGCTCCCTTCATATGTAATCTGATGCTCAATATCATGTATGCCTCTCTTACAATTTAATGCACATCAGTGAACATTCCATATTCAATTATTTTCCTCACCTCAATTGATGGTATCACATGTGTCCCATCAGGTGTCATTTCTTCACCTAAAAGCATGTAGGATGGAAAGTATATTGTAATCTTGTGCCAACTTACCATTCTTATCATATATGGTTGGCTTTGTCCCCTTTGCTACATGACAAACCTTCTCAAGAATTGTAGTCTTGCCTGCATTAGCCCTTCCTATCACAAGAATGCGAAAATGGGGGCATTTATATTGCTTCCTGAGCACAGCAGCTTCTTTCACATCTAATGTATCATAATGTACAAATTGAATATTTGTCTAATCAACAAGCATCTTTGACATACCAGATGTGGGGGTATTAGCAACATTTGCCATGACTACTGGTAGTGATAATAAGGAAAAGGTGGTCTAGTACGATTGGGGCAGGTCTTGTGGCACACAAGGTAACGGAGTGTGTCAAGCTCGCGAGACTTGGGTAAAAGGATGATGCTCAAGAGATTGAATGTGTGAAGATTCAGCGACTGAGAGTTGGCAGAACGAGACAAGCAGATGGTATACCAGGCTGGAGAGATGGGTGTGCGAAGGAAAGGATGCAGCACACGGACAGGGAAGTTGTGGATTGTACGCGGACCCCAAGAACTTCTGCTGCTCGCTTCTGAGCATTACATTTTCGGACAAACTTCTTGTGCTTGCCCCATTCGGATATCGAACATCCCATCATGGCGTCTTTAGAGTTGTCACTAGGGGAACTTCAAAGGCCAAGTCAACTTGATAGCGTACTTGGAACTGTTGGGTAACAAATGCATACGGAACGCATATCGTGGTCGTGTCACCCTAAATGCTCGAGTATGGGTCGCATTGACACCCACCGCAGCCACAGATCCTGGCGCGCAGCGCGGAAGTTATGAACATCTTCACGAGAACACGAGCTACTGCTAGAGCTCATGTGTTACGACGTTTGCCGTTGTGATTGCCCTCTCGTTTGTAGAGCCATCAACCCACCTTCAAGACGAACAGTGCAAAGCGCAGGATACCACGGAGCCCTCATCCACGTACTTCATTTCCTTATCGCACAGATTTGCCTGGTCAACCATAATTCCCAGACGCAGATACGGATCGTCGCAGTGTACCGATGGAGTGAGCGTTCCCTTCTCCCTATCGTGGCAGAGATTTAATATATGCATACACCGACGGTCGAACCTCAGATTGTTCAACTGTGGCGGAGAACACGAAATCGGGAATTTGAAGGCAAAGCGTCGGAGACGAAATTTGAAAATTCAAAATTCCGCCAAATTCCGCACAGCGGCCGAAGCTGATACAAGTCCATCGTTTGCCTAGCTGTGCAACCAAAATCTGCACCCTCCCTTCCACGCCGTCTGAGCTGTATCAAGCGGACCGAATGTCTTCATATTTCGGGCGGCTTGAATCGATTAATGGGAGTTGAAGAGACTTAAGCTATATGGGGAGGCGAAACTTCGAAAGCGGATCTTCTGGGATCAGTGCGTAACCTTCTACCTGGTCTGCTCGAGAAGTTACCAGCATCCTGCAGAACACGATCCTTCACGCCATCGCCATCGTCGTCTGGCTATTGCACTCCTCATTCCCCGTGTCTTTACCTTACGTCCTTCCGTGACGACATGAGCGCTACTGTTCCCCATCCACCAGTCTTGATGCATCTATTGGACCCGCGTCTGCTGAGGAAACTCATGGAGAAAGAACTTGAGGACGCTTGACGGCTGCATATGGCATATGAGGTCCCACTCCGACCTGCTGGCGGCCGCACGGCAGGTTTTGAAGACGAACTAACCAGGAGCAGTCCTAATTCTGATCGTCCGTCGAAGAGACGGTTTACATCGGGAACTATCCAAATTCGCGCCTGAAGAACTGCAGCTTGGTATGATATCTCTACGTTACTGAAAGGCGGCTGGGGCTCAATTGGCAGGTACCCAGATTTGCACTAGGCATCGCGTGGCGTTTGGATCAAGGAATTTGCCCGACATTCCCTGTACCGTTCTCCCCTATGATCGTGTAGAATGAACACCCGACGTGCACGTCTACATGATATATGATTGCTTTTGCTACGTTACGCTTATAATAGGTGGTGATCATAGCATATATGCTCTTTGTTCCTTTCCGTCATCCGCTCACTTTGCATACTTATTGCATTTAATAAGTCTATGGCATTGGCGTGACAACGTGTAATAATAATGATACTGCCACTGCAACTCACAGAAAAAATGTTCTTTACATTTGACGGTAACACGGGTCGGGTCAAGGTAACGCGACTGCATATGACTCACAATCATGTACAACGGAGTCGCAAGCTCCCCAATAACGTCTGCATGAAATATGTTATTGTCTGAAACAATATATCGCTATTAAAACATACCTCGTAAATTTCTACCGTCCATCCGTCAACAAAAGCTCCTCATGCGGCTGCACCTTGCACGACTGCCATTCTGAAGACGCCAACATCGCTGTGCTATCCCCGTTTCATCCCTAAACGTTCCTAAGAGCTAAGGGCTGGCATGTAGAAAGAATCACATCTTTCTGCGCGAGTATTGAATACGGCGCAGATCTTGATGTTTGATGGGCACCTTGACAATTCGGATCCATGTTTGCCAGGATTGGGCAAGTCCATGACGTTGGGGTGATGGATTCCGAGGCCGTAGTGTAGCGTAGGTCTCGGTCTTATGCTGATGAACCGACGCCATGTAACGTTCCCTTTAAACCGCGGGAACTTTAGCTAAGCAACTTATATAAGCATTTCCGCGTCACTTCCTCGCGCAGCTCCTTTGTGTCGCGTCCAGCGCCTGCCACTTCAAGCCGACCATATCAAACCTGTATGTGCCTACCTGTGTACAATATGTACCTATAGCATAGTGTACATGCTCTCCGCCGCCCCGTACCTTTGGACCAAACTGTTTGGTCACGTTAATGTGATTCGTGTCACGGTGTTGCGACAACTGTCAACGACAACGACGACGATGCGGAATAAGATGTATTTTACGATTGTGACTTGACCAAAATTTTTACAACTTGAGCAACAAGTGTCTAGCTTATTCTAATCTACAGGCATTTCATCTTCGCCGTTTGTCACATCTCCTTGCCTATTCTGTCCACTTCCATCGTGACTCTGCTCGCCGTTTCCCTCGTTCTGCTCGCGTTCCCCCCCACCTGCTCCATCATTGGGTTCTATTCCCTCTACACCTGTCCACGCATCACCTATTTGCTTCTGCTTTTTTTGTGCCATCTCGATTTCTTCTTTGTCTTCGTATGTAATATTTCTCTTGAGCGGCGAACTAGGTGCCATCAATTTCTTAATACACGTGTTAGCAGCTTGCTGAGCTATCTATGCATTTGTTTCATAATCTTCGTATATGGTTGATGTAAAAATGTATCTTACCTGTGTGCATGTCGTATCCATTATTGTCACACTTCGCAAGACAGCAGACAACTTGAAGTGACCGCCATGCAGAGGAATTAGCATTAACGTCGCCTTTGCTTCCACTATATCACCGACGCGGAAGCGAACTGGTGATATTTCTTCATACCTTGTAGGTATTGTATCCATTAGCTGCTTCGCTTTTTGTCATCATTTACTTACTTAATCATTCCTCCCTTTCCTACGGATCGGTTGTAGTACTTGACGGTATTTTGTTCGCTTTGAAAATATGTGCCTCCAACTAAATTAGCTAGGAACCCCATGGGATCGACGTCACTTGCGAAAGGGATATGTGGTTCGGTTGGTGATTCGCGTCGTGATGTAAAGTATCGGTTTGTTAGATGTATACCTAAGTGTTCATCGCATTTGTCGATGATCGTACATTCGCCCAATTTGTTTTCGGGTATGTGCCTGTCGAATAATGCGTGCACTTCATTGAGTGCTTTGATGCCTTTTTCGAATGTTTCGGTGCCGAATCCTGTTAGCGTTACACTCTGCCGCAAAAACTTCACTCTGTTTGAGTTTGCCCTCATAAATGGTAGGTTATTAAGCGGCATAATAGGTTTGTTTTGTTAATGCACTTACTGTACTTTTTCCGTGAAAGGTGGAAGATCGTGCTTCCACAATACTCCCTGCAAACATATTACGACCTCTTCGAGCTCAGTTGGGTTCGTCAGTTCAACATTGTCTTTGGCATGCACGATATGCCATGTATTAGCCCCCGTATTTGTTTGGTAGACATGATAAGAAGAGGCCCAGCCTTTTATCTGTCACCATGCATGAGTTATTTAGTGCGTTTCTGCCGCCCCTGATGGAACGTTGTTCGTACCTTTGTCAGTTCTGCTAGTTGTATGCCTGCTCGTCGAAATTGCGCTCTTTCGATCGCAATTTTCTCCAGTTTTTGACCTTGATACCGTTGATTAGTGCCTTTGATCTGCTGTTAGATTTCTTACTTACTGGCGTCCTTGATGTTGTACTCGCTTTTCATCATATGGGTTCACGAATTGACAGCTAGATGATTCGGGTGGCGAGCTTGGGGTTAGGCAATGGCACAGATACTTTCACAGATACCACTTAACCTATCTGTATCTGTATCTGCAAGGGTAGCTATCTGTACTGTCACAGATAATCCACAGATGTATCTGTATGTATCCATGGATCTATCAGTAACTTTCTACAATAAAAGTTCAATTTGTATTTATGCCTGTGATAACTGTTATACGGTCAATGCCAGGCTTGGTATAAAGTGGGTCTCCAGGACAATCATTGTTACAACACGGTACGGACTCCCGCATTATGCTTACATGATACGTCGGACATGTTCATTTCTTTATGCATACCTTACTCGTCACTCCCCTTATGCTCGATTCATACGGACTAACTCGTTTCCTTACTTATACCAATCCTTGTTCCACATATGACGCCGTCCTTATACTTACTTTCGTACTTACCATTATTCACTAATTAGTACGTCTCCTTGTACTTGCTAGTATAAGTACCGCTTGTATTCTAGAGTCGAACCCTAAGTTCGACTTAGCTGTTTATTGTCGTCTGGCAATATAACTGTACTCTTAACTCATCTACCACAATCGTCCTCAGATCCTAAGTCAACGCCTTGACTTAGTATTGAACTTATAATCTTAACGTTTGACTTAAGACTTGTAATCGTGACTAGAGTTGCCGCTGCAACTTAAGTTGAGATTAACGAGTTCGTAACAATTAAGTCGAACTTATCAATAAGCCTGAACATCGATTCATTGGCATTTGATAACATACACTTCGACGAACTTCCGGAAAGCCAGCCCGTAGGTTACTGGCCACGTTGTCAAAACGGATTGGAGAGCTCCACCGAATAGAGCTACACGAGATCGTAAAGGGAACTACATTCTTGACGGATACTACGTCAGACTAAACGGTGCAAAACGAATCTGGGAAGATACAGGAGGAAATCCAGTTAAAGAACAAGAATTCTGGATACCACAAAAAGAAACTAGACCTCCGAACGAATCATATTATTATTTCGCAGATCTATATCTTCAGGAACAGCACATCAGATTCGATCACCTCACAGAATGTTGGATAGCATCCGAAACACAAGAATTTGTCCCTAACGAATACTTCAACACCCCCATTTGGATAAAGGGGACTGCTGACGCTCTACCGGAGAACTTAAGACCGAAAACTCTCCTTTCCATACAGACAAAAGGCAAAAAGAAAGCAAAATTTGGCCTAAACGATAGTGAATCCGAGAAAGAAGGAGAAACAGATCAAAAACCCGATCTATCCCTTGATTTTCTCAGTGATCTTTCAGTTGGAACGACACCAACACCTGCCCAACAACCGACCAATCCCGAACCAGATCCTTCGAACCCTAAAGAAGACGAAGAAGACCCGTTTGACTCTGACAGAATCGAAGTAGACGAACCTAAACCCGACCCAACTCCACCACGAAGAGATCCATCACCCCCACCAAGGATGTCTGGAGGAAGTACAGACCCTATACCTAACCCACGAACCCCTAGTCTCATCGGAGATCTTCCTGAATTCAAAGGGAAGCGAAAGGATGCCAACACATTCATAGAAGATATCGAAATCTTCTTTGATATGAACCCTGAACGGATGAACACAGACCGTTTAAAAATCCTTGCCGCCCTGAATAAAATCTCAGACGGAGCTAGACAATGGAAAAAGAATAAATTAGCAGAACTACGAAAATCTCGTGCCACAACCGAAGGAGGCATCACGAGACCTGCTTTATTCGATGACTGGGAAGCATTTAAACTGTCATTCTTGACAGATTGGGGAGAAGTTGATCCAAGTGGAAATGCATACACGAAAATTCTCAATCTACAGAACAGATCGTCTATGAAAGGAAAGAAACAGATGACCCTACCTAACTACGTTAATCAGTTCAAGGAACAAATCACGAAAGCCGGAATCGAAGGAGAAGCAGCATTCCATATGTTCGGAAAAGGACTTACAGCACCCGAGTTCGAAAAAGCAATGCTCATGAACCCAAAAACACTACAAGATTGGTACGACATTGCTATCAAACTCGACAACATCCGAACCCGTTCATATGCTTATTCCCCTCGATCTGGAAATGGTCATTCATCATCCTCTCATAACGACGAATCATGGGCTATGCAGATCGATCATAAATTTCTGGAATACGAAGAAGATCCAGAATTAGAACTTACGATCAGATCTATGTCCAAAGAAGAAAGAGAACGCTACATCAAAGACGGTTTATGTTTTATCTGCGGAATCAAAGGACACATGTCAGGGCAATGCCCAAAGAAGAAAAGAAACAAAGGGAAAGGCCGATTTAAAGGAGGAAGGAAAAGAGGATTCACGCCCAAACGTCACATTCGAGCCACATCAAATGATGGTGACGGAAATTGGGAAGAAGAAGAAGTCCGAGAGTCTAAACCAAATTACACCAAGAACATCCGAGCGCTGATGAAAGGAATGTCAATCGACGAAAAGAATGATCTATTACTATCTCTTGCCGATGAAAACGAGGATTTTTAACAGTGGGGCTCATGACAGTGGATGAAGTCTCAGATACACCAGATTCAACTCTCAATATATCTCATGTAACAGTACAATCTATTTCAAAACGAAGATTATCTGTCCCTATCAAAGTTGAAACTGAAAACAACACTGAAAACCTCGTTGCCCTTGTCGACTGCGGAGCCGAAGGGATATTTATCGACAAAAGGATAGCACACAAATGGAGAAAACGAAAAACTCCACGACCAATTAGAGTTTATAACGTCGATGGCACCATAAACAAAGAAGGAGAAATCGATGAACAATGTCTAATCACCTTCGAAATGAACGGAAAACGCATGACCGAATGGTTTCACGTATCAGCAATAGGAAAACAAACGATTATACTGGGGCTTCCTTGGTTAGAGAAGCATAACCCTGACGTAAATTGGAGAGAAAAGACTCTAGAGTTCCGAGACTCTGAACAGGACAAGATCAAGGCATCACTTCGGAGCATCTGTCAACAGATTGACAGAATAGCTATGCCTGAACAGGAAGAAGATCTCGTTATCGGATATTTGATGTCACACAAAGGATCACAGACGACAGATCACGGATGGAACACGCATACATTTGAGGATATAGGAAGCTGGTCAGAAGACGAATACGACCAAGTAACTATCGCACGATATACACCAGCTCAACAAATGGAACACAAATACCATCAAACAGAGGAGGTTTACACGCTCCCTCCTGAATACTCGGCATGGAAAGACGTATTCGAGAAAAAAGCAAGTGAACGATTCCCAGAAAGCCGATCTTGGGATCACCAGATAGAACTTCGCGATGATTTCATACCAAAAAGAGGAAAAATCTATCCCTTATCTCCGAAACAGCAGAATACACTGGATGAATAGATTAAAGAACATGTCGAAAAAGGCTACATCAGACCGTCGAAATCACCGCAGGCATCACCTTTCTTCTTTGTAGAAAAGAAAGAAGCACAAAAATTACGACCCTGCCAAGATTATCGATATCTGAACGAATATACTAAACCAAACGCATATCCACTACCTCTTATCTCCGATCTTATGATCAAACTCAAAGATTCGGAATACTTTACAAAATTGGATATCCGATGGGGATATAATAACGTTCAAATCAAGGAATCTGACAGATGGAAAGCCGCCTTTATCACCAATCGAGGTTTATTCGAACCTAACGTCATGTTCTTTGGATTACGAAATTCACCAGCAACGTTTCAAGCAATGATGGACGATTATTTCAGGGATTTTACAGAAAAAGGATGGCTTGTCATCTACATGGATGACATGCTAATACACGCGCGCACTAAAGAAGAACTCGAGATTCGAACAAAACAAGTACTTGAACGATTACAGAAACACGATCTTTACCTCAAGCTTGAAAAGTGTAAATTCGCTGCCCAAGAAGTTGATTTTCTAGGCACCGTCATATCCAAAAATACAATAAAAATGGACCCGATCAAACTTGCCGGAATCAGGGACTGGCCAACCCCTACTACCGTTAAACAAGTTAGATCCTTTTTAGGATTCGGAAATTACTATCGAAGGTTTATTTTCGGATTCGCCCACCTTGCACGACCCCTGCACGACCTAACAAAGAAAAACAAATTATGGACATGGACCGCAGAATGCCAAGTCGCATTTGACCTATTAAAAGAACGCTTCACATCCGCACCTGTCTTAATAATGCCCGATGTTAACAAACCCTTTATTCTACAAACAGACGCATCAGACCGCGCAATCGGAGCAGTTCTTATGCAAAAAGATGATAATGGCGACTTACACCCATGTGGATACCTATCTCACGCTTTAACGCCAACTGAAACACGATGGCAAATCTACGACCGAGAGTTATTCGCCATTTACTACGCTCTTTATAACGAATGGAGATACCTGCTTGAAGGAGCAGAACACCCTGTCATTATTCATTGCGACCACAAGAATTTACTCTATTATCGAGAACCACAACGTCTTACGAACCGCCAAGCACGATGGTGGAACGACTTGTCTCGATTTAATATTAAATTAACCCACGTTCCCGGAGCAAAACTAATAATAGCGGATGCACTATCCCGCCGACCCGATCATATGACAAAAGACGAACCAGAAGAGTTAATAACGATGCTCCCAAAAGAACTCTTTGTTCGCACAATCGCCGAAGATCTCCGTAACAGAGCAATAGAAATAACTGTCAAAGACGAATTTGCTCAATCAATCAAGAAATGTCTAAAAGAAAAAGGAACACCACCTTTACGCACTGCCCTTTCTGATTGGACCCTTGACGATGAATTAATCCTGTACAAAGGGAAATCCTTTATTCCCCCTGACACCGATCTTTGCCGAGATATTATTAGAGATTTTCATGAATCACCAACAAGCGGACACCCCGGTTTCTTCAAAACACTCGCCTTATTAAAGGAATATTACTGGTGGCCATTAATGTCTAAAATGGTTAAACAGTTCATTGACGGATGCACGGCATGTCAACAAATGAAATCGAATACACACCCTACTGCCGCACCTCTGATGCCAATCAAGTCTCACGCACACCGACCCTTTCAACAAATAACTATGGATTTCATAACCGATTTACCCACAAGTAATGGTTTCGATTCTATCTTTATCGTGGTCGATCAAGGACTTACAAAGGGAGTAATTCTCATGCCTTGTAACAAAACTATCACCGCCGACGAAACCGCCGACCTCTACATTCGGAATGTATTCAAAAACTTCGGTTTACCCGATGTCATGATCTCCGATCGAGGACCACAGTTTGCATCACATGTTTTTAACGGCATAATGGACTCATTAAAAATCAAACACAAAATGAGTACCGCCTTCCATCCACAGACTGATGGACAAACGGAGCGATATAACGCCGAATTAGAAGCTTATCTCCGAATATTCTGTGCCTATGAACCAGATACTTGGAACAAGATGATACCAATAGCACAATTCGCGCATAATTCACGCACTCATGAAGCATTGAAACAATCGCCCTTTCAATTGATGTATGGAACATCCCCGATTGCACTTCCCCTTGTCTCAAACAAGACAAATACACCAACCGCCGATAACCGCATCAACTCCTTGTTCCGCGCACGAGAAGAAGCACTCGCCGCACATGATCTAGCACGAGCTAAGATGATGGAAAGAACAACGAGAAAGACTAAACCGTTCAAAGTCAATGACAAAGTATGGTTAGA
The DNA here is from genome assembly GCA_015039365.1 of Amanita rubescens. Lineage (NCBI taxonomy): Eukaryota > Fungi > Basidiomycota > Agaricomycetes > Agaricales > Amanitaceae > Amanita > Amanita rubescens. Next base: position 83,623 of record WION01000001.1, read on the forward strand.
GTCTAGGAACCTGAAGATTCCTTATCAGAGCAGAAAGCTCGCACCTAAACGAGAAGGTCCCTTTTCCATCAAAGAAGTCTTAGGACCAGTGACATATCGTCTCACGCTACCAAGACAATGGAAAATTCATAACGTATTCCACGCCGCCTTACTAACGCCGTTCAAAGAAACTTCCTTTCACGGAATAACGGAAACAAGGCCCCCTCCCGATCTGATCGAAGGAGAACAAGAATACGAAGTGGAAGCACTGCTTGCACATCGCAAGTTTAGAGGGAAACTACAATTCCTAGTAAAGTGGAAAGGCTATGACACCAGCGAAAACACATGGGAACCAGAAAATAACTTGACGCATATGGAAGACCTCCTTCTAGAATATAAAAGACGAAGGAAACTCTGAGATGTCACTCACATACCAAGTTACTATGCAGAATGGAAACGACACCACCGACACCGTTCAACGCTTCCCCTGGTCTGAATTCTATGCCGGAGACACCACCGACACCCGATTCACCACTGAACCCCACCGACCTCGACTCGTTCTTCATACCACCGACACCGACGAAGAAGACACTGACCCGAACGACTTCGTTGATGTTCCCCACGGATCTCCCAATCAAACCTCGTCTCAGACGATCCCGATCACTCCCACCGAAACCCAGGAAACCCACCACGGAACATCAGAAACTCTGGCTGTACCTGGACGAATTACGGAAGATCGCAATAGCCGACCGATCCCACCTAGAAACGCTGAAGACATTAGCGTTACCTTACATAGAGAGACGGTACTTGCCGGTCACGCTTCGACTCAACCTCATAACGAATCTATTCGAGGCGACGACCAGAGTCACGGTACAGATGGGACTAACCGCGATATGGCTGGCCCCATCATACGAACCACCCCCGATCTCTATCTCAGTTATCACGGAATTACTACTTACACCAAGGTTAGAGACCGCGTCACTCTAATCTGTAACGCCACTAGATTACAGGTCGACATCTTTGACCAAGAAAGGATAGCTCGAGTCTGGCGACTTCTCATGGATTTCCGAACCGCCACTACCCTTGCCGGCCAAGCCCGAGATCAGTACAACTATCACTGTGCCGATTTAATCGAAACGTTTGTAAACGTTACGTCATTATACTGGGAAGACATTCATCCGAAAGGAGGAAACCTAGATCAATTGGCGATAGATCTATTACGACGACTTCTCACAGCTGACATCGAACGTTACATCATCCTTGCTATAGAAAGCATTGACGATCAAAGGTTTGGACTAAAAATACAACCTCACGATCAGAATAACCGCATCGCTGTCAACCATTGGTTTCGCGCTACCGAAGCTACACCCGACCGACACCGAGCAACTAGATGCATTATGGAGACAGATCGTAAATCAAGAGAAATCTGGTGCCTCACCGGAAAGATCCGAGATCTCTTGTCCAGTATCCAAGGAGACACGGAATGGACCACGGCCGAATTCGCAGATGGAGTTCCCTTGCATCAACTCACTAGCGACCACATTGCGCAGATCAATAATGCGATCAGCGATCTCGATCTTCATCGCCGAATCCGTACAACAGGCGATCTCATTGAGGAAGAACCGAAACGAGATAAGAAGGCTCCTCCTCCTCCTCGATCCGCATCACCCCCAACCACCACCGTTATTCGCCACGGAGTCTGGAATATTCCTGTCCCCACTGCTCGACGAAACGACACTCCGCCTTCTCGACGACCTACGACCCGCAGTATGACAAATGCCGCCAATCAACGCCCCCATCGTTACAACCGCTGCATTCACTGCCGAGGAAAGCATGCCTCTGAGGATCACCATCTCGCTATTGCAATTCCTCCTATGTCTACTCTACCTCCATGCGCTCCCACGCGCCGACACGATCCGACGCCCGGTCCTTCCACTAAAAAGAAAGGACGTTCTCGAACTACCGCAGATGCCGCCAATACCTCCACTTCCACTAGCCGCCGCCCTCATCAGCCGAAGAAGAAGGGAAAGAAGAAGGCACACCACGCGTCACAGTGTCAGGCATGCGTCAACGGACGACAGTGCGACGGAGCCGACGACGACGCCTGCGAACTTTACGGCGACTACGGCTATCAGCACGACGACGACGCCATGCACAACATGAACACCTGAACGTTTTGTTGTTGCGGTCAACAACGTAGGGGAGAGCTAGTGTTACAACACGGTACGGACTCCCGCATTATGCTTACATGATACGTCGGACATGTTCATTTCTTTATGCATACCTTACTCGTCACTCCCCTTATGCTCGATTCATACGGACTAACTCGTTTCCTTACTTATACCAATCCTTGTTCCACATATGACGCCGTCCTTATACTTACTTTCGTACTTACCATTATTCACTAATTAGTACGTCTCCTTGTACTTGCTAGTATAAGTACCGCTTGTATTCTAGAGTCGAACCCTAAGTTCGACTTAGCTGTTTATTGTCGTCTGGCAATATAACTGTACTCTTAACTCATCTACCACAATCGTCCTCAGATCCTAAGTCAACGCCTTGACTTAGTATTGAACTTATAATCTTAACGTTTGACTTAAGACTTGTAATCGTGACTAGAGTTGCCGCTGCAACTTAAGTTGAGATTAACGAGTTCGTAACAATCATCCTGTTAACATCCTGGAGAAGGACACAGCATCTTTCAGCAATTGTATCACTGGCAGCACCTGCATGATGCATGGCTAAATAAGATGGTTGGCACTATCAATGGTTGGAAATGATGGAAGGTATTTTTAGGTCACCTGTCAGGCTGCAATGGTTATGTAGAGAATAAATATCTTGAAGGGCATATCATTTGTCCTCCAGACAATCTGATTGCCTCTTTGTTTTGGGTGAACCTAAACTCCTGACCAAAGATGAATCTCCCACCAAACTTTGGTGTAGCTGCAACCAATCTCCTGGCAGAAGCTTTCCACCACAATTGGTGAGTGCATTTCCCCAGAGAAAGATCATCAGAGCCTGGCAGGGCACCCAGGGTCCAATGTGGTTGGAAAAGTCTGGGGAACCCAATGCAGTGTATGCCTTGACATATTTTGTTAGGGATTGGCTCAAGTTAGGTTCACTTTTGTCATTTGACTTGAGCAGATAATGCAATTCAGGGAGCAGTGAGGGTTGTGCAATCTTGCTTGATTAAGGAAAATCTCCAGAATATGGACCAGTTACTGCCAAACTCACTTTGACTATGGGATAGCTCATCTTTTAAGGGGCATATCATTGAACCACTTGCATTTCTGCCAATGATGACATCCAGAATATGGACCAGTTACTGCCAAACTCATTGACTATGAGATATCTTTAAGGGGCATATCATTGAACCACTTGCATTTCTGCCGATGATGACATGGATATGTAGAAGAACCTTGGTGGGTTGAAATTGACAATCCTGGGAGAAATTGATGAAGATGTGCAGCTTGCAGATCTTTGAGAGCTATAATTCAGCTAAATCACTGTCAGGCTTACAAGAAAATGGTGCTTCTGAGGCATCAGGTGACCATAGATCATACCCTACTAACAAAGTTAGGAGAGGGTTTTAGGCTGCTTTTCATATGAGATTAAAGTTAACAGATAGTCACAGATTACAGATACCCTTGACCAGCATCTGTATCTGTCCCCTCAAGGGTACTTATCTGCAATCTGTACAGATTATCTGTATCTGTGCCATTGCCTACTTGGGGTGCGATATTCAATGGGCTGACTTGGGTGCTGTATATTTTGTGCTGGCCCTCCGGAGGGTCGCCACGCATCACATCGCCAAGTGACGACGATCGTTTCCCTGTCGGCAGTGGTCAGGCAGTGAGGTTCTAATTTGCATGCGATTTTACTCGCCGTTCGTGCACTGTTTTGTGACCTGACTTCGATTGAATCGTTTAGTACCGTCCGTGTGCAGATTTGGTTGACTTGGGTGCTGCATCTCTGGACCGGTAGGCATCACATCGCCAAGTGGTGATGTTCGTTTCCCTGTTTTACTTTGTCAGGTCGTCTGCTTCTACTTTGCATGCGATTCTGCTCACTGTGCGTGCTAATTTGGTGATGATTGAATCATTTATGTCCGAGAGCGAGTGCTGCTCCTTCGCCAGGTGGTTTCCCTGTCATACTTTGCCAGGCCGACAGCTTCTACATTGCGTGCGATCCTGCCCTTTCTTCGTGCAAATTTGGTGAGCTGCCTTCGATTGAATCATTTATGTCCATGACGAACTATTGGCATTGACGTAACCGTCACCTTTGATATTGTTCTTCTCTGCCTTCTTAATGCCTTTTTTCCTCGCATGCGTTGTCGTTGTCATAGTTGACATGCATCACAGTTGCCATATCTGCTTAATTTGATTTTCTTTTTCTTGTTTTGATTTACGGGTGCTGGTGTTCATGCTCGCTCTTGCTCTTGTGTAGACGCGTCGTATGACTGTAATGCGTTCGTTGGTGACTTGCTGTCAATCTTTACTAGGTGCTGGACGTGACTTACGTAGTTTTCGTCGTTTTGATTTTGTTCGGCTACTGGTGTTCATCTCCGTGAGCACTTTACTGGCTTCGTGTCGTGCAGCTGCAATGAATTCGATGACTAATGTGCTCTTAATTCGCTGACAGGTTTCTAGAAGACGAATCGGACTTACGTGGATTTTGGCATAATGGTGTTCATGCCCATACCGTACCCTTTTCCTTTGCGACGTACTAGACGCTTCGTCCAAGAACATGTTTACGTTGCATTTGACATGGTGCGATGTTCAAGTATGGTTTTTTGGGCGTGATTTTTGTGTGCCATGCGGTTCTAATATATAAGGGCCGTCGTTTGGCTGTCTATCGCTTTCGCCTATCTCCTCCTTGCCACAAGTTGGATCGCATCCATTTTGTTCTTCGGCTCTCCTTTCATTAGTCCAAAATCATGCCCGCGTCGAAAGGGAATACTAGTCCGTATGTCGTTATAACTTATTTGAGGCGCAATGTCTTTATTTCCTTTTCAGCAGGAAACGTACCCAAAAGGGCGTCAAGTCCTCCGAAATCGTCGAGTAAGGTGCATTTGTTTAGTCGTCGTTTCTACACTGATAGGGTAACTTGTATAGAACTGATTCCGATACGCCTCTTGTGGCTAGCCTTGGCAAAAAAGCTGGATCTAGGTCAGTACTTGTTGCTATTGTTTTGTCCTGCACTTACCTATCCACTCATTTCAATCAGTGCAAAGCGCAAGGGTCGGAAAGCTGCGGCGCGCGACTCTACTACACCATCGTGAGCATTACTTGTTTTTGTTTGTCAAAGCTGATACATACCTGATATTGCGTACTAGTTCCGATGATGGCCGCCATGATCCGAAAAAACCCTGTGTTGCTTCACCTTTCCCGTCCTCCCCCGAAGTTGCTGCCAGTGTTGAATCCCCCGATGCAGTAGCGTGCGTCTACTTCATTATTGTTCCTTTCCTTTACTTACTTTCATGTAGCATTTCTTCGGATGAAGAAGAAGCTGTTGTTGATGATGCGGCTGCCCGCAAGCGCACGTGAGTTTCTTTCCTGTTTAAATATTCTGCATGTGCTGATTTTACTTTTAAAAGACGAACACCCTCTTCCAAGGCTCAATATATGGCTAAATCATCGTACCCTTTTTCTTATGCTTAAGATTTACCTTTTTCTGACTTGATATTTAGACCAAAAACCCCTCTATCTACGGCAGCTAAATCGTCGCCTCATAAGTCAGCTGCCAAGTCATCAACCGCTAAGCCCTCAAAAACTTCACCTGCTAAAATGTCGGCTGCTAGGTCTGGGAAACAGATTACGCTGGATGACATAGAAAAGTCCACTGAACAAACCTCGATGTGTGTTGTATATTTATTAGAAATCTCTGTTTCATTGCGTCTTATCGTTTTTTTAGGGAATCAGGCATAGATGGTGCGAAAGACGTTGACGGTATTGCATGGGAACCTTCGGAAGATGAAAACCCGCTGAAGTCACGGTCCACCAAAGGCAAGAGCCGCATGCGTTCAACTTCCCCTGCTCCGCCTGTTACGCAACGTTCCCGTAGTTCGCGGCGCGCGGTCGAACTTGTTCCTTCCATACCGTACCCCCCTACGCGCAGCCAGTGCGTCACGCATTTGCTTTGCCGAATTCATTCTAATTTCTACAGGTTAATCTATCCACCCATAGAAGGCTTTACCCCGCCTGACGATTCCGACTATGACGAGCAATGGGACAAATTCGATGTGGTTGATACAGAACTAATGCCTCTCGAAGGCCAAGATCCTAAACTGCGGCGCGATTATAGTACGAAAGTGCCTGAATTAACGTGAGTTTGTTATACTTATAATGTTTCCAATATTGTTTTCTCACCGATATGCTAGCTTCGCGGAAATGATGCCATTTGGTCAACAAGCAAGCGTTAACAGTTTCCATTACACCGAGAATTACTCACCAACATGGGCTGCACTACGTGGTGATGCGGTTACCAGGAGGTGTGTATTTAACATTAAATTTATGCAATATTGACTCTTGCTTCACTAGGCGATTCCGCTGCGCGATCCGGTTCAGGAACCATTCCCCTTATGTCAACCCTTCGCGCGCTTCTCCTTCACTTGTGACCCGCGATGGCGACCGCCTGTTACTGTCAACTCCGGCTCCACAGCAGGGCCAGCGCCAGACTGCTGTATTCCTAACAGCAGGAATAGTATCACAGTGTGAGTTGGTAACTCCCGGATGGAGTGGAACGTCGAACTCTTATCAAGTCCGCCGAATCGCTGTTTGCCCTTTTTCAACCGAATATCAACGTGCCATTGCATTCATTGGAAATGTTATGGGAACTAAAATGTTCCTCGGCGCTCTTTCGGATGGTAATATGATTTTCGGCACGCGCCGCGAAGGTGCTAATGTTGGCTCTGCCAGTACGTCATCGTCTCCTCCTTATGTTTACAAATTAACCATGATATAGGCCCTGCGACACCGTCGCGGCGCGGAAGAAGGCCTATTACATTCAAAAATGCTGCATCATCTTCAACCTATTCTGGATCGTTGGGCTTCCACGAACAAGGTATGTATTCCTTTCCCGTCCTTGTATGCGTTGCTAAAATCCTGTAGTTCCTATTTACGATGCGCACCATGTCGAAGACTTTCTTTTCACCAATACAAATATGGACCAATTACGTGAGCTCCCATTATATAGAGGATCCGACAACCAACCATGTGACCTTCCCCCCGATACACTCGTGATGGTCGGTTATGCTGTCGGCACTTTCACGTACAGTGGATCGATGCACCCTGGAGCAATGGCTGTATCGTTTAACGTCCTATTTGTCATTGCACTTGGTGATGTTGATAGGCCCCTGCTGGAGAAAATCAGCGAAAAAATGGATTGAATTGCCTCTACTTCTTGTCGCTCCCATCTTGGCGCCTTTTTGTTTCTTCCATCTTGTCGTCTTATTCCATCCATCTTGTCGCCATCTTGTTCCATCCATCTTGTTGCGTTCTTGTCACATCCTTCTTGTTGCGTTCTTGTCACATCCTTTTTGTTGCGTTCTTGTCGCCCTCGTCGCTTCCCTTTTGTCGCCTTCTTGTCGCTTCCTTCTTGTCGCCTTCTTGTCACTTCCTTTTTGTCGCCTTCTTGTCACTTCCTTCTTGCCACCTTCTTACCACCTTTTCCCCTCGTCATCTTTGTCATCTTGCTGTCGTCTGCTCACTCCAATCTTCATCGTACCAAAAATAGTATGTATTGCAACATTGCTTCTGTTTTGCTATCGCTAACACTACGTGCTTTTGCAGAAATGAAAAATGTCACTGTCTCCATCTTTTTGCCTCCTCTCATCTTGTCGTCCTCTGCCGGGCCACTGGTGCTGCCACCTTCTTGACAATCTGATCATATTGAAAATAGTATGTATTACTGCATTGCTGTCGTTTGCTACTGCTAACATTTCTACCTGCTTTTATAGGAATGCAAATCAAGTACCCCAAACACCGCGCCATTGACTGGTTAGCGCACAAGACGTCTGTCATGCCATCGAATGGCTAGCACTTTGCCGTCTTACTATTTAGTCTCTATGTTTCTGCTAGCTGCACATTCCTCTATCTCCTACTGTCACTACTCCTACTGTTACTACTCCTACTGTTGTTACTGCGTCCTACAATGCAATTCGTGTTGTTGCCATCGTGCAAAACGCCTGTGTGCTATGTGCTTATGTAAGCAAGCAAAAGTAAAACTCAAATATCTGTATACAAACAACTTGTAATTTTCTCCAGCTTCTGCCACTGGCGTGCCTGCATGCAATCAACCGGCTTGTTTTCCTACTCCAATTGCCTTGGCTAACGCTGGGTGAGACGCGGAGCAGGTCTACAATGCCATGCAACCTAAGGGCATGCTTGACGATTGTTTCCGGCTGGTCCGCGGTCCGCAACAAATTTCCCTGTTTCCATATTTGGAAGCGCGCTGAATTTTGACGTGTGGGCCCTAGGGTTGTGGGCAAGTCAAACCGTCCTCTAGCATGGACACCACGTTCCTGACGACTATACCTTCCCTTGGCGACGATGCAGAATTCTGCATGTTGCTATCATCTGCCATCTCCAGTGAAGACATCGCCACGTTTATTGGTGTTCTAAAAAACCGGTTGTCAAAAGCTGCATCGCCGGATGTTCTTGCAGCGCGAAAGGATCTGTTTTCCGATTTCGTATCCTTCTGCCATCGACACAAGGACAAACTTGGTGCAAATATCGTGCGGGCGAATGAAGAGCGCATCGTCGGTCGTAAAGTGCGCGCAAGAATGCATAAAAAAGTCGTACACACTCTCGGACTTAATTGGAAAGCAAGGGAGAAACGTGCCGCATGCCAACAAGCTCGTTTTTCGTCCGCGAAGAATATATACCTACCATGCCTCGATGCTCCATACCCCCCCCGTAATCATTGGGTGATCGAATCGCAAGCTATACTCGATTTATGGAAGCGCGAACTTTGTCATGGTAAATTGCACAATAAACGCACAAAGCGCCATCCTATCCACTTTCTCGATCCCAGTAAATTGGCTGCAAACATCGGCCCAACGGAGGATGCATTTATATACGATGCCGCTACAAAAGAACTCATATGTGTCATCATCCGCAATTTGTCGTCACTGGTTGGTCCTCTCGAATGGGTGGATTATATTGTGCAAGAAGCTCTTGTGTACAGAAAACCGACTAGGGTATGTACAATATTCGCTTTGCTACGTCTGCCATCGTTAATTTCCGGGCCTAGCTCGATGATGCGGGATCCTTTGTACAAGTTGGTTTCTCAGCTGGAGCACGACATTCACCTGCGTTCGATTGGGTGCGCAACCTTCCCAAAAAAACTGATCCAGATTTACGCGACGATATGAACCGCGATATTAGCTCGGCATTCGCTCTTTTTTGGAACTTATGCCGTTTTTGGCTGCCAGACACGATCATTGCCGACTTCGATCAATTTATGCAAGATACCAACATCTTTCCCATGAATAGTAATCCCAGTGCACTGGGCATGCTCGATGGCAAATATACCATACTCGTCGATGACACTGAATTTGAGTTTACGGATGCTCGCCTTGCACCACCAGCAGGCAATGTTTCGAAAAATTATGCTAGGTGCATCTTTATTCTACATACATAATATTATGATTGCTTACCATTTACCGCAAAGAGCGATACATCGTGACCCCCAGCCGCATAAATATGGTGTCTCCTGGACGACAAAGCGAAATGATCCTGATAACTATGGCAATGCATTCTATATCGCGCGATATGGCATACGCGTCGCCAACGCAACGAATACTCTTATTGCGTTTATGCCTACACATTTCCATGGGACGAGCTTACCCTTGTGCGATCCCACAGATGATAATCCATCATATGTCCAACGTGGATTATCTCTCGTGACACCAATACGTTTACCGAAAACATGGGCAGATTATCAAGCAGGACTCATAAATAAAACTACAGCGATAGCTTTGTTATATACTGATGACGATATCGTTTATTAAGTAGGACGTCTGCGTAGTATTATTTTGTATAGGAGACTGGCGCTGTGTATTATGTAATTAGACTGCTTACTAATACACACCGTGGATTTTACCCTTGATGTCGACCGATAGCTCTCATCGCTTATTGCATTCTTCGGAAAAGAGGTATGTACGTTTGCATTGATATATATTCTCGTAATTCATTACTATAATTAACAGAAACGGTCTTAACATGCCTGTATCACGTTCCGAGTCGCCCTACGTGCATCGTTGCTTCAACAGGCTCCTTCAGAGTACGTGCCAGTCCACAAGTCTTCCCGGCTCACGAAACTCATCTCCGCTCCTCGCTACTCTGCTCTTCGACAGGCTCCATGCCTCTCCATCGCTCACCAATCACCACTACACTGGTCACTCATGATGATGACTCTGTGGTTGCCAACCTTGCCCTCTTCGCCGGCATGTGGCACGTTGCCACTAATATGTCCATCCCAATGAACGTGCAACATATGCTAAGTGAAGGTGCGCGGTTTTATGATTAGTACTGTCGATACTTGTAAATGTTGACATTATACGGCACATTTGTTGCCGCTTGCTATAGTTGGTTTCGCTGTACTTGCTACTGCGATTTTTCCGACAAACAATCTGTGTGCTTTAAGGGAGGGTTCGTGATATCATGATACTGCCGATGCAACCGTTGATAGCAACCGTGACCTTTTTGCAGTTGTTTGTACCGTGCAATCAGCTGGTATGTTTCTTGGCTATTTTGTCACCTGTAGCGATGCATTTCCTACGGCTGAATATATTGCGGCGTTCGTTCGCCGAATTTGTTATATCTGTATGTTCTGTGTCACTCATTTCATTTACCACTATAATATTAATTGATTCCATTAGTGGTGTCTGGTAATTCCTGTGTCTTGTTATCGTTCTTGGTATGGTTCCCATATAACTTTGAAATGTCTAAGATTGATCCTCGTTTAGGCATTTGTTTTAGGCCGTATTTACTATTCGTGTGTTGCCCAGCTGTATGTATACTTTTGTGAGAAATCCTTAACCCCTGCCATGTACCACATGCCGTTCGCGGTGTATCGAATGCCGTTCATGGTGTATCGAATGCCATTCATGGTGTCCCACATGCCTTTACTGGTGTACCGATTGCCTTTGCTGGTGTTAATCATTTGTGTTATCTTGTGTGAAAACATCTACATCAAATACCAAAAATATACCAAATACCATTGCATTTGTGGCTGCAATGATTGTTTATGTGAAATATACAAAGGAGGATATAAGCTGCGCGAAATCTTATATTCTGATATCAAAGACTATGTTGTGAAAGAACATTCTTCTAACAAAGATCTAGAATCATCTCAGTTTAAGTTTGTAGGACACATGCTTAAATCTGATGCAGTAAACTATGATAACCATCAGTTCATTTATGTACATTTACCTCTACAGGCTCATGTTCCTATTATAAAATTAGGAGAGATCCAGAAAATAGCCCAAATTCATAACATAGTGGTAAACAAAAAAACAACTCTTGCAAAGATGGAGAAGATACTAAATGGACATAAATGTGAGAAATGCTTGACATGTGTAACTGTATTTGAAGCTGTGTGTTCTAAAAAGGAGAAGAAGAAGATTCAGAGGAAAGTAGCTGAAAATCAAAAATCTTCTGAGGATAAGATGAGATCTCGTGAAAAGACACGCAAGAGGGTAGAAGCTTTCCGTCTACAACAAGTTTCATTGTCATCTCAACAGCTTTGTCAGAAATCAACTATGACCATGAATAAACTTCAGATGAAGAAGCCTGAGCCTGAGGCTTGTCTTAAAGTAGAAAACACCATAGAAGATATGTCATTAATCTTCCCTCCTGCTCCTTTAGACAAGGCTTTGACACATAAAGTCATAACAACTGCATGCAAAAGGTTTCAGCCAAATATATTTGAAGAAGCAGGTTGTGCAGTATGTGGGCAGCTTATTGCTCTATCTTCCCTTACAAGATTAAAAGCAGTGAAGAATCATCTACATGTCCTACATGCACCTGGTGTGACAAGGCAGGAAAGGCATAAGAGAAAAGATAAAATATGTGAATTCCCTTATGCCATAGATCATTCTTGTGCATATATATGTAATCTTTGTCGTGCTTCCATAAGGAATTCAAGAGTTCCAAAAATGGCACTTGCAAATGGTCTATGGCTGGGTCCTGTTCCCAAGGTGCTATCTTCCTTGAGATATGTTGAAAAAATGTTAGTTGCTCGTATTCGCCACAGTGTTTGCTCCATTAGGATTGCATCAGGTATGAGGAAGATGAAAGCACATGCCATTGCCTACCAACAACCCATGCCTAAGATATATAATGTTTTACCTCCTCCAAAATCAGATATTGAGGAAGTTATAGCCATTATGTTTACTGGACCTTGCAAGCCTACAATTGCAGATTTCAAACGAACACCATTCCTGGTACGACGCAATCATGTGAAGAAAGCATTAGAATGGTTGATTCTGAATCATTCTGATTATGAAGATGTGATCTTATCTTCAGACAATTTAAACGAATATCCAGAAGATATGCCTCCAGTGAGTGTTGAATATAAGCCAATGACACATAATAAAACTCCTGAGGGTACAAGTTCACATGATATGGAACAAGAAGATGGAACTGAGGAAGGAGATTGTCCATTTACTGTTCATGGGCTGACTGGTCAACAACTTGATGTAATGACAACCAATGCTGTGAAAGCAAAAGCCTTACAGCACTTGAATGCTCAAGGGAAATTTCTAGCTATTGGTCACAGTGATCAACCTGAATCCATATGGCATAATCCTCAACTTTATCCACAAATGTTCCCATGGTTATTTCCATATGGTCTGGGAGGAGTGGGGTCTGTAGAAGGAGTTGCTGATAAAGAGCACAAAAAGTGGCTCTTGATGTATCATGACAAACGCTTCCAGTTGGATCATGATTTTCCTTTCATAGCATTTAGCCATGAGCAAATAAAGACAGCTTCTTCTCAATGCTTTTTATTGGCAGAAAAAAAGATATTCAATGACATCAAGCAGCGAATATTAAATATTGACAATGCTGTTCTCACAAATATAATGGAGCGCATGACCAAAGAGGAGTTTGTTAAGCCACAAAATGAAGAAGAAGAACAGTGCTTCAGGTTAATGAAAGATGTTGATCATGTAGCAGGTCCTGTAAAAGGTTCAAATACAAGCAAAAAATGGATGCGAAATGAAATTTGGTCTTTAATCTATCATAGAGGGGCCCCATTCTGGTATATAACAATATCACCTGCTGATATTAAACATCCTCTTTGCATTTATTATGCAGGTCAAAACATATCATTTGATGCAGAAATACTCCCTTATGATGAACGATTAAGACTGGTATGTGCAAATCCTGTAGCAGGTGCGCGTTTCTTTGATTTTATGGTAAAAACTTTCATAAGTGACATCCTAGGTGTAGGTGCTGAGCACAGAGGGATTTATGGGGATGTACCTGCATATTATGGAACAGTAGAGCAACAAGGCCGTTTAACTTTACATCTTCATATGCTTATATGGCTTATTGGGAATTTGACAGCACAAGAAATGAGAGAGCGCATACTTGATCCAAACTCTGAGTGGAAAATGCATCTGATTTCATGGCTAGAGAGTTGTCATATGGGTGAGTTTATGACAGGTACACAAGATGAGGTTCTCAGGAATGTAGCTACACAAGCAAATGATCCTTTGTATAAGGATCCAACTGAAATGTTGCCTCAACCTCCTCCTAAAATGTGTGATGTAGCTCATGGAGACGAGTGTAAAAAGTGTACTGATTGGAATAATTGGTGGCACTATTTTGAGAACACAGTTGATGACCTTGTGAGTAAATCTAATATACATAACTGTGAAAGAGGGATAAATAAAGATGGGTCAACAAGTAAAAAATATGCATCATGTAAAGATAATAAATATGGCAAATGTAAGGCTCGTTTTCCACGACCTACATTTGAATGCACTGAAGTGGACCCTGAATCTGGATCATTGAACATCAAGAAACACGAGGAGTGGATCAATTTTATAACACCTGTGCTGACATACATTATGCGCTGCAACACTGATGTTACTTGTTTATGGTCTGGTACTGCACTAAAAGCTGTCATTATGTATGTATCTGATTATATAACCAAAACTAGTTTGAAGACACATGTTATGTTTGAAGCAATACGCAATGTTTTTGACAAGAATTGTGACATCCTTGCCAGCTCTTTATCAGAAAAAGAAAAGGCACGAAAGCTCATGAATAAGATTGTTAATGCATTATCTACCAAAGCAGAAATGGGGGGACCCATGGTTTGCATGTACTTACTAGGAAATCCTGATCACTACACCAATCATACATATATTCCTTTCTTTTGGTACACCTTTGTGCTTGAAGCACAAAAGTCATGGGATGAATTTGATCCAACAACACATGCAGAAAAAGTTACTATAGTGAGGAGCAAAAAAGTTATTGTAGGTTTATCACCAGTTTATGATTACATATATAGACCATCAGGGTTTGAACATATGAATTTATATGAATGGACATTGCAGTGTCAACGCCATAAATATAACCATAATTCAAGGAGAAGAAAACATGATTCTGATGCTGATGATCAGCATATGCTACACCACCAGGATCACAAAAGTGAAAGCAAGGAGGTATGTGACATTGATGATATTGCTGCCTCACTTGATAACTCAGAAGATGATGAATCTGATAAAACATGTATAGAAGGAAATGAACAAAGTGATGCTGAAACTGTTGTTAATGATACAATCCCAGATAAGCTACCTAAAAATATGTATAAGTTCAAAAAACACCATCCCCTTTTCAACTCACATGTTGTTATCCAAAAATGTTCATTGCAAAATGTTGTGCTTAATTTCATAGGTCGCACATTACCCAGATGTGACCAAGGGGATAGGGAATTCTATTGTCTAACAATGTTAACATTTTTTAAGCCATGGAGGTTAGGATTAGACTTGAAAGAACTGAACAAGACATGGGATGACACTTTCATCAATCACAAATTCACTGATAGGGAAAAACAGATCATGAAAAATTTCAATATAAAGTATGAATGTTTGGATGCTAGAGATGACTTCCGGGCTCAAATGAAGGCAGGATCTATTCAAAATGAATGGCCAATAAATTGCATGGGAGATAATGATGAAATTGACATCAGCACAACAGAAACAGATCTTTATATTAGTCAATGTGCTGGTGAGCTACCTGATGAGCCCAATGTGCTCAAGCTCAGTACAGCTGAATTAAGACGGCAAAAAGATGCTATAGAAATTAGAGATGTGTTACGTAGAATAGGTTGGACAGATGAGAAACAGAATGCCACCCCCAGTACAAAACAAGAACATCCTTTTATGCAGTGTCAAAAACCAGCAGCTGTATGGAAGTCTATTTTACAAAAAACAAAACAGAATATTATTGAGAACAAAGTCATATCTTATTCAAAATCACTTTCCAACATCCATGCATTTTCCCCTAATGCTGTTAAGATTATGGACAAAGCTTACCTTGAAAAGAGATACCACTCCACAGAACATAAAGTATCTATGGACAATATATGTAAAGATTTTAATCTCAATGAAGAACAAGAACGTGCTTTTAGAATCATTGCAAATCACATTGCATTACCTCATTCGGAACCGTTGAAAATGTATATAGGTGGAATGGGTGGAACTGGAAAGACACAAGTATTAAAGGCAATATCCAAATATATTGAAAGTAGGCAGGAGGCATATCGATTTATAATAGTTGCCCCAACAGGGACAGCTGCTGCTCTCCTCTCAGGTTCCACTTATCACTCTGTTTTTGGAATCAATGAGATGAGTAGTGAAGCACAGACAGCAAAAACATTGATACAAGTCCGCACAAGATTACAAGGTGTAGACTACATTTTCATGGATGAGGTTTCAATGCTGTCATGCCATGACATGTACAAAATTAGTGCTCAGCTATGTAAAGTAATGAATGAGCATAATATTCCATTTGGAGGATTGAATATGCTATTTGCAGGTGATTTTGCTCAGTTACCTCCTCCTGTTGGTGGTGAGAATGTATCACTTTATAGTCGAACAGTAGGAAGGTTTGGAACCAAAATTAAATGGCAAGAAGAAGCATTAGGTAGGGCATTATGGCATCAAGTAACAACAGTGGTAATATTAAGGAAAAATATGAGGCAGACACAACAAACAAAGGATGATGATAAATTTCGAAAAGCACTAGACAATATGAGGTATAAAGATTGCACTCTTGAAGATATTCAATTCCTTAGAACTCGCATTAGTTCCCAGCTAGTAGGGAGGCCTTCTATCACTGCTCCTGAATTTAGGGCAGTGTCCATTATAACTGCAAAGAATGCCCAAAAAGATGAAATAAATCGTCTAGGTTGCCAGAAATTTGCACAGGAAACAGGACAAGAGCTAGTTGAGTTTTTCTCAGAGGATGTATTAAAATCATCAGAAGAGATGAATAGACCTAGTAAAGCTCAGAAAGGTATTAAAAAAATCACAAGACTAACTGAAAATGTACAGAAGTTACTTTGGAATTTACCACATTCTGCTGCTGATAAACCTGTTCCTGGCAAACTTTCACTATGTATAGGACTTCCTGTAATGATAAAATGTAATGTAGCAACTGAGTTATGTATAACCAATGGTCAAGAAGCCACAGTAATTGGGTGGCAATCATCAATAGGGAAACAGAACCAAAGAACTTTAGAGGTATTGTATTTAAAACTAAAATCCCCCCCTAGAGATATACAGCTGGAAAGCTTGCCATTGAATGTTGTACCTCTTACACGATCTACAGTATCTATCTCATGTTTTTTACCAGATGGAAGGAAGATTTCAATCTCACGATCTCAAGTGGAGGTGCTTCCAAATTTTGCAATGACTGACTTTGCCTCCCAAGGTAAAACAAGACCTTACAATCCTGTTGACTTAAATAACTGCAGATCACATCAAGCTTACTATACAGCTCTTTCTCGCAGTTCAACAGCAGAAGGCACACTGATTCTACAAGGTTTTGATACAAAGAAAATCACAGGTAAAGCTTCAGGTGCTTTGCGACAGGAATTCCGTGACTTGGAGCTGTTGGATGAAATCACACAATTGCAATACTCAAGTAAATTACCTCAAACAGTACAAGGGGACAGACGAAATGCCCTGATTCACACATTCAGGCAACACAAAGGTATGTCTTATGTGCCTTCTGCCATACATCCCTCTATCAAATGGAATAAAAAAGATCCAATGTTGGACCCAATTGCAGATGATATGCCTTGGACAATAGTAGCAAAATCTGCAAAATCTGAAGTTAAACCAGGTAATGATATAGTATGCAAGGACAATAAAATTACCAATTGTGAATTGCCTGAAACTCTAACTAAATGTATGAAAAAAACAGAAATCACTCCACAGAAAGAACATAAAACAAAAATCCCTGAGTGTGACTTGCTTAATACACCAATTAAGAGTAAGAAAAGAAAGGAAATAACCCCACAAAAAGAACATAAAACCAAGGTCAAAAAAACACAACCCATTTTGAGTAATAATCCTGAGGAAGCTTATATTGATACACAAACATTGGTACCTTGTGGCACAGTGTGGCACCAAAATAGCTGTGCATATGATGCCACTCTATGCATTGTGCATGCAATGTGGTCAAGCAATAAGGAGCAATATACCCAAATTTTCAACAGTATGAATAATGAGATTACAAGCAAACTTTCATTCAATTTCTGGCAGCATGCTTCAGGAAGAAAAACTCTAGATTCTACACGAGATGATATGAGACGCTACTTGCATCAGCTTTCTCCTCGTAACTTTGGATGGGGGCAATTCACATCTGCTTGTCACTTAATGAGATACTTGCTTACATATCCAACTGATACAATGTATTATAAATATAAGTGTACAAACAATCATGTTGCAAATGCTAGAGTCCCTGACAACACATGTCTCATCTCAGCAGGACAAACAATATATTCTACTATATCTGAATGGATGGCTACTTTGAGAGAGGATACAAATAAGACTTGTGATACCTGTAATGAAAAGTACATTTTAGAGCAAGAATTTGCATTTCCTTTACCATTTATAGCTTTAGATTTCTCAAACCAAATGCTGCAATTGGAACCCATGTTTACAGTGATCATTAAAAATAATCAATATTCCTACAAATTATGTGGCATTGTTTACTTTGGAGAATCACATTTTACAGCACGTGTAGTATACAACAATGGTATGGTATGGTTCCATGATGGTCTTGCAACAGGTCAAAAATTAATATATGAAGGTATGTTGAACAACTGTCCTTCATTAAATCAGTGCAAGGGCAAGGATGCAATTGTAGCTCTTTATGTCAAATGTTAAATATGTTTCATTAGACTTGAATCAAGTATTTCATGATGTTTGCCATAGGATTACTAGTAAGTACATGAGAATTATGAGATAATGAGAAAATGGCCTCGGATCTGCCACTCGGTGGCCCATTTTGACAAGTGGTGATACTGCCACCAACATTCATGGTTACTGGATGATAACGCAGATCGAGTCAAGGAAGGCCCGGAAATGCAGTCCAAGATACTGTATAACGTCTGGATTAAGTGTTTGAAATATTGCCCCTGCTTTTAGAACACACCTCGTCGACTTCTGCTGCACATCCGCCAGCAAGAATAAGACCATCCTCCAAAGCTTCTCCTCCTTGATTCCTGCCCCAAACCTCAAAAATCGAACCCTCAGGTTGCCCAGTACAGGCCCTTCGTGCAGCTACATCCGCCGTTCCAAACGGTAAAAGACGTGTGCCACGTTAGCGTCCCTGGCGGGTTTGGTCTGTTCCCGTTTCCTTCCTGGGAGTTTGAAGGAGATACGTCTTGAGTACAAATTTTGACGCTCGCGATGCGTAGTACGCTATCTCCAACTGTGGAGGGAACAATAACGTCTTGACAATTTTGAGCTCGATCGGTGTGCTGAAGAGAACAAAAAGTGACGGGATAGGGATAATCGGGTTCCGAAGCCCTGTCGTGGTATTGTTTCCACCTCCTGTTTTCTTCCCCTATCGACGCGCACGACGGTAGTAGATGTGCATGTCGAAGGGAAGTGAACTGCTCCGGCCACTCGTGGTAGCAATGGATCCGATCCTCCGCACATAATGCCCAGGAATGCATTTCCTCGCATCGGCGCGTGCTATCTGTCTTCAAAAAATAGACGAGAAGGTGTGGATATCGATGGACCGCATAGCAGTCCTCGCGCAAAGTGCTTATCCACATGAGAGGAAGCAAAGCAGAGACGGAGGGAAGGACTGGGCATTTTGGCGAGGATACGCTAGCCATGAGCGTAGACCGTTTGATGATTAGTTGCGGACCGAAGGGAGGATTGTCCATTGGTAGCAGTGCAGCAGGACTCTGGGGGTAGTGGTGTTCATTCCAGAAGTCCATTGCTTGCGAAAGTAGCGAGCGGAGGAAAAGGCAAGATTGATTGGATAGGGGATAAGGATGACCCGACACGGCGGACAGCGGGCGTAGTAGGCGGAAACAGGATGGAAAGAGGCCCAAAAGGTTTTCATAGTGAACATGCGTTGGGCCGGCCTACTTGGATAAGACGCGAACACGGGCGCAAGGAGGAGGGGCAGATGTATACGTATCGTTGTACCTCAATCTGAAAGCGAGTGCCCGTCCGTATTGTTGTGTCACTAGCCCTGAGTTCGTAGTTTCGAGAAGACCTAGAATGGCTGATGATACCCACTGCGTTGCCGAATGGAGAAGCTGTCCAATACAATGTATGACGGGTGCCTGAGAGCAACCCGGTTCCTGGGGTCAGTGGTGCCTCGCGAATGTATAAGTAGTCCCGCGTACTCTCAAGCCTTTGACCAGAGACACACAGTTCGATTTCTGAGTCGCTTGCCGTCGTACCCGTGCCACCTCAATTCTTGACCAAACGCCTGCGCCTGTCCCACGGTCACCTGACACACCGTATCCTCGAGTCTCACATACTACTAGTAGCAGTAGGTCAACCACATCATCCAATAACTCGCATGTTGTATATCTTAATCCAGAGTCCAGCCTACACAACATCCACTGCCTCTATATTGATTCACCCACCCAGTTATCAACTTATCATTCCTTTTTTCTACTATTATCTCTTGTGTGTATTCCTTTCCACCACCCCTGGTGCTCCTGGGCCCTTATCAGACCTCTCCTTGCTCCTAGCAGCCATGGCAGCTACAACTAGTGAACCTTCAAGTTCTTTGAGTAGGTTAATTTATATGTCTCATCCTTGACACATACCAGTCACAGTACCAGATGCAGCCACAGATGAGACACCTATTCAAGTGCTCAGGGAACGCTATCTATGCCCACACTTTCGCATCCTTGTCATTGGGAGGGCCAATGCAGGCAAGACAACCATTCTTGAGAAGATATGTGGTGTAGCAAAGGAGACAAAACCTATCATATATGACAAGGATGGTGAATTGCTCTGAGTTTTGTTTCTTTTAAGTGTTGAATTTCTTGCAGGTAATCAGCTTGAGCAGTCTGTGATTCATTTGATGCCATCACTTGAGGCAAGTCAGACAATGATGTATGGCCCATGTACCCATTCACATGCAATGATTATAATAGAGAGGCCTACATGACATTGAGCATCAAGTTACATACCCTGGAAGTAACTTTATCTTCCATGACTCTCAGGGTTTTGAATCTGGTTCAACTGAGGAATTGGAGATTGTTTGGAAATTCATTGGAAAGAGGTCTGCAGAAACTGAGCTGAAAAACCAGCTGCATGCAATTTGGTATCCTGCTTTATCACTTTATGCTACTACTGGCTGATCTGGCTTCCTCTAGGTACTGTATACCCATGGACAGCCCTCGTCCCATTTTACCTGCAGAACTTGAATTCTTCAATAAAGGGACAGGCAGAGGTAAGTCTTAATGAATTTGTATCTTGCCTTGTAACTTGTTGGTCTTGGGGAGATTGTTTACCCTTCACTATTGTTACCTCCTTTCCATTACCCAACCTGCCACAAATCTGCTAGTACTGACTAGGAAATACAAACAGTTCCTTTAGTGGTTATATTCACTAAATTTGATGGTCAAATAGCCACTGAATTTGTCCACTTGACTGATGTAAAGGATGAAGATAAGTGGGAGAGAGCCAGGGAAATTGCTGAAATCACTTTTCAAAAAGTTTATCTTCCTAAAGTTATGAGTGCCAAATATCCTCCCAAGGCATATGTGAAATTGGAAGGTGAGAATGACAAGAATTTCTTCCTGAAAAAATGGGAGTAATGTTATTTCATAGACATGGATTTAGCAGAGAAGAATTGTGCTGAAGTAACTCAGCAAACTGCTGATGCAATAGATAATGACAGCATACATCAGCTGTTTATTTCAACACAGATGAACAATCTTGACCTTTGTGTTAAATCTGCACTTCAGTGAGGGCTACATTCAAAATGTCACTTACTGCCATTGATATTATTCAGACATGTTCTGAACCATACAGAATTGACATGGGGTGATGTCATTATCATAGTTTTTTCAAAATTTCCACATTTCTGGGTATGCATTTTGTTGAACTACATGTTGGCTAAGAAGAAAAATTACTGGCAATAGGTGGATAGGGGGGTAGGTGGCCTTCATATGGAATGATAAATACATGCAAAACATTCACCAGGAGGTAAGTAACACTCCACTGATGGCATCCATGAATACAAGACTGGTCATGCTTCAGATGACCAATAAACAACTCAGTGAAACACAGGTCAGTTGTCACCATTTTTGGTGGCAGGATCTGATGTTATTGATATCAGTGGGTAAGTGACATTGAACTAGCACAGACTCTTCAATATACATTGTCTCACTGATGACAACAGTTTGTGAGTAATGTACCCTTTTGTGATCAGGAGTATTGTACCATAGTTTACAAAGGAAGTGAGTGACATCACCCAATTTTGTTTCTGGCAAATTATCCTATGGTCCATCATATGACCAACAGCAAGTGAGTTGATCTATCATTGTGATCAGACTTGTCAACCCAGTTTCTTGTGGACAGGGAGTGGGTAATACAACACTGCCTCACACCACATCTGACCTGCTCAAAGAAAGTAAGCAACATTTGGCATGTTTGTTGAAGTTTATCAGACATGACTCGATGAACAATAGAAAGTTGGTGACATATTGTTACATATCTGAACAAGAGCCTCAGCAAACTTCATTGGATTAATAACAGGAAGTAAGTGGTATTTCCTTTCTGTCTACTTATAATCATTACATCTTGTTTCAAAACAACAGACAGTTAGTAAATATTTCTCATTTTCAAAGCCTCTTCAGCAAGCTATTGCAAAACAAATAGGATGTATGTGATATATGTTTGTCAAATGTGAATTCACCATACAAACTACTATAAAAGAGAGTGAGTGGCATTGATTTCTTGTTTCCAATTTATTGTGTTAATTCCATTCTAAAAGGAAGTGAGTGATGCTGACCACTCTGCTGCAAGACAGTTTCAACACATTCTTTGTTTTACAGACTGTGAGTGATATTGCAACTTTTGTGAAAAGTAGTGAAATCACATCTGTTCAAATAAATGTAGAAGGTTAGCAGCATAACATGCTGGTCCAGTGGTTCAAAAGATGACCTTCTCAAAAATTTGTGTATGTCCCACAGTATGTGAGTAATTGTGAACATTTCTGAAAAGCTGGCCTATGTATTTTTTCTGCCATTACTGACAGGATGTGAGCAACATTGAAGGTTTTTGTGGAAAGCAGTTTCACCACATCTTTTCCTGACCAACAGGGAGTGAGTGACATTGTACATTTGGTGAATTGAAGGCAGTGTCATCACATCCTTTCCTATGACCAACAGCGAGTGAGTGACATTACATACTTTTGAGAAAGGCAGTCTCATTTCATCTTTCTTATGATTGACAGCGAGTGAGTAACATTGCACATTTTTGGTAAGGCGGCCTTGTCACTTCTTTGCCTGTCACCAACAGGGAGTGAGTGACAATGCACTTTGTGAAAGCCTTTCTCATTGGGTCTTTTCATATGGCCAACAGAAAGTGAGTAACATTAGACATTTTGTGAAAGGCAGTCTCATCACACCTTTTCCTATGACCAACAGGGAGTGAGTGACGTTGAACATTGTATAGAGTAGCCCCATAACATCTTTCCTATGACAAACAGGAAGTAAGTGATGTACATTTTGTGAAAAGTAGTCTCATCACATCATTCCTATGACCAACACAGGCTGTGAGTGATATTGAACATTGTTTGAAGCAGTCTCATCACATCTTTTCCTATGACCAACAGGAAGTAAGTGATGTACATTTTGTGACCAGCAGTTTTTTCATATGAGTAACAGTTTGTGAGTGAAATTGCACTTCTTATGAAATGCATCTCATCATACATTTTCATATGACCAACAGCTTGTGAGCAACATTGCACATTTTTGAAAAGCATTCTTATCACATATTTTCCTATGACAAACAGGAAGTGAGTGACATTGCACATTTTATGAAAGGCTATTCATCACTTTTTTTTCTACAACCAACAGGGAGTGAGTAACATTGTGCATTTTGTGAAAGACAGCCTCACCACATTTTTCCCTATGACAACAGGGAGTAAGTGATATTGCAAATTTGTGAAAGGCAACCTCACCACATTTTTCCTTATGACCAACACCAACAGCTTGTGAGTGATATTGCACATTTTGTCAACAGCAGTCTTATCACATCTTTTCCTATGACCAACAGGAAGTGAGGGGCGAAGGCTTGCACATTTTGTGAAAGGCAATCTCACCTGTGATCACATTATTTTCTATGACCAACAGGCTGTGAGAGAAATTGTACATTTTGTGAAAGGCAGTTTCATCACATCTTTTCCTATGACCAACAGGAAGTAAGTGAGATTGTACATTTTGTGAATGCAATCCACCACACCTTTTCCTATGACCAACAGAATGTAAGCAACGTTGCAAAACTTGTGAAAAGCAGCTTCATCACATTTGTTCCTACAATCAATAGC
Source organism: Amanita rubescens (assembly GCA_015039365.1). Lineage (NCBI taxonomy): Eukaryota > Fungi > Basidiomycota > Agaricomycetes > Agaricales > Amanitaceae > Amanita > Amanita rubescens. Next base: position 107,667 of record WION01000001.1, read on the forward strand.
TTGTGAGTGACATTGCACATTTTATGAAAGATAGTGTCATAACTCTCACAACATCATTCTCATGACCAACAGCATGTGAGCAACATTGCACATTTTGTGAGAGGCAGTAGGCTTAACACATCTTTTGCTATAACCAACAGCTTGTGAGTAATATACCAATTTTGGGAAAAACAGTCTCATCACATTTTTTCCTATGACCAATATGACTCAGGGAGTAAGTGATATTGCAAATTTTGTGAAAGACAATCTTATCACATCTTTCCTATTATCAACAGCTTGTGAGTGGCATTGCATATTTTTGGAAAAACAGTCTTATCACATCATCAACAGGGAGTGAGTGATATTATAGATTTGTGAAAAAAAGTCTCTTCATACAACCAACAGCGAGCAAGTGACATTGCACATTTTGTGAAACACAGTCTCACATCATTTCCTATGTAACTAACAGAAAGTGAGTGACATTGCATATTTTGTAGCCCCACCACATCTTTTCTGATAACCAACAGGCTGTAAGTGGCTTTGCAAAGTTTGTGAAAAATAGTTTTGTGAGTGGCATTGCACATGTTGTGAAAGGTTGATCATCACATCTTGACCAACAGGGGGTGAGTGACTCCATTGCACATTTTGTGAAAAACAGTCTCATCACATCTTTTCCCTTTGGCCAACAGCAAGTGAGTGATATCATTGCTCATCTTTTGAAAGGAGGTCTCATGACTCTCATCACATCATTTTCCTATCACCAACAGGGAGTAAGTGATGTTGACACATACATTTTGTGAAGGGCAGTCTCATCACAACTTTTCCTATGACCAACAGCTGGTGAGGGATATTACTCATTTTGTGGAGGGCAATCTTGTCACATGTTTTCCTATCACCAACAGGGTGTGAGTAACATTGCACATCTTATGAAAGGCAGTTCCATCACATGTTTTCCTATGACTGACAGCGAGTGAGTGACATTGACAATTTTGTGAAAAACAATTACATCTTCCCCTATGTATGACCAACAGATGGTAAGTGAAATACCATGTTTTGTGAAAGGTAGTCTCATCACATCTTTTCCTATGACCAACAGCGAGTGTGTGCCATTTCACTTTTATGAAGGCAGTCTCATTGCATCTTTTCATATGACCACAGGGAGTGAGCAATTGTTGTGCATCTTGTGAACAGCATTCTCATCACATCATTTTCTATGGCCAACAGGCAGTGAGCAACAGTGTACATTTTGTGAAAGGCAGCCTCATCATATCTTTTGCTATGACCAACAGTTTGTGAGTGACTTTGCACATCTTGTGAAAGGCAGTTGGATCACATCTTTTCCTATGCCAACAGCGAGTGAGTGACATTGCATATTTCATGAAAGGCAGGTATCATCTCATGTCTTCCTATATGACCAATAGTTTGTCAGTGACTTTGCATATTTGTGAAATGCAGTGTGATCACATCTTTTCCTGACCAACAGCTTGTGAGTGACATTCCACATCTTGAAAGGCACTGTGATCACATCTTTTCTGTGCCTGACAGAATGTGAGTGACATTGCATATTTTGTGAAACCCAGTCTCATCACATCTTTTCCTATGACCAACAGGGAGTGAGTAACATCACACATTTTGTGAAAGGTAATCTCATTACATCTTTTCTAATGACCAACAGGAGGTGAGTGATGCTGCACATTTTGTGAAAGGCAGTCTCATTGTATGTCTTCTTATGGCCAACAGCTTGTGAGTGAGATTGCACATCTTGTAAAAGGAAGTCTCATCACATCTTATTATGACCAATAGGGAGTAAGTGAGATTGCACATCTTGTGAGAAACAGCCTCATTGCATTTTTCCTATGACCAACAGGGAGTGAGTGGAATTGCACATTTTGTGAAAGGCAGTCTCAGAATCACATCTTTTCCTGTGACCAACAGAAAGTGAGTGGCCTTGCACACTTTGTTAGTAGCCTAATCATACATCTTCTATGACTAACAGGAAGTGAGTGAGATTGCACATTCAGTGAAATACAGTCTTGTCCATCTACCAACAGGGAGTAAGTGACATTGCAAATTTGTGAAAGGCAGTCTCATCACATCTTTAATTCCTATGACTAATAGTTTGTGAGTGACATGGCACACTTTGTGAAAGACAGTGTCATCTCATCTTTTCTTATGACCAACAGCAAGTGAGTGACATTTGCACATGTTATCAAAGGCAGTCTCAGCACACCTTTTCCTATGACCAACAGCGAGTGAGTGACATTGCATAGATGTGCAAGGCAGTCCCAGGCCTATCATATATTTTCCTATTATAAACAGCTTGTGAGTGACATGCACATTTTGTGAAAGACAGTCTCATCACATGTTTTCTATGACCAACAGCTTGTGAGTGACATGGCACATTTTATGAAAGGCAATCTGATCACATGTTTTCATATGACCAACAGGAAGTAAGTGACATTGACTTTTTCTGAACTGCAGTCTCATTATTCATATATCTTTTCCTATGACCAACAGGGAGTGAGTGACATTGCACATTTTGTGAAAGGCAGTCTCATCACATGTTTTCCTTTGACTAACAGCTTGTGAGTAATATCACAAAATGAATGTTCAAGTTTGATATATCATCACATCCTATAATGATATGCCAGAAAGTAAGCATGTTGCCACATCTTTTCCATGTCTTCCATTGCACTATTATGTATTATCATAGATTGTAAGATTTCATTGCAGCTGACCCACTTCCACCTCATTTGGTCATTTGTTTCACCCATATCACTTTCCTTTATTTCCAGGTGAGTAATACTGGTTCATGAGATATTTATTTCACATCATTTTGCATGCTAGTGTGTAGGTTGATGGTACATTGATGTTTTACTCTATCTCATAACTATGCACATAGGATGAACTCTTCTCCATGTTTGGAGACAAGCAAAGGCACTTTGCTATCATGGTATTTTTGTTTATTTTCTAGATAGTACACAACTGATGCCATTGCAATAAGCTTGCTGATTGCCAAGTCTTAGTTTGTAAATTATTCCTATTCATTTACCTTATTTATGCTTAAACTTTCAAGCAATCATCATTATTGTCAAGATATCCTTTTGGATCAATAAACCATTTCTGCCATCAGTCACAGAAGCCTTAGATCAATACAAGCAAAAAGGCTATGTTCAGAAGCTGAAGAGTGACATTACTCCTGACTTTATGCACTCTGGTCATCAAGATTTGGTCACCTTACTCTATATGCAGGTGACCCGCATTGATGGTCAGTACTTTGTCTAGCCAGTGTTATGATTCTTATGAACAATTTATGGCAGGGTGAAGCACCCAGCATGATATTCAGGTGATTTATTAGTTGTATTGCCTTGCATTGAGGTCATATTTATTTGTAAATAGAATGCTACTCATATGCCTTCCTTTGGTTATTTACTCATCTGTCTCAAATTGTCTTTGTAATGTAGCCATACATATGTGTAAGGTTGGGTGGGCAATAGATTCCTATGGAGTCATTGTGCAGTACTGTGCACTGGCTCACCAAGACAGTTTTACTAATGAATATTTTGGTCTGTGATTTGCTGCCATACAAGAGGTATAGAAATTATCACAAAAATCTGGTTCTGTTGTGCAAACAGGACTTTATCAACCACATAGTCACTAATATTCCTGCTTGAAAAGCAACTCTGACTAATATATGCATAGCCACCCCTTATATCTTCTAAGGATGTTGGGAAGTCATGGACAGAGCATACATAACTTGGCAGATGGCCCTTCAAGTTGTACACAACCTTTTAACACAAGGGCCCAGCAGCAACCCGACTCATGTTCAGAGCCATTGGATCCTGTTTAATTTAATTGGTTATGTGCACCACTCAGATAGAAATTGACAAGTTATCACTGTATTGTATCTTTTACCAGGTCTTATTTTTTCACCATAAAGAAATAAGGTGATATTTTGAAAGGCCAAAGTTGGTTTCATTTACCCATGCTACTATTCATTGTGTAGGCCTGTAGAGCTACCTAGCCAACATTGTGCTCAAACACAATTCACATGTTGACTTAAATGGCACCAGTTACTTGCACAAAGGAAGTTTATCTGTGAATGAAACATTGATAAGAAAAATCAGCCTCAGAGGGAATCTGTATAAAACTGAAGTGCATTCAAGTAGAAGATGGTTGAGGTACTGGTACACAAGTAAGAGAATAAGGCATTGATGGGAGCAACTAGCATAATTTGTTGATACATGTGCCATGTTATATGATTTATCCTATCCCAAATTTTAGATACATGCACTAGGGATAAGCATTAAATTGTTAATGAGGGACATACCAACAAGGTTATCAAGTCAGATGTGGGCAATCAAATTGTACAAGAATGCAGATAATTCTTGATGATTGGAGGGCAAAGTCTCAGGAGTAATGCAAGTTTTCACTTTATCCACATAACCTCCTTTTTTGAATTGATAAAGAGCATCCCTGACCAATTGCTGAAATGTCTTGATTTCTTGAGATGATCCCTTAGTTGGCTTCAACCAAAATGACAGTTTTGCAATGATATTGTTTGCTTTAAAAATATTGGCTAAAGAAGTATGGAAATTAGAGGGGATGATTTACCAACTAAGATTTGATATGCAATATACTGGCAAAACAAATCTCAGTTGACCTAAGAATATAAAAAGGTATTAAACACTCACAGTTGCTGGGGCTGAGAACTCCAATAATGGTGGTGCTCCAAACAATGACAGAAGTTCAGGCTGACAGTAAGAAAAGTAAAACTATCAAGATCGACTTTGTAGCCAACATACTATCTGAATGAATATTAGTATTCATAGTTATTGATGCATGGTGGGTGATGATCAGTACCTAGGAAGACCCATGGAGAAATGTTATGAAGCACTGAGAGTATTCTCTTACAATCTGTAAGTATTGGTAATAATATGAGAAAAACATGGCAGGAAAATGAGATGTTTACTCACTTCCTGTTAAAACCACCATGTCAGTATGTTATATTAGGGAAGAAATTTCAATACTATATACTCTCTGTATTCATAAGCAAACATATCTTACAAATGAAAGGCTCAATACCACTGACTTTCTATTGTGCAGCATACAGGAAATGCTTTTAGATGGCCAAGTTGACTAAGGCTTGACTCACAAGCTAAACATAATAGGTAAAGATTTTGAAATGCATGGGGATAAAGAGTGGAGTGTCACTCACAAACTATTATAATATTTTGATGATATGAGATGTGCTAGACTGGCCTCCAGAATGTGCAATGTTGCTTACTTCCTAGGGGTCATGCAGTCAGCATGTGGTAAAATTACTTCATTTATGAGCTTACTTGCTAGCAATCAAGGGATGGGTTGAGGTGAGGCTGCTAAATCATAAAGGCACTCACTCTCTGTCATTAACAATACAATATTGATCATCCAGCATCCAGAAAGTGCATGCTGCTCACAAACTGTATGTGGCATGAGATGAGATAAGATAATCTGAAAGAAATGTACTGGCACTTACATCCTGTTGAATATAACATCAGATGGAGAGCAATACATTCTGATATACATATATAAAATATGACTGACTCTCTGTTTGTGATGGGCATTGAAAACCATGGAATTATGAAATTGCTTGCAAGGTGATATTTCACTCACTTCCTGTTGGTTGTGGGATGGGAGGATAAGATTATGACAATATGATTTTTGCAAAGAAAACTCTGAGTCACTAACCTTCTGATAGTCATGGAACAAGTGTGATGGGATTTCTTGGAAAAAGCAAAGTTAGTGCCACTCACCTGCTGTTGTTGTGGGATTGGCAGTAGTGAGACAACCTGGGACCAAAAGTGGAGGGTTGCTCACATCCTTCTTGTCATGAGGCCACATGGAAGAACAAAATGGATAATTACTCACAATCTGATGGTCATGTGACAATGAGACCACCTCAGGCTGACAAAGCAAAGAATGCAGGGTCACTCACATCCTGTTGATCATAGGATGGGATGTGATGAGACAAGAAAGAAAAAAGGCAGAGTTTCCCACCCCCTGTTGATCATCAGACATGATTTGATGAGACCATCTGGGAAAGGAAAAGATTCAGGGTCACTCACAAACTGTGAGATGCAACATGATGAGAAAACTAGGAAAAGAAAAAATGTAGGGTTGCTCACCCCCTGTGGTCATAGCATAAGATGTAATGAGACCACATGGGAAAGTGCTCACCTTCTGTTCAAAGTCATGGGATAAGATGTGATGAAACCACCTTGGAAAGAATAAAATGCAGGGATGCTCACTCCCTGTTGGTCATTAAATTTGTTAGGTTAAGGAAAGAAAAGAAATTTCACTCACAGACTGTCTCATACAAGACACAATGTAATGAGATAACCACAGAAAGAAAAATTCAGGGTTGCTCACCCCCTGCCATTGATCATGGGATTGGAGGTGTTATAGAACTTGGGTCACTCACCCCCTGTTGGTCATAGGATGAGATGTGGTCAGGCAACCTGGGAAAAAGCAAATGCAGAATTCCTCACCCACTGTTGGTCATATTATGAGAACCACCTCAGGAAGAAAAAATGCAAGTCTACTCACAGACTGTTGGTCATAGAAGTTGAAAATGTGATGAGACAACTTGTAGGGAAAATGCATGATTTCTTACCCCCTGTTGGTCATGGGATAAGATGTGTAGAAATAAATGCAGGATTGCTCACCTCTTGCTGGATGTGAGATGAGATAAGAGAAAGCCCAGAATGAAAGAAAATTGTGTTGTTACTTACATACTGTTGGTCATGAGTTAAAAAGTAATGCATTATATGCATCACATACAAACTGTTAGGCATAAAATGACATCCAATGAGTTTTGCTGGCCACACAATTGCAATATCACACACAGACTGATGTTGATTGAATGAGAATTGTGGGTTTAGTGGTGCAATTACTCACTCTCTGTTTTCATATCCATTGTGGTGATTTGCAATCAGATGTGCAATGTTACTCACTTCCTATTTGCCATGCAATGAAACTATAGTTTACAGGAATATATGCTGCCACTCACTCTCTGCCAATTATGAAATATTGAGACACTCTACAGATAATTATGAAGCATCACTCACTCCCTTTGAGTAGATTGAGGTGACACTTTGGTGTAAAAATGAGAGTTTAGTGCAACTTACTGCCTATTGGTCAGGGTGTCAGATTTGAAGAGGCTACATACTGTATTATTACTCACAACCTGTTGCCATATGATTGTTTTCAATCAGTAGCAGTACAATGTCACACATACTCTCTGTTAGTTATAGAATGAAGATGAGACTCTTTGTTATCAAGAGTGTGCCATCACTCACATCCTATGCACAATTGGTTGCATGACCTAAGCAAAGGAGTCACTCACTGCCTATTGGTCATAAGATGTAGACTGTAGTTGAACCACTAAGTTCATCAAAGAGTAACCTACCCTCTGTTTGTCCTAGGATAAGATTGTATGAGCCTAAAGTTATACTGGTGTCACTCACTTCCTTTCATTTACATATGACTCTATGAGAGGCTCTGTGGCTGAAATCCATGGTATCACTCACAAACTGTTGATTGATGTTATGAGGTCATTCAAGTTCATGAAAGTTTATGAATATTTCAGTAATATCACTTGCCCACTGTCACAGTTGTTTAAGGTCTCAGATCCACCACCAGAAATATTGTGATACCACTCACATCAATTTCATCATTTTGCTTGATATATGGTGTTATAAGGTATGAAGTAACAAAATAAATGATATAGGATACACTTACTTTTTTATCAATCTGTTTTCTAAATCAACTTTCCACATTCAGGTGAATTTGTTTGAAAATACCCAGTAATGTGGAAATTTGCTGAAAATTATAATAAAAATTTCATCCAATGAGGATTCCTTGAAGCGCAAGACATGCCTACAGGCTTGGCATTCCAAACAAATTTTCCATTATAGGGTGAAACTCACTTAAGTCCAGCTTTAACACAAAGACCAAGGTTGTTCATTTGTGTTGAAATAAATAATCCTTGTAGGCTGATATCATCAATTGCATCAGCAGTCTTCTCAGTCAATTCAGGACAGTCATTCTCTGGCATATCCATATCTATCAAGAATGTTACCTTTATTTGCAGTGGCAAACATTGACCATGTTCACCTTCTAATTTCACATATGCTTTTGGAGGATATGGAGTATTTAAGACTTTATGAAGATAAGTTGTCTCAAAAGTGATTTCAGCATTCTTCCTGGCCATGTCCCACTTAACTGTATCATTTTCTATATGATTTAAGGTTTCAGATTGTTGGACTATTTGACCATCAAACTTGGTGAAGACAGCCACCAAAGGAACTGTAGGGGTAATATTTATTCATCAGCACCCTGAAACAAGTTATTTGGCTTCAGGCCTTACCATTCCCAGTTCCTTTATCAAAGAACTCAAGCTCTGAAGACAGAATGGGGCGAGCACTGTCCATGGGTATACAGTACCTTACAAAGGGTGAATTGTTTCTTAAAGGGATTAAAAAGAGAATGATACCAAATTGCATGCAGCTGATCTGTCAGATTAGCTGCTACAGACCTCTTTTCAATAAAGTCCCAAGCAGCCTCCAACTCCTCCCTTGCACCAGATTCAAAGCCTTGAGAGTCATGGAAGATAAAGTTGCTTCCTTTGTATGTAATCTGATGCTTAATGTCATGCATGCCTCTCTAAGATTTAGTGGATATCATTAAGTGAATGCATATTAACCATTCTACTTACCTCAATTGATGGTGCTAAATGGGTTTCATCAGGATCCAGTTTTTTATCTAAAAGACACTAAGGATGCAAAGGTAGCTTGGCTTTTATGTCAAACTTACTATCCTCATCACAGATGATTGGCTTTGTTCCCTTTGCTACACCACAAACTTTCTCAAGGATTGTGGTCTTGCCTGCATTAGCCCTTCCTATGATTAGAATGCGAAAATGTTGGCATTTGTATTGCTTTCTGCGCATAGCAACTTCAACTTCCACATCTGCATGGATCATGTGCAAGTCAAGCATTGATATGTCTCTTTGACATACCAGGTGTAATTGTAAGTGGATGAGTAATATCTGCCATCAGTGATGCTTGCACTAATATTAAATGGGTGATCTAGAAATTAGAATTGGAGGTGGACTTGTACATACAAAGCCACGTGACTCAAGCACAAAGGGCTGCGATGATCAGTTGGGAAACTTAGAGGGATGCCAAATGTGCAAGGAAGTAAGTAAGATACACTAGAGGTGCGAAGAAAGCAGGTGTTACCAGGCTCGAGAGATGAGGCTACAACGGAAGGAAGGCGGAGCAATCGGATTGCATGGACCCCAAGAACTTCTGCTACTCTTTTGTACTTTCCCCATTTGGGAATCTGGGCCAGCGGGGCAACTCGCAGCTTTCGTGATAGGTGCATCCGGTAAGTCATGCAGCACTATACATGCAATTTATACTCAGGGGACAATTCCAATTCTATTCGTCTTTTATAGTCTTCTGGAGATGTCTAGTACGAGAGACACCGCCCAGGCTCAAATCCATACCTGGCGTGACGCGTACTGAAATCAGGAACTTCCGCACGAGTACACAGGGATAAGGTTAAGAGCTCGTTAGGAGACCCTAAGTAGCCCGGCAAGCTACCTTCCATAGCAACGTAGCCTGAGATAACGAGGCCCTTGTCCAACTACTTCGTGACCTTGTCGCACAGCGTTGCCTGACTGCTCATAGTAATAATTCATGGGCGCGGATGGATATGGATAGTCCCTGCGAATCAATGGTGAACACTCCCTTCTTTCGTAGTGCAAATATGAGAAATGCTTACTTCCAATTCGACTCCGGTCAATCGAAATATCATTCAAAAGTGTACATTCGGACGCGAGCTCGAAACGTGATTACCGTGTGGCCCTGTCTTGCAACACAAAACAGAAACCTATTGTTATAAGAGTCTGTCATGTACAATGTGTGCTGCAGCAGCTGGGCGCAAGCGCGTCGGAGGACATAGACGGAGCGACTAGTGGAGCCTTGGGACTAGATTTTAGTGAGACAGCACTTTAGCGGCTCAGAGGTTGTATAGACGTACCTGACGAGCGATCGACTCATTGGCTCTGCGTTAGCCTAGCAAGCAAGAGAGCGAAATCAGGAGATAAGCGGTCGGAGATGAAATCTGAAGTTCCGCCGAACCGCGCACCAAACTAGTTCGTGGCAACTCAGTCTCAGTCGCATGGCAGAGAACGCAAACGAATCTTGCAGCGACGTTCATACTAAGCGGGCCTCCCAGTGATTCGAGCAACTTCCTAGCAACACTGGCCTCATCGTCGCTCTAATTCGGCTCCGACTCCACGCGCGAAGCATTATTATTTGCCATAAAGCACAATCCAAGTTGCTGGTGTGAAGTATCTCTCCAGTGCGTGGATGTGTTGGGCATTTTAGGCGATTGCCAGCAGCTCACGGAGTTTTTTAGTTTTTTCTTCTAGATTTACGCACGTTGCGATGTGGCTTGGTAGCGGCGCGGCAAAAGTGGGAAGCGAGCACAGGGCGCTTATCCGACTGTCCATTGCCTAACTATTGGTCCCCATAGATTTTGGACGAGGGAAGGTTTGAGGGGTGCACCATCTCCTCCCAATTCTACTCAAAATGCGTTGTTCCATTGCCGACCGAGCTCTACTAGGAATCAGATTGAAACGTCAACTTTGCGCCGCTTGGGAATTTTCATGTCCAAACCGTTCTTGGAAGCTCTTCTATCATCCGTCGAAGAAAGGGTCTGAATTATGGGCGCATGAAGAACAGGGTCCCTCGGGTTTGTGATATCTCTTTTCAGCACTAAAATTGACATTCTGCGACATCGATCCTGACCGAACCAACACCTATTTTGTGGTGTTTTCACCGTTTGGGAATCAAGAAGCCATAGGAACGCGAAACAGATCCAGGTATTGCAATCCGTTCTCCTTTGAGTTTCCTCACTGACAAAGCAAAGTTCAGGGATCCGTGGACCGGTTACGAGCTACCTGTTTTCCAGTAAAAGTCGCGGATGACTACGCCGGAAAGTATGGTGCCACCGGCAGGTCAATATCATCAAGAGAAGGACAACGCTACTGCTATACATTCCGATGAAAGCAATGAGCCTTATGGTTTCTGTTTGGCGTTCCAACTAACGTTTTAATGGGACCTATTTGTTCAATTTGCTGCTACCATTCATTGCCAGTGATGCTTTCCCGACAAAGTTTGAGCTCGAGACATAGAAAGAGAAGGCGACAAAATTACAGGTCACCATCAGGGTTTATTTTTTATGACGTATTGAGCATATAGTTTGTGGCGTACTTGAATACAGTGAGAGTGATGGAGGTGGTAAACAAGATTCGAGAGACAACAGCTCAAGCTCGGTTGCATGAAGGGCTACCGTTTGCCAGCGTGAACAAAAGTGAGATACCACGAGATTGGGAAGGTGGATTTTTGCGCGAAATAGGGAACGCCGCATGCACGGAGAATAAAAAAAAATCTTTGCCGCATCTCGGTTTGCCTGATGGGCATTGGGTACAAGATATAGGTGCTAAAGAATAGTTTCATAAGTCCGATATGGTGTAACGGCTAACATTGCCGCCTTTCAACTTGAAAGATATCGCGGCAGCTCGGGGTTCGATTCCCCGTATCGGAATCATTTTTGTTCTCCCGCATCAGGTTTTCGGCAGCATTCGGCTTTGGCCAGAGCGGTCAAAGCGGTCAAAGCGCTTTGCCGCTTTTTTGGGGAGGGTACATTGCTCTCAGAGCCATTTTAACAGCTCTGAAAGTGCTTTAACCACTCTGAGTCTAGAGAGTGGTTTTTGTCTTCACTTAAGTGTTCACATGCGGCATCAAAAATTTATTGTAAATTGCTAATTATAGTGAGAGAATGTAAACATTGCTGTGGATGATTGCAGAGCGTGTGGAAAAGCGAATGTGTAGCAATGCACGAGAAAACGTTTGGAAGCGAGTGTGTAGTAATGTGTGAAGGCGAGCGGGTTGTAATGCGGTCCAGATAGTATGCGTTCGGACGATAGCTTGTTATCAAAATATGAATGCAACGATACTATAGTTATCCGAGCACCAAAACAAAGTCTGTCTTCCTCCTCTTCTTCGATAAGCGTCGCGGCGCTCGTGGCGGGTATTTGAGAGTTTTACGAAACCGTGCTTTTACTCAAACCCTCCCTAAAAAAATACCGTTGGAACGATGGTGAGGAAAACGACCAAATGTCGGGAACTTACAGGAATTTGGTATTCCCGTTTCAATCTTAAGCGAAGCCATCGGATGCGATAAACTTGATCCCCACGGCAAGATGCATGTCTTCCTAGGCTTTGAAGATGGTCCTAAAGTGATTCGCTATCACAACGTGAAAACAAAACAAGTTAAAATCTCACATAATTATCATTTTCTTCCACATCCAGAGAACCCTCGACACACCGCTGATGATACGCATCCCTAAACGTACAAATGTCTCACTGGAAAGTATGTTAACGCCGAGCAATCACTTTATGCAAAAGTGATATACATAGGTTTCAACGAGAGCGGATTTGCTCCCGAAAATCTAACACCTTGAGAGAGGCTCGCGAATCTAGCGAATGGCCACAATGGGAAAAAGCGATAGAACTTGAATTAGATCAATTCCGAAAGATGGGGACACGGGAAATACTCGACTTACCCGAAAATAGGCGAGCTGTACTCAAATACTGGCTAGCTAGAGAGATATAAAGCCCGCCTACTAGCCGCTAAAGGATATTCTCAGATTCCCAGAATGGACGTTCTCCCCTGTGGTACGCCTGGAAACGATTCGCACGATCCTGGAACTCGCCGTCAATTTGGACTGGGAAGTGACACAAATTGACTTACCTAAACGGTAACCTCGAGGAAGAGGTTTATGATAAGGTTTGTCGCCTAATAAAACAGGCCGGGCGAGCCGCGAGCGTGGAATAAAGTGCTGGATACGTGCTTGAGGGATAAAGGATCGAAGCCGATCCATGCGCATAGACCCGAGAAACAGACGAGCGTATCAAGTTTACTACCGTATTGGTGGACGACTTGCTCCTGTTCACAGACACAGCACAAATGATGAACACGCTGAAGGCAGAACTTCAAACGTTATTTGACGTTACTGACCTCAGCAGTCTTCAGAAGATCATCGGAATCGAAATCAACCACGATCAAATAAAGGGACGACTGAAAATCAGTCAAGCCCAATATATTGACAATTTACTGGCGAAATATAACAAGACTGATTGTAACCCTATCGCAACACCGATGGACCTGTCAGTCGATCTTGACAATGTGGAAGGATTACCACAAGACTCACCTGTCCGAGAACTCTATCGATCCCTCGTTGGCGCCCTTATGTTCCTAGCGATCGCAACGCAAACTGGCCTCATACGTAGAGATCCACTGGCGAGCGGTTAAGCGAGTACGGAACAAAAACATTGGGAATCACTTACGTGAAAGAGTACCGGGACATCAACCAAGTCTTCAAGTATTAAACCGTATACAATCCCAACGATGTCTTGCTGGCGGATGTTCAGACGCGAAATCCGTTACTGGATATGTCTTCACTTGCGCTGGCGGTGCAATTACATGGGGTCGGCGTTACCTGCTACAGAGGCGGAGTGTTTAGCGTTAACGGAAGCAACACAGCAAACTGTGTGGCTACCCACCTTATTTGTTCCTCAAACTCTGATGAAAGAAGATAACCAGAACATTATCCGAGAATCCACAGCCTTTACACCGCAGGTCGAAACACTCTTTGACATGTCATTCGCGAGAAAGTAGCTTATCAAACGATCAGCATCGAGTTGCCCTACATGGAAGACGTACTGACGAATGAGTTGCTGCATGACCGTGGATTGAGGAGGAACTTAGTGCATAGTTAGTTTTGCGTACTAAACACAACACAACAGACTCATTATCTATCTCCGTCTACTATTCAACAATCGTGGATCCAACACACGATAGCGCGACTAACCTGGAAGGGGTTCTCAACCTTGAGGGTGAGTCAAGTCACGACGCGTCGCCTAATTTAGAACGGAATCATCGGCGAACAACGCGCTTGCCGGCTGGTTCTCTTTCACCTCTTCCCACTGGCCCTCTGGCAGCATGCAATCTCAGACCGCGACAATCGCAAAATACCCCCGCCTATTCACCATTTCGTCTTCTCCTGATCAGTCCTCAAGTCTTGAAACCGTAAAACGAAAAGTCAAGTATTCGGAATATCAGTCGTTCGGTGAACCACATCGCCATCTGGGCGTCTCTGGCGATATCTATGTGGACTTAACAAAGGGCAACCACGTGCTGTACGGTAAGGCAGAGGACGGATGGCGGAGGTGGCCCGGTCCTCACCAACGAACGGCAAGCGTGTCTCATCCAAGCTACCCACTCCACATTCTTTGTTGCAGGGTTGAAAGTAAATCCCTGGGATGGGTATCTAGGAAGGCCATTACAGGCCGGATCCTTGGTGAGTAGCTCGAATTTACACATTTCAAGTTGAACTGACACCCCTCTCAGTGTCCTCAGCATCGCAAGTCATCGCGCTTATTCTCTCCCACCGGATTTCCTTGCGCAAGAAGGAACTCAAACAGCATGGTCGGCCTCGCCTTTCAGACGCGTCGAACGGCAGCAACGTACCCCTCTTTCCCTCACGTTCGGCAGTAAATGGTGTTGCAACAGATGTTTTATTCTCCGTCCCTCCCGCTCCCAATGCTGTACCTGAATTTATTGATAGATCCTCTATCCCTGACTACCATCCCCGTAAGTACTAGTCTTCATAACGGAACGTGGGTGGCTTATCACCGAATCCAGCACAAATCGCGGAGTTAAAGACACAAACCGTGCAAACGGGAACGACCGTTGCAAGACCCAAAGCTTCGCATCCGAGTCACTCCATAACCACTGATCCCAACAAGATCGTTCAGTCGCCGGCAGATTCGTCAGACCTCGAGGCTTTAGGAGCATTTCTAATAACAATGATGAACAATGCAAACGGCGGTCGTGGTGTTTGTCCTGCCACTTCAAATACTGTATCGGTCCCCTGCCGTCAAACAATCGGAGAATCTTCTCGTATCCCCGCAGCGATCGCCAACTCGCCAAAGAAAAGTTATCATCTCGCTTCATCGCCCAATTGTGGAACAAACAGGAAATTGGAACCCGAATCACCACATTGCGAGCCAGGTCCGGCCATGGAATCAGCGCAAGGCGTCGAGGCTGTAGCGGGACCCGAAACTGATCGCCTTTTCACGCCTTCGCCTTCTCCCATCCCCGACTCTAACCAGGATCCTGGGACCGGATCGGGCCTCGCCCACGTCCTCACACCTTCATTTTCCAGAGCCTCGCCGCAACTCCCTGCGCACCGGCTTTTCACCCCATCACCATCTCCCAAACCCGCATCCGAACTGCCAGGTCCAGATTTGGCACATATATTCACACCTACTGCATCCCCTCCGCCCGTTCCCAGCCCAGAGTTGAAACCATCTCTGCCTCGCAGCGTTACGAACGTGACTTTAACCAAGCTCAACTCCAGCTTCAAACCTTCTCCTGCCTCGTCATCTACGCTTTCAGGCCCGGGTTCGTGCGACAGGTCGGACTATTCTCAATCTATTTCAGGGTCTATATCAGCTTCAGCTTCGAAATCTAGGACGAAACGTGATAAACACTCTGACGCCCCCCTTTCCCAATGCTCTCGTTCTCCAGCCGAGTCTCCGAAAATGCTCAAGACGCCAAAAACACCTAGGACGCCTGAGAAACGTAAGATTGTGTCACCTCGTGGCGCCGGCGGGAGCAAGAAAGTGCCGAGCGTGAAAAAGCCCGTCGTTAGCCGTCCTCGTGATTATCCTTCATGGCCAATGGATATGGACGACGATTTCGGGGGAAATGACACCGGGAGAGCAACCCCGTCATGCGGTGGTGAGGAGGATCGAGAAGACCGTGACGAGCTGGGTGATACCTCCCCCGGAGACTCTGTCAGCCGCAACCGATCTCGCAAGCTGTCATCTCTGTTTACTGTTTCCAAGAAGAAGGATAAGGGCAAGAGCCGGGATACTGAGCGCTCGTCCGAGTCTGTCAGTTTTTTCAAGGTGCCAGCGTCTACGCCGTCTCGTACTCCAATGGCTCGGAACGAAGCCGAGGATTTAACACTATTAGGCTCGGACTCTGAGGCTGAACCCCCTGCCAAACCACGACGCAAATGCAAACGCAAAGCCAGGGAAGCTAAGGAGAAGGAAGAAGGCTCAGACTCGGATATCGTTATAACCGGAGCCAAGTTGGTAACTGGTAAACGCCGTGAGTAGTCGGCCGTTCAATTTGGTTTGACAATCTCTCATCCTGATCTCTCTCTCTCCCTCTCTTTCTCTGTTCGAGGCTCAATAGGACGCGTTCCGGCAGTTACACTCAGCCCGACGAAACTCAAGGTGAAAGAATGGAAATGGAAAACGGTAAAGTAATGACCAATGCTAAAGTGTGTATATATCTAACTATTTCCAAGTACAACCCTCCACCTTCTTCTCCCTCCTCGTCTGTTTCGTTATCGCACGCCGGAACAGGGAAGCTCAAAGTAATGCCCCGGGTGAAGGACCGACGGCCTTCCGACCTAATTAAGCGGACTGCTACAATCGATCGGAAGCCGTTTCGGAAAGCGAGATCTTCAGACGTAATTGACCTTACGATGGAATCGGAAGAAGAAGAGGATGAAGAAGAACGGGAGAAGAAGAATACACGGCCTTTGTTGGTCTATAGGGCGGCTAGGGGTGGAAAAGATGCGGAAGGTGTCAGGGTGGCGGTTAAGCAGGAAGCGGGGAGTGGAGATGATGAGGAAATGGGAGTTGTCGATGGTGGGGATCCGATGGTGGAGAATGACGACATGTGGGGCGACGCGGTGGATGCGGTAGATGACGAACGAGAGGAAAGGGCGCCGTTGCAAGATGTCCCAAGCACGGGTGGTCCAGCTGCGGATGAGGTAGAGGACGACAAAATGGGGGAGGACCCTCCAGTGGAAGAACCGGCGTGCGAGCCAGAACAACCTTCGCCACCCCATCCAGCCACGGAGCCGCCGCTTGCTGAAGACCGAATGGAACACTCGCCAATCGTTGACGAATTGGTGCATCACGCCGACACTGAAACTGACACTGAAACGCTTGACGGCGACGTGGAGATGGGCGATGCAACGATGATCGGGCAGGACGACGACGACGACGACAAAACGATTGATGACGACGAAGAGGTTGACGAGCTCGACCCAGATAGCGATCTCGACCTCGGGGAAGGGGAAGGGGATGACAGGTGGAGTGACCTTCATCTGGACCTCATTTTCGGCGAGGAAGGAATGGGATTGAATGAACGGTTTTGTCGATTTTGTCTGTAAGTCATCTTTCTCTCTCTTTGTTGTTCCCTGTGCTGATGAATCTTCATAGTGTCCGGGGGCAGAAGCTTTGGTTAGTTCAGTTGCAAGAAGAACCTCAAGCCCGATGGTCACTCGTACGACGAAAGGCAATTAAACACTGTACTTCAAATCATCGGGAGGAATCCGAGTCTTTACTCGGCAATGGAACAAATACTTTACAAGAAATGGCTAGGCGACTGAGCGAAAGATTTGCTTTAGCGTAAGATTAGTATATCAAGTTTTTTTTTAATTATCTTGTTATTGCAATGCGATGAAACAAAGGTCATAATACCGGTCTTCCCTGAGACTCGCCCGAGATAACAACCGCAAATAACACGGCCTCGTGCCTCGTGCCACGCGCGAGACGCGCTGCTCCCCCGAAATTCTCGAGCAATGCCGTTCATGAAAGCCGGCGAGTCCCCTCCGCCCTCAGCCTCTCGGGAACATCCCCCATCCGAGATCCCATCAGTTCCAGAAAAACTAAATCTGGCCAGGGAGTCGTTGATTCCCATCGTCAGACTCGACGTGGACGTGGTATCGGACGTGTTGGCTGCTGGTTTAGCAGCGGCTTTAGTTGGGCATGTATTATTCTTGAAGAGTCAGGTGCCTTTGTAGGTTACGTTGGTTTTCCTCGATTATTAATGATATTGATAAGGTGGGCTAGGCCTGTGATGCAATTAGCTAGGATGGCGGGTAAAGTGGGTGTTTTTCTTCTTCTCCGTTGGTGGGAGCTGACTGTTACGATAATATAGAATGGGGATAAACAGGAAATGAATAAAAAAGGAGGTAAAGTTTCGCGCGCGGTGAAGAACAGAACGGAGTTACTTGCTTCGTTCGATACGCTCGCGTCGCATTTGACCACGACGTTTACTGCGTTGTCTACTGCTTTTGCGAAAGCTGTGGATTGCGGTTCGGTTGTTGATGAGGGTGTGGAGGATGAAGAAGGAAGAAGACGGCAGAAGGCACAGAAAGCGCGTGCGTATTTGGCTATTTTGGTTGGGCCGAGTTTGGGGACTGCAAAAGCGAAAGTTTTATTTGCGGTTGATGGATTGGAGGTGACGGTGTGGGGAGAGAGGGAGGACGGGGCGGCGGAGGAAGCTGTGGGTGAGGATGAAGAAGGGGTGGAAAGTCAAGAAGAGGATGAAGAGGAAGACGCCGAAAGCGAAGGCGAAGAAGAGGGAAAAAGCGAAGAGGAGCAAGTTGAAGAGGTCGACGGGGCAGGTGAAAGCGATGACGAGGCGACACCTCCACCGTCGTCTCCTTCTCCCTCGCCCTCACCGTCACACCCACCATTGTCCCCTCCGCTACCTGCCCCACAACAAAAATCTTACATGACCCACGGTCAACAACAGCAAACCTTGTTCAGCGCCGAACGTCTCTTATCACGCACCCTTGCCGATGCAGATGCACATGGATACGGGCTAAATAGTGACATGGGTGAGTTAGTTTTGCCTTTTTCCTCTTTCCACCCTTTCGCTTATCTATGTCCTACCCAGCACCAACGCAAACTCATTTATTGATTCGCGCACCTAGGAGGTTTTCTCATCCAGCTTGGGTGCCAAGGCAGAACGTGACGAGTATGATGGAGTCGGTGTTGGAAGAGTTTTTGGAAGAGTCGGGTGTGCGAAGGGGAAAGGACGGCCGCAGGGGGAATAAAAAGCGAGTTGAGGGTGTTTGGGTTGTTTGTCGTGAGGCTGGCAGATCAGAAGTGGACGAACCTGTGAATGAAGACGATGAGATGATTTGGTGGAATTGGGAGGGAAAATTAGTCGGTTTTTCAGATTGGTGAAGTGGAGGCTGTGTTCGGTCACATACACTTGTCTCAATCTTGTACACAAACGTATCATCATTCAATTGTTTCCAACTTCCTTATCTATTCGCACACTCTCCGAGAAGAATGGAGAACAAAAGAAATTCTTTCCTTAGAGGCGAGGATCCGGATTGATCTGGTTATGCACAGCCTCATCGTCGGCCGCCTTTTCTCCGGCTCGCTTGCAACTTGCCTTGCGTTCGTCCCTAGGACCTGCAGGTTCACGGCCTCAATCGCACGCCGACCGGTCGACCGGAGTTTTCCACCTTCCTTGTACACGCGTTTACGCTGCCTTCAACCACTGCCAATACTATGACGCAAATTCGTATACCAAACTCAACGGAACTTCGGGTCGACCATGAATTCATTGACCCTGCTTACTCGACCCATGGAGTTCAGTGGTCTGATGTAGTATGGAATGCGTTATATATAGTATTCTATATCCTTCAACCGCCCGAGATCATTGAGAACAAGGTATGTCTTTTTTACCACTGTGGCGAATCACCGCAGTCACCTGTTCATTTGGTCCCATATGCGATTCGGTCCCTGACTCATTCCTTCGGCGTTCTAGGTTCCTCTCGGCTACGGAGTCTATACCCACCCCCACTCACCCTTCTTCCACCTTCTTCCGCTTTCTTCCACCCACTCATCTCTGCTTTGTTCGTTCTATACCTTCGCTTTCGCAACCCTTTCGTTTCTTCGTTCTTTCCTGGGTCAAAAATCACATGTCGTCGTCAAACTCAACTATGGGATTGGGAAGCGCAGAGGCTTACAACGCGCTCGTGACTGGTTTAGAGCGCGGTCAGTTTTACAAGGCAAGTCAAAGTTCGCGTTAATCGTGTCGAGCGCGTTGATGATGACTCAAATCCCCCTTAGTATGTGAATGGTACGATTGGGGTTTTCTCCTTTCTTGTTGAAATGGGCGCTCACTCGGCGTATGAACCTAGTCGCGGCGTTGACAGTTTTCGTCCGTATTCCTTTCTTTGCGGCGCGTTCGAGAACTTGATGTTTATCATATTATTATATAGGTCGCGGAGTACATCGCCACGCTCGATTTTGAAATCAAGTATATGTGGCCGGTGAAATTGAACCTCGTCTCCGTTTTGTTTTTTATTACGAGGTATATGCCGGTGGTGGATATGACGGTAACGCTGTATAGTGCGTTAGGTTTTTTCTCTCTTTCCGTTCGACTCGGATTATTGATGCGAACTCGTTTTATACTTAGCTGAGCAAGCGGCTAATATGACGCAACCGTTATGTTACATCCTGGCAAAGACCTATGTTTGTCAGTACCCCCTCTCCGTCTAGCCCTCCTCATGCATATCGTTTAATGTAACGGTTTCAGGGCTGATATATGCTGGCATGGCAGCTGCTGAAGGTTCGTTTGTTCCTGTGCCTCTCTACACCCATTTCCATCGATAACGGCATCCGCTAATTATACTTTATAATAGGATTGCTAACTCTACGAGTTTGGGCGCTGTATGGAAAAGGGAACAAATTGGCTGTGTTTTTGGCGGCTGTGTATGGTGGATCGTTCGTCGCTAGTGGGGTCAAGATTTATTTGTCATTGAGGACTTTGCAAGGTGCGTTTTAGGAGTGCCGTTATGTATACGAAACTGACGTGTGGCTAGTGGTGATTGTACCCATACCTGGCCTGCCGAACGTGTGCTCTGCGAAGAGTTACGACGAGCAACTATATCTGTATTGGGTTTTTATGATTATCGTTGATGCTGGTGAGTGTTACACAGTGGTGCGATTGTGTTTCGTATATCTTTATCTGCTTTTTATAGTAGTCGTGTATACTGCTCTTGGTGCAACTCAGTTCAGCATGTACGTCCTTGGGAGTTTTGTGCTATGTATATGCGTTGCTTACGGATAACAGATAAGCTGGGCGGCCTTTCGAATTTGATGGCGGTTGTATATCGGGACGGTGTCATTTTCTATATCGTGCTCTTGTGTACGTGTTTCTGTTTTTCTGGTTACAGACGAGAACCTTATGCATATACAGGTTTTTCCGTTGTCAATATATTTGCTATCATCACACTACCAGTGAGCATGTCCACTTCGGTTCTGCCACCGTACTCATGATGTTTCAGACAGATATTTCATCGCTGCTTACAGCGTAAGTCGCCCTCATTCTTTTCATTGCCTGAAATACTCACCTATTCACCAGCCCAGAACGCATCATACATGCTGTCCTCGCAGCCCGCGTGATTTTACAAACAAGACACCAAGTCTACTCGGACAAACACAGCATAATCACACTCCTCACTATACCATCTTTTGATGCCGCACGCCCTGAACAATTTTCACATGGATCCCCCGCCATGTCCTTTACAGGCAACTACACGTCGCCCGTCAATCTTACGTCACCTTCAAGGGCCTCACCTGTCTTCGTTTCCGTTTCTGTCAACGTTCCGCCTCTTCGGCCTATTTCTGGCTCAGGATCGCTTGTCAGCCCCCTGTCATTGTCGGCTAGGCCCCTTTCGGTGTCAAGCCCTATTTGTGCGGGACACGCGCAGATCTCCCCGACGTCACCTCCCTCGCGTGCATCTTCTGCGTCAAGGAATACATCTCGTTCGTCGTGTCCGTCTTCTCCGCGGTCTAGCGGTGGAAGCGGTGTTATCAAGGTTGTTCCTCGAGGACAGGAACAACAAGTGGTCGAAGATCGAGGGAGTCCGGGGCCTATCTTTGAAGCTGCGATGGAGAAACAGAGGCAGCGCCAATATGCAAGGATTCGCCGATCGTTCAGGACTGCACAGCGGTATGCCAATGCAGCAGTTGCGGCCGCAGCTGTAGCTGCGCAACGGGAGAGTTCGGATAGCCAACAGTGTTATCATCTCCCAAGTCAAAGACTGACAAGGAGTCCCTACCCGGTAGTTGGCGGTGAGGACGAAATTGAAGATGAGCCCGGGGAGAGTGAGAGAACGAGCCGCGATAGTCGGGTGACTCGGCCATCGTGGGGGTCAAAGTGATTAATTATTTCTGATTTCAGCGGGACCTTTTATTTTTCTTCTTTTGCACATTCGTTCCATATGCATGCTCCACATCCACATTCACGTCCACATGTACCACGCACAACTCACACTCACTGATTGTATAACGTAGTGTATACCAAACAGATGTAAATTTAGTATCCATAGTGACACGCGCTCAAGAATTCTCCCAGCGCTTGTGTCCGCTGCTCATAAACTTCCACCACGCACTTGTTTGACCAATTTACCGCAACGAACCGTCCGTTGATCACCGCACGTGCTCGTAACTGTTGGCGTTGGTAAGTTCCATTCTCCAATCACAGGTTGATTTGATCGAGTTGACGTCGGCGCTTGAGGCTGTGTGGCCGTGTGTCTTTGTGTGCCTGTTTCTGTTATCGTTCATTCCCTGCAGGCGGATTCGACCGTATAGCTTTGGATAGGCGTGGAATGGCGTCTGCTGTCTTTTCGGACAGTCAAGGTGAGTGGGTTATGCGGTTCCGAGTTGGAAAATTGCCATCCACCTCGTGCCATTTGCCGCTGCTGTGCTTTGTACGGCTTCTGTTGGCTGTGCTGCGCAGGCGCTTTACTAGTCCCGTCTTCGTCTTACGTCTTCTTCTTCTTCCCTGATGTGCTGTAGTTGGCTGACTCGCTGGCGATGCAACAGCATCTCCCTTTTCACCCTCGCCTTCATCTCCTCTTATACCAACCGTCGCACACGACACAACGAAGAGGTTGTCTGCTTTGTTGATGCCCTCTGGCAGTAATCCAACTTCAGCTGGCGAGCATTCTACCGGGATCTACAATAACAGTCAAAGAAACTCGAGTGGCACCCTGTCGCCATCTGCCCAAGCCACCACGTTGAAGCGCCAGTCTCAGGGTCCAACGCCATCTTGCGACAATCAACCTGTTATGGTCTCCGATTCCAAATCCGATGATGTTTCCTCCACGTCTTTTTGACAGCTACGAACCCAACGCCAATTATCATCCCCACTTTGGCGCCATCTCCCCCCAATTCGTCATCATCATCTCCATTCATAACGCCCGCATCTTGTCCAGATACAGTGCCATCTGTCGGTAACGCCACTTTAGCGCCATCCCCTGCCTCATCATCTCCTGGTACATCGGCGTTCAGGACTCCCGCGTCATCTTTTATAGATCAACCATCAAATCCACCCTCTCCGTCGTTGACATCGACACGTCCAGCACCGCTCTCGCCGGCGATCTCCCGGCGAGGGTCCAGAATGTCGCTTGGACAGTCGGGGCGGTCGAGACAACAATCGGGACTAGCCATCGAGGTGATACCCTCCCCCATGGAGACGGATCCGATCCTAGCATCCAATATGATCACACCCACTGTTTCTTTAACAGAATCGTCATCTACGCCTACAGCCGCTGCGATTCCCGCGTCTGCTGCTGCGGCAGCTACACCAACACCCGCTACGACCTCTTTCGCCGAACCATTGATCATTCTTCGCGACTATGCATTCCCACCCACCGATGATCGATTCCACGGACGTGGTCCTTTTGTTCCGAAATTCAATAAAATCGCCCGACTGAACGCCGCACTTGCAAGGCAACCATACGAATCCGACAGCGACGATGCTAAGCAAAAGGAGAAAGCAAAGAAGAAAAAGAAAAAATACACCAATGGGTGGAGCGATAGCGATACTTCCGATATGGATGTGGAACCTTCGGAAGGGGGGTTCAAGGGATTTGGATCGTTTGGAAGCAGCAGCACCAGCAGCAGTGGTGGTGGTGGTGAAGCCGGGAATCAAGTTATCCCTGCCGTCCAAGACGATCGGGTTCTTCCTGGTCCTTCGTTTGGTCCTCCCGGTGGATGGGGTGTGTTGGGGTTTGGCATGGATTGGCTCGCTTCTTCGACGAGTTTTTCGCGCGACGGGTTAGGAGGCGGGAGCGGGGGCAAAGAAATGAGTTACCCGAGTCAGATGGAGCTGGAGCGTAATTTTGTTCAAGGCGCGGAGTACGAAGATTATAGTGGCGACGGCGACGCTGAGGATGGTGAAGAACCCCCTTATTCGTTCGATCAGGATTATTCTGGTCTTGATCGTCTGCCTGTTGACGCACCGCTTCCTCCTGGGTCATATCGCGCGTTGTATGTGTTCGAAGCTGTGGGAGAAACAGAGATGGGACTTGAGGAAGGTCAGATTGTGACTGTTGTTGGAAAGGAAAGAGGAGATGGGTGGGCAGTCGTGAATGATACGAGAGAGGGCAGGGAGGGACGCCATGCTCTTGTTCCCGAGAGCTATTTGGAACTTGTCCAGCTTGCTGATATATAGATTTTACTTTTTTGATTTGTATTTTTTTTTGTTCTTCTTAAACTCTTTTGTTTGACCTGAAACTTTAGCTACATATGATCCTGTTGGTTTTGGCTGCCATGCCATTAAGATGGAATTGGGTGATTTAAATTACAGCTGTTTTTTTTTGGTTGTATATGCTCCATCACCAATGTAGTTTGGCAGTTGATTATTTTGTTACATTCTTATTTACTTTTTCACACATAACTGAAGTAAGCTCTGTTCTGAGCAGGGAGGGTAAAGTTTTGTCCCATTGTAGTTTTATTTCAGTCATCAGACAACTACATATGTCTACTTTAGAAAGAAATTTTGTACAGATGCATGAACAACCAAGGGAATGCATATGAGAAGTGATCTATGTATGAATAAATATGATCTCAATCCAAAGGCAATACAGAAAGTATGTAAATTACCTGGATACTGTGTTTCACTCTGCCATAAATTGTTCATCAGTAGTCCATGACTGTCTAAGACAAAGTACATACCATCAATGTGAGTCACCTGCCTGTAGAGTAATGTGACCAAATCCTGATGACCAGAGACCATAAGGTCAGGAGTAATGTCATTCTTCAGCTTCTGAACATAGTCTTTTTGCTTGTATTGATCTAAGGCTTCTGTGACTGATGGCAGAAATGGTTTATCAATCCAAAAGGATAGCTTGGCAACAATAATGATTGCTTGAAATTTTGAGCATAAGTGCAGTAAATGAAAAGGAAAAATTTACAAATTAAGACCTGGTAATTGATTGGCTTGTTGCAATGGCATTAGTTGTGTACTACCCAAAGAAAAAGAACAAAAAATACCTTGACTGCAAAGTTCCTGTACTTGTCTCCAAACATTGAGAAAAGTTCATGCTACATATCTAGTATGAGATAGTGTAAAACAACCAATGTACCATCAGACCTACACACTACATACAAACTGATATGAAAATCAATACCTCATGGACCAGTATCACTCACCTGGAAATCAAGGAAAGTGATATAAGTAAGGAAAATGATCACATCTTGGAGGTGGGAGTTGGTTAGCTGCAATGAAATCTTACAATCTATGATGATAAAAATGGAAATGGAAGACATGGAAAATATATGGCAATGAGCTTACTTTCTGATATACATAGGATGTAATGATATATCAAACATTCATGTGAGAAAATTGCAATGTTGCTCACAAGCTGTTGGTCAAAAACATGTGATGAGATTGCTATTAAAATGTTTAATAAAACTCACTTCCTGTTGGTTGTAGGAAAGGATATGATGAGGTGACTGCCTTTCACAACATGTACAATGTTGCTCACAAGCTGTTGGTCACAGGATGTGATGAGACTGCCTCTCACAAAATGTGCAGTGTCACTCACAAGCTATTGGTCAGGAAATGATGTGATGTCACCGCCTTTTACAAATGTGCAATGTTGGCACTCACTTGCTTTGGGTCATAGGAAAAGATGTCATGAGAATGTCTTTCACTGCAATACCACTCACTTGCTGTTAATTAAAAAGATAAAGAGATTGCCTTCCACAAAATGTCCGATGTCACTCACAACCTGATGGTCATAGGAAAAGATGTAGTGAGACTACCTTTCACCAAATGTACAATGTCACTCACTTGCTATTGGTAATAGGAAAAGAGATGATGAAACTGCCATTCACAAAATGTGAAGCATCACTCACTTGCTGTTGATCACAGGAAAAGATGTTATGAACCTGACTGACTTTCACAAAATGTGCAATGTTACCCACAAGCTATTGGATAGGTATGTGACAGGACTGCCTTTCACAAATTGTCACTCACAAGCTGTTGGTTATATGTATGTATGTAGGAAAGATGTGATGAGACTGCCTTTAACAAAATGTGCAATGTGACTCACTCCCTGTTGATCATATGATGGGATGCTTGTTACAAAATATGCAATGTGACTCACAGACTGTTGATCATAGAAGTGATGATGATGCCTTTCAACAAAATGTGCAATGCCACTCACTCGCTGTTGTAGGAAAAGATGTGATGAGATGACTGCCTTTCACAAAATGTGCAATGTTACTCACTTCCTGTTTGTCATAGGAAAAAATGTGATGAGACTGCCTTTTATAAAATGTCCATGAACTGTCATTCACAAGCTGTTGGTCATAGGAGAAGATGAGATGTGATGACCTTTCACAAGTGTGCAATATCACTCACAAGCTGTTGGTCATAAGGAAAAGATGTGATGAAACTGCTTTTCATGGGATGTGCAATGTCACTCACTGCTCGCTGTTGGTCATAGGATCCAGAAAAGATGTCATGAGACTGCATTTCACAACTTGAAATGTAAAGTGTCACTCACAAACTGTTGGTCCAACATAGTAGGAAAAGATGTCATGAGACCAGTGGCTTTTACTGCAATACCACTCACTCGCTGTTGGTCATAGGAAAAGATGTCATGAGACTGCCTTTCACATAATGTGCTATGTCACTCACAGCCTGTTGGTCATAGGAAAGATGATGTAGCAGTGAGACTACCTTTCACCAAATGTGCAATGTCACTCACTTGCTGTTCAAGTTGTTCACAAGAAAGATATGATGAGACCACCTTTCACAAAATGTGCAATGTCACTCACTTCCTGTTGGTCATAGGAAAAGATGTGATGAGACTGCCTTTCAAAAAATATGCAACTTAACTCACTTTCTGTTGGTCATGGGAACCATAGATGTAATGACACTGCCTTTCACAAAATGTGCAATGTCTGACTCACTTCCTGTTGGTTGGCATAGGAAAAGATGTGATGAGGCTGCCTTTCATAAAATATGTAATGTTACCCACTTCCTGAAGTTGGTCATAGGAAAAGATGTGATGAGACTGGCTCCCACAAAATGTGCAATGATGTCACTCACTTCCTGTTGGTCATAGGAAAAGATGTGACATGACTGCCTTCCACAGAATGTCCAATGTCACCCACAAGCTATTGTATAGGGAAATATGTGATGAGACTGCACTCTGGCACAAAATGTGCAACATCTGGCACTCACAAACTGGTGGTCATAAGAAAAGATCTCATGAGACTGCCTTTCACAAACATCTTCAATGTTGCTCACATACTGTCAGCCATAGGGAAAGATGTGATGAGACTGCCTTTCACACACTGTTCAACCATGTCACTTACTTGCTGTTGGTCATGGGAAAAGATGTGATGAGACTGTCTCTCACAAAACATGCAACTTTGACACTCACTTGCTGTTGGTCACAGTCATAGATGATGATAGGAGAAGATATGATGAGAGTGCTTTTACAAAATGTGCAATGTTGCTCACTCCCTGAAGTTGGTGATATGAAAAGATGTGATAAGAATGCCTTCCACAAACATCTTCATGTTGCTTACATTCTGTCAGCCATAGGGAAAAAAATACATTGAACAGCTTTTCAGAAGTATTTGCAATGTTACTCACATACTGCTGGTGGCCATCATAGGTAATCTTTTATCATCTCTTGAACCATTAAGCCAGTATGACATGTTACTGACCTCCTGTTATAGGAAAAGATGTGATTTCACTGCTTTTCACAAACTTGCAATATCACTCACAATCTGTAGAACAAAAAAATGTGTCCAAAT
Source organism: Amanita rubescens (assembly GCA_015039365.1). Taxonomy (NCBI): domain Eukaryota; kingdom Fungi; phylum Basidiomycota; class Agaricomycetes; order Agaricales; family Amanitaceae; genus Amanita; species Amanita rubescens. Next base: position 135,728 of record WION01000001.1, read on the forward strand.
TGTCCTGTAGCAGAGTGGCAAGCATCACCCACTTCCTTTTGGAATGGAAAAGTTAGCATCATGAATTGGGAAAACAGAAAGTAATGCCACTGACTCTCTTTCACCATAAGTATTTCATATGATGAATAAACATATCACAAAAGGATCACATACATCCTGTTGGTTTTGAAATAGCTTGTGAAGAGGTTTTGAAAAGGAGAAATATTTACTGTCTGTTGTTTTGGGACAAGATGTAATGTTTATAAAGCAGATAGAAAAAAAATGGCACTTGCTTCCTATTATTAATTGAATGAAATTTGTTGAGACCATCTTTCAGATGATAGTATGTATGCTACATTCACCCACTTTCTGTTGTTCATCAAGTTACATATGTCTGATAAGCTGGACAAACATCAGTGTTGCTTACTTTCTTTAAGCAGGTCAGGTGTGGTGTGATGCAGTATTGTATTGCTCACTCCCTTGACTGGATTGACAAGTCTGCTCACAATGATAGATTGACTCACTTGCTGTTGGCCACACAATGCACCATGAGAATATTTACCAAAAATCAAAATTGAGTCATGTCACTCACTTCCTGTAGATAATGGGACAAGACTGCTGATCACAAAAGGAAGCATTACTAACAAACTGTTGTTATGAGACAACATATCAGATCTATGCTAGTCCAATGTCACTTACCCACTGATATCAATATCATCAGATCCTGCCACCAAGAATGTGGTGACAACTAACCTGTGTTTCGCTCAGTTGTTTACTGGCCATCTGAAGCAATGCTGATTTCATTTTCATGTACTAGAGGGATTGGAGTGTTATTTACCTCCTGCCAGTGATGATCTTCTGCAAGTATTTATCATTCTATATGAAGCCCACCTACCTCCCTGCCCACCTATTGTGATTTAAATTTTCCAATGCTGATGTGCTGTCTGACAAGAATGCATACCCAGAAGTGTGGAAATTTTGAAAAAACTATGAAAATAATATCATTCCATGACCAATATTTATACTTCAGAACATGTCTGAATAATGTCAATGTTAGTAAGTGACATTTTGAATGTGACCCTCACTGAAGTGCAGATTTAACACAGAGGTCAAGATTATTCATCTGTGTTGAAACAAACAGCTGATGTGTGCTGTCATCATCTATGGCATCAGCAGTCTGCTGAGTTAATTCAGCACAACCCCTCTCCATTAAATCCATGTCTATGAAATAACATTACTCTCATTTTTGGGGAGGAGATACTCATCATTCTCACCTTCTAATCGTACATATGCCTTGGGAGGATATTTGGCATCCAAAACTTTGGGAAGATATACTTTTTGAAAAGTGATTTCAGCAATTTCCCTAGCTCTCTCCCACTTATCTTCATCTTTTACATCAGTTAAGTTGACAAATTCACTGGCTATTTGACCATCAAATTTAGTGAATATGACCACCAAAGGAACTGTAAAGGAAAATATTTACTAGTCAGTACTAGTGGCAAGTTGGCTGGCAGTGGGTGGGGGTAACAAAAGTTAAGTGTAAACAATCTCTCCAAAACAACAAGTTACAAGATAAGATATGACATTAGGTCTCACCTCTGCCTGTCCCTTTATTGAAGAATTCAAGTTCCACAGGTAGAATGGGACGAGGGCTGTCCATGGGTATACAGTACCTAGAGGAACCCAGGATCAGCCAGTACTACTGTAAAGGGATAAAGCAAGATACCAAATTGCATGTAGCTGATTTTTCAGCTCAGTTTCTGCAGACTTCTTTTCAATGAACTTCCAAGCAATCTCTAATTCCCCAGTTGAACCAGATTCAAAACCCTGAGAGTCATGGAAGACAAAGTTACTTCCAGGGTATGTAATCTGATGCTCAATATTGTGCAACCCTCTCTGTTATCATTACATGTAAATGGGTTCATCCATATATGTATCATTATCTGACTCACCTCAAGTGATGGCATCAGATGTCGCACAGACTGTTTAAGATGGTTACCTGCAAAAAACTCAACAGTCAGAGGAAGCACAAAACTCAGACTGACTTGCCATTCTTAGTCACATATGATGGGCTTTGTTCCCTTTGCTACACCACAAACCTTCTCAAGGATGGTTGTCTTGCCTGCATTAGCCCTCCCAATGACAAGGATGCGAAAGTGTGGGCATAGATAGCGTTCCCTGAGCATTTGAACATGTGTCTCATCTGCATCTGATTATATGTCAGCCAAGGATTAGCAAGCTGAGAGTTGAGACACATAAATTAGCCTACTCAAAGAAGGTGCACTAGTTGTATTTCCCATGATGATGTGTGATGTGTAATGTGTTTGATGAGAGGGTGGTGAAAAGGAAATGTTTGGTTCCACAGAAAAGTACACCAAGGATGATGGGAAACTTATGCAATATGTAGCTGGGTGTGTGAATCAACTCGAAGCTGTGTGCTGGATGATGTGTCTATTAGGAGATCAGCAGGAATCAGTAGTTAATTCAACGATGTGGCTTGACCTACTACTAGTAATGCGTGAAGTGTAGATAGATTCTGTATATCAGGTGACCGTGCGACTCCTTGATAGCTGGTTAGAAACGATGCGTTTGGTCAAGACTTGAGAGCGCACAGAGCGATGTGAGTGTGGTACGGATACGAGCGAAATCTAGTCTGGGTTGAGAGCGCTTAGGACTATAAGTTCACGAGGCATAACGCCACAGGAACTAGGTTGCTCCATTCGGCAACGTGGGTACCCGTCTTCCCGACTCGGCCATTCTAGCCCCTTCTCGAAACACGGATTCTCAGGCCAGGTCTCATGCCAGCGACGCAACAATATCCACACACTGCCAAACCACATCGTCTTCGCCAGTCCAACACAACCTAAACAATCTTATAATCAAGCCAACAAACGTATGAAAAAGAGCAGAAGACTGGTGGATCAACCGCCAATGTTGAGACTTGTCTACTGAGGCCTTCTTTCACAGTTATCAGTACCACGGCCTGAAGATATGCGGAGAACAAGGCTAAGCCTCGCCGCGATCCCAGCCTGAACACCCCTCTCTCCTTTCTGTACATACCTTTAGTACTAACCCTGGCGCCCATTCGCCACCATCAGTCTCAACTCCTCACGCTCTTTTTTCGTGACACCAAAGAATTATGTTCCGCACGCATATGTTGACTTGACTATTCCTTACATTGTAATGTTCCTTGCGGTGCAGGGGTTATTTACATTACTACCGTATCGCATTTCTGTTCTCATACCTGCCTCACGTTTCCGCGGTGCAGCCCGCAGAATATCATCTACCCGGATAATCATCTCAGCTGCCTCGCTTGCACTCAAAACCACCAGCCGTTTCAGCTTGTAGCTCTCAGTCACCCCAAGCTGCTTCATCGACCCAATCGTGCCCTGGTCCATATCTAGGGAGCGTTATGTTCAGCAAAAAAGATGGAAAAAACAAGTAGACAAACCCACCTAGTCCAGCATCATTGAAACCCTCGTAATGTGCTGCCCGCAGCTTCGCTACGAGATCAGCCGAGTCATACCCTGCATTATCTGCAAGGATAATTGGTATCTGCCGCAGTGCCCGTCCAAACGCTTCCACTGCTAGCGCTTTTTTCCCCTTCACCTTACGTGCCTCTTCCTCCACCGCACAGCTCATGAGCATCTCGGAGCACCCTCCGCCTAACACCGTCCGCGTCTCTTTTACAGTCTGAGACAACACCGAGAGCGCGTCATGTAATGATCGCTCGGCTTCGTCTACCATCTGGTTCGTTGACCCACGCAGGACGACCGTGCATGCTTCTCCAGCAGCAACCCCAGAAAACTTGATGAGCTAGAAATAAAAAAGGGGCAAATCAGAAAAGACGCGAAGAAATTGAAATCACGACCGCCACCAACCTTGTCCTCTCCAATCATGATTTCCTCGATCACATCGCACCGCCCTAACCGAACTAACTCGGGTCGATCAAACGTACTTGCGATTTCACCTCCGGTGACCAACGAAAGCCTCTCTACGCCTTCGAAATCAGCATGCTCGATGACCAAGATTCCTTTTTCGGCTAGCAGGGAATCTGGGTAGTTGTAAATTAGCTGGCGGTTGACGAAGCAGTTGATGCCGTGTGCCGCGATGGCTTCGACTTTTGATTTCATTTTTTCCTGTAAATGGAATTTTAAACGATAGGCATTTAAAAACGAGTAAGGACTTGCCCGTTCTGCTCTCTCGAGCTCTGCGAGTTTTCCTGTACTGTCGACTTTGACGCGTGCACCAAAGACTTTAATTTTGTCCGTATCCATGGCTATCGAGTCATATATATATGAGAACCACGTATCGTGCGTAAATCCAATCTTACATGTATTAGCAATGAGTATTTTTGCATTTTCGATTCGTTTGGGTGAGCTCGGTGAGATCGTCTTGTTCAGGATGAATCCTTCGTCGAGATACGAATCCGTCAACTTGCCTCCCACTTTTTTAATGATTTGTATATGCTCTAGGTCCGCCGATCCCTATCATTCAGACACATCAGCATCTTCGAACCAAAACCCTACACGAGACACGCACCTTGAGCCTCAAAACAGCATCTACCGCCAAATTCGCAAAATACTCCTTATCCTGCGCCAAAACCTTGGAAGACAACGTCGTCCTCGCGATATTCACCAAATCCTCTCTAAACTTCTTGGGATCATGCGAATTGTCCACCGCCGCGCCCTCCAACGCTTTCAACGCAGCCACGCTCGCGATCCTATACCCCTCCACCACCGTCTGCGGATGAATCTTCTGATTGATCAACCTTTCCGCCTCCCTCAAACACTCCGCGGCAAGCACGCACACACTCGTCGTCCCATCCCCCACTTCGTCGTCTTGAACTTTGGATATGTTGACGAGAATTTTAGCAGCGGCATTGTCGAGCTGAATCGATTTGAGGATCGTTGCGCCATCGTTTGTCACGTTTATGTCTCCGGAAGAGGCGGATTGGAGGATTTTGTTCATTCCTTTAGGGCCGAGGGTGGATTTGACGAGGTCCCCGAGGGCAAGGGCCCCTACGAAGGAAGAAAGACGCGCGTTTTCGGCTCGTTCTTCTGTTGCCTTGCGTGTTGAAAAATGGGTTAGAAGGAATGGGTGTGGATGGGTGAGTTAAAATGGTACCTGTTCGCTTAGGATTTGCATGGACATGGTTGAGTTATCTTGACGAGTTATCGCGCGTCGTGATCTGTGTCGGTCGCTTAGTCAGCAAGCGTATTACTCGTCCACCCAATACAAGTTCCTCGCAGAGTTCTCAACTTAATAATCCAACATTGACTCTCTTCTCGATGACGGTGGGCGGGTGGATGCGAGAGTGAAAGCTTCTGCGTTATGTCGAAGAGAAGCGCCTCATTCCCTCCCCGCTTGAGATGATCCGTGAGACGCGGGAATTAGTTGAGGAGAGACTCCGCGATTCCTCCTTGTCGCCTCGGCCCTTTCGCGCCAGGCCAGCCAACGTGGTCCTATCTGCAGAGTATCGAGTTCTAGAATATCTCTATGGAACTTGGAAGTCGCGCGATTGCCTGCCATGATTCCGCGTCAGGAAGGAATTTGTTCAAGATTTATTCACGCTGGTGAGTCTATAGTATGTTTTGAGTCTTGGCAAAGGGTAGGCAACTTTCCACCACCGCGGTTGTACTGTACATGTCTGATGAAGTTGCAGTGTGGAATTGTTGCGGAACGGTTCTCCTGCCGTGTATCAAAATATCATGATTGGTCATGATCCTCCGAACGTTTACGCCGTATGACTGCCGTATGATCTCGTATGATCTGGTATTGGATAGCACGTGCTTAGCAACTGATATCGGTATAAAAACTGCGCGATCCCACGACAAACGATAGGGCTGGCCCTCAAATTACCATTTCCTTTGCCTACTCCGCGATCTGCATCGATATTATGTTGTTCTCGTATCTACTGTTGTTATTCCTGCTTACCATTTCTGCGACGGCGGCTCCCCTGCTCGACCCGGTTCCTCTTAAATATGCACGCGACCTATCTGATACAGAATGGATACAGGTGTGTTGTTTTTTAACTATGTTGTGTCTCAGCATGCTAATATCGCATAGATGGTGAGTATTGTTACTTTTAGTCTTCGTTCGCACCATCTCACACGGGACAAGGAAGAGGGGAGACCTAAAGATCGTGTCGTTTTCGAGAGCGACGGGCTTTCTATCACCAAAATTCTATTGTTTAAGGCTGAGAATGCTTCCCCAATAATGGTTGACGTACCCCGCTTAATAAGAACGGATAAATCCTGGTTGACTGGCCAGTGGAAACAAATTAGCGTCAGTGGTTACTCGACATACAAATTTTTTCGCGTATCTCATGTGCAATGGTCTTTATACAGCCTGGACAGCTTTACGCGCCCAAGATGTTTGTCAGATACTCCCGCCAACTTTTCTACGTGATAAAGGAAATGCCACGTTCCTAAAGGCATATTTGACAGGTACTCGCCGCACGCCGTGGTCTGGGGGTGTGCCGACATGTTGAAAGTTTTTTTGTTTAGTGCTTTACGTATCATTTATGGATTGGACGGCCACTTTAATTTTAAGATGGAAAGTGCATCCTTTAAGCCTCCTGCCTTTCGCTACCTGTCTAACATCACGGCCCACAGAGAGTATAAAACCATAATGCTTTGTCGGCTGATGATACTTGTGCATCAAAATATCATGATCGGTCACGGTCCTCTGGTATATTGGATGCACGGCAAGACGTGTAACATGTTGAACGTATGATAGTAACAAGGCGTGATGAACACGGATCATGCTATGCTCTTGGAGAAAGCGACGAATGCGCTCGAATGCGTGATGAACACATCGAAGACGTCCAACTCGGTGATGTCCGTGTAACCAACACGGTAAAAATTCAGAAAGATCTCGCCTTGATCTAATCAGCATGTATGGGCAACTTAACGACATGTACTTGTTGTTGTGTACGGTAGCACGAGGTCAGCAAACCATGCCCTACGTCGCGACTCGTCATGCTTTTCTTACCCTCTTCCGGCTTCTATCTTCATCGCTTGGAGCCACGCTCGCAAGCATGTGGTTTTCGACCGCGGTTGTACTGTCGTCACGGTCTGACGAAATTGCAGTGCGGTGGTTCCTCAAGTTCCGAAACGGTTCTCCCTAGTAACAGCTGATCTTGTGCATCAAAATTGTTATGGATCATGATGCTATCATGATCCGTTGGAGTCCGAGTCTCCCGTCCGGCAATGGGCATATAGTGGGATGGCAGCACGTGCTCAGAAACTGGGAACGATATAAATACTGCATGATCCCCAACATACGACAGAGCTGGCCTCCATCGAAAAACTACCCATATTAATTTCCTCGACTGTTCACCACTGCCATGTTGTTCTCATATCCAATGATTTTACTCCTATTCAGTATTTCTGTGGTGGCAGCCCCCTTTCCACGCGGGCCAGTTCGCCTCGCAAATGCAGGGGTATCTATGTAATAAAGCACTTACACGGGTGCGTTATTCCAAACTTTGTTCACATGTATCTCAGCATACTCATATACTGTAACACACAGAAATTGGTGAATATCGTTATTTTTAATCTGTGTTCACACCATCTCACATTGGCATGGATCAGGAGGGAGGTCAAAAGATACTTCGTATCGACTTCAAGGGCAAAGAACAAGAACATTCTATTACTGAGCTTCACGTGACTGAGGGTCACGGAGAAGAACATAGTGAAGATAGTGAAAATAAAGAAAACGATGTCCCTTTTGAAGTTTTTGTACCTCAATTGGATAAGGAGGATGAATGGTTTATGAGTGGCTTGTGGAAACCAGTTACGGTCAGTGGCAATTTAACATTTTTCGTGTGTCTGATGTGGAATAATCTTTATACAGCGTAACTCCAATCTCCCGCGAACGGTAGAAATCAAATACGATGAACACCACAAAGAATTCTTCGTCACAGCACATAGAACTTGAAGGACACCGTATTTTACAGCCAAATGTGGAGTCGCGGTATGCGGTGATTTAAAGCGTGCTATCTGTAGAAATGTATTGTTTTTAGTCGGTACTGGCAGCGTGACAGGAATAGAAGTAAGCGTGTGAACTAATAATAATATTGGCACAGTACGTGTCCTACTTCTTCATGGCTGCCAATGTCCGCGCACGCCGCCCGCCTTCTCCTCCACCTCCCTCACCACTCCCAACAGCCTCAAAGTATAGGAACTTCAGAGACGCGCACCTTGACGCCGACGCCAAGAGGGCGGCCGCCTCGAGGGGTCTCTCTCGCAAGTCTATCCCACCGGGAGGATTCGACATCACCTCGGGAGAATGGAAACTCTTGTTTTTCATCATCCTTGTCGCGTTGGCCGTGCGCCTTTTCAGGCTCTCGTGGCCAACCAGCGTAGTGTAAGTAGCCGCGCCCAAAACTCCAACCGCAGCACATCTCACACACGCGCGCGTTCTGACAGGTTCGATGAAGTCCATTTCGGTAAATTCGCATCGAGGTACATCAAATCAGAGTATTACGTCGATGTACACCCTCCGCTGGCGAAACTGTTGATCACCTTGTTCGGTTTTGTCTTCGGGTACGACGGTCAATTTGATTTCAAGGAGATTGGAAAGTGCGTTTCCAGCCCTCTTCTTCTTACACACATGACTCACCCGTACCGCCCACAGATTGTACGAAAATGTGCCCTATGTCGCAATGCGTTTCCTACCCGCCATCCTCGGCGTCGCCACCGTTCCTATCGCTTACCTAACTCTGCGCGGCCTAGACTGCCGCGCGACAACCGCTCTTTTAGCTTCTCTTTTCATTACTTTCGAAAACGGAATGATCACTCAATCCCGACACATCCTGCTTGACTCGCCCCTCATCTTTTTCACCGCCCTCACCACGTTTTTGTGGACCGGATTCTGCAACGAAGACAAACACGAGCCGTTCACCGAGTCCTGGTGGACGTGGCTGACGCTCTCGGGTTTATCCCTTGGTGCGGTGGTCAGCTGTAAATGGGTGGGGCTGTTCACCATCGCCACCGTGGGTGTGAGCACCATATACCAGCTATGGACATTGCTCGGTGATTTGAGAGTGTCCTCCAGGTTGTTTATGAGACACTTTTTGGCGAGGGCGCTGTGTCTGATTGCCGTCCCCGTCTTGTTTTATATGTTCATGTTTCAGATTCACTTTTTGGTTTTAAGCAATCCCGGAGATGGAGATGGGTTCATGAGTTCGGCGTTTCAGCATACTTTGAGAGGGAGGGGTATGGCGGATACTTTTGCTGGTGAGCGTTATCCGAGTTTTTGGTTTGGTTTCATGTCGGCTCATGTGGTGCTCCAGACGTGGCTATTGGATCCCAGGTTACCATTCGACACGTCAACACTCAAGGAGGATACCTCCACTCTCACATTCAGACTTACCCTGGCGGTAGCAAACGTACGTGCTAGACGCCTTCCATAATCAAAGCACTCATCCTATTCCGCAGAGCAACAAGTTACTCTCTATCCACACCGCGACCAGAACAATGACTGGCGAATCGTCAACGCAACAGGCGAGACCGAAGATAGCCTGGACTGGTCCAAGATTCCCATTACACATCTCACTCCCAACATGCGCATTAAACTACGACACATCACAACGGAAAAGCACCTCCACTCCCATGACATCCGGCCTCCCGTATCCGAAGTTGACTTTCAAAACGAAGTTTCGGCATACGGCATGAAAGGGTACTCCGGCGATGCGAACGACGACTGGTACCTCGAAATCGACCACGGCGACAAGAGGGATTCTGAAAGCGGAAAGAGGCTGAGGACGTTGACAACGAAATTTAGGTTGAGACATGTGTTGACGGGGTGTTATCTCTTTTCGCACAAGGTCAAGTTGCCAGAGTGGGGATTTGAGCAGCAAGAGGTGACGTGTAATAAGGAAGCGAGCAAGGATAACGCTTTGTGGTATATCGAGACGGCGATGCATGAGGCTTGTGAGTCGTTTTTTTTTCTTATGGGGGAGAAGGGTGTTGATTTGGACCTAGTCCCGCCGGATGCGCCCAAGGTGAATTATAAGCTGCCGGGATTCCTTGGCAAGTTCTTTGAGTTGCAAGGTGTGATGTGGACGACGAATGCGGGATTGACGGATCGGCATATGTATGATTCGAGACCGCATTCGTGGCCGAGCCTTCGTCGTGGGATCGTGAGTAACGCGTTTGTCTGTTTTGGTTCCGTTGTTGACCGGTTGTTGTAGAACTTTTGGGTCAAGGATCATCGTCAGATTTATCTCATTGGGAATCCCCTCGTTTGGTGGCTCAGCACGTTCTCGGTGGTGTTGTACATCCTCGTTCGTGGGTTTTTGATTCTAAGAGCCAAGCGTGGATATCGCGATTTCGACAACAGTACGGTTGTTTTTCCCTTGCTTTTTTCACTGTCTGACAATCTCTCGCTTTCGTAGCCAAGGTGGTGAAATACGATTCGCTCTGTGGATTCTTGTTCATCGGGTGGTGTCTCCACTACTTTCCGTTTTTCCTCATGTCTCGGCAGCTCTTCCTCCATCACTACTTCCCTGCACTTTATTTCGCCATTCTCCTCTCCTGTGCGGTGTTTGACCTGATAACATCGGCGTTGAGGCCGCGAGTGAGACTGCAAATCGCGGCGGTGCTGATTATCCTGGCGATTTGGCATTTCCAGCACTTTGCACCGCTTGCGTATGGGACTCCGTGGACTAGGGCCAAGTGTCAGGATGCGAAATGGTTGAAATCGTGGGACTTTTCTTGGTGAGCGTTACTACATACAGACTCGGGGGGTATTGACTGACTTTTGGTTGCAGCGCCGAATTCTACGAGCAGTATTCGATGTATGGTCCTGCTGGTGTTGGTCACCAGCCGCATACTACCGTTCCTGTTGCGACGGTGGGTGGGGAGCCTGGAGGGCGCGCGGCGGTTGTGGTGGATGATGTACGTGCGGCGGCGGATGCGGAAGCAGGAACAGGGGACGGCGACGGTGATTGGGGGGCAGCCTGAGCCTGGGAGGGACGTGTTTGAGAAGCCTGTTCAGGGGGTTAAGAGTGTGGAGGTGCCCGTGCCTGGAGGGGATGCGGAGGGTGAGGTTGGAGGGGAGCCCAAGGTGATTACTGTGGTTACGCAGCAACAGCAGGTGCAGGAGAAGGGGGAAGCCAAGGTGGAAGACGAGGTTAAGGTGGAAGTTAAGGTGGAGAAAGAGAAGGAGGCGGAGAAGAAGACAGAAATAAGCGAGGAACAGGTACCCGGTGGCGGCAAGCCCGCTGGGCCACTTCCAGAGGCTGAAGCCGTGGCTGAAAAGGTGGCTCAGGAACTGTATCCTGATGCGGCTTGATTTTTAAAAAAAGTACGTATTGTAGATATATTACATTGATAGTGTATGGACTAGCTTTTACCTAATTATGGTTTTGGAGTCTGGACTTCGAGACTCGGGTTACTGTACCCGGCACCACCCCCTCACGTGATGTGTAGTGACATCACCTGGATCCCCGTTCACTTCCGCGGCTCTCATTCACCCGGTTTCGCGTTTCATACTTAACTACTTACTACCTCCTCAATAGCCCTCTCTTTCCTCACTTTTAACCTCGCCACATACTCGAGACTATTGCAATGGGTGTTTTAGACGTCGTTCCTGTAAGTCATTGTTCTTATCTGGCCCTGTCGTCGATCAGGGTGATAAAAAATCGTGTGTGTGTGATGCGTGCGTCTTGATCGCGCGCATATAGGCTGGTGTTTTGACGGGCGATAACGTTCGCAAGTTGTTTGACTATGCAAAAGAGAAAAAGGTGAGGGCTTTCTATATGCGCGCTGATCGTGATCTTGATCGATGGCTAGTTTGCTATTCCTGTAAGTTCCCTCGGTGGAGATGATGATTTGCTGTATTGTCGATGTTGATTTTGTAGGCAATTGTGAGTCTGTGTGGTGTCAGATGAGTTTTGATTGATGATCTACTGGACAGAATGTGACTTCTACTTCCACTGCGAATGCGGTGTTGGAAGCTGCTAGGTGAGTGGGTTTTTTTTTCGAGAGAGAGATGGTGGTTATATGCGCGGTAGGGATGTCAAGGCTCCTATCATCCTTCAAGTTTCTCAAGGTGGAAGCGCCTTTTTCGCGGGCAAGGGACTTGCCAACGACAAACAGCAAGCATCTACTGCCGGAGCCGTCTCTGCCGCGTTGCATATCCGTAACGTGGCCAAGTCCTACGGCGTGTATGTGTGGTATTCTCTGACGCATACATCGAGTTGGCTGATCTATCCAACTAAACAGCCCAGTTGTCTTGCACAGCGACCACTGCGCAAAGAAACTCCTCCCATGGTTCGACGGCATGCTTGAGGCTGATGAAAAATACTTCAAGGAGCACGGAGAGGCTCTCTTCTCCTCGCATATGCTTGACCTCTCTGAGGAGCCCAAACACGAGAACATTGAAATTTGCGCCAAGTACTTCAAGCGCATGGCGCCGATCGGCATCTGGCTCGAGATGGAAATCGGTATCACGGGTGGTGAAGAGGACGGTGTGGACAACACTGATGTGGACAATGCCGCGCTGTACACTCAGCCCGCTGATGTGTGGGACGTTTACACCGCATTGAACCCGATCAGTCCCAACTTTAGCATTGCGGCTGCTTTCGGAAACGTCCACGGTGTTTACAAACCTGGGAATGTTAAGCTCCATCCGGACTTGTTGGAGAAGCACCAAGCTTATGCGACGGAGCAATTGCAAGGCACCGTGAAGGAGCCTTTGTAAGCGGTGTCTTGATGTGCTGTCGGATGTGGCTCACTGACATGTATTGGTAGGTACCTTGTGTTCCACGGTGGTTCGGGATCTACAAAGGAAGAAATAAACACTGCCGTTGGTAACGGCGTAGTGAAGATGAACGTTGACACTGACACGCAGTATGCGTATCTTATTGGTATTAGGGTATGTTCGCGTGAAACTATACAGCTGTCGATTCAATGTTGAGCGTGACAACGTAGGACTTTGTGGAGAAAAAGAAGGGATACCTCCAAAGCCAGATTGGTAATCCCGAGGGCGCCGATAAGCCCAACAAGAAGGTATGACGGAGTACCTTGCCGAATGTTCTTGGCTTGACATGATGTACAGTTCTATGATCCTCGTGTGTGGGTGCGTGAGGGTGAAAAGACCATGTCGGAGCGTGTCAAGGAGGCATGCCGCGATCTTGGCAATGTCGGTGCGTAACAGGTGTCATTGATAATTTGACAAGCTCTAACTTGAGGTGTTGACAGATCGTCTCTAGAGCGGTATTTAATGTATGTAACAAGTTGGTACTAGAAGTGTAAATTGAAAGCTGTCAAGTTGATGTTTGTTATTTGATGGCCGCGGCCCTGCATCCTCGTCTCCCGAAATGAATAGCCTGGTTTAAGTAGCTGATCCACTAACCTGTTCGGAACCACGACCATGCTTTTGGCCAACCGACTTTCGTTCTTCTTCCTCCTGACTGGCCTCAGCCTCAACGCGAGCGCCACGCGTCAGCACGTCTTTGGTTTTGGAAAAGCACCCGCGGGCCGTCCCGCAGCACCTGCATTCCAAGCCACGAAGACCCAGGGCTACGACTCGTATGACGCAGGTCTCTTCACTCCCTTCGAAGACCTCTCCGCCCTCTCTACCTCCAACTACGCCCACCTTTCCCATCCCTACTTCCCACGTCACAGCGTCCGCATCAAGAAATCCACCTTTTGCGACGGGTCCGTTAATTCATATACGGGATACATCGACGTCGAAGCTCGTCACCTCTTTTTCTACTTTTTCGAGAGTAGGCGTGACCCGGCCAAGGACGATGTTATCTTTTGGACGAATGGTGGGCCGGGTTGTTCCTCCGCTATGGGTCTCTTTATGGAGTTGGGACCGTGTAGGGTCGTAAAGGAAGCCAACAAGGAAGGTGGAGATGAAGCGGAAATGAAGCTCAAGCATCACCCAGAGTCGTGGAACGAGTATGCCAATGTGTTCTTTGTCGATCAACCGGTCGGTGTTGGGTTTTCGTATGCGGAGTTTGGGGAGAGTGTCGTAAGTTTGAGTTTTTTTTTTTTTTTGTTTCCGCTGAGGTATGACTCGATTTCGAAGAGCACTACGGAAGATGCGGCACAGGATATGGCTGCGTTTGTTGGCATCTTTTTCGAGCATTTCCATACGTTCAAAGGTAGAGCGTTCCATATGGCTGGTGAATCTTATGGTGTACGTATCAGTCAAGTTTCGAGAATATATAGCGCTCATTCGTTTTTCATAGGGACGATACGTGCCTCTGTTCGCTTCAGCTGTGTACGACCAGAACGATCAGTTGGTTAAAGCTGGTTTGACTCCCATCAACCTCACGTCCGTTATGATCGGTACGTTCGTTTCTCTAACAGTAGATGTGAACTTACGTTGATACTTATGAATGCAGGTAACGGGATGACCGACTTTAGTACGATGATCCCATCATACTATGATATGACCTGTACTCCCGCGTCACTTTCTCCGGTATTGGACATCAGGTATGTAACACCGCAACTTGATGTTCACGTAACGCATGTTGATCTACATATAGCACCTGCGTGCGAATGAAGAGAGTTGTACGTCTCACTCTCAACTTTGCTTGCTTGTGTTAATCCACCCTTTTCCATCTAGGTTCCGAGATGCCAGAAGTGGCTCAAAGAATCTTGTGTTGAGGCATTCGATGACATTAACTGCAAAGCTGCTATCTCTACCTGCTCTTCGGAATTGGCGTCCCCGCTTGAAAACACCGGTATGTCTTTTGCTCAATCCCTATCTCGACGACTCCCTCACGTTCCTATGCAGGTCTCAACCCTTACGATATCAGTCGCCCTTGCGACGGTGAAATCAGCGATACCTTGTGTTACCCGGCTACCAAGTACGTATATCCCTCCCCCACTACACACGCATACACAAGTAATATTAATTCCTTACTTCAGAATAATATCCACCTACCTTGATCAGCCTTCCGTCCGCGCTCAGCTAGGCGTCGACCCCTCGCTTTCCAGCCAAAACTTTTCATCCTGTAGCAACGACGTCAATTACGCCTTCTACAGAACAATGGACGAGTTCCACCCCACTCAGTTCTACGTCGCCTCGTTGTTAGACCGTGGCGTTAAGGCGCTCATCTATGTCGGCACGTACGACTGGATATGCAATTGGGTCGGAAACGAGCGCTGGACGTTGGCGCTGGAGTGGAGTGGTAAGAATGAATTTGCGAGTAAGGAACTTAGGCAGTGGAAAGCGGATGGAAAGAAGGCTGGGATGGTCAGGAATTCTGGTCCGTTTACGTTTTTGACGGTTGATGGGGCTGGGCATATGGTATGTTTTTTTATTTTATTCATGGTTTTTTTTTTGGGAGGTGATTTGATTCTGTTTCGTAGGTTCCGTATAATAAGCCTGTCCAGGCGTTGGAGATGGTGAGGAGGTGGTTAGATGGTGTTGAGTTCTAGGAACTTTCATATATAATTCCGATATCAAACTTGATACCGCTTGACAATTTATTAATACCGTGATAATAGAGTTCTTGAAAGCACACTGGCGGCTTAGGATGTAGGAGAGGTCAAGGGGCTTGCGCAGAAAGGTCATGGTACGGGATTAGGTATGACGCCGAACGGAAAGAAGGAAAGGGGTGAGAATGTCTCTGGAGCCAGCCAAAAGTCACGTACGTACCTTTTTTGGTCCGGTTCTGAGCATTTAGGGGCCCAGATTGACCTCGCCTTTGTCCCCTCTGACCCCTCTGACCCCGCCGTGCTTGAACGCGATTTATCATGAGTTGTCCCGATTGCACCATCGGTGGCCTCCTACCTGGTGAACCAACAGGCGTCACGGGCCTTCAAAATGCCTACTATGCCGCCGCGCCCAGTGGGGGTGAATCTAAGCGAGTCGTACTCCTATTAACCGACGTCTTTGGACTGGCGTACAATAATCCCAAGATCATTGCTGACAAGTTGGCAGCTCAACTTGATTGCGACGTCTGGGTTCCAGATTACTTCAATGGGGAGCCCATCCTAAAGCCGGAGAGTATGGGGGCTCCTCCACCAGCCAGGACCAGGAACACGTGGCTGACTTGGTTGAATTTCGTGTATCTGCTCGCAACTCGGTTATTTGTATTCTACAGAAATAGGTCGTCTGTGGCCCACATTCGCCTTCGAGAGGTACGCCGTCGTCGTCCCCGAATAATTCCTAAAACTCTTACTTACGCCTTATCGACGTAGTTCATCTCCAAATTGCAGGAAGAGAAGAAGTATGAAAAAATCGGAGCAGTTGGGTAAGCTATTCAGGCCTATTCCAACAATGTCTTATTTTACGATTTATAGATACTGTTATGGCGGAACCCAGGCTGTTCTCATTGCTCCGACTGGACTCGTCGATAGCATTGTCGTTTGCCATCCCGGCAGGCTTACTCTCGAACAAGTTAAGGCGATCAACATCCCTTCGTCCTGGATCTTAGCAGATGGTAATGTACTAGCGCCTCCCATCTTTCCAACAGTTATCTTACAGAACCTATCTCTAGAGGACTTCATCTTCCCAGAAACCGCGCGCGATCAAACGGAAGCGATATTTTCCAGTAGAAGGGACAAGAGCAATTACGTGCCATACGAATTTGTTATATACAAAGGTTTGCAGTTCCGCTCGTGATCTACCAGAGTTTGTTGACGACGGATTGGCTTAGGTACCACGCACGGGTTCGCTGGGAGGCCTGACCTATCGCATCCAGCGATTAAGGATGCATATGAGAAGGGGTTGGAACAAACCGTGTCATGGTTCAAGAAAACTCTTTAAATAATCACGCCTCTGCATGTTGACTCTTGCTGTAACGCATAATTCTGATTTTGGGTTCATATGGATTGCGACGCTTAGTCGTTCATTCGTTCTGGGGAGATTTGGTCAAAATCTCCCGCTTTCCCATGCTCCGAATATGGGTCTATGCAAAACACACATCATCCGTCGTCTCTGCTTGTTTCACAGAGGTGGGAAGCAAAGGAATCGCTTCTTCATGAGAAATGCTTCGCAAAAGGATAAAGCCATCGTGTCCGGTAGGAGCTATTCGTATAAAGGTGTTCGATTACGTTCCCCGACAACCATTGGGTAACTACCCTGATTTCTGATGTGGGTTTTGCAATTGGGAAGACGACTGTCTGTTTTCACGAAGCTGAAAGGCTACGATACGGGCCTTATCAATCTACCTGACATGTGATAACACGTGGACAATGCTGTACCTTGCATCTCCTTGCATACCTTGCTCGCTTGAAGTTTGAAGATGCCGGTGGTCCGGCTCCAGCTCCGACATGACGCGTCGCGCTAATGGAATCAGAACTTCTAATTCGGGAAATGAGGACCCAACCAGTGCATTTAAACTCGGACTCAACTCTCGATCATTAGCACTGCTACTAACCACCACCTTTTCCCTCAACACTCACACACAGCAACCGATGAGTTGCCCAGACTGCGTAGTAGGCGGGCTTCTTCCGGGTGAACCAACGGGCATAAGAAGCATTCGAAATGCCTATTTCTCCGCATCTCCGAGTGCCAACAACCCGTCCAAACGCGCCGTACTTCTGCTCACTGATGTATTCGGACTATCATATAAGAATCCTATGATTTTAGCGGATATGATTGCAAAACGTTTAGATTGTGACGTTTGGGTGCCAGATTACTTTAATGGTGCGTTCCTCGCAATCCCAATGCGCGCTGCAGGGGTAACTTGGAAGCAGGAGAGGCCATTTTCAAGTTGAGCGTTATGGAGGTTCCGGGCGTTGCAGGGCAGAAGAAGTCTTGGACGCATTGGTTAAAGTTCTATCTCACCATAATCGTTCCGCGTTTACATGTCTATTACCGGAACCGCCCTGCTGTGACTGACGTTCGTCTGCGCGAGGTAAGCTCCGCCTAAAATTGTTTGTAACTGCTTCTAAGTTATGATTAGTTTATAGCCGAGCTACAATCCGAGAAGAAATATGAGAAGATCGGCGCGGTTGGGTAAGTTCCCAACTTGGCAGCTCGGACATGCGCTCACTTTGTAGCGAGTAGATATTGCTACGGGGGAGTATCGTGCGTCCGTATCGCATCAACGGGCCTCGTTGACAGTGTCGTTATCTGCCATCCCGCAGCAATGGGATTCCGGGAAGTTAAGGCAATGAAAGTACCGTCGCTCTGGGTGTGCGCTGAAGGTATCCCTTGAATTTCGCTTGAATATTATCAAACCTTGAACATTCTCCAGAGGATTACCTATTCGATAAGATACGGGACCAAGTTCGAACCATACTCGAAGGCAAAAAAGACAACACGCACGAAATGGTGATTCACAAAGGTATATCTCAGGTCGTTGCTCCTATTCGAGTCCACCTCTGAGGGTGGGCAAGGCACCACACATGGTTTCGCTTGTAGGCCAGACTTGACGCATCCTGAAATAAAGGAAGCATTCGAAAGAAGTATAGATCAGACCGTATCGTGGTTTGCAAAGACTTGGTAATCTTTTTTTTCCGGCCCATCTTCCTGTACCTGTCTGCTCATCCCCAATCTGTAGATTCCATTCTACCTCTATATGTTGTTTTGCCTATAAAACTTAATGCCCACGTATAAGACAGGGCCATCGATCGCTTATATTACAAGGGTCAATAGGGGTGACATCGGCCAAAGTTGAAACAGTGGCAAGTGACACAGGGGAAGTTGCCATGAGATCAATGAAGCGTATAGGCGTTCGGAAATACGCACAGAAAATGGGATTGGGAATGCACAGTTTTGTTAGTTCGATTCCGTGATACTGTCTTATAAGCGCCATTCGGAACCCGGTCCTCGCCAGCTGCGTCTACCAAGTTGGACAAGACAGAGGCCAAAAGGGGAACAGGTATCTCATCAAATTTTTTAGTTTATTGTCGAGAGGCGGTGCCCAATGTTGTTGAAAAGGTGATACGGCCCAAATCGGTGTAATAAGTGCTCCATGGTCGCGCACGACACCTGCTATTCGACCTCATCTAATTCACTGATAATAAATCCAGGAACTTTTAGGACTCGCCATAAAACCCAAACGAAATAGCCAATGCAATAACTGCGAAGCAATTATCCCTGCCAAACGCTGCACGATCGTGTAAGGCAATAGAGGTCTTCCCCGAGGAAACAGGAACAGGAACACGTCACTCGGTCTCATGTCGTCTCACGCTGACTCGCAAAATTCGGAATTAAAATACGCTCCTCGTGTTAAAAACGAGTGCACTAGGTAGTGAAAATAAAAGTTATGCCACGATGCGGATTCCAAAAAAGCCATTACAACTTAACCCTCTGCTCCAGACGGTCACGCATGCTCTCTCTTTAAAACTTTTAAAACTGGCACTAAGTCAGGACGGAGCATCTCAGTGGCGATACTCACGACTTTGACTTTTTGGGGATTTCTCATGTCAGTAAAATGTCAGTAAACTCTAACGTAACATTCTGCGGAGAAAGAGAGTTAAGAGAATAATGGAGCACGTCCAAATTAGCAAACACGACCCACTCTTCTGGTACTCCGTCGAAGGTGTCCTTCCGCTTAAATAATGATCTTTAAGTCTTAGTTTGGTGAACAGGGTCAAGGTGCCGAGGAGTGGGAATGTGCATCCGTGTTTCTTATCGTCCAATTGAGTATAAAGTTCTTCCGTTGCTATGGTACGTCCATTCTGAACGCATGGCTTAAGGATGCTAGTAGGTCCTGGAGACTCGGAAGCATATATTATTGAAGAAAGTTCAGCGTGTAATCGCCTTCTAGTCACAGGTGTAAAGTTGGCTAGGATGACCCTTCGACCAGCAACGAAATCATGTTTGTTACAAGTGCACGATAACGTACTCCAAGTCTCTCAGTGAGTAGGTTTCCGTGGCCTACGAACATGAGAAGCTAGGGTAACGCTACACTCACCTCATCAACCCAGAGTCCCCTTCCCACTATTATTTTTTTCGCGTAACCGACTACGGGGAATCTTTGGTGGGTCGGGTTTCAGGCCTCAGGACTAGAGCGTGTTGAACATGAACCAATTCGAAATAGATTTCCAACAAATATAGAGATTCATATACATACGAGTCTCAGAAGAGGCCATTGATGCCTGCCTCATGGTGTTTCATCACCCGCTAAGAGGTACACAACATGTGTACGGAATTGATATCGGACCTGTGGATGCGCCGCGGCTCTCGGCGCGCTGTCCATCGTCGCCTCGTTTCACTCCGCTTCTCCTGATCTCCCCTGCCAGTTCAGTCCCACTCCCTCCGTCCATGCTGTTCCCAATCAACCATCTGCGTATGTCGTTCAAGTCCTTGTTCCGTTGCTGACAACGCGGTGCCATCACAAACCTGCTTTTCGAAGGACATGCAGTTTCGCTGGAGGAATCAAAACATCTGCCTCCCGCGGTATACTTCCTTTGAATCTAATTACCTGAATAAGGAATCGTGGCTAGAAAGGTAGGCAGAACTGAAAATGCAATCCTCCAGAAGGTTCTGCATGGCTGGGCGTGCAAGAGCTCCGTCGATCCGGTTCAAGACTGTATTCCGCTCAAAGTCTTCGAGTTCGTGTTAGAAAACGAGCATTGGCATAGCTGAAACGACTCGGAGATGATGGCCATCCGATGTGTCACTTGTGTGCAACTTTGTTTGGTCCTCAAAATCTGAACCATGCCTTTTTCAGCATGCCAGACGTATGTCTTTCCCGTCTTTTCCCAAGCTGGCATATAGCAACAACCGTCCTATATTAGATGCGCGGGAGAATGCCATAGATTTGGATCAATGTCGCCGACTTCCTCCGCCGATCTGCACTTGTGATGGTCGTCCCTGAATGGCAGAGTTGAATCCAGGAAACAGGCCATTAAAGGGTAAGGGAAAATGATACCTGATCCGCATCCTCTCCAGTTTCAATGGTATCAGGGGAGAAGAGGCAGACGAAAACGGCGAACCATTGTTATTGTAAAGACCACGCTGTCAGCACCGAGTGATAGGGATGAGACAGCCGATAACCGGAGATTTAATAATAAGCCTTTGACCAAGTTCAAGTTTCAGTTTCAACCTATGTCACAAATGGTTGGTAGCGAATAATTAACATCTTACGAACTGCCGTTAAAGATCGCTGTGATCATTGGCCATCTACAGACGTTGCCAATGAGATACAGCCCAGATATATGAATAAAGCTACACTCTTACTGTCCAAGGTCACTCGCATGCGCACCTACATACATCATAATCGGGCTCATAATTAATTGTTCGGCTCATCGGTTAGCTAGCATCGCCACAGGACGGAGACTGACGGTGATTGATGATGACGTGGACAATCAAAGAAGCAATCGGATTGTCCTGCTGCTCTCATGTAACACCGCACGAATCCCGCGCTCACTGATCAGGAGTTCGAAATTTTCGAACTGTGCATATGGTCGGTATTTTTTACGCAATCTCTTGACATGCGGCTGTGTATGTATGAAACACTTTGTTTGATTTGCTAAATAAAGAAAATCAATGTTCGCGACGTGGCATAACGCTCACGTGAGTTGAGCATTCTTGTCTTCTGTACAACCACAGCAATAACCCCAGAAGGCCCCAAGTTCAAGCCCTTTTCTGAAAACCCCATTCGGGCACTTTACTGGATGAGGAATGTCGTCGGAGTCATGAACATAGCAACCGCCAATCTCACGGAACAGCTTAAAGCATGCCAGGGACATCGAAACAAGATCTTCGGGAAAAATGGAATCGTGCCTGAAGTGGGCATCGAGACAGATGCTAGGTTCATCAATATACTTTTTCTTTCTAGCGCTGCGCTTTCGCTTCATAATGCCGTGGCCATCGGTCAATCCAAAAGCTTGCATCTGTTGGTCCCATTGACAGCCAGCTGTCGGGCTGATCGGCCCCCGAAGGAGGTTCAATACAAGTTTCTGACTGGACACTAGACTGGGTCCTTACTTCCGAATTGGACGATCCAAGTTTGGCATAATGGCATGCTGACGTTTGGAGTGTCTCTCAGTTGGGGCGTCGCAATGGCTGTTCGCACCCTTAATTAATGCCCGATGGTGAATCTTTTTCTAGCTAGCATCCTCAACATATCCCCCCATCTATCGGATCTCTGCCATAACGTTAATCGACGTGGTACAGCGTTAGAAAGACTCACAAATTAAATGCTGCTGTTGGGTCTACCTCATCTGCCGCAACCCATGTCGTCGTCCTGGAACACCAACTGGGATCCTAACACCTCCTCTCAACAACTGTACTTCCCTCAACCTGGCACGAACGTCGGCACGCTTTCCTCTGCAAATGGCGATGTCCAAGCTTCGTACGATTCCCGGGATATGTCTGGCGTTAACTGGCATCAAGATACGTGGCCTTTGCAGAGCGGCCATGACGCGCGACTTGTCGAGGCTTGGGTATGTACCTTGACGAATCGTGATTTCTTCATTCCACTTAATCCGCAACCGGTTTGTTAGATGCATCAGAACCCAGCAATGGAGGGTAACACACACCAGGCTGTTGGCACACGACACACGCCGGTCGTCACTACTCAATATCCAGGTAAAGAGTCGTCATGCTTTGGACAGTGATCAGGGTTAATGCGTTATGCTTTTCAGGATCCTCAGCTACAGCTACTTCTGCCTCTACGCACGTGGCGACATCGTCGGCGGACACGGACTTTAACCCTTCCAGTACAGCCTTTCTTGAGATGAACCCTCCCTCGCCCATTCAAACTTCTGCCGCTGAGACGAGTCCTACGACTCCAACGTCCTTCGAGGCATCACCCACCTCTCCCGATTCGCCTAATTTCTCTGTGTCCTTCTCGGAGGGTACCACATATTACCAATGTGACTGCGGCTACGAAACGACGAGGAAGACTGACATGCGGCGGCATCATGAAAGCTCCAAACACGTTGGACAGAAATACTTTTGTTCATTGTGCGGAAGAGGGTACACAAGGAAGTACAACCTTGAGCAACACGAGAAGAAGCATAATTGATTTGTCAAGACTCTTCGGGGACCGCACTTAATCCTGACATCAGTCATCGACAAGCTTTCATCTCCGTCACGGATATTGGGCTTGCGACAGCTTTTGTCTGTGTATTTCTTTCTGATTTTATTTCTCAAGATATTTATTGCAGGCCATCTTAATATTTTATCGACTTTTCACCCAAGAAATCTAGAAACTACGTTACTAATTAGCCCTTGACCGCCGGACAGCAGAGCAGATAATACATGTTTGTTACGATAAGGATCAGAAGTAGTATATAATAAAGCTGTAAAAAGACGTACTGATGTTGAACACGTAACTGGAGTTTGACCGAACTGCATCCGCCTCTCATGAGGCACGTAAATGTATGGTCCTAGCTCCCTAAAAGCAAATGACTGTTCCGTAACGACCCGCCGGACCTGTGTCGTCTGACATATCCCAATATGGACTGACACGAGCTTATCGCTATTAGCTTATTTGAAATTCACGTCCGGTCCGATACCCCAGGAATGCGGGGTTGCTATTCCGCTGAGAATCCCTTCATTGTCGTGGGTTGCAAAGGCGCGTTGCTTGGCAGCAATCAATCAGTATACGTAGCAGAATTGATACATTGGCTTATATAGCCAATAATCAACTGAAAAGGGAGTGAGTCACCGTGGGGTTGTAGTTCCCCTCGGCCTTGAGAGCCGGGGATAAGAAGGTCGATCAAGTTGCCTTTTGAATGTAAAAATTTCTGACACGCGGTGCATGTGGCTACTACAAACGACGAGAGGGGTCGGGGCCAGGGGCGAGTTGCTCCATTCAGATAGCCACGTCGCGCAATGGGTCGAACGCATGATTCGAATTTCGTACCTGTGGAAGGTGTTATCAAGCCGCCCAACCTAGGTTGGCAAGTCGCTCCTATCCATGAAAGCACGTGAATAAAAGAAATCTCAACAGCAATGATAACACGACATCACCAGTAGCCGAAACTGCGCAGACGGTACAGCTATGTACGTGATAACAGGCAACCGGACGCTGTATACAAAGGAGACCGGTTACCGATTAGTTAATCTACACGTCATCCTTTTACCGACAGAGATACGGCGGGAACTAGCGGGAACTGTACTTGGGTTTCAATTGCAAATGAGGACATAACGCGCTATAAATAAACTAACAGCAAGTACAGTCCTACTCAAGAGCAATACCTATGTATCAGGCATCAGTGAAAGGGTACAGCACTGGCGAAACAGCCGGGTGCGCACCTCCTCTCGCCGAAGTCACCTAAACCCGGAATGATATAGGCTTTTTCATTGAGACCCTGATCAATCCAACCAGTAATCTATTGGTGATAAATCAGAAGGCTAAATAACACTATATATGCGGAATACGTACGACTTTGACTTTTGGATATCGCCCGTAAAACGTTTTCAGACCTTCAGGCGAAGCAATCTAGAGCAACGGAGTTAAGGAAAGAACGAAGGGAACTGGTGATAGGGGTACCAAGTTGATGAAGATGATACGCTCTTCAGGTACTCCATGTTCCATAAGGACTTCAACAGCTTTCATCGCCGATCCACCCGTTGCTGTCCGTGATATGAGATTCCCCTTTGAATTGGATTACGATAGGGACACATACCCAGCATAGGGTCGAGGAGAAGTACGTAACGCTGAGCAATATCCTGAGGGAACTTTAACAATTTCAGTCTCTTCTTTTTCTCACATTGCATGCTGTGGTGCGCACTTTTGAATAGAATAGTTTTGGTTTTGCTGTCTCTTCGTCCTGCAGAAAACATCAGGGTCCAGATACTTCTGACAGGTTTATAAGAACGTACCCTCTGAATGAGTATCTTTCCGATCCTTACGCTCCTGCACACTTCTCGTAGTCCCGCTTCCATGGCCTAGAAACACAGGAGGCCCTCAGAAGACCCAGTTAAATGGACGAAGGGTGAGACTTACCTCACCCGCACGTAGAATCGATACACCGCATATTTTCCCCTCGAACCCCACACCCGCGTATATCGCACCCTGCAACGATCGATTCACATCAGCATTCCGAACCTCCGAAAACACCAAGGTGGTACTCTCTCTCCCACTGCAACCCAGACACGAAGGACTCACTGTGGGCGTTTCAACTGTCTTCTTCACCACCGGTAGATGATTCAATCCTTCTTCAACCAATAGTCTAATGATACGGTCCGAATAGAACAAGAAATCTCCCCGGGAAGTCTCCTTATCCCGAATGATCGTGTACAACGCCTCCAACTGCGCCGTTTGTGCAAGAGTGAAGACAGATGGCGGTAGGGGGTTCAAATGTACTGAATTGTTGTTGACAGATTGGGCGGGCTGGGGAGGAGGAACAGGGGCTGCCATCTTGGATGGGAACTCGGAGAGGAGAAACCACACCCCTTATAGTTTTTAGTCTGGAGTGTTACGGGCAACCGCATGGCCACACAAGCCTAGGCTCAAGCTTACGTTTTCCATTTTCCAAGTCAACGTCCTCAATTTGTCATCCTCATGCACGATGTGTAAAAGACCCGGGCAAGCAATAGAATGTACTGAATGAATGGCAGCGACGTTCTAAGCATCAACGCATCTGTAAGTGCGCACGGGCCATGTGTCAGCATGTCATCTAACTCACGTCACGCGTCACGGCTAACGCTTAACTTCGTCTCTTTTCATAAGGTATGCATACAGTAAGTGGTGTACATATTTGACCATTGCGTATCAATACAGATAGAACTGCATTTCAGTCTAGGTAGCACGGAAGCGATTCAGGCTCTGGATTACAATAATTGAGTCTCGCCTTGTACCAGTCGTTTCCGTTATCTCTTCCTCGAGCTCATTCCACTGGACTTTAGCCTCGTCGACCTTGTCGTCATTCCATTCGACTTTAGCCTCGCCAGCCTTGTCTGCTTTGTTCCTTTGCGACCCGACCCCCGAAGCTGGGCGGCTGTTTCTAGCCTCGGCGGTATATCCAGGGATGCACTTTGACCGAGGCAAGTCAATCGCGGCAACGAAATCCCTTTCAAGTTCAATGTAATCAGTGGCGTATTCCCCAATCTGTTGTCACGAATTAGTGCATCACGATGCGAGACTTTGAACTCAAACGAACCTCAGCTTCGTCCATCCCATGTTGCTCTTGTTCGGGAGTTGCTCGCAAGCGGAGTCCGGGAATCATGGCCATTAGATTGGCTATGTTTACAGTTATGATAAAGGAATATGTGGCCGTTGCACAGACGTATGCGAATTGGATGTAAAGCTGCTTCCAATTTCCATCAATCCAGCCGCCTGAAATCGAACTGGTGCCGTCCAGTGCTGTAATAGTCTTTGACGCGAAGAAAGCGTTGAACAAAAGCCCAATGATGCCGCCGACCCCATGTGCCGCGAAAATGTCGAGAGCATCATCGATTTGAAGAAGGTATTTGACTACAGTGAATCATTGGATTTCGTTAACCATAAAATTGAATAGGAGAATGGAATATACTTTTTGTGGCCAAGTTGCATAAGACTCCTGATAAAACACCAACCAGAATAGACGCCCAGGGATGAATATATCCAGCGGTTGAGGTTGCACCCACAAGTCCGGCGATCGTACCGCAGCAAAGGCTAACCATGCTCCATTTGCGTTGAAGCCTGAAATCCAGTACACACCAAGCAACGCCTCCAATAGCGCCGGCGATCATTGTATTCCACATTGCATATATCGCTCGGAGGTTGGCACCATATGCGCTACCGCCATTGAAACCAAGCCAACCGAACCAGAGAATGAAGGCTATATGCGTATATGAATGACGGAAAAGATGTTCAATTTCGAAGTCGCTTACTTCCCAAATTCACCCAAGCTACGCTGTAGGGCCGGAATACGGCCGACTCCGTTTCTTGCCTGCGCCCGAGGACCCATGCGTACGCCAGTCCGCTGACGCCGCTAGCAATTTCAACAGGCCCTCCTCCTATATCCAGTACAAACAACGCTCCATCAATGCTCTCGCGGTCAAGGGCGTAACTCACCTGCAAAATCAAGGACACCCCATTTATTCCCCCACCCGTTGGCACCCCAAGCCCAATATGCGATGGGACAATAAACGAGAGTCATCCAGATGAATGTGAACACCATTGAAGGCAGGACCCTTCCTCGTTCGGCCACAGCTCCAATTAGTATGGCCATAGTAACGCATGCAAACTCCATCTGAAGAAAGCTGTAGAGAATCTCTGGAATCAAGGGCGAGCCTGGTGAGGGATCTCCGGATACATTCATTAATCCAAAGTTTCTGAGATTTCCAATGATTCCAGTCGTCGCAGATTTAGAAAAGGCCAGTGAATAACCCCAGAAAACCCATTGAAAGACAACGACAGCGTTGCATGCCGATACTACCCAAATCAGGGATACTGGGGAAAATGGAAGGTTAAATTTGTCCCGCGGCCCAGCGTTTCGAGCTTACATGAGCTTTTCCGCCTCACCATACCCGCATATAAGAATGCTGGCAGGAATTTATTACTTTTGAAAAATTGCAAAGGGGGTTACGAACAAAGTCCTGGTATCATGAAGAATACCAAGGCGCCAGCAACCATGATGAAGGCAATATCGCCGCGATCATACCTGGTAGAGGTCAGTTAAACACGGCGGTGACAACCAAGCGGCAAAATTACTGGCTTGCATCTTCGCTCGTGAAACCTGTGGCCCTTGAATAACAGGGAATAAGAAAAGAAGGAGGGCTTACGAGCAACCAACGTAGGCACTGCGCTCAAGCCCAACATCGAAGAGACTTTGGGAAGCAGATGGCGGAGAGCAACGTAGCAGAACAAGAACCGTCACACGTATAATCCTGCGCTTTAGGTGAACGGGCAGCCGTGACGGAACGCCGTCCCAGGAAAAGCAAGCTCAGGCGTTGTTTCATAACCTTGCGTTTTGTCCCTGCCGATTTTCTCCAGTTTTCGCCTCGCCTTGGCCGATTCCTAACGAGCTTGCGAAGAATGCCGACGACTTCCCTGTACCCGGTCGCTAAATATTAAATGCCGATGACGGTTATCTGCCTTTATCTGCACGATATGTCCTGATATGTCTTGGCGCTAACCCGATTGACGCCGTCGTCAGGGTGATCGTTACGAGGGACCCTCCGAGTCGCTATTTTTCTAGTTCCCGACCATTCCGGACCAACTTATCTTTCCCACGATGGTGGTTATTACATCAACTACTTGTCTCCCGCTCACCAGTCGTTCGCCTTCTCGATCCCTGTCAGAATTTATATGCGACGCTCATTCTTTAACGTCCTCTTTCGCCCACCGATAGCTTATTTACTGTGACAACGAACAATTTAATTGATCCACGACGACGTTCCCGATTATGGACTCGCTCAATCTGTCCTCTCCCTTCGCTCTTACACAAGTAGACCCTCAAACATGCCAAAGAATGGCGTTGAATGGGCCTTTGACTCTTCAGAGGTTCTGGCCGCGACATTGGTGAACCCCGTATCGGATACGTTGCTCTATACAGCGGGGTCTGGGCCTTTGACGACTCAGGCTCCCACGATCTCCCGACACCGCTATCTTCCATGAAAGATGAATTGGCTTCTCTTCTGCTTGATCCCGAATTTCTCTCAGACGATGGTTATCTCTCTTTCTGTCTAGAATATGACTACTCTCCAAAGAGTTGTTGGATCGAATCGAGCGATAGTAATCGTTGTTTGAGAGGCGTCGACGCAGATCCCATGCATCTCAAGGAACTTGTTACGTCCTTTTGGAGTGTAATCAAGCATGGTAAAGACATGTTTGAATGTAAAGACATATCCCTAACTGCAAGAAACGCAACATGGGACGTTATTATAATATTGATCAAACTTTCTGGAACTGGATGCCAGTTGCGGACGAAAAAGCTCCAGTCGTGGATTCTGGCGTCCATATTAATTGGGTGTTACTGACCGCTGGGAAAGGCGAACGTTCATCAATTACAGAAACGAGAGCTCTCCTGATCATGCATATCACAACGTCCGTCTCGTTGTGAAATTGAGATCCAGGCCAATGTCAGATGAAGGTAATTTTAGCGATGAGTATGAGTTGGACGATAACGCGATGACGAAGATGATGACGAAGAACCTGATGAGATGGTTGGACAAGATAACACACCGAGAAGCTTCATGAACTTTACACTAGGCTAGTACGTGTCACTGTCAGCTGACAACCCGCATCAGGCCCGATCATCCCCTGACCAACTTCTCTTAGCTTCTCTTTCCACAAATCAGCTATTCCATCAACTTTTTTCCACACCCCAGCATTCCCTTGCGCCCACCCACGGCTGACTCACAGTGACTACGAATGGACGAGTCAAAGCCTTTCCCAATTATGGATTCTCTCAACGTGTCCTTCGCTTGAATATAAATGAAGGTCTTTCCTCTCGCACTTCCAGACTCTCGATACATTACTCGTGACCGGCGTACAGGGCCTTACCTCTTTTTCTGGTTCCCGATCATCCCACCAACTTCTCTTTCCCTCAACTTTGCTATTACTTACATACTTACATCAACGACTTCTTTCAACACCACTCTTCCGCCGTCCGCCTTCTCGACCCTAGTCAGAAATTATATATATGACATTCCACGCCCCATCGCTCCCTTGTGCCCACGGACAGTTGACTCACAGCGAGTAATCGAGAGCGACGAGTCAACTTGCCTTTCTCGATTATGGACTCCCTCAACGCTATATAAACATGAAGGCCTTTTGCTTTGCTTTCGCACCAGACTTCAGACATGCCTCGATACCTTACCCATGACCAGCGCAAGCGTCTCGAGAGCTCTATAGGCTCCTCCTTGCCGTTTTGCAGTGGCGTCATCCCCGTCAAGCCAAACGATTTGGGCATCTTCTATAGGAAAGAGGACATATCGCAGTAACGTCGGCGTTTCTTCCCAACGTAATAGATCATTGACATTTCCTCGTCCGTAGTTGGTTGAAGCTCCATCACTGCCCTAATGATTCACTTGAACACCTGGCAAATACTTGTGAGCCAGCCTGCTTCGGAAGAAACAAGGAAAATATATACGACGAATCCTACAGAAAGGCAGGAAAACTCAGTTCGGACTTTTTCAGGCCTATGCTGGATGTCAAAGGTGTCGGGTTGATAGATCTTGTCCTTGAAAGATTACTCGTGGCTCTAAAGAAGACAAAGTGATTCGTGCAGAGCTGTACAACCTTAACGTTTATGGTGGGGAATATTTCCCGATTTGATTCTGACCTAGATCATCGATCATTGAACAGGCGAAGGGTCCTTTTTCAAGGCGCATGTGGATACGCCCCGCAGTGAAAGCATGTTCGGATCTTTGGTCATCTTCTTTCCAACGGCCCACGAAGGCGGATCCCTTTTGATGAGAAAGAACGGTGTTGAATGGTCCTTTGATTCCTCAAAGGTTCTGGCCGACGATGGCGGACCTCGACTCGGATACGTTGCGCTATATAGCGATGTCGAGCATGAAGTTGCAGTCGTCACCTCTGGACATCGTATCACGATCACCTATAATCTCTACTTTGACAATCCAGAACTCTCGCTAATCTCCCAGAACCACTGTCTTCCGTGTTGGCCATGAATAATTTCAAAGATGAACTGTCTACTCTTCTGATCGATCCCGAATTTCTCCCCGACGGTGGTTACCTAGGTTTCGGTCTAGAATATGCCTATTCCCTATCGAATTGTTGGTCCAAACTGAGTGATCTCGAGAACCGCTTGAAGGGGTTGATGCAGATCTCATGCAAGCATTCAAGGAGCCTCTCACTTGTCACGTCCTTTTGGAGTGTAATCGACCATGACGCGATACCTGTTTGCGTGCGAGGACCGTATCCCCGATGCGGTCTCGATGGGAGATTGTCATTTTGGAGATAATGGTCAACATTTCACGGATTGGATGGTTGCGGACGAAAGAGCTTTAGTCCTGAAATCCGACGACGGCTATACGAAGGTCAATATCCGTGTTAATTGGGTCAAAAAATTGGTAAAGGCGCAGTGGGGAAAGCAATCGTTCATCAATTACGGAAACGAGAGCTTCGCCGATCATGTTTATCACAACATCTGTCTCATTGTGAAAGTTGGCAAGCCGGGAAGGCGCGGGATTCCAGAATCGCCCGTGCCGATCTCAGATGAGGGTGATTCTGGCGACGAGGACGAATTGGAGGAGGAAGGACATGGTGAGGAGTTGGGTGAGGATGGGGATTTGTCGGACGAAGTTGTGGGGGCGTAAGAAATTGATGAAGATGGATGAGAGTTTGTAATGGAACATCGCAATAGGTCACCGTAAACTTGCTGTCATGGAAAACATGGTTAAAAGTAAAAGCGCACGAGTTCTGAAATCTGACGACGATGATTTGAAGGTCAATATCGGGTGAAAAACCGGTACAGGCACAGTGGGGAGAGCAATATCTCATCAACGGAAACGAAAGCTATCCTGGTTATGCATGTCAGTGTCTGTCCCATTGTGATAGTTGGAAAGCCGGAAAGTTGCGGGATCCTAGCCAGATGAGGATGGGGTAATGGAGTTTTGGGGGCAAGAATAAAACGTTGTAATGGAACTCAACATCAACCTATGGATATGAAATCGAGAAGATGAATGACACTGAGAAACTGTAATTGAATATTGAACGTTGATGAACTTTACAGTAGGTTACGTATCAGCTGGTCAGCCACCGTTCATCCCCGCAACCTATGGTTGTGGGTTTTACGAAGCAGCTCCTCTATCCCAAAATGCAAAATCACATGACGTTTCGCACCATCTCGTGATCCACCTTCAATTGGGTGAGCCACTTTATCGGGGTCCCGTCCCCGTCCACACAATCTCTTTAACGCAACCTATGGTTGTGGGTTAGGGTTGCGGGAAAAAGGGGACGTTTTTCCCCGGACCAGTTTTTCCCTGGTTCGTTACTGGTACCGTACTGGTAACTTACCTCCCACATCGCCGGAAAAATTTGGGCCAAGTAATTTACCATATCACGTGATTACCATATATGGTATAAATAGCTATATATGGTCATGGATGAAACTGAAGTCGTCCCGCATCATCTTGTCAAGTCGTCATCTTCAAAAGGCACTAACGGAGTGTTTATTAGGTTTTGGCTGGTAAAGTATTCAACTCCGAAGAATGGTCCATTTCGCGCAACCCGGAGCCACTCCAATTCTGCAATCCAGGACCCTGAGAGTTCCATCTCTTGCTTCGAATCCTCCCCCCAGCATCCTGGACCCGTTCTTGACACTCCCTGTAACGAGGTCCAGGAGAATAGCTCTGAACACTTCACAAATGCACAATCAAGTCATGTAGAAGCATCAGAAGAAAGGTGCCGGTAATCCCTCTAGGCTATCCTCGTCAGGAAATTGGCATTGGAGGTGTTACCCACATTGAGGGAGGTGGAGGAGCGCTATCGGCGATTGCTGTTGAGCGATGGCGTATTCGATGCGCTGAGCGATGAGGCTGGCGCTGCTGCACGTATGATGAGTCCGAATTTGGGCTTTCACCACCACTTCCTCGTTCGTCCGGATTCAAGTTGGGGACAGGCTCGGGCAGAAGAAACGGGAGTTGTGGGACGAGAAGCTTTGCCTACACCTGTAGCTGCTTGGACCATTCGGCGTCGAGCTGGCCTGATGAACTAGTGAGCCTGCCATTTAAACGAGGACGAGGCTGGAAATAATTGGAATCTGACAAACCCGGAGACGAGGATGAGGCTGAGTTATCCCCGGAAATTCCCCTCGAGGCGCGAACTCATTCGCTCATTGATTTCGATTCTGAGTGGTATTCTAATATCTAGTTCTTTGCATGTATACCCCATTGCCGCACGGCGGAAAAAATTCTCGGAAACGCGATGATTTTGGGTCACGTGTATGATCACGTGAACGTAATTTACCTGTAATTTACAGGGGAAAAACTCTAGATTCTGGTCCCAACCGGTACGTTACCGGGGAATTAGGCCGCAGAGGTTTTTCCCGCAGCCCTATTGTGGGTTTTACGAAGCAGCTCCTCTATCCCAAAATGCAAAATCACATGACGTTTCGCACCATCTCGTGATCCACCTTCAATTGGGTGAGCCACTTTATCGGGGTCCCGTCCCCGTCCACACAATCTCTTTAACGCAACCCGAACGTCGTTGGCAACCACAGACTCGTGTTTGCGTTATAATAAGCATATGTCGTCTCAATCATCTACTGTCTATTCCCATGTCTGCAAAAGCCGAGGCAACCGCCGTATCATCTCTCGCGCCTCCTCGGAATTCGCTGCGCTCTTCGTTTGTTGGAGACGGAAAGCTAATTTAGTTTATCCTGTTGCTTATGACAACTGGGCTTTATGAGGCTTTATGCGTGGAGAAAGCCCCGTTGCGGGTTCTGCCGCGCTCGCGCGGGCGTAAGGGTATAATAGCTAACCGAGTCACACCAACCTGAGTGTGACCTGGTCGTCATGCTGCGGCAGTAAATTGGACCCTATTGGACCTCCGCAAGACAGTCTCAGTCAAAAATGACGTCATCGTCATTGTTCCAGCTGTCGGTTACCATCGTCGAACTGTTCTCTGATGTTATCTTTGTCCTTTCTCAGGATCAGGCGGTTGTCGCTGGGCAGGTATCGTGGGCGTTGTTTGAGGCTCGCTTCGCTCCCGAACCAGATGCCTCGATACCTTACCCATGACTAGCGCAGGCGTCTCGAGAGCTCTATAGACTCCTCCTTGCCGTTTTGCAGTGGCGTCATCCCCGTCAAGCCAAACGATTTGGGCATCTTCTATAGGAAAGAGGACATCTCGCAGTAACGTCGGCGTTTCTTCCCAACGTAATAGATCATTGACATTTCTACGTCCGTGGTTGGTTGAAGCTCCATCACTGCCCTAATGATTCACTTGAACACCTGGCAAATACTTGTGAGCCAGCCGGCTTCGGAAGAAACAAGGAAAATATATACGACGAATCCTACAGAAAGGCGGGAAAACTTAGTTCGGACTTTTTCAGGCCTATGCTGGATGTCAAAGCTGTCGGGTTGATAGATCTTGTCCTTGAAAGATTACTCCGTGGCTCTAAAGAAGACAAAGTGATTCGTGCAGAGCTGTACAACCTTAACGTTTATGGTGGGGAATATTTCCCGATTTGATTCTGACCTAGATCATCGATCATTGAACAGGCGAAGGGTCCTTTTTCAAGGCGCATGTGGATACGCCCCGCAGTGAAAGCATGTTCGGATCTTTGGTCATCTTCTTTCCAACGGCCCACGAAGGCGGATCCCTTTTGATGAGAAAGAACGGTGTTGAATGGTCCTTTGATTCCTCAAAGGTTCTGGCCGACGATGGCGGACCTCGACTCGGATACGTTGCGCTATATAGCGATGTCGAGCATGAAGTTGCAGTCGTCACCTCTGGACATCGTATCACGATCACCTATAATCTCTACTTTGACAACCAGAACTCTCGCAATCTCCCGAAACCACTGTCTTCCGTGTTGGCCATGAATAATTTCAAAGATGAACTGTCTACTCTTCTGATCGATCCCGAATTTCTCCCCGACGGTGGTTACCTAGGTTTCGGTCTAGAATATGCCTATTCCCTATCGAATTGTTGGTCCAAACTGAGTGATCTCGAGAACCGCTTGAAGGGGGTTGATGCAGATCTCATGCAAGCATTCAAGGAGCTCTCACTTGTCACGTCCTTTTGGAGTGTAATCGACCATGACGGCGATCTGTTTGCATGCGAGAACCGTGTCCCCGATACTGACTCAGAGTCGGATTTTGGACATTCTAAAAATTTCATGGAATGGATGGTTGCAGACGAAGGAGCCTTAGTCCTGAAATTCGACGACCGCTATAGGAAGGTCGATACCCGTATTAATTGGGTGAAAGATTTGGTGAAGGCGCACTGGGGAGAGCAATCGTTCATCAATTACGGAAACGAGAGCTACACTGATCATGCTTATCACAACGTTGTTGAAATTCGTACGTTCGTTACTTATATCTTTTCAGTCGAGCATAGCCGCTATTCTATTATTTGTCACTATTTGTTCCTACTTACATAATACGCTCTTTTGGACACGTATTTTCTTCGTGTACCTCAGTCTTCGTATCTGAAGGACTGAGGTATGATACCACTCTTTTATGTTATATATTACCTACTAAACATTAGTTTAGACATATCTATCTTTACAGGTAATAGAACTAAGTCTTCGTATCTGAAGGACTGAGACATATCTATCTTTACAGATAGACCTTCAGGTTTTCACACGTCAACAGGTTATGGGCCCCGATAGCCTTAACTATTAAAAGACTCAATTGAACACTATCGCAATCCACTCACGCTCGCAAATCTAATCTAATGGCTGCCGCTGCCGCTGCTGCAACCCCATTGCCGTCCTCTCCGAACCCTCAAGTTCAGACCAGCTCTACTCCTTCCCAATCCCATCCAGCTCCAGGTTCTAATCGCCTGTATGACATCCCATCCCTCGAAAACGACGCCGCGAACTTCCAGACGTGGAAATTCCGGATCCAAACGGTCCTCGACATTCGAGGGCTGTGGTCAATCGTAGATGGAACAAAATTGTGTCCCGCAAGTACTCAACTTGAGGAACACAGTCATTGGAAACGGTTAGACAAGGAGGCAAAGGCGCAAATATGTCTCACCTTGAAAGACGAACCTCTAAACGGAGTCTTGCATGTGACGACATCAAAGGAGGTCTGGGAGAAACTATGTGAGCGCTACGAAGGGAAAGGCAAGCAAACACAAGCCTACCTCATCGGGGAACTGTTCCGAAGTACCTTCTCCGATGATTCACCTCTTGAACCGCAGCTCAACGCCATGCGTCATAAAGCCCACGTGCTTTCGTCGCTCGGTCTCAAGTTGGAAGATACGCTGATAGCGATTGCAATGGTTATCTCACTTCCCGAATCCTACTCGACACTCCGAACGATCCTAATGTCCACGGAAGACTCGCTTTTGCCTGACTCCGTTATAGCCCAAGTCCTAATCGAGGAGAAAAGCCGTAGAAATCCTTCGCAAACGGCCCTCCTTGCTCATGGTGGGAAAGGCAAGGGCAAAGATCAAAAAGGAGACAAGTCGAAGAAAAAGTGCGCTTACTGTAAAAAGAAAGGCCACTTGAAGGATGAATGCCGTCGTCTCAAAGCTAGTGAGAACAAAGAGCAAAAGCCGTCAGGCTCCAATTCCGAAAAGGAAAAGAAGGATGGGGAACTTACCGCGAAGGTCGCCACTATCGCTGAGCAACCTGCCGAAATCAGAATCCCTCCGCCTCTTTGTCGCCAATGCTCTTGCAGAACGGTCAAGTCTCCTCGTAAAGTGGATCATAGACTCAGGTGCTTCGTCACCCATGAGTTCACAGCGCAATTGGTTCCACATGTACCGAGATATCTCCCCACCGAAAAAAGTCTGGCTAGGCGACGAACGTTATATTCTCGCTACGGGAATTGGTCAGCTCCATCTTCAAATGGATCTTGGTGGCGGAAAGAAAGGTCTTACCATTATTCGGACAGCGTACTACGTGCCTGACCTTAGCGGAAATCTCATCTCCGTATCCTACTTGACCAAACGAGGCTACTCAGTCAATTTCGACAATAGCGGATGTCACATCTTCAGCAAAAGCCGAGAACTGTGTGGAGTAGCCCAAGAAGTCGACAATCTTTACATCTTGAATGCCAAACCAGTTATCCCCTGAACGCGCCTACGTCTCTCGCACAATGAGAGAGATGAGCGAGAATAGCGACTTAGAGTCTGCAACTCTCGAATCGGCACTCGTCGCCCGGACCAAAAAGTCCAAGGCACCACTCGGGATTTGGCACCGTCGATTCGGTCATATAGCGCTTGACGGCCGTCAAACAGCTGTTGAGCCGCAAAATGGTAACCGGCATGGAACTATCTTCAAAAGACACACACGGATCGACATGCGTGCCCTGCCTAGAAGGGAAACAAACTCGAGACGAAATTCCAAAAGAATCCACCAACACTCACCCTCGGATACTCCACCGCATCCATTCGGATCTTTGTGGACCTATGCAAACACAAGCACGTCAGGGCGAATATTATTTCCTCACGTTTATTGACGGAAATACTCACTACGTAAAGGTGAAGCTACTCCGCTCCAAAGACGAGACTTGCAAAGCGCTCAAAGCGCTTATCGAGCGCGCCGAGGTTGAAACCGGGGAACGGGTGAACTACTTCCGTAGCGATGGTGGAGGCGAATTTGGATCAAAGGAATTGACTGCATATTTCGAGTCAAAAGGTATCCACCACGAGAAGACAAACTCCTACACACCGCAGGAGAACGGGATCGCCGAACGTATGAATCGGACGATCGTTGAAATGGCCCGCACGCTTCTCACGGATGCCGATCTTCCAAATCGTTACTGGAGTTTTGCTGTCAACTACGCCGTATACGTCTTAAACCGGTCACCAACTCGCACCTTAAAAAACACCTTAACTCCGCACGAAGCTTATACCGGCAATAAGCCGTCTGTCGCACATCTCCGAATCTTCGGCTGCAAGGCCTATGCTCATGTTCCGAAAGAAAAACGTCAGAAACTGGACAAGAAAACGATGGAATGCATTCACCTGGGTTATTCCGAACACAAAAAGGCCTATTTACTCGTTCATCGTTCGAGTGGGCGCATTGTGGAATCCCGGGACGTCCATTTCGACTGAAGGCGAACTTGTAGAGCCTACCAGAGTCAGGATTGAGACTGAAGTTACCCAAGATGAAGCAGAAACAAGAAACTCACCTGCTGAGGACGTAAATGACTCAGAATCTGATTCAGAGTCATCTGTGGATCTTGAAGGGCTTCTGGACGTCAAAAGCGACGACGACGACGACGGAGATGACTCAGATTCGTCATCTAACAGCTATGGGACAGCAGGGAGCACTGCTGATGGTGTTTCACCACCTAAAAACGCTACAACTCGTCCTGGCGGATCCGTAATCGAATTTCGCGCCACGCCGACTTCACCGTCGGATTCAGCGACCTCGAAAACCCCAGGAACCAGTTCAACTCACCTTAGAAACTCCAATCTACCGCCTGTACAGCCTTATCTACCTCCCACTGCTGAAATTGATGAACCTCGTCGTTCGACAAGGATCCGAAGAGCGCCGGTGCGCGATGATGATGAAAGATACTTCAAGTCGTCATATGGAAACCGGACCGCCCATCAATTGAGTGGAGGAGCGAGTGTGGCAGGAGGAGGACGAGGAGATAACGAGGGAGGAGATGTGACGCAAGTCACACATGTGACCGACGAGAATGCCAGAACGGCCGCCCTGGGCGACCCACTCACCTTTCACGACGCCATGTCCCGTGAGGATTGTGAGCAATGGAAGAAGGCATGTAATGAAGAGCTCGAAACGCTCAAGAAGTTTGAAGTCTTTGAGGAGGTTCCACGACCACACGATCGCAAAATTGTCGGATCTAAGTGGGTCTTTAGGATGAAGATGGGACCTGATGGTCAAATCGAGCGCTACAAGGCCCGTCTCGTCGCCCAAGGTTTCTCGCAGGTAGAAGGTATCGACTATAACGAAACTTTCGCACCAGTGACGAAATTCAACTCAATACGACTACTTCTCGCCCTCTCTGCCCGTTTTGACTGGGAAATTCACCAAATGGACGTCAAGTCTGCTTTTCTGAATGGGGAACTCGAAGAGGAGATCTATATCCGAGTCCCACCTGGCTACAACGCTGCTCCCGGAACTGTCTGGCGACTCAAAAAGGCTCTTTACGGTCTGAAACAGGCAAGTCGAGAATGGTACCGAAAATTCTCAAGTGAACTTGGCGCTCTCGGTTTCACTCGAATTCAAGCCTGACCACTGCGTTTTCTACAAGAACGTAAATGGCCACCACATCATAATCGCGGTCTACGTCGATGACAACCTTATCATTTCCGACTCACCAGATCTCGTGACGCAAACGAAGAAGGACCTCAGTTCACGCTTCGACATGACGGATCTCGGCGAGGTTCACTGGATTCTAAACATGGAAGTCACACGCGACCGACCAAAGCGAACCATTAGGCTATCCCAATCGCAATACATCGAGGATATCCTCGAAAGACATGGAATGGCCGACTGCAAACCAGCAGCTACCCCAATGGAGGCAAACCTCAAGCTCGAGAAACTCGACGCCGCTGAAGTGAACGTTACTGAGTATCAACGACTCATCGGTTCACTCATGTACGGATCTATTGGTACTAGATTCGACGTTGCGCATGATGTGGGCGTACTTTCACGCCATAACCATGCACCTGGCAAACGACATCACACTGCTGTCAAACGAGTATTCCGCTACCTTCGAGGCGCCTCCGACACCTATATTCTCTACGACGGCAAGTCCGCTATTGAAGGACCAGTAATCTACTGCGACGCAGACTGGGCAGGCGATCCTAACGACCGCAAGTCCGTTTCCGGATATACTGCTATCCTCTCCGGTGCCGCTATCAGCTGGTCATCCAAAAAGCAAGCAACCGTCTCTCTTTCCTCTACCGAAGCCGAATATATCGCCGCTGCCCGCGCCGCTCAAGAAGCAACCTGGATTCACACTTTCCTTTCCGAGATTGGTCATCCACTCAAAAAACCGATTACGCTCTACGTGGACAATCAATCTGCCATCAAACTCATTCAAAATCCAGTTGCACATGACCGGACAAAGCATATCGATATCAAATACCATTTCGTTCGAGACACTCAAGCTAGAGGAATCATCAAAGTCGAGTATTGCCCGACAAATGATCAAGTTGCCGATGTTCTGACAAAACCGCTATCACGCGAAAAACACAAGCGTTTTACGGAGCAGATGGGACTTAGAACTGCCTAGCTCGCCTGAGTGGGCGTGTTGAAATTCGTACGTTCGTTACTTATATCTTTTCAGTCGAGCATAGCCGCTATTCTATTATTTGTCACTATTTGTTCCTACTTACATAATACGCTCTTTTGGACACGTATTTTCTTCGTGTACCTCAGTCTTCGTATCTGAAGGACTGAGGTATGATACCACTCTTTTATGTTATATATTACCTACTAAACATTAGTTTAGACATATCTATCTTTACAGGTAATAGAACTAGTCTTCGTATCTGAAGGACTGAGACATATCTATCTTTACAGATAGACCTTCAGGTTTTCACACGTCAACAAACGTATGTCTCATAGTGAAAGTTGGTAAGTTAGGAAGGCGCGGGATTCCAGAGTCGCCTCTCAGATGAGGGTGATTTTGGCGATTCGGACGAGGAAGAACATGGTGGCGAGTCAGATGAGCATGGGTTAGACTAGGGTAATAGAGCTTTGGGGGTAAGAAATCGAGGGGCTAACTGAGATGATGAATAAAAAATTGTGATGGAACTCAACACCAATCGATGGATATATGAAATCCATTTGCTGTCATGGATGCAGTACATGTAAAAATGAGCCTTATTAGATTTCTCCTTTACCGGATATCTGGCACTGCTAAACGTCTTTGGTGGCAACGCTCAAGGATGGTGATAATAATAGAATCGTTTGAATTCTATTTTACTCAGACTCTTTTTTGATTCATAATGGGCAGCGTCGGCGCGGTAAATGACCACGGTTGGAATGGAGCATCAAATTCTGACGAGAAGCCGCATTGCACACATACTTGGCTAGATCGCTGGTTGAGCTGATCAATTGATCGTAACCAAGTTGGCGACCCTCCGCAACAAAGGGATGGAAAGTAAGACGTCCTTTCTCCAAAAATGTTAGCTAGTTTACTACTCCGTTGAATAGGGGTATTCGGATATTCCCGTCTGAACTTGGATGGATCTTCGCCATTTCTTCCTCCCCAACGCACCGACAGCTACATTTTCAGAGTGTCCGAAATTCGGACCTCCGTTAGCATAGGATACGGCCTAAAATATCCGTTAGAAAAACTCATAATAATAAATTATGTCAAGGTTCCCAACCGTGATACATTTCATTAAAGCACAGGCCGAAGGGTCGCGGTGGTACTGATGTAATCGGTATCCAGTGTCATAATTCCTGTCAGCACTTTACACTCTTCTTTTGATGGTCGCACGAGCTCAGAGGGCCCTCCAATTCCGTGATTGTACTAATAACATTTACACATAACAGACCGCGAATAGATTTGCGCCTGATCATGGGCTTGGCTTGTTGCAGGTCAGCAGTGTCGCAGCTGTATATTTGTGCGACTAAAAACTAACCATAATTGCATCTTGTGACTTTTTATACGAAGTTGACCGACCTCTTGAGGTCCGAATTAATCGGGAAGCTCGTACGGCATCAGAAGTTTAACCTGTGTCTTTCAGCCATGCTCAATCGTGTTTGCTGCGCGTTATGATACTGGATATGGATGACAATTAGACCAGTCAATTGAAATTCCAAGAGCGGACCGTAATTCCATGATGCAGAGCACCGCACCCGATTTGGTATGACGAGATGCGCGTTGAGGGGTATTCGATAAATGGAGAGTTTCCTATCCGTAAGCAGGGCCCTCTTTTTCTGCAATCCGCATGTGTTATTTACTGATGTCGCGCCGGGCTACGGGGAGTTTTCTCCCAAAAAAGATTGCCTGGCGCAGGGAGAAGTTGAGATACCGTCGGAGGTTGTGGATCGGCCATTGGTGCAATAACGCGATCTACGCGCTTCCTCAAGTCTCTCAGTAGATCACCTTTATGGTTACTATATTGGAGACGTACCATTTCGCCACACGAACCGGCGGTGTTGAAGTTCGTCCGAATCGGTGTCGGCCACCGGGGAGCTAAAAAAAAAGAGAAAGTCGATTATGTAATGATCGCCCAGCCACCACCGGAGGCAATAGTTATTTACTTGAAGTTACTGTTTATATCCACCTGCCAATCCAGGCGTTTGAACACGAGGCGTAGAGATCCTGCCCAAAGCAGCGTCTACGTATGAATTGACTCATTCTGACTCGCTTATTTTTCCCCGTACAAAGTTGCGGTGACTGCACATTGAGTCACCTGAAATAAAATATCCATCCTTCGAATTTGCCTCTAGTTCAAAGTGGGTAGAGTCTAGGCACGAAACTTTGATTTGATCTAGATTGTAAGACGACAACTACTCTAAACGACTACGATGCTCTATGACTGCTGTGTACTGTAACAAATGAAAAGATATATACAAATATGACAGAAGCACAGCAAGCCCCATCCCGCAAGAGCGACGGAAAGCTTAACCAGAACCAATGTCTATTAGGGGCGAAACAAAAGGAAGGATTGCTATGTGTATTATGAATTAATTGTTGGATAAATGATGCTTTCTCTCGTGTTCGTCGAGCTTGTATTTTCTGGTGTAAGATTTATCGCAAGAG
This sequence comes from Amanita rubescens, assembly GCA_015039365.1. Taxonomy (NCBI): domain Eukaryota; kingdom Fungi; phylum Basidiomycota; class Agaricomycetes; order Agaricales; family Amanitaceae; genus Amanita; species Amanita rubescens. The sequence goes on from WION01000001.1 coordinate 177,866, forward strand.
GAGCAGTAGTGTTTTTTCTTCGAGTGGTAGGAGCCCTCTCGGTGGCGCCTCATGTCGCTCCTCCTGTGCGTTCTGTAGGTGCAGTCCCTGCAACAATAGAGCGTGGCAGAACCGTTCAATCGAATCGCTTCGAAAGAAGGCCCGCGGGTAAGAGCCGTAGGGCGCCCGGGTGGAAAGGACGAGGAAGGCGCAGCACTTTGTCCGGCAGGACCGTGCATAGGATACGGAGAGCTCATCTCCATGGGAGACTGAGGTGGAAGGGAAGAATCACTAACGTCTGTGTAGGCTGACGGCGGTGTCGCAGGTGAGGGGGAAAGAGGCATCTCTAAGTGTCGCGGGAATGGCAGCGCGTCAGCATAGATTATAACTAGAAAAATACTGAATTCCTACCTGGTGACTGGGCTATGACGATAGGCGGCACAGTGTCTTGGCGACCACCGGAAAGGTAGATGTTCTCCTGGGCGCGATTAACCTGACAGAAAAATGAGTCAGACGAACGACAACTTTCTTGCTCTGCACGATATTTACCCATTGATAGTCAGGTCGCAAGCCGACGGTGCTCTGCAAAGATCCCGCAGCCTGATGATGCTCGCTCATGTTGGGCACATTGTACGACGAAAGATTGCTGCGCATGGGAGTGTAGACGCCAGCATCCCCATTTGCAGGGCGCAACATTCCACTACTAGCGCTATGCTGGGAGAAGTGCGCTTGTTGTTGAGAGACGCGAGGACGACGATACGGGTTGGAGAAGCAGAAGGCGGGGAAGATAGAGGACATGATTACAGCTAAGGAGAAATGAACACAGCTTTAAGTATCAAGTGACCAGGTCAAACTGTCCCACAAAGTAGACCTTTTGGTATAGAACGGATCTCATGATGTCGCTCTACGTGAGCAGGAATGTATTGGTGGCACTGTTCCTGGAATGGCACTCAGGAGGCATGATGAGCTTGAAAGACACTCAGGCCGCAGTGACCACAATGGACCTTCGTCAATGTGCCGTCATATCGGCTTATTCCACACGCAAATCAGCATCCTGACGCCGGGACGCGTGTTCTTGCTGTCATCGAAATAGAAGCGACAGTCGCGGGAGAAGCAAACAGACTGAAAATAATGTTCCCATATCAATGGATGTTTGTCAACTCGCGATTTCGCATTCGTCTCGCACTCCTTATCTGCCTGTGTGTCGAGGCTTGGACTATACAGCAATGGAACGGCCTGTCATCGAGTAGTGCGGAGAGTACGGAGATGGAGAGACGGCGCGAACCGACGAGCACGGGGTGGCATGGTGGGGCTGGGATGGCGCAGAGCTCCGGTGCGCGTCGCACGCCCCTGCACAGGCGCATTCTCCATTCCCCAACTAGCCGACTTCACCGCCTGTGTCCACCAAATTATGCCGTGATGCGACCTTGGGAGGGTAACCCGCAACGAGATGGGAATGTGCTTTAGCGCCGCCCAAGTACTTGTGGGGATAAAAGAGCCAGACACGTGTTGCCTATAATTGTCACTTACATGAACAAAAACCTTGGGCGCATTGGTTTGCGGGGAAACGCAGTGCATATCACGACATTGCTGTTAAAGGCGAGGACAGCAAAGTTGCCATTCGGAGGGCACTCGTGAACGCCTCCATTAGTCCGTGAGAGTAGGGAGCATTGCATGCTCTCAGACCGTCCTCTCTCGATCTCGTAAGCGTAAAGAGTGTCACCTAATAAGGCATTCCTTTGTCGGCCTTATGGTCCCCCCATGTGGGAACGTGGGGAACTTCGCATGATGTCCTCAATTGAACAAGCAGAATGAAACACGGCTGATCGCGTGTAAATCCCGCGTCGTCGCCTCGGATTTTGACTCTTGCATGACGTATGCGGCACTCTGCTGTAGCAGCCCACAGCAGAACGCCCAGCGTCAACAGCATAAATCTACAATAGCGCAGACCGATTATCATGGGGATAGACACTTTCGTGTACCTCTACCACACAGCTTTGTATAGCCTCCTGTACATGATCTTTGAGCGATTGAGATCTTGTGGGAACGGGAAAACATACGTGCTCACCTGGCACAGCGCCATCTCAGACAAATTGGGATAGAGCGGGCAAAGTTAATGGCATCTGTATTCCCAAGGGCCAGGCTCTCGGTTGAGTTTGACTTATGTTACTGAACGCAATTGGGTTAGGCTGCATCGGTAGTATAGCTTTTGCGCGGGAGACATTATGAAACGTGGTGTTGGAATTGGCCGCCTACGTATTTGGACAGAATTGGCAGCATTTCCATTCCCGAGAACGAGGCCGTTGCTTCTGAGATCGTTGGGTTTGACGATTGGATGCCATCAAATCCGGATTATGAAGAACCTGCCATATCGATTATATATGCGTGGGATCTGGTGTTACTGAATCCGATTAGAGTCAGGCCACTTATATGCGGGAGAAATTAGGGCGAGATGTGGTGGTCAAGAGGAAAGTTCAGAGTAGATATATGCGCAAGTGCCACCAACCCGTGGCCGTGAACGCTACAACGGCGCATACAACAGCATCGTCAAGTAGCAACGCTTTTCATAGCGACAGTACTGATAACAATGTTATCCACAGCTTGTCTCTCTCCCACGTCACTTATGTTCTTTGTCCATGATTCGTTGTTCAATTTATGATACTGCGAAATGTCAGCTTGGCAGCATATATCTCCTCGACAAACACACACCTTCTTGATTGTGGCCCAATCCGTCAAGCTCCCCAATGTGTCTAGGGGCACCAGCGTACCCTGAACGACCCGAGCCATCTTTTCTTGTGCTTCTGCAACCGAGAGCTCTGATCCGCACACCCGCACGACGAGAAGAGCGGTGGAGTCAGAAGAGTTGGAGTTGGAGCTGGAGTTGGAAGGAAGACCATATCGACGGATCGCCTCTGAGATCTAATGGTACGTGCCTATACTGTCAATAAAAAAATCTCCGATGTGTAACCCAAACAACGGAACGCACATTGTTGGTTGGATTCAGCGCCCACAAAATTTCAGAATGTACCGTTTTCGTTCTCAGCGCCTTTCCCGTCTCGGCAAGTATAGCTTGGTATATTGCCGTTTGCAGGTGAAGTTTGCTAGTGATGAGGTGGGGATTGAGGAAGGCAAAGTTGACTGCTTCGCGTTGGGCTTCTGCGGCTGGTGTGCAATCGGGTGAGTCTGAGGGTGGGAGAAGAGAAGCATCAATGATTTGTTGCCGAAGGTTGGATAAAGTCAACGGGGAAAGAGACGAGAAGAGAGCAATGTGAGCTCGAGAAGATGAAGGGGGGAATGAGGGGAAATGCAGGGTCTCCATGATGGATGCGTTATGCAAACATGTGGTCGGAATCAAACCTGCGCAGTTCAAAGTGAGGCTCACGCGCTGTTCCTGTCGATCTATTACTATTATGTACTCTAAGGAATAGGTACTTTAAGTAAGACCTGGCATCAGATTCAGTAGGGATTCTGGCCGCTCAGAGTCAGATTTAGAGCGCTCAGTGTCAATGTCAAGGTTCAATCCGAAATACTGTGGCTGCAACGTTCCCATCGCGAGTCTTTCAATCCTTCACGTGCACAAACCACCGTTACGTTCTTGTAGAACCATGCATAGTATGAATCGCAGGACTGCCGGGAAACGGCCCGGGCGTAACAAATGGTCACGTCACAGCCTATAGCGAAATTTGCGGTCGTCAGTGCTGTTTCATTGACGGTGAGCTTCCTTAATTAAATTTGAGCCCCAGCTTACGCGTAGCAGATGGACTTAATCAATAGTGAACGCGCAAGCCCGTTTCAATCACAAAATGATCATGCCAGTGGCGAGTCGCAGGAGAACACTCTCAGTCTCACGCAGAAGCAGGAACGTCTGAAGCATATCGAGCACGAAATCGAACATCTTATTGAAATGAAGAGAGAAATAGAAGGAGACCACATTCGCCTAGGCGTCGCATATGCTCATCGTAATCATGCCACTCGGCTTCCGAACGAAGTTCTCAGTCGCGTATTCGTTCTGATTGCACAGGATCACGGGTCCGTGGATTTTCCTATCCGCAAAAAAGATATTCCTCCACAGTTTGCCTTATCGCACGTGTGTTCATACTGGCGAAGTGTGGCGCTTCGAACATCCGAGCTGTGGAGCAACACGTTTCTCCAATACTCGCCGGACAGGAATATTATCCGTATTCACCAGCGATGGCTCCTACGAGCTGGAACATTCCCAGTTACACTGACCATAAACTTCAATAAATCTTTGAATGGATATCAAATCGCCGACGCGTTGCGGAGCATTCTTCCGCCCTTGGAGGTCAAGAGGCTCTACCTTGATCTAACATTCCAGAAGTTCATGGAATTATCTACAATATCTGAAACTACGTTCTCAGGTCTTGTGGAGCTTGAACTCAAACTTGCGCTTTGTCAGAGTGAGGTTAACACAGAAATCCAAGACCCCCATCATTTGATGGCTCGACTTCGCTCTGTATCATTCTATAGTGATAAAGGCTGCGACTTGGATCTCTGGCTCCATAAACTCTCTTCAAGTCTGCCATGGAGCCAGCTACGATCCATGGACGTCAATGTCATACCCTCAGATTTGAGGATCATTGTTAATATTCTCCGCCAGATGCCGATACTGCAATCGCTCAGCTTAGTAGTGGCTGAGTTCCACCTCAATTCAAGCTTAGAAGAGCTGACCCTGCCTTCTTTATTGGACTTTAGCCTGGAGATCCAGATAGACACGGACATAGGCAGGATGGAGATTGACGAGATTCTCCGCAGTTTCACTTGCCCTTGCCTCACCAAATTTACGCTCACATCAGACTGGGCTGGTTGGACACACAAAACGTTCGGAATTCTCACGCAACAGTATAATATGCAAAATCTTCAAGAGGTCAAATTCGTCGGTGGTTTTGCACTTGCGCTATCAATCTCTTCCATCTTACGGAATGCACCTATGTTACGCTCACTTTCGGTTAGACGGAATGGGATACTGGATGATCAAGCTATCGCGGGGATATCAGACGGTACTCTCGGGCGATGTCTTCAGAGGTTGGAAATTTCTACCGGCAGTGACCTTGGGGAGGTACTCGATATGGCGGCCGCACGCAAGAAAAAAGTTGATGAGATGATCAAAAATGGTTGCGGCTGGAAAGAAGAAATCACACTTTTGAATGAAATTGATTTCGTTAACGACTCTGACTGTAAATTGAAATGTGATGACGAAGAGGTCTGGGCCTTGGAGGAAGCAGGCATCACTATATCACAATACGATGCTAATGTTTGAATTATCCTGTTCTGTACTCAATAGATCTTTCACTGGACTTATCCCTGGTTCATACGCCACCGACAAAGTTCACCAGAGACTACGGTTGATTTTGCAGGATGGGATCATCAGGCGATGGTGCTGGTGCTGTTAAAAGAATGGTGCATTGGTCGCAGGGAGCAAATAAGAATAAAACAGCGCATGTTGCTGTTTTGAACCCTGTCCATTTTCGTCGACTACAGCGTCGTTTAAGAGCACAGTCACATCTCCGCTTGACAGATCATAATAAGACTTCGAAACTCGCGGTCTCCCTGGAAGGCGTAATTGCAGCCCGCACTCGCAAGATAAATAAATAAATCAACTTCGGGTTGGCTGAATGTGTCACTGGAAGCCGCTGTATTACACAGATCACGTACGGCTGGTTTTGTAGAACGTGAGGTACAATAGTCAGAACCTATCTGGACCGTATTTGGCTGCGTCAATGTCTTATCCCTGATCACGTCTAACATATCAACAGTATCCCTGGCTCGCATTCAATGTACACCCCCGAGCCATCTTTTCTTGTGCTTCTGCAGCTGAGAGCTCTGATCCGCACACCCGCACGACGAGAAGAGCGGTGGAGTCGAAAGAGTTGGACTCTTGGAGTGGGACGTTGGAAGGAATCCAACTAGTAGTCACGTGCTATAGGCTGTTTTTTTGGTAGTACGTCACCCTGACCTCTCGCTCCCGAGTCCCCGAGTCCCCGCGCCCAAGACGCGCCATTACGAGTACTGCGAAGTCCGAGTCGACGGTGAGCTTCTTTAGTTCAAGTAAGCGCTAGACTTACACGCACTGATAGATGGACTTGGTCAATGGCGGATATGTAAATCATTGTCATTCGGATGCAAGCGCCATTCGTAGGGACATGATCAAGAAACGGGAGACTTTGAAAGATATTGAACGCGCAATTTCACAGCTTGTCGAAAAGAAGGGTGAAATAGAGAAAGATCTCGTCCGTTTAGGCACCGCTGCTTACAACCGCAATCTTCTCCCGAACGAGATTCTCGGTCACGTATTCATTCAAGTTGTGCAGGATCAGGGACTACCCGTGGCGTTTCCTATGCGAAAAAAAATCGCTCTTCCACAACTTGCCATCTCGCATGTGTGTTCACACTGGCGAAAGGTGGCACTTCGTACACCGGAGTTATGGAGCAGCACGCAGCTCAGCTATTTGATGAAGTATCCTAACCTTGACCATGTTACTTGGCTTCATCAGCGATGGCTTGCAAGAGCTGGGACTTTTCCGGTTTCACTGTCGATAGATTTCGACAGGTCCATGGAGAGCGTTGAGATCGCCTCCTCCTTACAGAAAATTCTTTTACCGTTTCGGGTCAAGAAACTTCATCTTTCCCTTACCTATCCGACATTTGTGGATTTAGCAACATTCTCAATTTCGGAATCCGCCTTATCAGATTTTACTGAAGTGTCACTTGACCTTACTACGGTTTCATCTGATGAGACTTGGAGCGTCGAGAACATTCACTTCATTTCCCGACTTCGGTCCATAAAGCTTTTCAGTGGAGATGAGAACCCTCTAGATGACTGGCTTCGTCGCAACCTTCAAAGTCTGCCATGGAGTCAGCTGCGATCCATGGAGGTCGACTGGATATTCCTAGATAATCTGGGGTTACTTGTCGATATTTTGCGTCAGATTCCAACATTGCAAGTGCTCAAGTTGAATATATACCCTTTCCACGTCGATTCTTTGAAGGCCTTGACCATGCCTTCTTTACTCGATTTCAGCCTGACACTTGAAGTGAACGAGGACCTACTTGGTCCTGAAGTAAATTTTGACAAGATTTTGCGCAGTTTCACATGCCCCTCCCTCACCAAATTCGAACTCTATGGATCCCCTTACTGGACAACTGAAACAGTTGAGATTCTCAAGCGACAGTATAATCTGCAAAGGCTGCGGGAAGTCGAGTTTCGTCGTGCCATCACGGTTGCACTGCCTGTCTCCCATCTATTGCGGAGCGCACCCATGCTACACTCCTTTTCAATTGGGCGCGCTGCTATACTGGACGATGATACTATCATTGGCATATCGAATGGCACGCTTGCACGATTTCTCAGGAGGTTAGAGGTTCACTGCACCTGTGACGTTGAGGAGGTGTTTGGTATGGTGGAAGCACGGAAGAAAACGGTAGATGCACTGATTGACAACGGTTGTAGCTGGAGAGAAGAAATCACTGTTTTAAGGAATGTCGTGGCTCTCGGCAGATGGAAAGATGAATATGGTGAGAGGGTCAGGGCATTGAAGGAGGCAGGCATCTCTATCACACTTGCGGGATACTAGACTTCACCTAGTACACGCACCAAGTCCCTGATGGCATCGGTTCTAACTTCTCCTGCTTATTAAGATTGCATCTAAGAATCTCACATTTAAGGAAAGGTGCATAGCCGGGTACAAACCAGAGCCTCTCCCTTTACGAAGATACAGAAGCACAAGTCGCTGTAATATTCGTGACTCGCAGTCTCAGACCGAACTCGACCACTTCAAATTTCGCGCTTTAATCACCACGTTGTCAAGTCCGATTTGACAGCAAGCGCACACCTGACACGTGCTACATGGACTTGGTCAATGTTGGGCCCGTAAACCCGTCTCATGTCGGATCGAAGCCAAGTAACATCACGATCCAGAAATCTATCAATGACGAAATCGCACAACTTGTTCAAAAGAGGAGGAGACTAGAAAACGATCTTCGCTTAGGCGCTACACTTGGACCCTATGAGCGATGGCTCCTGGGAGCAGGGTTACTCTGTCAGCACGCCTTAGCCACCAGCGCCAAGGGTGGCACCGATGAGGTGGTTGTCATGGTGGGAAGCACGTATGAAGAGAGTCAATCAGCTGATTGACAATGGAAAGAAGATATCGCTATTCTGAGGGATGAAACGATCGGCACCAGGTGCGGAGACAAAGGACGACAGTCTGAGAGGATGGAGGCAGGTATCAATTGACAATATTACATTTTACCCGTTCGTTGCCAAGTAAATCAAGTTCGCCAGCAACGGTACTAGCGGCGGTTTCATGACCAAATTAGAACATGGCGAGCGCTACGTCTCGGTTGGCATCGGTTCTCTAACACGTTGACGTTCTACCATCCGCTTCAGCACATTTTCGGATCAAGGTGGATGTTGCTTACCAGTTCCCGCCATGCCGAAGTCATATAGCGACTCGCTACCGTCCGGTGCTCGGGCTGGCGGGGAGGGTCGTGATCTCCCTCTAAACTTTTGCCTAGGCTTTCTTCCCGCTTTCTGGCCTGAGCGCGAACCTCTACCGTAACCCCGCGTTGGCGTGGAGATCCCGAGAGTTGAGCGCTTGACCAGTTAGATTTGTTGTTAGGTGCATAGCGGAAGAAGTGGTAGCTATAGATATGAGGAGGAGCTAGAGCCATCGTCTCGTTCTTCATATAGTGTCCTGCGAGACTGTCCAATTACGTATCACTTGTGGTAGTCCCCACGTTTACTCCAAAAAGCTTTGTGGTGAGGGAGAGGTCGGGTACACAGAATCAGTTGCTATTAGCAGAGTAAAATGCCCGAGATCGATGCCACGGCCCAGATTCTCCGATTCAGGCGGTGGATGTCCAAGTCGAGCTACGTGGCTGTTTAGTAGCATTTCGGAAGATGGTCGGAGCGTGGTAAAATCCGCTGCGCGGCTCAGAACGTCCCGCCTGCGCGTGTGGTGCAGTGCCATGTCCACTTTGCTCACGTGAAAGCAGTAATATGACGATATGATGCTAGTATAAGGGCTCGGCAGTGAGCACTTGGGCGCATGAGATGAACCTGATTGTTTGGTCACGGAAGTTACCGGTGTTTAATTTCCGGTCCATTTTGTCCCCGGCGTCGCCACGTTCGTCGCCAAGTTGACGGTAAGCTTCCTCATCTAAAGTAAAGGCACAACTTACACGCATTAGATGGACTTGGTCAATGTTGGGCCCGTAAACCCGTCTCATGTCGTGTCGAGACCGAGTAGCATTCGTAACGTCATGATCCAGAAACGGGAGACTGTGAAATCTATCAATGATGAAATCGCACAACTCGTTCAAAAGAAGAGCAGACTAGAAAGCGATCTCGACAGCCTTGGCGCTACACTTGGACCCTATAATCACAACGCTCTCCCGAATGAGATTCTCAGTCTTATATTCATTCTGGTTGCGCAAATGTTTGGACCCGTGTTTTTCCCTATATTCAAAACTAAATTCCCCCCTCAACTCGCCATAATGCACGTGTGTTCACATTGGCGAAAGGTGGCACTTCGTACGTCCGAGCTATGGAGCAACACGTCACTTGACCTCAAGGTGGAGTCAGCGATGGACCAGGGTCTTGATCTTCTTCGCCTTCATGAGCGATGGCTCCTGCGAGCGGGAAAATTTCCGGTTACCCTATCAGTACACTTTTCCGAGCCATCGTGTTACGGAGGGATTGCCGACGTCTTGCGAGTAATGCTTTTCCCCTTACAGGTCAAGAGGCTTCATCTTGACCTAAAATACGGGAAATTCGTGGAATTACCCGAAACCATTTTATCGGATTCTGCGGAATTGGATCTTTGCCTTACATTTCACCAAAGCGATATGGACGTAAACATGAACAACCCGCATCATTTGATCACCCGAATTCGGTCCATAACGCTACGTGGAAGTACGTTCGACGTCTGGCTTGACAAACTTTCACCAAGTTTTCCGTGGGGCCAGTTACGATCCATGGACATCTCCAAACTAAATATACAAAATCTGCAGCTCGTAATCAACATTTTGCGTCAGATGCCAATGCTGCAAGCGCTCCAGTTGAGAATAGCGAAGGAGTCCCAAGTTCAAGACCCCTTAGAGGGTGTGGCCATACCCTCTTTATTGGATTTCCACCTAGAAGTTGGCGTAAATCGGCGTAATGGCCAGGCGCTTGACGGGATTTTGCGCACTTTCACATGCCATTCCCTCACCAAATTCACGCTCTGCACCGCTGCTTATTGGACAAGCGGCACCTGTGAAGTTCTCGGACAACAATATAATATGCAGCGGCTTCAGGAAGTTCAAATTTTCGGCCATATGGTCCTTCCAGTCTCCTTCGTCCTTCAGAAAGCGCCTATGCTACGAGTGCTTTCGGTTAGGCTGGGTGCTATATTGGATGATCAAGCAGTTATGGGCATATCGGACGGTACTCTTGGACGATGTCTTAGGAGACTGAAGTTGGCCATCAAATGTAATGTTGCAGAGGTTCTCAGCATGGTGGAAACACGAAAACAAACAGCCGATGGATTGATTAAAAACGGGTGTACCTGGAAAGAAGAAATAACTGGTTTGACTGACGTGGAAATCAGCATTGACGAAGATAATCCCCGTCAATATAAAGAAAGGGTTAACACATTGAAGAAAGCAGGTATCATTATCACGTTTGTGTAACCTTAATCCAAGTATGTATTGTTTCAATGGACTGTCTTCAAGTTGTCGGACCCTCCAACACCCGACTCATTCATCCCAAGCCTTTGAACCTCAGACGTACGATATTTGTTCTCGTGTTTCTTAAGTTACAAGTCTCAAACGGCTTCGACCCGGCTGAATTGACGGTGGATTGCAGGTGTGGTTGTAGTACGAGTCCGATGGCTGCCAGTTCGCGTGACAGGTTTTATCATGTCACAATCGCGACGACTTCCCCATCAGTGTCGCCACAGTTGTACTTGCCGCAAAGGCAGAATCGACGGTAAGCGTCTTTGATTGAAGGAAAGGTCCGACTTACGCATGGTAGACGGAATTTGCTAATCGGGACGCGATACAACAACGACGACAGATCCATTTATCAGGCAGCTTTGTTGAGGAAAACGATGACAGGTCGCAGGACAGTTTCGTTGGGCCGGCGGGAGAGGAGCCTCAGCCCCCAAGATGCTTAACCGGTGAAGCTCTGGCGAAGGTCTTCAAATTCATGACGAATATGGCGAGAGGACGCAGGACACGCCGCCTGGTTTTGTGAACAGGAGCCACCGACCAAAAACCGCCGTTCAGTATATAACGGTAGGAACTCGATCTTCTTCCATTGTTAGCTGATATAACTGTGCATCGACTTGCAATCGCCCCCCCGCGTTGTCTGCCTCGTTCCCCTGTCGCTACTCGATCACTCCCGTATAAGACTGCCCGCTCAACGACTTATTTGATGATGATGGATCCCACCCATCATCATTCAAGGTGCGTCTCCTAGGGAGGGTAAAGAAGGCTAGCCTTCCTTTCGTCGTGCTTCCCCCCGCCGTGGGCCCCGGCGGGCCTAAGATCCTCCGTGGTCGACCAAGGGCATGTTAAAGTTAAATTTTCTCTTTGTATTTCGGCTTGCGTCGGCTGACGATTTTGGTGCGTCTCTAGTATCGGGAAACATGTTGGAGAGAGGCTGCATTGAACGTCATAGGAGCGGAGGGAAGCGGAAAGACATGCTTCTTATCTGGCCCAAACTTTAGGACGCGTTCGACTTTTCATCGGTCTGACACTTCAAATTAAAATCAAGCTTCATACGGAGGCAATTGATGGCGTCAGTCAGATAGATTGGATGGATGACGTGGAAGTCTGGCTGGAATACTACTACCAGTATTGCATTATACGACACGTATAGGAGAAAATGAATTCACAAGTTTCGCCCCTTTTTCGTTCGAGTCGCCATTCGGAGTCCTGAAGTGAAACCGTGATAGTTTGGTCACGTCACAGTTGCACGTCTGCCAGTTGCCACAAAGTGAGTTCTTTTGATCGAAGCAAAGGCCCAACTTACATGTGGTAGATGGATTCGGCAAACTGTGAGCCTGTAAACCCGTTTCATCCCCGAAATGAAGCAGAAGTGAACACTATTCGCGGTGTCATGATGCAGAAACAGGAGACAATGAAATATATCGAGTGTGAAATCGAACAGCTCCTTGAAAAGAAGAAAAGAATTGAAGAAGATCTCGTTTGCCTACGCGTTGTCCTTGCGCCTCACAACCACAATCGTCTCCCGAACGAAGTCCTCAGTCGTACATTCGTTCTAGTCGCGCAAGATTATGGACCTGTGCATTTTCCTATCCCCAATGACGATCCCCCTCCACAACTTGCCATATTGCACGTGTGTTCACATTGGCGAAGAGTGGCACTTCATACACCCGAGCTGTGGAGCAATACGCAGTTCACTTATCCAACTTACCTTGACCAAGCTATCTACCTTCGTCACTGGCGGCGATGGCTCCTACGGGCCGGAAATTTTCCGGTTACATTATCAATTGATTTCTATAAATCGATGCCTGGGCACGATGACCCTTTCAATTTCAACCTGGTGCAAAAGTTTCTTTTGCCCTTTCAAGTCAAGAGGCTCCATCTCGTCATAACCATAAAGAACTTCGAGGAATTATCGAAGTTACCTGAGAACATATTATCGGATCTGATAGTAGATTTGGACCTTGACCTCATACTTCGTGGTGCTGGGGCAAACATTGACACGCCGCATCCTTTTTTCAGCCGGCTTCGATCTGTAGCATTCCATTGCCATAATTTTGATGTCTGGCTTGATAGACTGTCCCAACTTGGTCTGCCATGGAGCCAGCTACGATCCCTGGATTTCAGCCACACATTTTCCCAAGCGGATCTGCACCCTCTTATCAATATCTTGCACCAGATTCCAATGCTACAAGTGCTCGCCTTAAAAATATCCGAGTTTCAGATCGGTTCCTTAGAGGCTTTGTTGATGCCTTCTTTACGAGACTTCACGTTGATGGTCAATTCGGAATCGGAGACCGAGGGGATGATAGATATTGACGAGATTCTGCTCAATTTCACATGCCCATCCCTCACCAAATTCAAACTAGCTGCATACAACTTTTGGACGTTCAAAAGCTTCGAGATTCTCCAGCGACAGTATAACATGCAAGGCCTTCATGAAATCGATTTTACTCGTTTTCCGCTGCCAATTTCTTCTATTTTACAAAATGCACCTGCACTACGCGTGCTTTCAATCGAACATGATGCAATATTGGACGACGCAGCTATCATTGGCATATCAAGGGGCACTCTCGGAAGATTTCTCATGGAGTTGGACCTTTGCGTTGCCTGTGACATTGATGAGGTGGTTGGTATGGTGGAAACGCGCATGAAAACGGTCAATCAAATGTTTGAAAATGGTTGTAGCTGGAAAGACGAAATCGCCATTTTGAGGGATGTAATGGTTCGTGGTGATGGTAAAAGTGTATGCCAAGAGAGGATCGATGCATTGGAGAAGTTGGGTATTAATTTTACAATCCAGTAGCATCAATGCAATACACTGTAGGATACTGGCGACCATTGCGGAATGACAATTGCGTTGCAAGTCAGTGCCGCCCGGCAAGATCATTGTTTCTAAGCAAACTTCCATGCCAACTTGTCCGGGCGGGTGCGCTGCTACCGCACTACAATTTGAGGTTCCCAGTTTCCCTTGTCCATTTCCTGATCCCCTCTTCAACCATAAACAACCTCCGCTATCAATGATGAGTAACGTTATGTATAAACCGTGGCTGTGGAAGGGAATGAGGGATATAACGATTGCGGAGCATCGTTTCTTCGCTAAGTCATTGCTCAATGTGTACACTGAAGGCAGGTAAAGGGTAGGGACGACGCGATTACTAGATGAGATGGGGAGCAGAAAATAGAGCTGGCGGCAAGAACAAGAGACATATTTGGTTGGACTAGTGGGTATTCTCGGTACTTCGAGTTCTACGTGTTCGTTATTTATGTACACGACTCCTGGTTTGAATTGAGTGAACAGAAACTCACCCCTTGTGCATGACGACTGGCAGACTCATCTTTCCCCTCAGTCGACCTAGAGTAAGCACGGGACGCACGATCACGTCTTGCGGCAGTATGGCTCCCTTTTCCGCGTTTCCAACCACTGGCAGGAACTCTTCATACCGATTGCTCTACTAAAAAAAGCGTCAATGAACGATTCTCAACCTTCGACTTCAAAAAAAAGCTCATCCGCGTATATTCACCTCTGCTTTGTCGCTTCGCCAAGGTGAACGGCTCACATTCCCATATCCCTTCACTGTTGCTAGGGGGGTCGTTATCTTCCCATTCCGGTCCCTTCACTCGCTCTTTTTTCCATCTCCACTATTCAATCCTCGTTTCCACCGATGCAGTCGACACTGACCCCAACCTGCGGTGGCCCGGCCGTTTTTGCTTCGAAGTTCTGCGTGCGAAGTAAGGCCCAAGTAAGGCCCGGGGACTCGGAGGACTCTGGACACCGAGACTTGGTCTGACAACCCCTGTTGGACGTGGACAACACAACGCCAAATAGAGCAAACGTTAGGGGCTGCTCTTGCCGGTGTGCCTCATAAATTCCTCTCTTACATTCTACCTTGCCTCCAGTGCACTTCTCCGAGTCTGAACCCTTTTTCATCAGCCTTCTGTTGCCGGCCGATCCCGTCGCAGTGGCCTGCTGATTTGGTTACACCGGCAAGTGAAGACTTCACAATATTGAACCCGCATTTACGGCGTGCTTTAAAGCTACTGGCAAACTAAAGGCTCAGCCTTTTACACCGTGCGTGATAGATGGACCCCGCTAAAAATGGACAAGTAAGCCAGTTTCAATCACCAAACGACTCCTATCGCCAGTCCAGCGCCATTCGCGGTGCCATGATCCAAAAGTATGAGACTCTGAAACATATCAAGCGCGAAATCGCACAGCTTGTCGAAAAAGAGAAGCAAGTAGAGGAAAACCTCGCTCACCTCAGCATCGAGTTGGCACCTCACAATTCTTACGCTTTCCCGAACGAAATTCTCAATCGCATATTCATTCTAGTTGCGCAAGATCACGGACCTGTGCATTTTCCTATCGACGAAATGGAAGTTCCTCCACAATTTGCCATATCGCACGTATGTTCACACTGGCGAAGGGTGGCACTTCGTACACCAGAGCTATGGAGTAATACGCGACTTGCCTATCCGGAAATTCGGATCCTGGACGCCCTTGATAAACCCATGTACCTCTGTTACTGGCAACGATGGCTCCTGCGAGCCGGAACATTTCCAGTTACTCTATGGATAGATTTCCATGGCTCGGCGCTGGACAGCAGGGAACTCGTGAGCGAGTTACAGGACAATCTTTTACCTTTTCAGGTCGAGAGGCTCCGCCTTACCTTGACGTACATGCAGTTACCAACACTAGCGGAGACTACGCTATCAGATCTTAGAGAACTAGAAGTCGACCTTACATTCCCCGCTGGTACTTGGCTGAACCTGAACCTGAACCTCCCGCATCATTTAATTACCAGGCTTCGGTCTATAGCATTCCATAGCAAGTCGGAGCTAGATGCTTGGCTTGATAAATTCTCTCCGAGTCTGCCGTGGAGTCAGCTACGATCCCTAAGCTTCGATGACATGTGTGTCAGGGACCCGAGCATCCTTATCAATATCTTGCAACAGATTCCGACCCTGCAAACACTCGACTTATCACTACGCAGATCACATATCGACGCCTTAACGGAACTGACCATGCCTGCCTTGCAAGATTTCAGCCTGGATGTTGGTTCCGATGTCGTTGATGGGAGAATGCTCGACAAGATTCTGCGCAATTTCACATTCCGCTCCCTGTCCAAACTCAAACTTTCCACGTATAGCTCCTGGACAACCGAGAGCTTGGACATCCTCAAGGGACAGTACAATATGCAAGGACTTCAAGAAATCGACTTCGTTCGTGGCTGCCCGCAGCCAATTTCTCTGATTCTGCAGAATGCACCTGTGCTACGCACGCTTTCAGTCAAACGGAATGCTTTATTAGACGATGAAGCTATCATTGGCATATCCAGCGGTGCTCTTGGACGATTTCTCAGAAAGTTGACAATCAAGGCTACTGGTGGCATCGATGAGGTGATTGTCATGGTGGAAGCACGTATGAAGACAGTCAATCAGTTAATTGAAAATGGTTGTACCTGGACAGAAGATATCGCTATTCTGAAGGATATAACGATTTGTACCAGGCGTGGAGACAAAGGGCGAGAGTCTGAGAAGGTCATTGCATTGATGGAGGCAGGTACCAATATTACATTTTACCCTTGAAATACATACATTTCCAAGTTCGCTAGCAATGGTGCTAGCGACATTTTACGAGGGTTGCCATGACCAAATTAGAACATGGCGAGCGCTACGTGTCGGTTGGCATTGGATCTCTAAGTGCTTCATCGCATCTGACGCTCTACCATCCGCTTCAGTACATTGTCGGATCAAGGTGGATGTTGCTTACCAGTTCCCGCCATGCCGCAGTCATTCAGCAATTCACTACCGTCCGGTGCTCAGGCTGGTAGGGCTCGAGATGATCTCCCTCTAAATTTTTACCTACGCTTTCTTCCCGCTTTCTGGCCTAAGCGCGAACCTCTACCGTAACCCTCATAACAGAAACAAGGTCCACGATCGTCATCACGTCTTGTCAGATCCATATTTCCATTGTTTCCTACTGACCAGTCAGAAACGCGCCCCACGCTCCAAGAGAACACTCACTCTTGAGGCCCATCGAGTCAATCTTTTACACACTAGACTTTGTGGTGATAGGTTGCAATCATCAATCCCTGCATGTTCCCTTCCCGCCAAAGAGTTGGTGCCAGACGCGGTCGGACATGGTCTGAAGGGCGAAGCGTTCCTCTGGGTGTTTCCCTCTGGTCAATGAGTTGGTGCCAAACGCGCTCGAGGGAGCCGTTCCTCTCTTGTTGTATGAATATGCGCCAGATCAGACTTGAGAGCTGGATCTTTGACGTGGGCAGATTCCGTGCGAGAGGGTTGATCACATCAGTCACGGTCACCGTACTCTATACCACGGTAGCCAACTGGAATCGACGGTAAGCTTGAAGCTTGAATCCTTGATCGAAGGAAGAACTCAACTTACACATAGTAGATGGACTTCTTCAATAATGGACTAGAAAACCCGTTTCTTTCGCACAAGGACTCTCACGTGGCCGCCATTCGTGATGCCATGATGCAGAAACGGGAGATTTTGAAATCCATCGACCGAGAAATCGAACAGCTCGTTGAAAAAAGGAAAGGAATTGAAGAGGATCTTGTTCACCTAGGCATCGTGGTTTCGTCCCACAATCACAATCACAATCGCCTTCCGAATGAAGTCCTCAGTCGCATATTCATTCTAGTTGCGCAAGATTATGGACCCGTGCGTTTTCCTACCCCCAGATTAATGGATCCCCCTCCACAACTTGCCATATCGCACATGTGTTCACATTGGCGAAGAGTGGCACTTCATACATTCGAGCTATGGAGCAATACCCACCTTACGTACCCGTCGAGGAGAAACATTGTCGAAGCTGCCTACCTTCGTCGCTGGCGGCGATGGCTTATGCGAGCTGGGACGCTCCCGGTTAGGCTGTCAATAGATTTTGAATGCTCGCTCTTGGACAGCGATGAAATTCCCAACGTGTTGCAGACGATTCTTCTGCCCTTTCGTGTCAAGAGGCTCCATCTTTCCCTAACCTATAGGGACTTGGTGGAATTATCAACGTTCTCCGAGGCCAGTTTATCGGATCTAATGGATTTGAGCCTCGATCTCACACTTCCTGACGACGAGCTGAACATAAACATGGATGATCCGCACCATCTTATCACCCGGCTTCGATCTCTAGCGATTTACGGTGACGAGTTAGATGTCTGGCTTGGTAAACTCTCTCCAACTTTTCCATGGAGCCAGCTACAATCCCTGGATCTCGGTTTTGTAGCGGATTTGCAACCCCTTATCGAAATCTTGCACCAGACTCCAAACCTGCAAGTGCTCAGCTTAGAGATACAGAAGTTTCAAATTGACACCTTAGAGGGGTTAACCATGCCTTCTTTACGGGACTTCTGCCTGACAGTTAGCGAGGACGTGGAAGAGGGCACAGATCTTAATGCGATTCTGCACAGTTTCACATGCCCATCCCTCATCAAACTCACGCTACACGCATATAGCTCCTGGACAATCGAAAGCTTTGAGATTATTAAGCGACAATATAATATGCAAGGACTTGAAGAAATCAAAGTCATCAACTTTCTTCCGCTATCGACCTCTTTTATTTTACGAAATGCACCTATGCTCCGCACGCTGTCAGTTAGAGGCGCCGATGCTATATTGGACGACGCAGCTATCATTGGTATATCAAGTGGCACTCTTGGACAATTTCTCACGAACTTGTGCCTCAGCCTTACCGATTGTGATGCCAATGAGGTGGTCCATATGGTGGAAGCACGCATGAAAACAGTCAATGCATTGATTGAAAATAGTCGTAGCTGGAGGGAAGATATCACTATTATAAAGGACGTAACAGTTTATACCAGGGCTGGGAGAAATGAAAAACGAAAGTCTGAGGGGGTTATTGCCAATGCAAAGCTGAAGGAGGTAGGCATCAATATTGCTTTGAAATAGTAATAACACTGGCATACTGCTACTAATAAATCTGATCTACTTGAGAACATGATAATTGCCTCTAACATGGGCTGATACTCTACAATCTGTTTCTGGTCAAGGCCCACCGCCAGTAGTATGGAAACGAAGTGAAAGTTACGCTCCCAAAGCCCTAAGCGTGGATCTGATTCCCGCTACGTAAGTACAGTACATATCCTAATAATGCATATGGTCGGGACCCAAAAATTCTTATGCATTAAGACGAATATGCATTAAGCAGTTTGTGACTGTTGTGACTGTTGTGACAAAATAACGGCTACTGAACGACAAGATAATCTTCTATGCTCGTCTGCTTCGCCTTCCTCATTTCCTCCCTATTAAGCTGCGCGCAGTACCTTCTAGCAGTCTCAGAAAGCTCAAAAGCCAACTGCGGATCACCACAATGAAGGCACGATGACTGGATCTGGGTACACAAAGATATCAGTTTGGAGCGCGATAGTGAATCCAGCGAACCCGGTGCATCATCCTCATCGTCTGAGTCTACCTGTACTTGACTTCTCCTTTTTCAACAGCAATCTCGTGACGGACCTCCTCTGCAATCCCCTTCGCGATGTCGCGATGGCTTTGATATGAACCGTCACTAGGGATCTTCTTCCTGCTCTTGCTCTTCAAGGGGATCAAGGATATCGACCGTTAGCAGATATCATAACAGCCGCTTGCTTCACATCTGGATGTGAATCAATTCTGTCATCCAGTCTGCGAGAGTAAGGTTCTGGCAAGACGTTTTTGGAGGGATCACCGCAGATGTAGCGGGAGCGTCCTTTGGCTTAGGGGCCCGTTTTGCCTTCTTGGACAGGATTTGTCAACGGCCTTGCGTTTCCGGAGGTTTGGCTCGCGATCAACTGACTGAGTGGGTATGGAGATATGCATTGCCTAGTATGATATGAATTTCTACAACCTAAATATACGTAGGAGAACAGTACTAGAACAGTGGGCGAGAGTGGGCATGATGCATGATGGGACAAATTTCACTCCGGGCCCCGGCATATGGTGTACAAATACCAGCCGGAGCTACCTCATAATGCATATTTGTCATATTTTGTTCATGCATTATGCAATATGCAATATTTACAGCTTTTGGGTGGGTCCCAAGGTGGGATCCCACAAAATCCTATGCATTTTCACGGATATGCATTATGGGCATATGCATTATGAGCATATGTACTGTAGTGGGTTCTAGACCAGCCAACCAGCCAGTGATCGAGGTCACGTGAGATTCGTTACCGTCACGTCACCCACTTGCTTTGCGGGGTGCGATCGATCATTCCGCCATAAAACCGCCAATCGAAAGGATGTAGCGGATAACGGGACACCTCGCGGAACCACCTGGAATAAAAAAAAGGAGGACGTCAGGATTGAAATAGGTCAACTGTCGAACATCCGACACGTTGGCCCCCTTTTCTTTTTCGACAGTTTTAAAAAGAGGGACTGCATCGGCGCTGGCGACGATACACGAAATGGCTGTGACTCATCATGTTGCATTCAATGCTGTTGCGGCAGAAATCAACACGTTGTACGGGAAACTCCGACATGATGGCGTTGTTGTCGTGTACGTTCCAGATACACGATTATTCATGAAAAACGATTAAACTGACGAGCACAAGGATTCCCCTTCCTCTTCTTCGGTGACTCCAACTGAACCTCCATCCTATTCTCAACCACCTCCCGCTGCGCTACCTCCATCTTCCTCTAGTCCTCCATCAGGTTTCATAGCCAGAAACTCTGTCCCAGAAGTTTATCCACAAGTCCTCGCACTTCCAATTGCCCGTCGCCCACTATTTTCGGGCTTTTATAAAGCAGTCGTCGTATGCAACCCCGCCGTCATCGTCGCCATCAAAGAGATGATGAAACGCGGCCAACCGTATCTCGGCGCTTTCCTTCTCAAGGATGAAAACACGGACGTGGACGTTATAACGGACATCAATCAGGTTCACCAGTTTGCACAAAGCACCAGTGTCTTCACCGCCCCGTCCCCGCGTGACCCGAATGGTGCACCGGGTGAAAAACAGGAAGAGGGCGTGACGACAGTTTTATCCCCCACAGAAGGATCAGGATTACGGACCTCATGCAGTCAGGTGGACCGTCGAGTATGGCAGATGTCCAGACTGAGCCATAGTCAAAGACGTTAGATGGAAAATCCCAGCTGCCAACACCACCCGCCTCATTTTCCCCGGAAAGTCAAAAGTTGGAAATCCTCTCCCGGTATGTTCAACAAAAATCATTACTCAGGTCATCATCTTACTCGCGCTTATGCAGGTCCCGTTCAGACGTCCTTCTTGTACAATCACACCATCTCCATCGTCAGCGTCAAGAATCTAGTCACTCAACCGTACAACAAAGATGACCAGTACATTCGCGCCTTCATGTCAGAAATTGTGTCGGTTTTCAAGGTCATCGCCCAGTTGAACCCATTATTCCGTGACTAGATTACCACTTTTTCATCAATCAGGTCGCGTCAAACGTTTTCGACGAGCCCGACAAGCAGGCTGATTTCGTCGCCGCAGTCTCTACAGGCGAAGTCCAGGAGTTACAGGATGTACTTGAATCCCTCATAGTTGAGGATCGTCTCCGAAAAGCTCTTCTCGTCCTCAAAAAAGAGGTTATCAACGCTCAGCAGGGATATTGATAGCAAGATCGCAAAGAGACAACGCGAGTATTACCTCATGGAGCAACTCAAAGGGATCAAGATAGAACTCGGCATGGAGAGCGACGGAAAAGACAAACTAATCAAAAAAATTACAGAACGCGCTGCTGCACTTAATAATCCCAGCCGTTCGCAAATTACTCGACGAAGAAATCGCCAAACTAGCCAGCCTCGAACCCGCCGCGAGTGAAGCCAATGTGACTACCTCGACTGGTTGACGCTCGTCTTCTTCGTTCTGCTCGCTGTCATCCTCTCTGTTATTCTTTGGGTTGACCGAACGCGGTGAATACAACAATGGTGGCGTTGGACGAGAAAAAGCGAGCGATATTGAAGTTAAAAATGATCTGTGAGCTAGTGAACGGCGTGATAGTCGCAAGACGCAGGTCTCGGGCCTGAGCAAACCTCATCTTCCACGCATGCTGCTGCCAAACACGCTCTTGCCAAACATGCCGTTGCTAAACATATCGCAATGCGTAAAGGGAAAGGAAAAGAAAAACTGCAAGAGGAAAAGGAGTCGCAAGACATGTTGGACGATGTGTACATGACCGAAGAAAAGCATTGATGAAATTGCGTTTGTTTCTAGTCTTCTCTATGTAAAATAAAGTTTTGGTCTGCAAGCAACTTTTGTTAAAAACGTAGTGGGATTTGCGGCACCAGTGCCGCTCTCGGCGATTATTATGCTAATGGTTTTGCCGCGAACTGGGTTTTTTTTATCACGTCAGTCACACTCGCGTGGCCACGCTCATCGCTGTAAAACAGTCGCAAAGAAGGCAATCGTCAATCCTTGCATATTCCCTTCCCGCCAAAGAGTTGGCATCAGGCGCGTTCGGACATGATCTGAAGGCGAAGCTATGCCGTTCTTCTCTTGCTGTATGAATGTCGTATGGGTAGATTCTGTAATGATATGGCGGGTTGCAATGGTTTAGACGCACGATCGACTTGGGGGTCTTTGTCACTCTTTGATCACGTCACGGCCACAGTCACAGTCGCGTGGCCAAATTAGTTATACCACAAATTGACGGTAAGCTTCCTTGTTCGAAGGAAACATCCAGCTCACACATAGTAGATGGACTTCTTCGATGGTGGAGAAAACCCGTTTCTTTCGCAAAAGGACTCTCACGTGGCCGCCATTCGTGATGCCATGATGCAGAAACGGGAGATTTTGAAATCCATCGACCGAGAAATCGAACAGCTCGTTGAAAAAAGGAAAGGAATTGAAGAGGACCTGGTTCGCCTAGGCATCGCGGTTTCGTCTCACAATCACAATCGTCTTCCGAACGAAGTCCTCAGTCGCATATTCATTCTAGTTGCGCAAGATTATGGACCTGTGCATTTTCCTAACCTCGATGATGATCCCCCTCCACAACTTGCCATATCGCACGTGTGTTCACATTGGCGAAGAGTGGCACTTCATACATTCGAGCTATGGAGCAATGCTCACCTTATGTACCCGCCGAGGAGAAACCTTGTCAAAGCTGTCGACCTTCGTCGCTGGCGGCGATGGCTTATGCGAGCTGGGACGCTCCCGGTTAGGCTGTCAATAGATTTTGAAAACTCGCTCTTGGACAGCGATGAAATTCCCAACGTGTTGCAGACGATTCTTCTGCCCTTTCGTGTCAAGAGGCTCCATCTTTCCCTAACCTATAAGGACTTGGTGGAATTATCAACGTTCTCCGAGGCCAATTTATCGGATCTAATGGATTTGAGCCTCGATCTCACAGTTCCCGACGACCAGCTGAACATAAACATGGATGATCCGCACCATCTTATCGCCCGGCTTCGATCTCTAACGATTTACGGTGACGAGTTAGATGTCTGGCTTGGTAAACTCTCTCCAACTTTTCCATGGAGCCAGCTACAATCCCTGTATCTCGACTTTGCAGCAGAATTGCAACCCCTTATCGAAATCTTGCACCAGACTCCAAACCTGCAAATGCTCAACTTAGAGATACGGAAGTTTCAAATCGACACCTTAGAGGAGTTAACCATGCCTTCTTTACGGGACTTCTGCCTGACAGTTGGCGATTCCGTGGAAGATGGCACAGATCTTGATGCGACTCTGCGCAGTTTCACATGCCCTTCCCTCATCAAACTCAAGCTATATGTATCATATGGCACCTGGACAATCGAAAGCTTCGAGATTATTAAGCGACAATATAATATGCAAGGACTTGAAGAAATCAAACTCGTTGATTTTCCGCTATCGACCTCTTCTATTTTACGGAATGCACCTATGCTCCACGCGCTTTCAGTTAGAGGTGATGTTATATTGGACGACGCAGCTATCATTGGTATATCAAGTGGCACTCTTGGACGATTTCTCACGAACTTGGACTTCGGCCAGACCGATTGTGATGTCAATGAGGTGGTCCATATGGTGGAAGCACGCATGAAAACAGTCAATGCGTTGATTGAAAATAGTCGTAGCTGGAGGGAAGATATCACTATTATAAAGGACGTATCAGTTTATACCAGGCCTGGCAGAGATGAAAAACGAGAGTCTGAGGAGGTTATTGCAAAGTTGAAGGAGGTAGGCATCAATATTACTTTGAAATAGTAATAACACTGGCATACGCTACTAATAAATCTGATTTACTTAAGAACATGATAATTGCCTCTAACACGGTGTTGATACTCTACAATCCGCTTCTGGTCAAGGCCCGCCGCCAGTAGTATGAAAAGTTACGCTTCCAAAGCTCCGCAGTAGCGTGGATTTGATTATGCTAATGGCTTTGCCGCGAATTGTTCACGTAGTCACACTCGCGTGGCCACGCTCATCGCTGTAAAACAGTCGGAATCGACGGTAAGCTTCCTTGTTGTCGAAGGAAAAACTAAACTTTGCGGTGATGTTACGCTGGTTGCAATCGTCAATCCCTGCATGTTCCCTTCCCGCCAAAGAGTTGGCGTCAGACGCGCTCGGACATGGTCTGAAGGCGAAGCCATGCCGTTCTTCTCTTGCTGTATGAATGTAGTATGGGTAGATTGTGTGATGATTTGGCGGGTTGCAATGGTTTAGAGTCTAGACGCGGGATCACGTCACAGCCACAGTCACAGTCGCGTGGCCAAATTCGTTACCACAAATTGACGGTAAGCTTCATTGTTCAAAGGAGACATCCAGCTTACACATAGTAGATGGACTTCTTCGATGGTGGAGAAAACCCGTTTCTTTCGCAAAAGGACCCTCACGTGGCCGCCATTCGTGATGCCATGATGCAGAAACGGGAGATTTTGAAATCCATCGACCGAGAAATCGAAAAGCTCGTTGAAAAAAGGAAAGGAATTGAAGAGGACCTTGTTCGCCTAGGCATCGTGGTTTCGTCTCACAATCACAATCGTCTTCCGAACGAAGTCCTCAGTCGCATATTCATTCTAGTTGCGCAAGATTATGGACCTGTGCATTTTCCTATCCCCGATGTCGATCCCCCTCCACAACTTGCCATATCGCACGTGTGTTCACATTGGCGAAGAGTGGCACTTCATACATTCGAGCTATGGAGCAATGCCCACCTTATGTACCCGTCGAGGAGAAACGTTGTCAAAGCTGTCTACCTTCGTCACTGGCGGCGATGGCTTATGCGAGCTGGGACGCTTCCGGTTAGGCTGTCAATAGATTTTGAAAACTCGCTCTTGAACAGCGATGAAATTCCCAACGTGTTGCAGACGATTCTTCTGCCCTTTCGTGTCAAGAGGCTCCATCTTTCCCTAACCTATAGGGACTTGGTGGAATTATCAACGTTCTCCGAGGCCAGTTTATCGGATCTAATGGATTTGAGCCTCGATCTCACACTTCCCGAGGGCCAGCTGAACATAAACATGGATGATCCGCACCTATCTTATCACCCGGCTTCGATCTCTAACGATTTACGGTGACGAGTTAGATGTCTGGCTTGGTAAACTCTCTCCAACTTTTCCATGGAGCCAGCTACAATCCCTGGATCTCGATTTTGTAGCGAATTTGCAACCCCTTATCGAAATCTTGCACCAGACTTCAAACCTGCAAGTGCTCAACTTAGAGATACGGAAGTTTCAAATTGACACCTTAGAGGAGTTAACCATGCCTTCTTTACGGGACTTCTGCCTGACAGTTAGCGAGGACGTGGAAGGGGGCA
The DNA here is from genome assembly GCA_015039365.1 of Amanita rubescens. Classification (NCBI taxonomy): domain Eukaryota; kingdom Fungi; phylum Basidiomycota; class Agaricomycetes; order Agaricales; family Amanitaceae; genus Amanita; species Amanita rubescens. The sequence continues at coordinate 203,298 of WION01000001.1, forward strand.
CAGATCTTAATGTGATTCTGCACAGTTTCACATGCCCTTCCCTCATCAAGCTCGAGCTGCATGTATATGGCTCCTGGGCATCCGGAAGCTTCGAGATTATTAAGCGACAATATAATATACAACGACTTGAAGAGCTCGAACTCGACAATTTTCCCCTATCGATCTCTTCTATTTTACGGAATGCACCTATGCTCCGCACGCTTTCAGTTAGAGGTGATGCTATATTGGACGACCCAGCTATCATTGGTATATCAAGTGGCACTCTTGGACGATTTCTCACGGACTTGGACCTCGGCCGTATCGATTGTGACACCAATGAGGTGCTCCGTATGGTGGAAACACGCATGAAAACAGTCAATGCGTTGATTGAAAATAGTCGTAGCTGGAGGGAAGATATCGCTATTATAAAGGACGTAACAATTTATATCAGGCCCGGTGGCAGAGATGAAAAACGAGAGTCTGAGGAGGCTATTGCAAAGTTGAAGGAGGCGGGCATCGATATTAAACTTTAGGCCTTGATCCTACACGGCATAATACGCTACTAATAAATCAGATTTGCCAGCAGATACCAGTCGATAGTAACATGATAATTGCGTTTCAGGCTAACACGGCGTTGATACTGAGATGTCTCCAAAATTTCGATTACTAACTTAGATTACCTATAAGCACAGTTCTGATTAGATTAGCTGGGTGACGTGGAGGTTTGATTAGAAAATCGGTTACCAACTGCATCGCCACTATAACTTCAAGTCTTTATGCTCATTCTATCACATCTTCCCTCGTCCCTCATCCTATCTTCGCTCCTTTTCCTCTGCGTAGGATCTCCAATCTCGAGCATTTTTTGCTCGAGGCGCCGAGCTCGTAGCGCGCGCAGCCCCCGTCGAAACCCCCGGAATCGAGATTCTCGAACTCACACCCGAGAACTTCAAGCAGACTGTTTCAGACGGCTTCTGGTTCATTGAACACTTTTCGCCTTTCTGTCACCACTGCCGCAAGTTTGCGCCCACTTGGAAGAATTTGGTACGAGATGCGCTTACTGAGATGCCCCACGTCAAGTTGGCAACGGTCAATTGCGCCGTGCATGGCGGTCAGTCCAAGGTCTCTATGGGGAAGCATGGCCGCTAAACCTGTTCTATCATAGATTTGTGCCAAGAAAATGGAGTCGAAGGATACCCAGAAATGAAACTGTTCAACTCCGGAGCACTTGTCCAGACCTTCGACGGCGATCGAGACTTGCCAATTATCAAGGACTTCCTCAAGAAACATGCTCCTACTACGCCGCCGCCAACCCCTCAAACCCCTCCGACCCCTCCCTCCAAACCCGACTCTAAGTCCGTCGCTGAGCTGGACTCTGAACATGAACCGCATTTTCCAACGCTTAATCCCTCCGGCAAAGTTCTGTCTCTAGACCCATCAAACTTTAACTCGACGCGCGCTCAAGGACCTATGTTTGTCAAATTCTTCGCACCGTGGTGTGGCCACTGCAAGAAACTAGCCCCAACTTGGGTTCAAGTCGCCAAAGCCATGCAAAATGGACACGTCACCATTGCAGAAATTAATTGCGAAGACCACGGCGACTTGTGTAAAAAGTCCAAGGTGGAAGCATACCCGACGCTGTTGTTTTTAGGAACCGAGGGCGTGACGGAATATAAGGGTGGCAGGAAGTTTGACCAACTCGTCTCATTCGTTGAGAAGGCTTCTGCACCGTAAGCATTCATCTTTTAAGCGAGTTATTCCGTTTTTAAAAGTTTTTTCTAGTCCACTGCGTCGCCTGAAATCGGTAGATGACTTGAAGAATCAAGTTAACGAGCAAGACGTCGTATACTTGCTCCTGTTCACAAGACACCCTACCCAAGAGACTCTCGTATGTCCCATTCCAGACATCTTATTCAACTCTGAACTAACTCTCGACGCTCACAGAACGGATTCAAAGATGTCGCGTCCTCTCTTCTCGGCCAACCTTCCGTCTTTTACACTTACGAACCTGAACTTGTCCGCCAATACGGAGTCTCTTCGTCTCCATGGGCGATCATCGCGCTGAAGGATCACGAGTACAAAACACCCTCCTCCATCTTCCTGTCCTCCCATCTCTACCCACCCGCAGGCTCAGACAACCCCACCCTCGCGCAGCAGATCCGCGCCCCCAATAACGAGCTGTCAACTTGGCTACGAACACACCGCCTTCCCACCTCCCTCGAACTTTCGCAAGACACGTTCCAAGAGGTGATGACCGCGCCGGAGGAACCACTCGTCGTCATCGCTGCCGTCCCGCAAAAGATGGAGGGCAAAGTTCAAAAGAGGATAGGCGACCTCGTCGCGATGTGGAAGTCTAGAACAGCCGGGACTGGGCGGGCACAGTCCACCGCGCCGAAAGCGCGGTTTGGAAAGGGGCTCAAAGTGAAGAAGGAGCGGAAGGAAAGGGAAGTTGTGTTTGCGTGGATGGATGCGGATAAGTGGAGTGATTGGATAAAGAGTATGTATGCGATTGAGTATGACGAGGGCGCTACGGCATTGGCGGATGTACAAGTTGTTATTACCGATCACAAGGTTTGTGTTGTGTGTTTTTCCTTGAACTTCGGATCTTTTTGATGCATGTCATGCAGCGGTTGATTTACTGGAACCGGGATTCGCAAGGTAACCCGATCCAACTGTCAAAGAGGCTGTTGGATGTCGTTCAAGACATTGTTGATGGAAAATTGGATTATCAGCATTCTGAGAGTGGAGTTGAGAGATTGGCACGGGTTTGTCGCGTTTTCTCATCCTTTTATATGAACTAACTAAGTTGAATCTTGTAGACATTGAGTGGTGGTCTCATAAACGCCCAAAGTTACGTTTCAGAACATGCGTTGATGAGTCTGATGTTTGTTGCGGGCGGTTGCCTGGTGGTGTTCTGGGCCTTCAGGAGGTTTATTACTGCGGAGACGGACGGGTACAGGAGACTGGAAAGATTGGATTAAACTTCCGGCTGCAGTTTATCTACTTGGTTGCTTAAAGTTTCTTTTATTCCGCGTAACCGGGTTGTACAGATATCCGTCTTGGACACTGCCTTATAATATACATAGTCATGGAGAGCTGATTCGTGGTATAGGATAAACCACGCATCATCGTGATGCACTACTGGTTGTGAACACGGCATATAGATTTTGAACCAGTGGCACAGCGGTGGCCGGTACAACAATAAGTGAGACGAGGCCTACTAAGGCAGTGACGACCGCTGCGACTGCCTCGTTCCATTCCCACAAAAGTTCAAGTACGCTGGCCAGGACAAGGAGGACGGAGAATTGCAGCATGATGGGAAACAATGACATCATCATCAACATTTTTCGCTTGAAGTGATCGTCGTAAACGACCTCCTGTGGCAATAATAGACAGCGGAGGTATTCGCGCCACCAACGCAGGGAGATAGCGCCGCCGACAACGGTCAAGAGACATAGGATCACACTAGCGAGTAGATATGCGGTGACTCGCAAGTTGAGAGAGCCCGATGGGAGCGTTATGGATTGCAAAGATGACGTATTGATAGGGCGATTAACGAAAGTATCAAATCCTAGCCATATTCGAGCATAGAGCAGAGCGGCGGGAAAAACAGAGTCTGTTCGAAGCCATCTGGAGCTGAATATATGCATTGTGACCAGTATTGACAATAGGCCAGCCTGGTAATATGTGTAAATTCTTCAGAAACACCACGAACCTCACGCATATACTCACAAAAATGATTTGTTTCTCGATTCTCTGCTGTTGCGCATCAACGTATTTATAAAGTTGCAAGCGCTCATCGCCATATTCAGGAGTATCACTTCCACTATCAGAGTCGTCTCCTGGCTGAAAGCTCGGTCAATATGTTTGATACAAGCGAATAAATGGATTAACCAGCACCTTTACAATGTCTTCCAATTCGTCCTGAGATTCTTGTGGCGTAAGACTCTCATCATGAATGGGCGTAGTCTTCATATTTCTCATTCATCTGATATCCAAAAAAAAAGTCATTTACGCACGTTGGCGCTATCATCAGGCGGTTCAGAAGCCCGTGTAGTCATGACGTGTCTTGAAGGTTTCTGTGAAACCTTGTGACATACGTGACGTTCGCCAATGCGCCTTCGGATACAAACTCTTCCACCTTTACAAGAACTTAAAGTATGGTTTGTTCCAAGGCCAACAAGTGTATCATTGCCCTTGGTCACGATTACGGAACTTAAACGAGATCTTTGTCGTGACATAAGACAATTGCAGTCCGGTGGCATACAACATGATGGCATTCGGCTACTCTTGGACGGATTCGAATTACTAGGCGACCTTCCTTACACTGAAGTTCTGAGGGATGGAGATTTAGTTTGCATACAGGTTCTTAATAAGCCTCGCTTGGACATTGAGGTATCGAAGAAGAGAAGGGCGACGGAATATGCTGAAGGTGCGCTCGCCTTTTTTCAATCGTGGATTTGTTCGAATGTGCTTTAGACTTGGAAGGTGCTAGGAAGAAACGGAAGAAATCTGTTGAAACGAAAACGTCGGGGAGGCGTAAACCCCAGCTGGCATCATCCTCGTCCAGTTATGAGAGCGCTGAATCGACCTCGCCCTCCAGCGAGAGTTCCTCAGAATCAGACGACCGGGCGTCTGAGTCGTCTGAATCCACTTCAAGTTACGAATCTACCTCGTCATCCACCTCCTCGAGCAGTGTATCATCGTCACCTACGCCGCCACCTTCAAAACTTCGCAAAAGCAAAGCAAGTGACAGAACGACCACGGCGTACGAACCCCTCCTCTTTTTATTTGAATGATATTAATGATATCTCAGTCCTGCCGTCGCACCCGTCCCCCCAGGTTATGGTAAACCATCCACAAAAAGTCGCAACCGTCGCAGGCGATTGAAGCGCAAATTCGAAAAAGAAGAAAAAGAGGCGGAACTGACACCTCCGCAAGGCGTGTCGGATGCGAACTTGACGCCTCTGGGTCCTGCTCGTGTTGAACAGAGCTCAAAAGATACCAAGCAGGCTCCAGAGTTAAATGGACGGTCTGCGCCCGAATCCCGAACCTCTAGGTCCCAAAATCGGAGCGCATCTACTCCTGGAACCACCCTCGATAACTCGAACGGAGAAATCATGATGGCTTCTCTGCGGAACAAGAACAAAAAGAAGAATTTTAGGCAAACAATGGTAGCGCCTACTGTACGCAAAATTGTTTTCGATGATAGCGGAGAAGAACAGCCAGCAAATACCACCGCTTTGACGTCTACTCAGGATTCGGATTCTGCCGGAACGACTATTCAAAAGAACAGCGAATCAGCGGAAAGCTCTAACAAGAGCCCTTTGGTTTCTAATTTGCAAACGCGGGTTATACCACCATCTGAACTGGCCGCTCAGGGTCTTTTGCCTTCCAATATGCTCGTTACAAGTGTAGAATTTGGGCGAAACACGAAAAAGAAGAAGCAAAGGTTATCACGCGATCCGTACGAAGAAGTTGATAGCGAACTTCAGCGGGCTCACTGGCTCGGGTATGGGAAAGATGGAGTGATGGACGATCCAGATGATGCCGACGTATACCTGCCATACGATGAGGATGGCGATATTACAGGCGATACTGTTGAGGGGAGTTCAAATGCTCAATTTGATTGGAAAGCCGCCGAATCACGGTGGGAGCACTTTCCTCCGATCGAAACGCAGGATCAGCTCTACTCTGGTGTGCTTGTCTGTTGGCAGGTATGTCTCTGTCGTCGATCTTCAGCAAGAGTATCTAAAGTCAAGTTATTTCTACAGGGTCTTGCCATCAATCCGCAAACGTTCACTCCTGAACATTTACTTGGCGTGGGGCGGGTTGTACGTCTCCGACCTTTATTTTACAAGATATGTGCTCACTAGCTGATTAGGAAAAAGTGGAGGGTACTTCTATCACAATCCGACAGATATTACGGCCAGGGACAGAGACTACGGTGGCGTTCGGTATCGCAAATCAAAGTGAGAATGGAGAGGGTGAAGAAGAAGAGTACAGTTGGGGTGATATCTCTAGCCTTGGGTGGAAGATCGTGAACCTATGCACCTGACGCGCGTGTTGATTAGGGGCAATTTGCACTTTAAACAACCTTATGTCCGCCACCTCCTACTTAAGCATCCATAACTGCCTCCTCGAGCGAACTTCGTATCTGCTGCGCGTATCGCGTATGCCGTAACCCGTGACCGTGACCTCTCCGCGCGGATGGCCGACTCTCACAGTCGAACTCAACGCCAAGAATCTTAATCAACCCTCCTGAAATACCTGTTAAGATAACACGGGAGCCCCGAGCAAACGAGGCCCGCTCATGTGGCGCATACCTACCGATACCACCGGCCCTTGAGTCAGGACGTGCAGTTTCCTATATTACCTTTCGCGAGATGGGACAGATTCAAGTTTTACATGGGGACGAATATCCTCTCCCCATTTCTGGCAGTTCTTGCCCTAGTCATAACTTACTATGTCCCATTCGCGTGGAGAGCTACGGTTAATAACTGGAAGGTATGATGAGCGCGTCGACATTTGGAATCTCTCATACACCTTGATTATAGTTAAGGTCTATTCCATCCGTCGGATCCGGTGGACTTTTGACCTCCTTCATTGGCGCTTGGCGCTTCCGCAAACACGCGCATGAAATGGGGCAAGAAGGCTACAGCAAAGTAAGCAAAAGTTACAATCTGCTGTTTATTTTCTCAACATATGCGTTCAGTATCGCGGTTCATTTTTTAAAGTGCCCACTATGTCTCGGTGGATGATTCTGGTGTCGGGTGCACGCAATATTGAGGAAATCCGAAACGCCCCTGAAGAACACCTCTCGTTCCACGAAGCTATGATTGAAGTGATTTTCCAATGCTACTGTCATTCCTACAATGCATTTATATTCTTGAACAGATCATGCGTCTGGATGCGACCGTTGGACCCGAGATACACAATCCGTTATACATTAATGTCATCACAAATCCATTCACGCAAAGCATCAGACCCAGATTTGCAGACATCCAGGATGAGATTAAGACTGCATTCGCAGATTATATACCCGCTGGCCAAGGAAATGGTGAATAAAAGTCGATCTGCGATCTCGTCGCTGACCCTGCACAGAATGGGTCAAGGTTAACGTATTTTCAACTATGATGGATATTACCTGCAGGACCAGCAACAGAGTGTTCGTTGGTTTACCCTTCGGTAAGTGTCTGTTGATTTCCTTCGCTGTTCCAAAAAATTGACGTGTGCAGCGCGAGATCCGGATTTCATACGTCTGAACAAAGAATTTTCAATTAACGTGATAAAGGCGTATCGCGTCGTCAATCGATTCCCTTCTTTCCTACGGTCGTAAGCGCGATAATGACATCCAATCCATACCGAGTCTGATCATCAAGTAGGTTCGCTTCGCGCTTTGCCAACGTGTCGAATGACATCAAGCGCGCAATGAGACACCTGGACCCTCTGATCAAAGAGCGTCTAGAACAAGAAGCCAAGCACGGGAAAGATTGGCCCAACAAACCCGTCAGTTTCCGACAAATTTATAATTGGCTTCTGCCACTTATTTTTTCCACGATAGAATGATTTAATCAGCTGGCTACTCGATGCCTCTCAAGGAGGGCAACGTGACATCCGAAGCATGGCTATAAACGTTCTCCTTGTAAATCTTGCTGCCATTCACACAGTAACTATGGTCCGTCTAGCACTGTGTTCCTTGCCAACCGCACTCATGCCGTGCCAAGAGTTTCACTTATATTTTGTATGACTTGGCAACTCATCCGGAGTATGTTCAACCAATGCGGGAGGAAGTCGAGGCTGCACTTCAAGAGGACGGTTGGACCCATGCCTCAATAGGCAAGCTTTCAAAAGTGGATAGTTTTGTCAAGGAATCTCTACGATCGTCTGTGGTCAATACTTGTAGGTTCCCACCTTCTATATTAAACGCCGCTCAACGTCCGGCGGTACTAGATGGCCTGAAACGTCTAGTGATGAAAGATTACACGTTCTCAGACGGCACCACTATTCCCGCCGGAAACATTATCTCTGTACCAATGCTCCCGATACACCTCGATCCAGTACGTGTTTTTTCCTCCTGTTTTACTCTAGTGATCGAGCAAATTTCAGGACATTTACACCAATCCTAAAACTTTTGATGGCTTCAGGTTTGAGAAAATGCGCAAAGAACGCGGTGAAGATACCAAACACAAATTGGCGTCACTTGATCTTGATTATCTTGTATTCGGGAACGGTCGTCAGGCATGGTATGTAAACCGATTATATGCTTTCTAGCCATGATTAGATCTAAAGTCCACACCAGTCCCGGCCGGTTCTTTGCGGCTGTCGAGTTGAAAACCATGCTTGCTCATGTCCTTCTAAACTATGATATCAAGATGGCCAATGGCGCGGGACGCCCAGCCAATATCACCATCGCATCCGAAATGATGCCTGACCCCAGTGCAAAAGTCCTCTTTCGCAAGAGGTTTATGGGAAAGGCGATCTGATCCGAAATACATATGGCACTACGGTTCATCACGTTTAATGATTAGTACTATATGCTGGTCTTCTATGCCGTTTTTTCCTTCGCCCCAAGTACTTGAACTTACGGCATGTGACAGTACAAATATATATATAAAGCATTAGGCCCCCCCGTTCCATCACGTTCATGTCTCCTCTCGACTGCTCACTGATTTACCATTTCTTCGGTTTCCCCACCACGGCAAAATTGCTCACCATGCCATGAAATCTTAGCGGGGCGGACTCTTACTTTAACAGGTGAGCATAAGACCACGCGGTCATAGCCCAAGCGTGCGCTGAGATAGACCATAGTGCGTCGACGCGGCCTCGCCGGCGTCTACTTCTGAAATATGATTTGGTGAAGGGTGTCAAGGTCAATTGTTCGGGACGTATACATGCTGTCGATTACAAACCACGCTGAGATATTGCCGGCAGGGATCGTTCAGTTTATCCTGCAGCTGGTATATGTAGAAATAAATGCATATCGAGCGAGATTCCAAATAATAGTCAAGGTTTCGAAAACTTTAATAATGATACCCGCCTTCTTCAGTGCAATGACCCTCCGTTTGTATTCCTTTTTGCGCTTGGTAATAACGGTTATGTCCTTCAAAAGAGCGATTTCTTCTCTCCAACTACAACCCTTTTCAAGCGATTCATCGACCGTCCTTTTACGCGCTTCAATCATACTGAGCACCTCCAAAAAATCGCCAGTGACATTGATTGTCAACGTCTGGATAAAGCGTCCAAGGGCACCATTGGATATGCCAATAATAGCCTTATCATCCAATTTGATATCCGGTCCGGCTAAAAGGAAGCGTAGCATAGGCATATTTTGTAAAATCGAGGAGATGGGCAGCACAAAGTGACTAAAATAGTAGACTTCTTGAAGTCTTGACATATTATACTGTCGCCCGAGAAGTTTGAAGGTTTCGCCCGTCCAGTGGGCCCAGTTATGGGTAGAGAGCGTGAGGCTGGTGAGGGAAGGGCATGTAATACCACGCAGGAGCCTGTCAAGATCTATCCCATCATCGGTAACCTCTTCTGTGCCAACTGCCGTCAGGTTGAAGTCGCGTAAAGAAGGCAAGGTCAGCGGCCGCTCCTCTAATATCCCAAATTGATCGATATTGGATCGGGGATACCGTTAAAAGGAGCTCTTCCAGGATTGGAATCTGTCGCAAAATAACAAAGATAGGATACAGATCCTGTATAGCCATGTCAAACCTCAGGGTTCGCAGTTGACTCCATCCCAGGCTTGGAGAGAGTTGATCGAACCAATCACCAGACTCGTCGCAACAAAAAGTGACAGACCGAAGTTTGGTGATGAGATGAGATGGATTATTCATATTTACGACGGCTCCATCAGGATGTGAAAGTTCTAGGTCCAGCTCCGCAACATTCGAAAACGCGGATTGAGGTAAATTCGATAACCCCACGAATTCTTCCGTGGACAGATCTAGATGAAGGCTCTTGACCTGAATGTTCCAAATGATCTTCTGCAAGGTGCGGGCAATCTCGTCAATTTCCAATTCCTCGCCGAAGTGTATCGACAATGTAGCTGGAAATGTCCCAGCTCGCAGAAGCCATCGCTGATGAAGGCGGAAGATGTGGTCGGATTTCATGCGCTCCGGACTGGGCAACTTCAAGCCGTGTGTTGCTCCATAACTTGGCTGTACCAAGTGCCACCCGGCGCCAGTGTGAACATACGTGCGATATGGCAAGTTGGGGAGGGATATTTCCTTTACGAATAGGGAAATGTACAGATTCATGATCTTGCGCAACTTGAATGAATACGTGACCGAGAATTTCGTTCGGGAGGACATTGTGATTGTGAGGTGCCAACGCGTCACAAAAGCGAACGAGTTCTTCTTCTATTCTTCTCTCCTTTCCGACAAGCTGCGCGATTTCGCGCTTAATACTTCTAAGAGCCTCTCGTTTCTGGATCATGGCGCCCCGAATGGCGCGCGTGGCCTCCAAAACATTCTGTTCAACGGAATGGTGCTGGCCGTGGATTACACGCCCGACATCCAGGTCTGGATTCATCTATCTCGTGTAAGTTGCCAGAGCTTCTACTCTAACGAAGGAATCTCACCGCCAATTAAGACTTTGCGGTAGCGCTGTAGCAGAAGATGCGTCTGTAACCAATAAGTAGCGCTGTAGGGCTATTGTTAGGTTGACGTAATGTGACTGCCTGGCAACTCCAAGGAACCAGGCACTGGCAGGCACGAACCCTATGGCAAACACTATAATCACCGACCAGAACTTGAAATGCTTTTGTTCCGAGGCGGACCTTGGACACTATTGTGGAATTCAAATGGACCCTTTTTCATGACGTTAAACAACTGCATTCCGGAGACATACGCCCAGTGCGCGTGGACGGATTCCAATTACTGGGCGACCTTCCTTGAAACGAAGTCCCGAGGGATGAGGATTTAGCTTCCATAAGATCTTACAAAGGCAAAGACGCCTCGCTCAGAATTGCAGTGGTGAGGGAGGGAAGGATAATGGAAAATGTTGAAGGTGCGCTCAAGTTTGAGTCCTTGTTCAATCGTTTTGCTCAAAATGTTTCACTATAAAGTGACAGGAGGAGATGGAAGAATTTTGTTGTAAAAAAACATCGGCGGGATGAACCCCGGTGGCTGACATCATCCTGTCCAGTTTCTATTCAAGGCTTGACGTTGGGCCGTGCGTTTCCGATCTTTGATTCACATTTCATGCGCTCACCAGTTGGTTAGGAAAAAGTGGAGGGTGCTTTATTACACTTCTAGGGATAGAAACTGCCGCTACGTGAGTGGGGATGTGGAAGTTGAAAAATAAAGTTGGGGTGATATTTCTAGCCTTGGGCGGAAGATCGTGGACCTACTTTCTTGTCAATGGTCCACGGCAGCTTGCACATTATAAGGGGCCCAATATACGATGCCTCTTGCTTAACTCGACAATTGCATCTGTAACTGCCCTATCCTTGTGCGAGCTTAATATATCTTGCCTGCTGTACAGAGTTTGCGTGCCGTTAAATTGGGGTATTGGGGGTCCCAGGACTGGACATATTGTTCCCCCTTCTGGCAGCGTACCATTCTCAAAATACGCTCTTACATAGTTCATCGTGCATGGGGAGGGGGCGGAGATCGATGTATGCTACACCACCAGGTCGTGACAATTAGGAAAAGAGCAGAACAACTGGCGGAATACGTACCCCCGCCGAATTTTGCGTCAGAACAACAGAGCCTGGGTAGCCTTGCGACATTCTCTTGGCACTGTAAATCAAGATGTAGGCGAGAGAACCCGAACTTCGTCATGGAGTACGCACCCGAATAATGGAGTCACGGGATCTGCTCGGGCATCAGCTCGACTTGTGGCAACCATAATAACTACGTACCAGCCGTATTTCCAATAAAAAGTAACGGGTAACTCGTGTTTCCAACGAATGGGCCTAGATACAAATATAAAATAGATAATCGAAGAGTCGAGTATATGACGTGCCTCTGAAAAAGTTTTTCGGTAAATCAGGCCATCCACTGAAGATTTTGTGGAATCAGGTTTGTCATAAAAACCGTGCAGATAACGTACGAGCAGGAAATTCTTTCTCTTATCCAAATGTCCGCCCATTCTGATGTTTTGACTAATTTGTTGTAATATTGTTCTGCATCTTCTAGCGTTCCCGGGATCAAGCTAGCGTCATTACACCCGATGGCGATCAAAGGATCCAAAACCTCGTTAACGAGAAGTTGCGTGGTAGATCCATAGTCCCATAACGGTTTCGCATTCCCCTTTGACAATTCAGCTAAGGCGTCGGCCAATGGAGGAAACGACGAATAAGGACTATAAAGTGAAATGAAGATGGTAGTTCGCAAGAAATTGTAATCGACTACACCATATGAACTGGCGTTGTTGAGGACGGGGAATGGTGTAGTTTTGGTCATATCATATAGCCTGTCAAGGTTTTTCGAAATGGCTTCAGGTGAGGATGCATAAAAGCTACAGCCGGACGGTCCCGCAATGAAGCAGCTATCAAAGAAGATCTGCAACACTTTATCCGTGTCAAGAAGATTCTCGTTGAACAGGGCTGGCAACGGCTGTTCAAGCCAAATGTGACGATGGAATGCGAAGAACCTCACCAGCAAAATAGTTCGGAGCATCCACTACGCCATCAACGACAAGGCGACCGACGTTATCCTACTATGATGAGATACGTACAGGCGCCAGATCTTGAAACTTACTGGGAACAATGAGGCAAATACTGCGCCGAGAACAGAGCCGTACCTAACCATATGACGTAGGTTACAAAGAACGTTAGCCAGCCCACATACTTACGAAAATCCCCAGTATTGGATCTTATCCATTCCGTATGCCTTGGTGATCTGCAACATGTCGCGCGCAGTAGAGTCGGTATTGATGAAGTTCAAATACCCATTATAGTTTGTAGCTGCCGCTAATTGGCCAACAACTCGAGAATATGCCACAAGTTCGCCCAGGCTGTTCGTAGAAGCATTGACTACATTGAAGACGGCCGCTCTGGCAGACCATATCTCTCTATCGTTGTTATTGGTGAAGAACGAGATCGTTGGAATGGAGCGTGAGACGCCTAAAAGATGGATTAGAATAAAAGGAAAAGATATACGAATATATACACACGAACCTCTTGGATCAAAGCCAACGATGTCAAACGCATCTCCGACGACTGCATGTATTAAATCTCCTCCGACAAGCACAAAATCGACTCCGCTTCCACCTGGTCCACCGGGATTGAAAAGGATGGGCCCTTTGTACTCTTGTGACGTGGCTGAATAGGGAGACGGAATACGAATAATTGCGATAGATGCATTGTTGCTTGGACTGACGGGTGCTGAATAGTTTAGAGGCACCTGTAAAGATGTTTCAAATTTCAAATGCGGACAGGAACTCGATACCTACCAGCAGGCGCGCGCATTCGAACTTAGTAGCTTGGCCAGGATAGCAATCATGCCAATCGAGTGATTCAGAGGAGTTCAGCTTTGGACAGCATCAGTCATACCTTGCCATATCCATGAAAAACAACTTCTCCATACCGAAGACCAGATAGTTTCCGGGTCTTGCTCAGTCGTTCCTCGAGCTTTCAGTCTTTGCCCACCCTGTAATAGAGCGAAGGAGCAATGGAATAAGACGGCCCCAAGGAAGATGTAGGAAACTACCCGCATGGTGGGTACCGCCAGATAACCTTGGGTGGTAGATAGCGTTCAACGCACGTCCAGTTACATATAGAAGGGACTTAAATAATGCCGGAACCAGACCAGTGTGCTTTGAACGTATTCGGTGCTTTACCTCGTGATTTGGTCTCGATGAGTCAGAGCAAGGGCTTGGCAGGCCGACGCATCGCGCATCGCCTCTGGAAGCTCGATGCCGACTCGGAGAAGCATGTTGATATCGAGTTAGGACCTGACCTTGAGATGCAAGCCGGACCGACCGCCGGTACTGCGAGTGTCGCTGTTTCGGGTTCTCTTCGCTGGGCGCTCAATCATTTCGCTTCATCGAAACCCGGCGCAGCTGCTTTCGTCTCGTATGTAGTAACAGCTCTTGAGCCCTGATCTCTGATCGAGCCAATGGCCATAGCCGTTCCGTTGATGGTTATCACCAGCCTGACTCGATTTTGATCGTAGTGTACAGGTCCGTCAAAATCAACAGAAGCGTCCAGTTGGATAAAAGCATCACGTCACATAACATGCACTGGATTGGAAGACAGGAAAGAAGATGGGATCCGAAGAGTTCTACATGTGACACGGACAATATGTAACATGTGACGTCTTTTTTTAGTACCGCACTGGGCCCCAACTCGAAGCGGTGTGCGGCTGACCGACTATGTGTACACAAAAGCGGCTATAAGGAACCCCATATGACGAGCGAAGATGAGGACAGACAAGTGGTTAACACCTCGGATGTCCATGCATGCCCGAGCTTCTTCGTGAGCAAAGTTTCAATGCTGGTATTTGATTTCTGAATCGAAGCGCTCGTGCACTTCACCCGATCACATTCAAATGCGGTACCTCTGCTTCTGATCCGATATAATCCAGGGCGGCCGAATGAAGCAGTGACGCAAAAAGAAAGGGCGCGAGGAACCCGCGTTGATATGCTACGGCTATGTGCTTCAGCATGGGTTTGGAACAAGGACTATCACTGGCGTCACGGGTTAGCAAGCTCAGTTACATGGCGATATTTGTACAAGATTAGTACTTAAACTTAATAGTGATACCTGCCTCTTCCAATGCAACAACCCTCGCATTATATTCCTCCTTGTGCTCGGCATGAACCACAACCTCCTTCAAAATGGACATTTCTTCTTTCCAACTGTAACCACTTTCAATCAATCCCTCGACTCTCTTTTTCCGCGCTTCCACCATACTGAGCAACTCCCCAACGTCACCCGCGGCGCTAATGTTCAACTTCCTGAGGAACCGCCCAAGGGTGCCGTTTGATATGCTGCAGATAGCCTCGTCATCCATTATGGCGTCCCGAGATGAAAGTGAGCGTAACATGGGTGCATCTCGCAAAAGGTAGGAAACTGGTAGCGCAAAATTACAAGAAAAATCGATTTCTTGAATTTGCTGCATATTGTATTGTTGTTTAATGATCTGGAATGTCTCGTCCGTCCAGTAAGCATCTGTAGATAATGTGAATTTGGTAAGGGAAGGGCAAGCGAAACTGCGCAAAATCTTGTCAAGTTGTATTCCATCGAGCACGTCCATGTCAACATCCAGGTTGATATCCCGTAAAGAAAGCATGCGAAGCCTATGCTCCTCTAGGTCAGCAATGTGAAATTTGAATACCGATAAGTGGAGCGCTTGAAGTGTTGGAAGCTGGCGCAAGATATTAAGAATAGGACCCAAATCCGTCATAAACATGTGACACCCCAGGAAGCGCAGCTGACCCCATGGCAAACTCGGCGAGAGTTGATCAAACCAGACACCGGTCTCGCCAGGCATGAATGATACAGATCGAAGTCGCGTAATAAAATGGGGTAGATTATTCATGTTCACGACCTCTTCAGAAGGTGTGAGACGAAGTTCCAGCTCCGTAAGGCCGGGTAATGCAGTTTCAGGCAATGTAGATAATGCCATAAACTCTTTACAGGTCAGGTCAAGACCAAGCCTCTTGACCTGAAAGGGCAAAACGATTTTCTGCAAGGCACTGACGATTTCATCGCTATCAAGCGAACCGTCGAAGCTTATCGACACTGTAACCGGAAACGATGCGGCTCTCAAGAGCCACCGCTGGTGGAGGCGGACAACGTCGTCAGTGTTGTACTTCTGTGGATAGGCAAGGTCCGTATGGCCCCATAACTCGGCCGTATGAAGTGCGACCCTCCGCCAGTGGGAACAAACATGGGATATGGCCAGTTGAGGAGGGAGATTTCCTTTGAGAATAGGGAAATGCACAGGTCCATGAGCCTGTACGACTAGAATGAATACGTGACGGAGAATTTCGTTCGAGAGAACGTCGTGATTGTGAGGTGCCAACGCTGTGCCCAGGCGAACAAGCTCTTCCTCTATTCCTTTCTCCCGTTCGACGAGCTGTGCAATTTCACGTTTGATAGCTTTCAGGGTATCTCGTTTCTGGATCACGACGCCGCGAATAGCCCTCGGCGAGTCCAAAGTACTCTGTTCAGAATGAAACTGGTTTACGCGACGGACATTGTCCAAGTCCATCTATCTTCGTGTAAGTTGAGCTTTTACACTGACTTGGGAAGCTTACCGTCGATGCAGGCATTGTGGTCTGTGTTCAATAACAATTGCGGCCAACTTCGAGTGCGGCGATTGTGACGTGACTAAAATGGTGCCTGGCACCAGCGCCAGGTCTAACCTTCTGTGGCAAGAGGTCCCCGCTTTGTATGAGTCTACAATAGCGCAATAGTTGTGCGCATATAATGGAGTTGTAATCTAAGCATCACAATTTGCTGACCTGATAATCGAGCCATATAACAGTAACACCGTTGCCGAACGTCCGCCAGAAAGGCTCAGAGAATCTTGCTATACCCCCATTTGGATGGACTCGCCAGGCGCGGAATTTGGTGACATCGGAACTTGGCATTGAATTTGGGGTGGACCCTTCCACCACTCCACGTACATATGTAGATCAGAAGGTGAGGCTCAAGCCTGAACGCATGCAACAGAAAAAGGAACGTTTACAATGGTCAACACATGTACAATCAAAACCAACAGTACGACTTGTGGTATTGAGTAATTCTGGTTGGTTATTGGAGGCGAGTTCTGGCCCCACTCTTTCCACTGCTCCGCCCTCCGTATCGATTAACCATGAAATTAACCGTCGAGAAGTAGACAAGAAGGTATATCTTGTTATGGTGTCAAAACTGCATTAGGTGAGGGTAGGAACAGGCACGAACCAATGGTGAATCGCACCAAATCTATCCTTCTGATGTGCCATCGGAAAACGTGCCTAGTACATTTGTTTCACAAACTTAAATCGAGAGTTTTATTTGCCCATCAAAAATTTTGCGAACCTGTATTGGCTGTGCGAAGTGCGCTAGCTTTTCTCTCTGCATGAAAGGCTATGATCCTACCGTGTTGTACATAAGCCAAGAGCAACATACCTTGATCTGATAATCGTTTCACCCATTCAGATCGAAATAACTTGACATCATCAAAGTTTCCTTAGCACCAAGTACAGTCCCATCGACCCACCATGCGCAGAAAAACCAGCGATGATCCGTTACCTAGAGGGACAGGTGTTTTCAGTGTTGCAGAGTTGGTGCCTCAAGCAAGAAACTCGCACATTGTATAGAGGAAACGGGAGAGGACTTGAGGGAGGACGAGACATTATCAAGTGGCAACACAGATGAGTGCTTCTTCGAGGTTATCACAGAAACTGTGACGTTTGATACGTTGGACTCTTCCAGGAGCGCCCGAGTACCTTTGCAGTGCGTCTGACAATGACGTTTTTGACGACGGTCGGGCCTCTTCAATGATCTGACTTTGTTTGACGACGATATCCTGGATCGATGCTTGTGGCCCCTTTGGTCACGCAGACGACGAAAGAAAATTAGATGTTATTCCATCGAAGCAGACCCTCGGGCCATGAATTCGAGTTCATGAATGCGGAGATAAGTCGATCTCTGCTTGTCTCTGTTTGAGTCTGGCCTAGCCGCTTGCCATGTGGGCGTTGCTGATACTATATGACGAACTTGGTCAGTTGCAACTGCGCTAGTAGGTGATAACAATTGAGTGGTGTGTCGAACGGGTTCTGAATATCACTACGACTTTGCGAGCCACTTCCGATGGCTGGTGGAAGTCCGCTGACGTTGTCTTTCATCACTCCTCACCGGCCTTCGACTGCCCGGCGGTGTCCTGCACTTCATCAAATCGGAAAGGCTGGAAGCGTTGTCGTGAATGTGAGGTACATCATGTAGTACATTCTCATTTGGGTGCCTACTACGTATATACCCTATAGTACCCGAGCTCAGTCTAAATATCGAAAGCGATACCTGCCTTCCTCAATGCAGTCATTCGCTCCTCATATGTATCTCCGCCCTCGGCTTTCAAAAGCCCAACGTTCTTCAAAACTGTAATTTCTTCTCTCCAGCTACAACCATTTGCAACCAATGTATCGGCCATTTCCTTGCGTGCTTCCACCATGCTGAGTATTTCCCCCAGATCACATGGGAAATACATCTGCAACGTCCTTAGGGATCGCCCGAGGGTACCATTTGATATCCCAATGATCGCCTTGTCGTCCATTATGGCATCAGTTGAACTAAGCACAAGGCTGTGTAGAGCAGGAGCGTTCTGCAAAATGGAAGAGATTGGCAGTGCAAAACCACCACCACCAAGCAAAACATCTTGAATTCCTTGCATGTTGTATTGTTGCTTGAGAATCCCGAGGGTCTCGCCCGTGGAATAATCACAATATGTATAGAGTGTGAAACTGGTAAGGGAGGGGCATGTGAAACGGCGCAAAACCATGTCAAGCTCTATTCCGTTTTTTCCTTGAAAAAAAATATGTAGTGCTCGTACAGAAGGCAGGGCAATCTCCTGCTCCTGTAATCTATCAAATTGATCGGCCTGATGCCTAGATACCTGGAAATGGAGAGCTTGCAGCTCAGGAGTTCGGCGCAAGATATAAAAAATGGGTTGCAGATCAACGAGAAAAATGGAAAAATCCAAGGATCGGAGCCGACTCAATGGCAAGCTCAAGGAGAATTGATCGAACCAGCTGCCGATGTCGCCGCGACCGAACTTTACGGAGCGAATTCGGGTAATAAGAGGCAGATTGTTCATGTCTATGGCCTCGCCATCCTCAGGAAGTGTAAGGTCGAGTTCCAGCTCGGAAGAGCTTGATAATGCGGTTTCAGGTAATTCCGATAACACCACGAAAAGTTGTTCATAAGTCAGATGGAGATGGAGCCTCCTGATTTGAATGGGTAAAAGAACCCTCTGCAAGATGATAGCAACGTCACCGAATGACTCCTGGGGGAAGCGTATTGACACCGTCACTGGAAATGTTCCGGCTCGCAAGATCCACCGCTGATGGAGGCGAACATTATGGTCATGGTTACGCGTGTCAAGCGTGTAGACTAGAAGCTCCGTGTTACTCCATAACTCGGATGTACGAAGTGCCACCCTGCGCCAATGTGGACACACGTGTGAAATGGTAAGTTGTGGAGGAGTTTGTCCTTTGGGAATAGGGAAATGCACTGTTCCGTGATCCCGCGCAACCAGAATGAATATGCGACCGAGAATTTCGTTTGGGAGAAGGTTATGGTTATGAGGTGCCAGCGCAGTGCCAAGACGAACGATGTCTTCTTCTATCCGCGCGATTTCATGCTTGAGAGAGTTAAGAGCCTCTCGTTTCTGAATCAGCACTCCGCGAATGGCGCTTGGCACCTCCGAATTACCCTCTTCGGAATGAGACTGGTTCACGTGCCCGACATCGAGAAAGTCCATCTACCTTTG
This sequence comes from Amanita rubescens, assembly GCA_015039365.1. Taxonomy (NCBI): domain Eukaryota; kingdom Fungi; phylum Basidiomycota; class Agaricomycetes; order Agaricales; family Amanitaceae; genus Amanita; species Amanita rubescens. The sequence continues at coordinate 222,707 of WION01000001.1, forward strand.
GGTAAGTTGAGCCTCTACTGCGGTTAAGGAAGCTTACTGGAGACTCAGGTTCTTCAGCAATTGTAGCGAGAGGTAGTGGTCGTCCTCTATAACCGAAGTCGTAGACTCGTAGTCGACCTGGTAAACCGTAAATGACTATATTTAGTACCTGCTAAGTAAGATATGACTATCGGGCTCACCTCAATCGTAATGACGAATGACTTCTGTGTAGCATCAAAAAGCCACAAAATAGAAACTGTATAGTAGCATGAGCTGAAAAGATTAGCCGCTGCAGGTGTTACTACCTAGCTTCCAAATGAGGCAAGCCGCCGCCATCCCTTTGCCAGAGCGCTGCCGCAACGGTAATAAGTGCTTCTTATGATGAAGTTGATTCAACAGGCGTGATGCTCAGCTGGAACCACGTAAGCGAGCGTCTTCAGAAGCTCGTATCATACCATCTGCTACTCACTTTCTCGGTCGACCTAATCAATGTCAGCGTTACACGACTCATGCGAATCTACGTGTTCATTTATGTGTGCTACTTGATGGTGTTAAGATACATGTTGACACCGCTAGGAGGCTCTCGGACCTTCAGAGTCGTTCGGCGTTTTACGTAGACCCAAAGGTTGTTCAATTCGTACAACAGAAGGGGCATTTACAGTGGTTCAACATGTCTTAATTTCTGATGTGCTGTATAGTATAACTTGTCGTATTGCGTGTTTGAAATTTCTCGTCGTTTGATATAGCATTGGCCAATGCCGGATTCTCCATCTTTCCTTCCATTTCATCATTACCCGGCACGGCTTGCCCATCGCTTTGGCTATTAGAAGTTTTAGCTCCAGCACTTGCATTTTGATTTTCGATCAATCCATTCCAATACCATCGATGGTGAATTCAAATTTGTACTTTACGCTGTTTTCCGCAGCTGCGTTTCATCCTTGTTGAACGTATCTATCGCTCAGAGTCAGATAACCATTCGGATCGGTGGAAAATCTGCAACTCACAACTTGCTCGCAAAGGCATTACATGAAAATGGACCGGAACCTGCGATAGTGCTCTTAAAACGCGGTTAGCTGAGAGAAAATGGCGGAACGCACCAACTGCATCATCTGTCTAACGTTCGGTCTTCAGTTTGTGACCAAAGTAAAACTAAATTTCGTTTTGATTAGCGTGCCCGAGTGGACCGGTTTCTGAACTTGCATTGTCTTTTTCATCACAGAAGTATAAGGGATGGCTTTAGTACCAAGAATACTTCGTAAAATATTGGCTATCAACTCACCAGTGTGACGAAAGAATTCATCGCCGCCGACCTGGCGTGCAGAAGAGTCTTTGACTCCGAGTCAACGAACTGGCAGCCGTCCGACAATATGGTAGTCAGCGAGGCATTGAGCTCTAGCTCCTGCGCGCCGAAAAGCGCGCCAGGTTGAAAACCCGAGAAAGAGGCAGATAACGTTACGCGTGACCGCGTGACCTCCCAGGAGCAGGGCCACGGATGATGATACATTGAGAACAAACCTCTCTTTCTCTCTTTTTTTTCTTCTTTTTTTCGAAGCACGATTCTATGGACAAATATACGTGACAAAGTAGTGTAAATACAGACTGGGCAAAGCGGACCAACGCGGTTAGCTTCGTTGTACGCAATCAATGTAAGGGGGGCTGGGTGTGACTACGTAAAAAACAGATGGACTTCCATAAAGGCGAATGAGTAGATGGTGGGCGGGAAGAAGAGGTCTAGCAACACCATGGAGGCGACCTCGGCAGGCTCCTTTGCGGCCTTGCCCTCTTTTTTGGCTACACGCGTCGGCTGGACACCGGGGACGTGCCTCGAGAGGGATCACGACGATTTGGCCAAAGGGCAGAGGGTGTCAACCGCATGGAAAATACCAGAGGGGAGGCAACGAGGGCATGCTGGACCAGCGAATGGGAGCGAGGGCGTCGGGGGTGGGGAGACCCCCAAAAGGGAGAGCAGTCGTGCCAAAGCCGTGGGATTGAACTGGGAAGCCAGAGAACCTGGAGGATAGGAAAGGTCCTCACGATTGAGGATCTCGGCGAGCGGGTCAGTGAGAGCTGAGACTAAATGGGCCGCCGAGGGCGCGGGGGTGACAGGAGCCGGAGTGAGGGGGTCAGGGACGGCCTCAGAGAAGTCGGATAGAGAGTATAACTCCGAGGAAGCAGACCGCGCATGCTTCCTCGAAGGTGTCCACACAAGCTGAGAAGGGGGAGCACCCCCGGATGGGGTAGGATCGCCTTGGATCATGTGGATCGTCCCCTCATAGAGGACGCACTGCCATCGTCCTCTCACAAGGGAAGAATAATTGAGGCCACGTTGAAGGGCTTCCTCGACTAGCCGTATCTTTAGTTGATTGAAATTTGGGAGCTTCTCAACCCCCGGCTGAAAGATACTTAAGAACCAGTTGTATACCTCGTCGTGGGTCTGCGTCCAAGGGCGTCCACCACGTCGAGAAGACATGTCCAGATAGGGAAGGTGGTGGTAGCAGTGAAAGAGAGGCTTGAGGAACAACTTACGTATGCACACCAAAGAGGTCTTTCATCGTCCGACTGGTTCCAAATCCTATACCCCGCGGCCTCACCCTGAAACAGCTAAAGCACACAATCCTGTCTTATAAGTTATTTCAACCCGCCTATGCTCAACTAGAACCTCGAAAACAAACTTTATTCCGATGTTGGGGGGATAGTATGCTCTGGATACATCATTGCTGTTGTATCCATTCTGGACATTGAAATTGAAGAGCATGGTCCCCCCGGGGACGGACTCCAACCCACCGTTCCGATGAAGAGGAAGTATCTCGCATGTCTGATCGAGCTCACCACCCTGATACCAGTCGTGTTTATTTTGGCGTTACGGATATTCTAAACACGTAACTTCAGAGCTAATGATATCCATTCTTTAAAACAACCCCATAAATGCCATCATGACTTTTACTCGACTCCACAATTGCATCAGTAAGTGCCCTGTCCTAGGGAATTTGGATACTTATATTATTGTTAAGCTGTGGCAACGGCAGTCCCAAGACAGGGCAAACTGTTCCCTCCTCCGGCAGCGTACCGTTAACCAAATATGCTTGCAAATATTTCATCGTGCATGTGGAAGGGCCGGACATCGAGGTATGCTGCAACATCATGTAAAAAACAGGAAAAAAAAGGTAGAACACCGCGGATACGCACCCCTGCTGAATCTTGCGTCAAAACAACAGATCCTGGAAAACTTTTCGACATCTTCTTGGCACTGGAAATACAGATTATAAGAGAAGTTGACTTCGTTGAGGTGAACGTACTTCTGTAATGGGGTTACGGGATCTGCCTAGGCGTCAGCCAGCGTCCGATAGTGCCATAATAATCATTGCTCACCATCCTCATTTCCAATGAATAGTATTGGGTGACTCGTGTTGCCCATGAGGGGGCCTGAATTTCTTTAAAAAATGAATGGGAATAATGAAGCGCACGACACACCTCTGAAGAAGTTCTTCGGAAAATCTGGCCATCCACTAAAGGGTGATATACGATTAAGTTTGCCATAGAACTTGCGTACGCAAATATAGCTTACGAGCAAACAAGTCTAATATTCGCCCAAACGTCTGCCCAATCAGATGTCTTCGATAATAAACTGTAATATTGCTCGGCGTCCTCTAATGTTCCAGGAATCAAATCGCCGTCGTTACAAGTAATGGCAATGTCGGCATCCGAGGGTGCGCCGAAGCCTGCCGATCGGAGGAAAGATCCAATCTCCCATATTGGTACTGCGTTCCCTTCCGACAATGCGGCGAACGCATCGGCCATTAGAGGGAAGGTTAGATAGGGATAATAAAGAGAAAAGAAAACGGAGCTTCGCAAAAAATCGTAGTCAACCACACCATATGAACTGGTATTGGGCGAGAAAACAGGGATTGGGCTAGATTTGGTAATATCATAAAGCTTGGCAAGGCTTTGCGAGATCGCTGTGGGTGAGGATGCATAGAACGCACAGCCGGACGGTCCAGCATTGTAGCAGCTATCAAAGAAAGTCTGCATCGTCTTGTCGGTATCCAGAACGTTCTTTAGCCATTGGTCTAGCAATCACTGATCAAACTGAGTGTTGTGAAGAAAGTACGAAATATCTCACTTGAGAAATAGTCATCTCCGTCCACGACGCCGTCGATAACAAGACGACCAACGTTATCCTATCAACGGTGAGGTGGCTAAATACATGTGCTGGAAGTCGAAATTCACCGGAAACAACGAGGCAAACGTCATACCAAGGATAGACCCGTATCTATGTAGGACGAGGTCATGATTTAGAGTAGATCGGAGGGGATTGTACTCACGAGATTCCCCAGTACTGGATTTTATCCCTCCCATACGCTTTGGTAATCTGCAACATGTCGCGCGCAGTATAGTCAGTGTTAATGAAATTCAAATATCCATTATAGTTTGTCGCTGCCGCTAATTGCCCAACTACGTGAGAGTCCGCGACGAGTTCGGCTAGACTGTTTGTAGAGGTGTTGACTACGCTGAAAACGGATGCTCTGGCAGCCCATATATTCCTATCAGCATCATTGTCGAAGAATGAGACGTTTGGCGTGGAGCGCAAGACACCTGAAAGCTGAATTGGAGCAAAGAGACAAAGAAGTCGAATAGACACGTACCCCTTGGATCGAAGCTAACGATGTCAAATGCATCTCCGGCAAGTGTACGTAATACCTGCCCTTCCTCCAGCAAAATATCGACTCCGCTTCCGCCTGGCCCTCCAGGATTGAAGAGGAGAGGTCCTTTGTAATTCTCTGACGATGGCGGGTATGGTGAAATGGTACGAATGATAGCAATAGATGCATTGTTACTCGAATTAATAGGCTCGGAGTAATTTAGAGATACCTGAAAAGACCGTTCGAATGGTATGTGCGGAACAAAACGCAATACGTACCAGCAAGAGCGCACATTCGACCTCGGGCACTTGGCCAGGATAGCAATTTTTCCACTCGAGTGATTCAGAAGGATTCAACTGCATAAAGTGTCAGTTTAATCTTGCATATAAACAATGGCGTTCGTCCATACTGTAGTCCACATAGCTTCGGGATTTGTGTCATTGGAGCCTCGAGGTTGCAGTCCCCGGCGACCATGCAATAGAGCATAAGAACAATGAACCAAGACTGCCCCAACTAAGACGGAGGAAATCCACATGAACGGTCCGGGTGCTGGAATGAGCTGCGTGAATAGGAAGTTCCTTCCATTGGGTCTTGAAGGTATTTATAGTAAGTAACGTACAAACTCCGAGTCGGGTCCCCCGGTGTTTTAAATCGTCCTAAAAGTGTGCCCAGGATTATATCTGAGCTTTGTCCTAATTCACTGCGCATTGCGCACACGTTATTTTAGTGCTGGATTCGACAGCCTATTGACTGGAATTGAGAGAGCACGCTTTTATCTATTGTAGCAGGCTTACTGGTAGGACACTGCAATAACGGCGATTGTGCGCCAGTGCTTCTAATTCCTCACAGACACAGCTTGGGCAAAGTGTAGTCATCCTTACGCAGTCTATCTGATCCGAATCGCAGATAGCCATCGCGCGCAGATATTCATAGGCAGTACCTTGCTTGCAGTCCGTTGAAATTGCTGTAAAATTTTGTCAGCAGTTTCAGTTTCAAGTTTGTGATCGTAGCCTACTTAGTGTCTTCACCCGAGTCATATCCTCCATTTCATCGAAGTGCTGCACCACACACTGAGCCATCATTGCCTTATTCGAGTTGGAAATCAGCCGCGCAACCTAGCTCTTTGCTTCCAAGTGGGGCCTTGCAATAGAGAGGAGTCTTCACCGTTTACCACCCCATCATTATAGAGGCAGTGAGATCGATATTGAGAACTGGGTGCATGAGCGGCTCTCGGATATGTCATAGCGCTGTTTGTTGATGTTAGCGTCCATTGACGCATACGGGCAATCTCTCGTCTAAATAGTGTAATGCTGTACCCGGTGTGTAACCCTTTGGCGGAGCCGTTATGTCGTAGGATTGACCAAAGTCGGTGACGACAACGTTTTCCTCTAAGAAAGAAGAGATATCGTACTTATCAATGGGTTCGACAAGTTCACGGGGAGCGTGTGGCCCAGGCGGTGAGTTGTCCAAGGTTTCAATCTCTTCTGTCACAGGCTGACCTAGCGTAGAGTAGACTTCCTCGTCTGTCCATCTGCGGATCCGGGGTGAGACCTGGAAAAGGATGTTGGATGATGTTAAGTCTGAGGGAAGTTTAGCGGTTCACTTTCGACATAACTGTAGATATAGCGAACCTCCATGTACAAATCCCGCGGAATGCATGAGCTCCACCACATTAGCGGTTTGTTTTGCCACCTTCCTCGCCAAATCGCCTCGGAGCCGCCCCATAGCATACACACTCGCTCCAACAAATTGAGTGACAATGCATGTGTGTTTTCCATTTGGCCCTTCCACTGTGAAGTGGTCCTTGACGGCTAGGAGATTTTGACGAGCGGGGTTATGCGTGGCAATAGCGAACACATCAAGCCTATCGGGGACAAAAATGTCTGGGATCTCGTCCGTCGGCTTGGGGGAATTATCGCAAGAAATAATCTTCAAAGCGACCAGAGTGTCCGAATCACCTGGCTGCGGTCGCAGGTCTCGTGCAAGCCATACAGTGGACGAACCCCCGTAGCCTAACTTGTGCAATATTTTGTAGCGACCGTTGGCGTAGATGTCGCCAATCGAAACTGGATGAAATCCTTGAGGTTGATAGAACTGGATTTGTTCTATTGACAATAAGCCGGAAAATTTGTATTTTTTTTGGAACATCATTGCGGAGAGGGGTAGTTGTTACGAAATGGTTAGCTAGCTGAACACCGTCCGTCTCGAACCCAACAGGAGTCACGGGTCCCGATCCGAGCGCCCCTACGTCCCAGACACGTCGTCGAAGGGGCCGCAATGAAGGTCGCGACCCCCCCTTTCCTATACAACCAAGGCCACTCATCCCCAGTAAGTAACAAATAGTACTTCCCAAAGAACCGCGACGAGTCCCGCATTCTAATTGGCCTCTCCTAGCTTCCCCTCCGAGAACGTCTGCCTCATCTCTACGTAGGCGACGCATTGCCATTCTGGGCACTCCGTACCTGTCCAATCCTATCGCAAACAACCGCGATCCCGTTCTCTCCAACGTCAAAGAGCTGGTCCAGGTATGCCAGGACCTTATCGACGTTCTAAGCGGTCATGCCCTCAATATCGGTAGACAAGGCGAAGTTTTTCCAATACTAAAAGTCGGAAGCTAACCCTACAAGGTAAGCCTCCCCATGTATGCGCGTCTTTGAACCGATATCGTGATTAAAGATTTATATACTTATGCTTATATTATTGTTAAGCTGTGGCAACGGTGGTCCCAAGACAGGGCAAACTGTTCCTTCTTTCGGCAGCGTACCGTTCACCAAATACGCTTGGAAATATTTCATAGTGCATGTGGAAGGGCCAGATATCGAGGTATGCTGCAGCATCATGTAAATAAAAAAAAGAGTCCAACACTGTGGATACGCACCCCTGCTGAATCTTGCGTCAAAACAACAGATCCTGGAAAACGTTTTGACATCTTCTTGGCACTGGAAATACGGGTTATAAGAGAAGTTGACCTTCATTGAGGTGGACGTACTTCTGTAATGGGGTTACGGGATCTGCCTGGGCGTCAGCCTGTGTCCGACAGTGTTATAATAATAGTTACTCACCAGCCTCATTCCCAATGAATAGTATTGGGTGACTCGTTTTGCCCATGAGGGGGCCTGAATTTCTTTTTAAAAAATGAATGAGAATAATGAAACGCACGACACACCTCTGAAGATGTTTTTCGGTAGGTCTGGCCATCCACTAAATGGGTCATATAATTAGGTTCGTCAGAGAACTTGCATTTGCAAATAGCTTACGAGCAAGCAAGTCTGTTACCCGCCCAAACATCCGCCCAATCAGATGTCTTCGCTAATTCATTGTAATATTTCTCGGCGTCCTCCAATGTTCCAGGAATCAAATTGCCATCGTTACAACTAATGGCGATCCCGGCATCTAAAAAACCACCGAGGATTGATCCAACGAAAGATCCAACCTCCCATATTGGTATTGCGTTCCCTTTCGATAATTCGGCGAACGCTTCGGCCATTAGGGGGAACGTTAGATAAGGGAAATAAAGAGCATAGGAAATGGAGTTTCGCAAGAAATTATAGTCAACCACACCATATGAACTGGTATTGGGTGCGAAAACGCCGAATGGACGAGATTTGGTAATGTCATAGAGCTTGGCAAGGTTTTGCGAGATCGATGTGGGTGAGGATGCATAGAACGCACAGCCGGACGGTCCAGCATTGTAGCAGCTATCAAAGAAAGTCTGCATCGTTTTATCGGTATCAAGAACGTTCTTGAGCCCTTGGTCTAGCAATCACTGGTCGAACTAAGTCCTGTGAGGGAAGTACGAAACATCTCACTTGAGAAATAGTCATCTCCATCCACGACGCCGTCGACGACCAGACGACCAACGTTGTCCTGTCGACGGTGAGATGGCTAAATGCATGTGCTGGAAGTTAAAACTCACAGGAAACAACGAGGCAAACGTCATACCAAGGATAGATCCATATCTACGTATAATGATGTCATGATTTAGAGTAGATCGTCTGAGATTGTGCTCACGAGATTCCCCAGTACTGGATTTTATCCCTCCCATACGCCTTGGTAATCTGCAACATGTCGCGCGCAGCATAGTCAGTGTTAATGAAATTCAAATATCCGTCATGGTTCGTCACTGTTGCTAATTGCCCAACTACATGAGAACCTGCGACAAGTTCGGCTAGGCTGTTTGTAGAGGTGTTGACTACACTGAAAACGGACGCCCTGGAAGCCCATATATTCCTATCAGCACTATTGTCGAAGAAGGAGACGGTTGGTGTGGAGCGCGAGACACCTGAAACGTGAATTAGAGCGAACAGACAAGCTTAAATAAAAACGTACCCCTCGGATCGAAGCCAACGATGTCAAACGCGTCTCCAGCAAGTGTGCGTAATAATTGCCCTTCATTCAACACTATATCGACTCCGCTTCCGCCCGGCCCCCCTGGATTGAAGAGGAGAGGTCCTTTGTAATTTTCTGACGATGGCGGATATGGTGAAAGGGTACGAATGATAGCAATAGATGCGTTGTTACTCGAACTAATGGGCTCCGAGTAATTTAGAGATACCTGAAAAGACCGTTCGAACTGTATGTGCAGAACGAAATGCAATACGTACCAGCAAGAGCGCACATTCGACCTCCGGCACTTGGCCGGGATAGCAATTTTGCCACTCGAGTGATTCAGAAGCATTCAACTATATGAACCGTTAGTTTAATATATGCACAATTGTTTACGTCCATACTGTAGTCCAGATAGCTTCGGGATTTGCGTCATTGGAACCTCGAGGTTGTAGTCCCCGGCGACTATGAAATAGAGCATAGGAACAATGGACCAAGGCTGCCCCGACTAAGACAGAGGTAATCCACATGAGTGCGGGCGCTGGAATCAGCTGTGTGAATATGTGGAACATCCATTGCGTTTCGAAGGTATTTATAAGTAACGCACGAGCTAGGGTTCCCTCGTGTTTTTAATCATCCCAAAAGATCAAAGTCCTAATTCACGCATTGCGCACAGGTTTTTCCAGCGCTGGACTCGACGGCCTATTGACTGAGCGTGCTTTTCCCTGTCGTATTAGGCCATCAATCGCGCACTGCCTGTGATTCCTCCCAGACACAGCTTTGACAAAGTGTGGTCATCTGAAACGCAGATAGCCATCGCGGGCAGACATTCATATTCGGTCCGGTTGAAATTGCTATAAAATGTTGTCAGCAACACGTGCCTTTTAGTTTCAAGTTGTAACCGTAGCGTACTTAGCTACGTTTAGAGAACACTAGAGTGTGGACCAGACGTCACGATAACGTGACCACCTCAGGCTTTCCTTCTAAGGAATCCACTTCGCCGAGTCACTCACAAGTGGGCCTCGGAACAGGCTGACCCCTCCTCCTCACAGCGCGCACAAGCTCCACTCTTTACAAGCAATCTGAGCAATTCCAACCACAAGAATGACGAACAACCCGCCCCCACGTTGTCCTATTTGCAGTTGCAAGCCTCAGCGCGACGTATGCCATCCGCCTTTTCTTCGTGCCATAACTGGGACATCAAGCAGGCCTAAGCCTATGGCGCAGTTACTCTTGAAGAGCTTGAGCTAGTTACTGTTGAGAGACGCGGAGCTGTTTAAACAGGCTTGGGAGACGGTGGTAGAAATACCGTATCAACAGTTTTGGTGGAGCGGGCGACGGGATCAAGTTATGGGTCAGTACCAGACGGCAGAAGCTGAATTCTTTCATACTGACTTTCCGCATGACATTCTCCTGGGCCAAACCGTCGCCATGTCCTTTGCTCAAAACATGTTCCGCTTTTCCGTACTGAGCCAAGTCAATCACCGCGGCGGCAGGACTGGAGGTTGTGCAGTGCTACTACAATGATTCTAATATAAAATAACCGAAACGTTCGACCGGGCATGGCGCGATGACGTGGCAGGGACAAATCGAAGACGCAGTGTAACAACCAGCGACAGTTCATTACATATACAGTTATGGATCACATCGTCGTCTAAAGTAATCTAAGCAATGAATTTGAAAATCGTGATGGTCGGCGAGAATCAAATCAGCAGGGTTGGAGAATATCAGAGACGATCTTGGTATATCCAAGAAGGATAGCCTCTCCGCGCTAAACTTGAGCAAGAGCGTTGCAATTCGGTTTCGAGACGTGCTCGAGATCGATCGTACCAGGAGGTAAACCTTTTTGGGTCTCTTCAAGTCCCAGTACCATTTCGGCCAATACGTAGCAGGCGCCGTTTTCCTGCTCTTTCCGCTTTTTTCCGTGCTTCAATCTAGTTGAGACAACCACGGATCTTGAACAATGTCAGATTCGGGACCCTTTCTAGTCTCGTCCATCACGCGAGTTGCAAGCTCTTGTATTCGGTCGGCCAGGTCTTTTGAACCAGACAATAGCACCATCACTAGGTCGAGTTGGACCCCATGATGAGAACACCTGCCAAGGAGGAGACGGGCGTGGACACTGGGAGAGGAAGGAGGGGGAATGGTGCTGTAGACATTGTGAACCATGTGGACATCAGTGGCGCAATAGGTAAGAAGGGAGCAAAGAAGGTCAGGGAGGAGCATAAGCTCGCTTAGCGTAATTTGAACGAGTTTATTGAGCACGCTCGCCTTCCAATTTGTGCAAGGGAGTCTCGCGACGTCTATGAGTGAGTTGGCGGGGGCAAGCAATTCCCGTTCTATTCCCATCGTCATCGTGTTCGTTTTCGTTGCCGCGGACTGATAAGACACTCCTCCATTTCCACCACAACCCTCGTCACCGTTTCCGTATCTCCGAGTCGTTCCCTCGCTCGCTCTTCATCCTCCCTTGCACGCGCGATGAGATCGACGATAACTTGACCTCTTCGACTCCCTGCGTCTTTTCCACTTGTTCCACGCGGGATGCCGGTGAGAGGATATTTCGCTCACAGCAACGTGGTGGAGAGACATGGTGTCCGTCCACGGCGGCAAGGGAGTATACATTTTCGACGCGGGCGCGATCAAAAGAAAGTGTTGTGGCCTACAACGGGTCGGTCTGTGTCTGGGCCAAAGGGGATGAGATGGGCATTGGGCCGGCGGCTATGGCGATGGGTAAGTCTTTTGGCATTTCTACATCAAAAGCCTGAGACGCCGTCGTGGACGGGTTCGCTGAAACTGGCGACGCCATGTTTGTAGAAGAACTTTGTCTAGGAAAGGTACCATTCGGATGGGTCTGGGCAGGAAGAAGGTATGCGAGGTCGAGTGCGAAGTTACGGTAGGGAGAAGTTGTAGCGAGACCGATGCGGTGGAAGTGTACTGGGAGAGAAAACGAGGTTGAAGGGAAAGACGGGGTTGCAAGATAATCGCGGGAGACGAGTCGGACGAACGCGGGTGGTGAGAAAAGCACGATGGCGGGAAAAAATATTGGCAGTCGCGGTCGTGGAAGGCGAGAGAAAAGCCGCACTGCTGAGGTGGAAGGGGGATCAAATGGTCAGAAGCAGAAGCATTATGTCGCTAGTTGTGAATGAACTAGAGCCGATGGAGGGCTACACTGTGGGCGGGTTCGGCATGACAATGCAGGGTACTAGTAGCATCGTACGTTAATATACTGTATGGAAATGTGCTCGATTCATTTCGGGTTTTCTCACAACGAGCGTGACATCATGCGTTACAATCTCTCTTTCTTCTTGACAACCACATTAGTAAAGTGTGCTTTGCACACACCCTCACTTCCCATGGGCAACTGCATCTCATCCCGAAGCCGCAATACGGCAGATGATGAGTCCAGGGATGTCGATAGCAATAATATCCTTCCAGTTGCAGCCAGCTCTGGACCCACTGGTGCAGGTACCTTTGCTTCAGCTCAGAATGTCATAATTGCAAATAGCCAGTTGGTTGATGTCCGTGGGAATTACATCGTACGTGATGGCAACTATTGTATTGGTGTGAATATATCCATAGTCATGATAACCCCTAGCAAATCAACAATCCTTCAGTTTCTCCTGAAGTGATGGCACCTTTGCCTCCTATGAACCACTCTAGCATGATGTTTACAGGTCGTAGTGCACATCTACAGAGGTTAAAGGATCATTTTGTTTCCAATGGCATGGAGAAAAGGAAATCATTTCTTTTTCATGGTTTGGGAGGTATTGGCAAAACTCAGATTTGCCTCAAATTTATTGAAGAAAATGAAAGTTTGTGAGTGCTAAACTTCTGTGGCTATATAAATTAACTGAGTTACTGTAGATTTTCTGACATATTTTGGATTGATGCTTCTTCAGAAAGTGCCATTGATCTCAGACTCAGGCAGATTGCTCAAGCAAATAATGCCCCTCCTGAAGTTGTCTCCTCAGCTGCACATACTCTCAAATGGATTTCTAAAAAGTCAAATTGGTTGATGGTATATGATAATGCAGATGGTGGATATGAAGTGGTTGAGAAATTTCTCCCACCTGGAAATGGAGGAAATATCTTGATAACAAGCAGGAATTTTGAAGTATGTAGGATCACAGAGGAATCTATGGAAATTCTTGAAATGGAAGAAGAAGAGGCTCTATCATTGCTTTCCAAATCAGCTAGGCTAAATTACACATCTGAGGAGGTTCAAATTTTGGCCAAGCATCTTATCTCAAAGCTTGGTGCCATTCCTCTTGCAATTGACCAGGCTGGGGCATACATGATGGCCTGCAGATGTTCACTTGGAGATTACCTGGAAATATATGCAAAACACCATGATCAACTAATGAATAATCCTTCTTTCAAAGGTGCATCTGGGTATGGATCATCTACATATGGAACTTGGGAGATTTCAATGAAAGAGATTGAGACACGGGTTTCAAAGGAATTAGATGTTCAGGAAGTTGTAGCAGCTAAGAGTGCTACTACCCTGTATAGAATAATTGCCTTCCTGCATTATGAAAATATACCCGAAGAATTGTTTAAAATTGCAGCAGAAAATTACAAAAAGAGGAACATTGATGAAGAACAGAAATTGGGTCTCCCATTGTCAATATCAATGTTGGATCCTAACATGTTGTTTTTGGATAAGAAGGGAGAATGGGATATAATACAACTTTCAACTAGGGATACAAGTGCTGCTATCATTTTCCCTGCTGAAGAAGAGTGGTAAAATGTACTCAGTACATCCATTAGTGAACTCTTGGAACAGAGGCAGAATTCCAGACAAAGAAAATACTAGGCAGATTTCAATGACAAGGGCCATGCTAGCATGTTCTGTAGAGCTGAACTATAGTGTTGACAACTATAAGTTGTGTGGTCTGCTTGGTCCCACATATTAAAGCAAATTATGATCATGCAGTAGATTAAGTTTGAGCACTGTCTACTATGATGATGAATGTGTTAGATTTGCACTTGTATTTGATTGTATTGGAGGATGGAATGAAAAAGAGAAGCTGGAGGTACAAGTTCATGGAGACAAGGAAAGAAAAGCTTGGATTCACACCACCCAGACACTCTGACAAGCATGGCTAATCTAGCAGCCACATACTGGGAATCAGGGGAGGTGGGATGAAGCAGAGAAGCTGGAGGTACAAGTCATGAAGGCAAGAAAGAAAAGCTTGGTTCACACCACCCAGACACTCTGAGAAGCATGGCTAATCTAGCAGCCACATACAGGAACCAGGGGAGGTGGGATGAAGCAGAGAAGCTGGAGGTACAAGTCATGAAGGCAAGCAAAGAAAAGCTTGGTTCACACCACCCAGACACTCTGACAAGCATGGGTAATCTAGCATCACATACTGGAATCAGGGGAGGTGGGATGAAGCAGAGAAGCTGGAGGTACAAGTCATGGAAGGCAAGCAAAGAAAAGCTTGGATTCACACCACCCAGACACTCTGACAAGCATGGGTAATCTAGCAGCCACATACAGGAATCAGGGGAGGTGGGATGAAGCAGAGAAGCTGGAGGTACAAGTCATGAAGGCAAGGAAAGAAAAGCTTGGTTCACACCACCCGAAGCACTCTGAACAGCATGGGTAATCTAGCAGCCACATATGGGAATCAGGGGAGGTGGGATGAAGCAGAAAAGCTGGAGGTACAAGTCATGGAGACAAGGAAAGAAAAGCTTGGTTCACACCACCCAGACACTCTGACAAGCATGGCTAATCTAGCAGCCACATACTGGCATCAGGGGAGGTGGGATGAAGCAGAGAAGCTGGAGGTACAAGTCATGAAGGCAAGGAAAGAAAAGCTTGGTTCACACCACCCAGACACTCTGAGAAGCATGGCTAATCTAGCAGCCACATACAGGAGTCCAGGGAGGTGGGATGAAGCAGAGAAGCTGGAGGTACAAGTCATGAAGGCAAGGAAAGAAAAGCTTGGTTCATACCACCCAGATCACTCTGACAAGCATGGCTAAGTCTAGCAATCCACATACTGGAATCAGGGGAGGTAGGGATGAAGCAGAGAAGCTGGAGGTACAAGTTCATGGAGGCAAGGAAAGAAAAGCTTGGATTCACACCACCCAGACACTCTGACAAGCATGGCTAATCTAGCAGTCACATACCAGGACCAGGGGAGGTTGGATGAAGCAGAGAAGCTGCTTGTACAAGTCATGGAGGCAAGGAAAGAAAAGCTTGGATCACACCACCCAAATACTCTGACAAGCATGGCTAATCTAGCAGTCACATACCAAAGTCAGGGGAGGTTGGATAAGGCTGATGTTTTACTTGCACAAGCCATTGTGTTAATGGAGGAAACTATGGGATCCCAACACCCAACTACAAATCACTTCAGGAAGCTCAGATTGAAGCATCAACTTGATGGTAAAGGCAGCAGCAATGTACCCATCACTTATGGCAAGTTTAAACAGCAGTTTGTCACAAGTTGTCTTGTAAATATAATGTTTTTAAGTTTAGTAGTGAATATTATGCAATTAGAAGTTTTGGTGGTATTTCAGGGTAGGACAAGCACTGAGACATTTAAGTTTGACATGACACTTGATAGTACTACTCCGAAGTGTTGTAATTTAACAATAGTTACAAAGTCATTGTATACTGTCTAGTATCCCTTTAAAAACTTCTTCTGTTGTTAAGCTGTGGCAATAGTGGTCCCACAGACTCCCACTGATGCAAGGCAAACTGTTCCAGCGTACCATTCACCAAATCATATACCTGCAAACATTTCATCATGTAAGTGGAAAGGCCAGATACCGAGGTATGCTGAGGCCTGTCCTAGTAATTTGGCACACATTACGCATTACGCACCAGTTTTTCTTCGACAGCCTCTTTGAACGAGCATTCTTTTCCCTATCGTAGCAGGCTTAGTACTAGGGCACATATTGATTTGCGCACTGCCTGTAATTCCTCGCCAACAAAGCTTTGGCAAGGTGCGGTCATCCTTACAACAGTCCATCTGATCCGAACCGCAGATAGCCATCGTGGGCAGACATTCATATTACCCTAAGTTCGATCCTGGCATTCCTGTAAAATGTTGTCAGGTAGCGGTACGTTTCAACTTGTATCCGTGACCTACTGAGTTACATTACAGAACACCGTTAGGATGCTTGAAATCACATTCACAACACCGAGAGTGTTACGATAGTAAGACCAAGCACCGTATATTGCTTGACAATGGGTGCGAGTAGTGTAGTAGCGGCGATATGCGGGCGTGACGAACAGCGGCGCAATCTATAGTACCTGGTCAGCTACCGAGCACATTCAACCCTCTTCTCTTACCCGCTGCTCGCCTTCAGCGCGTACAGGCAATCTAAGCGACTCCAACCAGAAGAACGGCGCGAACAACCCGCCCCCCCACGTCGTCCTATTTTCTCTTCTGGCAGGTGCAAGCCTCGGCGCGACGTGGTGCTACACGTTATCCGTCTTCGCTTTCTGAAAAGCTTGAGCCAAGTGGTTGAGCTCTTTAGACAGGCTTGGGAGACGGCGGTAGAGCTGGGGAGTCGTGTTCTGTCTCAGTGTCTGGTGACTGGTCTCGTCTATCGCTTGGGCGACCATCGATGATTTTGATACCAGAAGAATGGTAGGAGCCATGAGCAGAAAGGAAATCTAGAAGGATAAGTGAAGAGATGGAATCCAAGCACACGTGAACATGTGCGTCGTGAAAAAAATAATCGAACGTTCGACCGACTGTGGGTGCTGCATGGCGCGATGACGTGGCAGGGAAAAATCAAAGACAGTGTAACAACCAGCGGCAGTAATCAACATAATCCATTACATATACGGCTAGGGATATGGAGGGAATCACATCGTCGTCTAAAGTAATCTAAGCAACGAATTGCTTTCCTTTTTCAATATTCTTCCTCAATTCAGGCAAGCATGCCTCTAGTAACTTTTGCTCCTCTGGCGACAACTCGCCAATTGGGTAAATCTTTTCCACACCATTGGGCTGAAAATCACCATATCAGTCAACAATAACTGACGGCACAAAAATAATCAAAACGTACGCCAAGTTCTACGTTGGACGAGAAAAAGTCGATGCCTTGGTCAGCGAACAACGGGCTCTTCACAAATGTAGGCGCAATAACGCCTTTTTCGCCATTCAAACCCCTCAAGAGTGTATTGGTGAACTTGGCACCGGCGTAAGCCATAGAAAGGGTAGCGCTTCCTGCGCCATCCTTAGCCTTGACGAACCTCGTCGCCACCGAACTGGATTCTGTGTACCAACTTCTCCAACTGTCTCGCCGGTCACCTTCTTCCCATGTAGCGTCTGAGAGAGCAGAGGGACAATCGTTGGGCCGCTGTGGCCACCGACAACGGTCACCAGTGTCTCCGATGGGCTGACGCCAGCGATGCCAGAAAGGAACTTGGCAGCGCGGACGACATCAAGGGTGGTTACACCGAACACTCGAGCAGGGTTGAATACGCCTGCCTTTTCGAGGGTGCGAGCGACGATTGGAACAGGTGGAGTTGACAGGGTTGGAGATGACGAGAATGTGGGCTTCTGGTGAGACGCGGGCAACGGCACTTGCGAGGTCTCGGACGATGGAGGCATTAGTCTGTCTATAGATCAGTCATTGCTACTGCACGAGGTCGACACGACGTACGTTGAATAGATCATCACGAGTCATCTTGGTGGGGTTAAGTCATATTCAATGTCCGACAGAAATGTAAAGTACTTACTCCTGGCTGTTAAAATTTAACGTGAATAAGGAATAGTGGTTCGCGGGAACGGACAGCTCACCTTCCGGGGCACGCCGGCGGGGATGACAACAACTTGGAACATCTTCCAAAGCTTGGTCTAGCTGGTCAGCAGCGTAGCCCTTGACTTCCGAGGGTGTGTCGACGTGGCTAACATCCGCGGCGACACCCGGAGCACCCTTGATATCGTAGAGACTCAAAGACGTAACCAAGGGGTCCGACTTGAGAAGTAGAGACAAAGGTTGGCCAATTCCTCCTCCAGCGCCGAGAACGGCGACGCGCGACTGGCGAGCGGCGGAGGAAGAGAAAAGGCGAGTGGAGGAGAGGGAACGAAGAGCAGAAGCGGGACAACATGGAGGAGTTCTCGAAATTTGTACCGGTTCCGCTTTTGTACGCCGAGTCCGTGAGAATAACAGCCTCGCTTGCATTATGGCTGCTGACTTTTGGGCAAGTTCTCACTAGTAAGTCTCCGTTGAAAGCGTACAAGGTTGCTGACGAACACTAGTAAGCGATGGATAGTAGACCGCGCGACTATTTCCCGTTCTCGCGCTCGGGATCGTCTCTATGTTAATGATCCAGAATATTTCGATTTCATGGACATTTACTTTGCCAATGGTGACTGCTTTCGTCTTCCATGACTCGCCTATTAACCCACCTACCGAGCAGCCATTATGAAATTAGGCAGAAAGATCGCCCTCCGCCAACGAGTCATTCGCAACAGCCATCGTCTTTTTCAAGAGGTTCTATCTCAAGAATGCTTATTCAGAGACAGATCCTTTCCTCGTTATCGCCGCGTGTTGCTACTGTCGCTACCAAAGCAGAAGGAATGTCCAGTCTCCATCAAGGTGATCGCATCTGAGGCTAGAGCACTAGTTCAGTCGTACGTGTCACTTCTACTTTACTTCAAGTCCCGCTGTCGATGATGGTCCGTCAGAAGACAACTACAACGTCAAGTCTACCATATTCGATCATACCAAGATAGCCGAAATGGAGTTTTACCTCGTGGACTGACCTCGAATGCGATCTCACCGTATTTCATCCATACCGCACTCTGACGGCATTGTGCAAACCGGATCCATCCTCTTCCTCAGGGGGAGCAGCCACGACAGGAAGTACAGGGGCAGATACCGAAACAGAAGAAGGCTGAAGCGATAGAAGAAGATTCACTTGGCGTGGGTGTGAGCGCAGACGACGGTCCTCGGTATTGGGGAACCGGAGAAGGCCAACTCGAACTCCCAGAAGGCGGATTCCAACACGCATGGTAAGTCCTCTTTATTCCCCTTTGTTCGAATCTCACACTTATCCCCCAAGGTTCATCATCAACGATACATACCGATCCAACATATGCCTCCTCTACCCACCCCATCTCATTGCCGTCGCCGCAATCTACCTCACAGTCGTCTTTCACCCCCCTTCTCGACTCGAAATCACACCCCACCTGTCTTCGTCTTCCTCCCGCTCGTCTTCCTCCACTACCACCTCTTCCTCCGCACCTCCCCCCTCCACGACATCAACAACGCGCCGCTCAACCCGACTCAACAACACCCCCTCCGCAATACCACTAACACCCTCCTCATCCAAACCCTCACCACCCGACACGATCCTCACCTTTCTAGCCAACATGAACGTCTCTCTCCCCCTCATCGCCACTATCATGCAAGAAATCATATCCCTCTGGAGCTTATGGGACCGATACAAAGAAGGCGCCGCTGACACCGGTACCAGCGAAGGCAGCTCGAGCGCATCGAGTCCTGCCAAATCTCACAGACTGGGAAAAGCGTCGACGGCGGCGTTGTCAGCTGCCTCGTCAGCATCGTCGATTACTATGCCTTCTTCAATTGGCCCTTCCCAGGATGATGGCTATGATGAATGTTGAAGGACAAGGACAAGGAGAGAGGAGGAGAGGAGGGCGCGGGACAAGATACCATCGTCACGCCTGCTATGTTGTCGAGTTTACTTGTGAAGATGAGGGAAGCTTACGTGGCTTCGCTCGTACAGGCAGGTGTGTTGAGTGTGGATGGTTCGGGAACGATCAATATATGACGACGCAGGCTATATAGTATTGAAGGGTTGTAATTTACGGACAATAATGAAGCAGGTGTAACTAAGATGCAACGTCATCATTGTATGCTATGCCTTTAAAATGTGCTTGGAAGTTTCTGAAACGGGAAGAAGGAGCTGGCGGTATATCAAGATAGCCTCGCTTCTGCGCCAAACTTGAGCAAGAGCGGTTTCGAGGCGTGGGTCTCTCCGAGTCCCAGGACCCGAGCGCTTTCAGTTTTTCCTGCTCTTTCCGCGCTTCAATCTAGTTGAGACAACTACGGAGATTGAACAATAGTCAGATTCGAGATCCTTCCTACTCTCGTCCATCACGCGAACTGCAAGCTCCTGTATTCGGTCGGCCAAGTTCAGCTTCGCCAGGTACTTTGTACCTTGACGTAACTTGAGCAAAAATAAAGACAGCAACGAAAGACCACTCACTGGCACGTCCCTCGACTTTCCTGCTTTTTCAACAATATGCAATCCAACCGCTCCAACCACGCCCTCGTCCTCGCCATCTCCTTCGCATCCGTCGCCAACTCAAATGACCTCCTCTTCACGCCCCCTTCTATAAACTCGCTCGGGGCTTTCAATAGACCTCTCCCAAGCGCTGTTATATGTGCGAAAGCTGGACCCCATAGTAAGAACGCCTGTCAAGGAGACGGGGTGCGGACGCCAGGAGAGGAAGGAGGGGGAATGGTGTTATAGACATTGTGAACCATGTGGACGTCAGTGGCGCAATAGGTTAGAAGGTGGTAGAAGTTGGGTCCGAATGCGGCATAACCTCGCTTGCAGTAATTTGGTCGAGTTTAATGAGCACGCTCGCCTTGTCCTGTTCCAATTCAATATTGCAATGGAGTCTCGCGGCGTCTGCGAGTGAGTTGGCGGAAGTGAGCGATTCCCAAGTTCTATTTCCATCATTGTTTTCGTTTTCGTTTTCGTTGCCATTCCAATCCATCTCGGACCAGTAAGACACCCGAAGAGGATCCTCCATGTCCACCATAACCCTCGTCAGGTTTGCCACCGTTTCCGTATCTTCGAGCCGCTCCCTCGCTCGCTCTTCTTCCTCTTTGTACGCGCGATGAGATCGACTCCTTGCACCTTTTCCACTTGTTCCAGAGGGATGCCGATGAGAGGATATCTCGTTCACAGCAACGTGGCGGAGAGACATGGTGTCCATCCACGGAGTCCTAGTACCGGCAAGGGAGTATTCATTTCCGACGCGGGCGCGATCAGAAGTGCTGTGGCCTACAATGAGTCAGTCTGTGTCTGGGCCAGAGGGGATGAGATGGGCCTGCGGCTATGGTGATACCGGGTATGAGTGGCATCGTTTCTACGTCAAAAACCAGGGATGCCGTCGTATATAAGAAATGGGGACGGGTTCGCTGAAACTGGCGACGCCATGTTTGTACTTTGTCCAGCCACTTTCGGAAAGGCACCATTCGGATGGGTCTGGGAGGAGGTATGCGAGGTCGAGTGCGAAGTTACGGTAGGGAGAAGTTGTAGCGAGACCGATGCGCTGGAAGTGTACTGGGAGAGAAAACGAGGTCGAAGGGAAAGACGGGGTTGCAAGATAATCGCGGGAGACGAATCGGACGAACGCGGGCGGTGAAGGCAGTGGAGAGAAGCGCGATGGCGGGAAAAAATATTGGCAATCGCGGTCGTGGAAGGCGAGAGAAAAGCCGCACTGCTGAGGTGTGGAAGGGGGATCAAATGGTCAGACTCAGCAGAAGCATTCTGTCGCTAGTTGTGAATGAACTAGAGCCGATGGAGGGCTACATGGCGGGCTCGGCGTGATAACGCAGGGTAGTAGCATCGTACGTTAATACTGTATGCCAGCGATGTTTCACAAGAAATGCACAACGCTGAGCGTGACATCGTGCGTTACAATCTCTCTTTCTTCTTGACAACCACATTAGTAAAGTGTGCTTTGCACACACCCTCAGGCACACTCTCCCTTCACTTTGCATGGGCAACTGCATCTCATTCCAAAGCCGCAATATGGCAGATTATGAGTCCAGGGATATCAATAGCAATAATATCCTTCCAGTTGCAGCCAGCTCTGGACCCACTGGTGCAGGTACCTTTGCTTCAGCTCAGAATGTCACAATTGCAAATAGCCAGTTGGTTGATGTCTGTGGGAATTACATCCATAACATCATAGTATGTGACAACTATTGTGCTGGTGTGAATATATCCATGGTCATGATAACCCTTAGCAAATCAACAATCCTTCAGTTTCTGCTGAAGTGATGGCACCTTTGCCTCCTGTGAACCACTCTAGCATGATGTTTACAGGTCGTAATGCATATCTACAGAGGTTAAAGGATCATTTTGTCAATGGCATGGAGAAAAGGAAATCATTTCTTTTGCATGGTTTGGGAGGTATTGGCAAAACTCAGATTTGCCTCAAATTTATTGAAGAAAATGAAAGTTTGTGAGTGCTATATCATAAACCTCTGTAGTTATATAAATTAACTGAGTTACTGTAGATTTTCTGACATATTTTGGATTGATGCTTCTTCAGAAAGTGCCATTGATCTCAGACTCAGGCAGATTGCTCAAGCAAATAATGCCCCTCCTGAAGTTGTCTCCTCAGCTGCACATACTCTCAAATGGATTTCTAAAAAGTCAAATTGGTTGATGATATATGATAATGCAGATGGTGGATATGAAGTGGTTGAGAAATTTCTCCCACCTGGAAATGGAGGAAATATCTTGATAACAAGCAGGAACCTTGAAGTATGTAGGATCACAGAAGAATCTATGGAAATTCTTGAAATGGAAGAAGAAGAGGCCCTATCACTGCTTTCCAAATCGGCTAGACTAAATTACACATCTGAGAATGTTCAAATTTTGGCTGAGCATCTTATCTCAAAGCTTGGTGGCATCCCTCTTGCAATTGACCAGGCTGGGGCATACATGATGGCCTGCAGATGTCCACTTGAAGATTACCTGGAAATATATGCTAAACACCATGATCAACTAATGCACAATCCTTCTTTCAAAGGTGCATCTGATTATGGATCATCCACATATGGAACTTGGGAGATTTCAATGAAAGAGATTGAGGCACAGGTTTCAAAGGGATTAGATGTTCAGGAAGTTGTAGCAGCCAAGAGTGCTACTATCCTGTATAGAATAATTGCCTTCCTGCATCATGAAAATATTGCAGAAGAATTGTTTAAAATTGCAGCAGAAAATTACAAGAAGAGGAACATTGATGAAGAACAGAAATTGGGTCTCCCATTGTCAGTATCAATGTTGGATCCTAGTGTGTTGTGTTTAGATAAGAAGGGAGAATGGGATATAATGCAATTTCAACTAGGGATAAAAGTGCTGTTATCATTTTCTCTGCTCAAGAAGAGTGGTAAAATGTACTCAGTCCATCCATTAGTGAACTCTTGGAACAGAAGCAGAATTCCAGAGATAGAAATTAATAGGCAGATTTCAATGACAAGGGCCATGCTAGCCTGCTCTGTAGAGTTGAACTATAGTGTTGACAACTATAAGTTTTGTGGGCTGCTTGTCCCACATATTAGAGCAAATTATGATCATGCAGTAGAGTTAGGTTTGAGCACTGTCTACTATGATGATGAATGTGTAAGATTTGCACTTGTATTTGATCGTATTGGAGGTTGGAATGAAAAAGAGAAGCTGGACATACAAGTCAAGGAGGCAAGGGAAGAAAAGCTTGGATTAGACCACCCCAGCACTCTGACAAGTATGGCTAATCTAGCAACAACATACTGGAATCAGGCAAGGTGGGATGAAGCAGAGAAGATAGAGGTACAAGTCATGAAGGCAAGCAAAGAAAAGTTTGGATCACACCACCCAGACACTCTGACAAGCATGGGTAATCTAGCAGGCACATACAGGAATCAGGGGAGGTGGGATGAAGCAGAGAAGCTGGAGGTACAAGTCATGGAGGCAAGGAAAGAAAAGCTTGGTTCACACCACCCAGACACTCTGACAAGTATGGCTAATCTAGCAACAACATACTGGAATCAGGGGAGGTGGGATGAAGCAGAAAAGCTGGAGGTACAAGTTATGGAGGCAAGGAAAGAAAAGCTTGGATTACACCACCCAGACACTCTGAAAAGCATGGGTAATCTAGCAGCCACATACAGGAAGCAGGGGAGGTGGGATGAAGCAGAGAAGCTGGAGGTACAAGTCATGGAGGCAAGGAAAGAAAAGCTTAGTTCACACCACCCAGACACTCTGACAAGCATGGCTAATCTAGCAACAACATACTGGAATCAGGGGAGGTGGGATGAAGCAGAGAAGCTGGAGGTACAAGTCATGAAGGCAAGCAAAGAAAAGCTTGGATTACACCACCCAGACACTCTGACAAGCATGGCTAATCTAGCAGGCACATACAGGAATCAGGGGAGTTGGGATGAAGCAGAGACACTGGAGGTACAAGTCATGGAGGCAAGCAAAGAAAAGCTTGGATCACACCACCCAGACACTCTGACAAGCATGGCTAATCTAGCAACAACATATTGGAATCAGGGGAGGTGGGATGAAGCAGAGAAGCTGGAGGTACAAGTTATGGAGGCAAGGAAAGAAAAGCTTGGATTACACCACCCAGACACTCTGAGAAGCATGGGTAATCTGGCAGCCACATACAGAAAGCAGGGGAGGTGGGATGAAGCAGAAAAGCTGGAGGTACAAGTCATGGAGGCAAGGAAAGAAAAGCTTAGTTCACACCACCCAGACACTCTGACAAGCATGGCTAATCTAGCAACAACATACTGGAATCAGGGGAGGTGGGATGAAGCAGAGAAGCTGGAGGTACAAGTCATGAAGGCAAGCAAAGAAAAGCTTGGATCACACCACCCAGACACTCTGAGAAGCATGGCTAATCTAGCAGGCACATACAGGAATCAGGGGAGGTGGGATGAAGCAGAGAAGCTGGAGGTACAAGTCATGGAGGCAAGCAAAGAAAAGCTTGGTTCACACCACCCAGACACTCTGACAAGTATGGCTAATCTAGCAACAACATACTGGAATCAGGGGAGGTGGGATGAAGCAGAGAAACTGGAGGTACAAGTTATGGAGTCAAGGAAAGAAAAGCTTGGATCACACCACCCAGACACTCTGACAAGCATAGGTAATCTAGCAGCCACATACAGGAAGCAGGGGAGGTGGGATGAAGCAGAGAAGCTGGAGGTACAAGTCATGGAGGCAAGGAAAGAAAAGCTTGGATCACACCACCCAGACACTCTGACAAGCATGACTAATCTAGCAACAACATACTGGAATCAGGGGAGGTGGGATGAAGCAGAGAAGCTGGAGGTACAAGTCATGAAGGCAAGCAAAGAAAAACTTGGATCACACCACCCAGACACTCTGACAAGCATGGCTAATCTAGCAGGCACATACCAAAGTCAGGGGAGGTGGGATGAAGCAGAGAAGCTGGAGGTACAAGTCATGGAAACAAGGAAAGAAAAGTTTGGTTCACACCACCCAGACACTCTGACAAGCATGGCTAATCTAGCAACTATATACTGGGACCAGGGGAGGTGGGATGAAGCAGAGAAGCTGGAGGTACAAGTCATGGAGGCAAGGAAAGAAACACTTGGATCACACCACCCAGACACTCTGACAAGCATGGCTAATCTAGCAGTCACATACCAAAGTCAGGGGAGGTGGGAGGAGGCTGATGTTTTACTTGCACAAGGTGCTATGTTGCAGGAGGAAACTCAGCCTAATTACAATCCACTTCAGGAAGCTCAGATTGAATCTGCTTCAAGTTGAACCATCAACTTGAAGGAGAAATGACACCCATGATCACTTTCAATGGCATAACAGGAGTTTGCCACAAGTTATCTTGTAGTAACGTACTATGTTTAGTAGTTGTGAATATTATGTGATTTGAAGTTTTGTCAGTACTTCAGGGTAGGACAAATGGCACTGACTTGTTAAATATCTATCATTGCAATTGGCTCCGGGCAATATCATGATAATCTCACAAGTACTATGCAACCTTAGCTGCACGCAAGATCGGTGGACTAGCGATATTGCGACCATTTTGGGGTCTAACCGGACCTACCTGTTGCGGGAACCAGCATCATCGCACCAACCAGCATAATCCGTATAGCTCTCATCGCCGTAACTGATGAAAGATTGCTCTCCCCACTGCGCCTGTGCCAATTTTCCCACCCAATTGATATACGTTTAAATCATTGTAGTCAGATTAAAAACTCGGGAAATGTATTCCATGACAGCAAGTTTATTTCGTATTGTGACCAAGTGCGATGTTCTGTTCCGCAGCTCCTTTGTCCAACTGATCCTAATCCTCCTCGTCAAGTCCTTCCTCATCCGATTCTTCCTCGTCGTCAAACTATTCATCATAGTCCTCATAGTCCTCATTTGAGATCGGTGGAGTCCCGCGCTTTCCTGGCTTGCCAACTTTCGCAATGAGACAGACGTTGTGATAAGCATGGTCAGTATAACTCTCGTTTCCGTAATTGATGAAAGATTGCTCTCCCTGGTACGCCTTTACCAAATCTTTCACCCAATTAATACCGATATTGACCTTTGTATCGGAGTCTTCAGCTTGCAGGACTAAGGCACCTTCGTCCGCGATCATCCATTCCGTGAAATCTCTATTCTCTCCAAAAGAATCACCCTCTGAGTCCGGGATACGGTTCTCGCATGCAAATAGGTTGTAGCCATATTCGATTACACTCCAAAAGGATGTGACAAGTGAGAGTTCCTTGAATGCTTGCATGAGATCCGCGTCAACGCCTTTCAACCGGTCCTCGAGATGGCTCAGTTTGGACCAATTTGAAGTCGATATGGAATAGGCATATTCTAGACCGAAACCTAGGTAACCACCTTGGGGGAGAAATTCGGGATCAATCAGAAGAGAAGACAATTCATCTTTGAAATTATTCATGGCCGACACGGAAGACAGTGGTTTCGGCAGCTTATATGAGCTCGGGTGGTCAAAGTAGAGATTATAGGTGATCGTGACGCGATATCCGGAGGTGACGGCTGCAACTTCATGCTCGACATCACTATATAGCGCAACGTATCCGAGACGAGGTTCCCCATCGTCGGCCAGAACCTTTGAGGAATCAAAGGACCATTCGACACCATTCTTTCTCATCAAAAGGGATCCACCTTCATGGACCGTTGGAAAGAAGATGACCAAAGATCCGAACATGTTTTCACTGCGGGGCGTATCCACATGCGCCTTGAAAAAGGATCCTTCGCCTGTTCAATGATCGATCATCTAGATCAGAATCAAATGGCGCGCGAGATATTCCCTACCATAAACGTTAAGGTTGTACAGCTCTGCACGAATCACTTTGTCTTCTTTCGAGCCACAGAGTAATCTTTCATGGATAAGATCGATCAGCCCGGCAGCTTTGACATCTAGCATAGGCCTGAAGAATTCCGAACCAAGTCTTCCTGCCTTTCTGTACGATTCGTCATATATATTCTCCTTGTTTCTCCCAAAGCCGGCTGGCTCGCACGTATTTGCCAAGCGTTCAAGTGATGTATTAGAGCAATGATGGAGCTTCAACCAACTATGGACGAATGTCAAAGATATGTTACGTTGGGAAGAAAAGCCGATGTTACTGTGAGATTTCCTCTGTCCTATAGAAGAGACCCAAATCATTTGGCTTGACGGGTATGATGCCGCTGCAAAACGGCAAGGGGGAGCTTATAGAGCTCTCGAGACGCTTGCGCTGTTCCTTGGTAAGAGACATGTCTGAACTCTGATGTGAGAGCGAAGCGAAAGAACTTCACGTTTATATAGCGTCACCCATCATAGGGTGATATGATGTTTCGGATATGTCTCGGATCGAGTCAGGATTCATGGGGCATGAGGTGGTGACTCTCTTCTCGCTTCTCACACTCCGCCATCACCTTCCCGGGACCGCTCGTCTTCCATCGGACGGGAAAACCCTGACTCGTCGCTATCGATCGATTATATTTCTCGTGATTCAACCGTCCGTGTGCACACGGGAACGATCTAAATGCCATATAATTTCTGACTAGGGTCGAGAAGGCGGACAGCGGAGAGTGGCGATGAAAGAAGTCGTCGATGTCAATATAGATAAGTTGTGGGAAAGGGAAGAGGTTAAGTTTATGTCTTTATGTCTACATCATCCGCTAAAAGGTACACACAAACGAAGTTGATATCGGTGTCATGGCGTTTGGTCGTGTGGTCGAATATGCGCTTTCGGCGCGCTGTTCAAGTCGTCTTCTCGCCCCGCTTCACCTGGTCCTGTCTCGCTCTCTCCTCATCCCCCCTTTGCTCCGTTCCGCCTGAGTAGATCTGAGGAGCCATGAGGACCAACGCAGGGGTAACACGTAACGAGCTGGGAGGACGTCCGCAAAGACGGAAAGCCAGTGCGCGGGTGTTGCGAAGCTCAACGTTTCCCTTCTAGATAGGCGAAAAGAACGAATATTGAGAAGCAACGGCGGATAGAGGAGCAATGTTGAGATTGGATGTTGGGCGCGAGATATAGTTATGCGCCAAGAAGTGGACAATTCAAAGAAGTGAGGCCAATTACCGTGTCAGGAGGGTGGAACTCGATCTCCGAGGGGTGTGTTGCCTTGTTATCTTCCTAGGCTCTAGCTCTATACCGTCCTACGCATCATGAACGGATATCATCCTGCAATCAACCGATAATGATTACTTGCGCACTTCCAAAGTGATGTTATCAAACGCATCTGAGCTCTTTAAGTCGTTGCCTCAGCCTCCCGAAGTTACATGATGTAGATGGTTTAGGTATAAATAAGGGAATCAATGGGTCCTCCACGAGAACTGGGTTAAGAACTGTGAGGGGCGTATACTCTAAGAGACGATATTTCCCAGTATGCATTGTCATATGTAGGGTGTCCAGGACCAATAACATTGTCGTTCACCTACAAAAAAAACATTATTAAGCCATTGTGCTTTTTCTGTTGTAGAGCGGGAAACCTACGCAAGAGTTTGTTGGAGTGTGACAAGTGGTATCGTAGATATGGGTTACCCCAGCCCTGTTCGTGAAAAGGAAATACATCTGTTTTAGTTACCGGATGCAGGGGGAGGGGAAAAGCGGTAATTTACCAATGACCGCATAGGGTCGTTGTGAAGATGAGCTGTTGAGCTGTGAAGAACGTGTTGAAATCGCAGGTTGTGCTAGAGTACGCAGCGCTAGGTGGTCCCCAGGTGGACGTGTCGAGGGTAGACGTCGATGTTGCAGTCTGAATGTTGTTCGGGACATCAGGTCGCTATACGATAAGAAAAGCGTGAGATGGAGCCAGATTATTCAAAAAATACCCTTGGGTAGGGACTCACGCTCCAGAACCATATATTAATGCCCGACACGTCAATTTGAGTCGCATACACGCCTCCACCTGCTTGTGCAAATCCCGCGCCGTAGCTGTTTGCTTTTGTCTCTGCCACGACGCATCCATCACGCACTGAACAATCTGTGCCATTGATTTTCCCCGTGTGCGGAGTGCTGGTGTCTACCATGCAGCCCGGGGTGGTGTGCAAAACATACTGGTTGTGGTTCATCAAGTTGATGGCTTCGACGATGTCGATTTCGCCGCCGTCTGGCCACCTTACGCCTGCGCCTCTCGTCCAGAATCCAGGCCAGACCTGTTAAATGAGAAAAAATGTTTGTCGACGACGTGGAACCAGAGTCTTACTGAACAACCATAAGGTATATGAAGTGCATCGAGCACGAGGAGGTTTCCGGCGCCGTAGGTATCCTGGGATGTGATTCTGACCTGCAGCCATGGCATTTACTCGTGAATAATCCAAGGAAAATGACTGTTGTAAAAGTCGTACCGAAGCTCGGTGGACCTTGGGTGCCGGTGCGACGTATGTCGTGTCGTCAACTTTCATGATAACGTTTTCGGCCGAATTCACGGCCGCAAGGCCGCTGGAAAAGGCATCTCGGCGATTCAAGTACATCACGTTTCCTTGTGCGCGTAAGTACCATTTTTTGAGGAATCCAACGCGCGTAAGGCTTACCATGAGTCGTGTCATCGACATTGCCATAAAAATCCCACCTGTCAAAGAACGAGTTGCCGCTGTATTCCCGGAGGAGTGAATAGGACACTGCTCCGGCTGGAGCAACTAGGGTAGTAGTCGCCAACAGGAGGGCTAGGAATTGACTGCCATAGCCCATTTTGTGTGGGGACCGAACAGAGAGGTTGGTTAAAATTCTTCGGCTTTTTACAGAAAAATGCATGCTAGTGCTTTTTTAGGGTGGTCGGGCTAATTCCATCATGTGAGGCGAGTTTGATCAGTGGGCTTTTTTAAGTTGTGGGCCCGAACCGAAAAGTGGAATGCCACGTCACGGTGCTCGACTTGAAACGCGCTAAATTCTGATGAACATCAGGTCCTTGGATCATACAGCCAGGACCATCTGCGAGCGTAGGCATTCGATTGTAAATTTCGAGTTGTTGTTGAATAAGTTGGAGTGTAATGATTACGAAATCAAAATTTGTACATAGATGGCAGCTAGTGACGAGTTGCAAAAGCAACCGTGTGGATCAGCTGTGCTATCGGGAGAGATATTTCAGCGGGCTCTGAAGGAGGGGTCACGGTGCAGAAAGTGTAGTCCAGACTTGGGCAGCCAATTGAGAGAATTTGCGGCCCTGTTCGCAGGTGAAATCGACAAAGCAGTTTCATCAGTTAGTGGATATAAGTATTTCACATAATTGCTCGCTAACCACTAGCATGTCACAGGTTCAACTTATGAACACACAATGAGCAGGGCACGCCATTCACAGGTTATTGGTATTTCGTCCTTATGAAGGGTTAGTATGTACTTGGTTGTATAAATATACTATATCGATCATTCTGTCCTTCCACGAGTCTTTTGAACCACGCTCAAGGTCAATGTGATTTTCTGAGAAAGAGAATCTGAGGCTCGCCTTGCTTGCTGTTTGTAGCGACAGAACACAACAAAGATGAGCCGGCAGGCCGACGCACCTATTAGTTTCGCTCAATGTGACGAATTCGAATCCTTGGCGTCTACGCGCCACGTCAGAGGGTCGTTCCAAGCGTTACTGTTTTGGAGGAGCTGGCCTGAGGGCGGGTGCCAGGAACGAACTCGAATAGAACTTAAAAGCACTTTGATTAGCGTCCAAACGGCGAGAATCAAATGGACTTTGCGAGAACGCTATTTTCGACAATGCTCTTTAGCACGTAGCAGTATGAAGTATCTGTAATGGCCAAAGATCATGAATTAAAACTCTACGTGTTCATGTATCCACAGAAAGGCACCATAAAATTAAATAAATGACCTTACTAACACAAGGATGGACTGGAAGCGTCGTTGGAAGGGCGGTTCATAATTCCCATTGAGTATAATGACATACAGTTCCGATTTTACAAAACTCCGATGATGTACCAATGAAGCTGCGATACATTCCATTGTACCTCAGTAAATATCCATCCTGCTCGAGCAGTCAGGACAGCAAATCACAAGCTTAAACAACGTACTTCAAGACTTGTCTATAGTGAACCTTGTTTTCCTTAACGTTCCTCACGGCAGCCCCTGCTTCGCGCACTTGAAAAAGCCGAGCATTACCAAACGTTACATTGGCTTGCACGTTTACGTACTTGGGAGGATCTGGATCACGCTCTTCACATTCTTTTGCACGGCGAGATTGAGCATACTAATAACTTCTTTCTTGCTTCCTCTAAGAACAAGGTCGGTTCTGTATAAGTCATGCGATGAAGGCGTACGTACGTATGGCTCCCTCCCAGTAACGCTCCATATTGGATGAAGTCTAAAAAACGGGTTGAGCAAAGAGCCACACACAGCATAGAAAACATCATGACCTCCTGCATTGAGCGTGGGCAAATTTTCATCCGGTAACGCGACCAATATACAACGACCATGCACTTTCAGAGTCTTCAATAACGAGCTTAGAGGAATGGCGTGGGAGACATCCGTCGTGTTCTGAACACAGGTCAGAAGATATGGCCAGCGAGCGTATATATGCATACATACGATAATGAGGTCGACCTTTCCCAACCACGGATCGGCGAAGTTCTTGTCGCTGGTGAGAACAAAGTCGGTCGCACCCATTTCTATCGCATCCTCCTGAAGAACGTTGATGACAGGTACATGTCTGAAGTACCAAACGAACCTTTTTATGCAACGAATGAGAGAACGCTATGACTTTGTCGGCACCCAAGGCACGGGCGAATTGCAAAGCAAGATGCCTGACGTCTTGTTAATCAGAAATATCGTCACAGAGAGTATTCCATACCCTAATCCACCTATTCCGACGATACCAACAACTTTTCCAGGTCTTGAAAAGTCAATTTATTAGCATCAGCTTCATGTAAAGACGGGGGTCTTACCCGGCGCCATTCCTGACCAAGGGTGAATAAACTGTCAAGCCGGCGCATAACATCGGCGCAATCACTTCTAACGGAAGCTCTTCAGGCAACGGAAAAACGAAGCGTTCGTGAGCTCGAATGGCGGTCGAATAGCCACCCTGTGCAATGTGACCCTGGAGTTCCCCGTTCAAATGACCTCTACGCTAACAGACGACGTAACTCACATTGGGATATTTTGAGTTGTACGTGTCAACCCCATCCCTACAGCTACGAAAATTAGTGACGCGAAATTCACAAAGTAAAAGAAAGGTACTATTGTTCGCTGTCCGTCTCACATGGCAGACATTTGAAGCATGAAAGCACTTGAGGCCTAGGGAAAGCATGTCAATAAGTGTAGAAAGATGGATCTCCTTTGGCTTACCCGACGCCAGCACGATCTCCAACTTTAAACTCTGTGACTTTGGATCCGACGCGCACTACGTGGCCAACAATCTCATGACCGGGAATGACGGGCTGAAATGTAATCAGCTCAGCATAAGCGTAGAGAAGAACGATGAAGTACAAGGATTGGTTTTCCCCATCCGGCTGTGATTGTATGCACCTATATGCGCTCAGCCAAGGCAAGTTGGTGAATATATCGCTAAGCGTACATCAGACGCGCAGACACCGCAGTAATCTATTTTAATGTCCACGTCGTACTCGCCGAATTCCTTGGGCTTGAAGTCGATAAGCTGAAACCTATCCCAATTGTTGGTATCGTGAATCCTGTCACTAGAGGTTAGAGAATGTGGTCCACGTCAAGTGGTGAGTCGCGTACGCGTAGCCTTTAAATTGCAAGTCTTGGTTGGAAGTCATGTTGGGTAGAGGTTGGAAAGATGTGCGGAACAGAGGCCGTCTTTTATGTGTTTACCGCCAGACATGATGACGACGATGACGTATATGCAGTATGCCCCATTATGCCCGCAACGTAAGTTGTGGGTTTAGTACCCCCCCACCACTCAAACTTTGAAAACTCGTGCCGCGTGAGAAGTATGTCATGTGATAACCACATCTCCAACACACCTTCACATCGTTCCTAAATCTTGATGATTGCTGTATCCGAAAACAATTCTTATTATTATTTTTACACACTTCCGTTACTTGCGTACAAACTTGTGGCTCATTAACATGCAGTTTAAGTGCGCGAAAGGTCAAAAAAAAAGAAACCAAAAAAACGTTGTGTGAGACATCTAACATGTCACGCCCGAAAATCATCATTTTGGATCTCTTTCGGAATGTTATGTTCCTCGTAGATCCACTTGCCGTCTCCCTGCATGCGTGTCTCCCCATTTTGAAATTTATTGCTCTAGAGACATATCATCCGCTACTCCTTGAGACATCCTCTGGTATGACGTCATTCAGAAATCCGTGATTCGGATCTTGTCTCAGCCATGACGTGTACGCGCTCGGTCATATACCTTACACCTTCATCTGCCACTATTTCACGACCTGCTGTTTGCTACCAAAAGTATCGTCCTTTTTTCGGCTGCGTTTTTCCCGACGAATAACAGTCATCCTTAGGAGTTATGTATGCAGAAACGAGAAACGAGGGAGCTCCCTCGATTGGCGCGAGAAATATAACGTCCCTCCACAACACTCTGTCCCACTTTTGTGAATTATATTTTGACACAACTGCTACTTTATTTTCTGCTTCTGGAGATGTGATGCGTGCCGTTCTTCAGGATCATGATTTGGATTGCACGAGACCGGTATCTTTGCAGTCTCGCCAACACTTTCTAGCCCATATCATCAACGGCATGTGTACGTGGAATCGAGGCAGCGTGTGTTCCATTCTTCACGGATATTCCGTGCCTGACGTCCAGAGAACTCTTGCTTCTTTGATTTGTGATCGCTTCCGAGAGCATAAAATGTCAGAGTTCGTTGTTCGTGAATTAGCATTGGCGATTGGAATCAGATTTGACAATTGTCTGTCATTGCCCATCTTGCAGGCTTGTTTTCAAGAACAGTCGCAACTAATAGATTCTATATGTTCATTGCACTTTTTTTTGCAGCACGTTCACAAAATGAATAGAAGAGAATTAGTCCTTCTTGCTTGCTGTCACGGTATTTTGCCCTCTTCATCCATCTCCACTATTCGAAATGATGTTCTTCGACATGTCATATTTGCATCTTGTTTCGATGCCAATGCTGAGAACGTATATGCATGTAGATCTCTTAAGGAATCCACACCACCCGTCATTGATGGCGCTGATTCGACAGCCTCAATTCTTTCGTTGATATACTTGAATGACACTATACCTTTGTCCGTGCTACGCCAAATTGTATCATTGTTACCACATGGTCAAGATGTGTTAGATCAATCGCGAACTGCTCTATATGCCTCTCTTAGATCACATATCTTAGCTCTGCGCCGTGGACCATCTGTTCTGTCCACCATTTCTTTACATTTTGTGCTTTTTTCTAATGCCTGTGACGTTTCGCGAGCGCATGCCAATTGGCCCGAATGTGCTAGCAAAGCATTGAAAGATAACATTCGTAAATCGTTTGAAGAGGAGTTTAGTCACGAAAACTTGCTTTTTTCAGTATGTGCTTCTTGCGACGGTTTCACGTCCAAGGACGATCGTTTCATTACACGTGAATCAGATCTTGATTGGAGCGTTTTGTGTCCCCCTCTCGATTACGCGATGCCTGACATTTTCGAAAGTGACGAACTGTATGTTTCCGAAGACCGCGTTTTGTCGGCCAAGGGTATCTCAATAGAGAATGAATGTTCGCAGTTTACTCTTTGTCGGACCTGCTATAATTCGCTTCGCATGAAAAAAAAACCTCGGTTTTCGCTGACGAACCACTTGCTATTAGGGACCGTGCCTAAAGATTTACAGGATCTCACTTTTGTGGAGGAATCTATGATTGCTCTCACTCGTTTGAAATGTATGATTGTACAACTCAAAGATGAATCTAAAAATTATTCGTCTATTGCTGGACAGAGAGCATATCGCGGACATACTATTTATTATCACCAAAACGTAGGCGAAGCGTATAATTGTTTACCTCCGTCTGTTGATGAAATTGTGAAATATGTTTGTGTATTGTTCGTCGGAGCCCAAATGCCTTCTCGAGATTATTTGCTCACTCATGCCAGGCCTGTCGCAGTTCGAGCCAACAAAGTTCGACGAGCACTAGAATGGTTGAAGAAAAACAATACTTTATACAAGGACGTCTCTATCAACGAAACCGTGCTCCAGCAGATCGATCAATTACATTATTTGCCTTATGCTGTCCATCGTTTGAGTTCAAATGATGTTAACGATGATGCTGTATCTGGTTATGCCGAAAGTGGATCCGGTAGACCTTTGATTGATGAAAACGAGAATATGTTGTTCGAAAACGTGTTTCTTGCCGATTTGAGCGATTCGCCAACTTCACATGAAATGCGGGACGTGGCTTTGCGGCATTTACTCTCAGGTAAACCCTTCATTCAAATCGGTCATGCCACGTCGCCTGAAAACGATTTTCACAACCACAACCTATTTCCTTCTTTGTTTCCTACTTTGTATCCATATGGCGTCGGAGGTTTCGAAGATCCAAGCAGAACCGTGCCTGTCGCTTTTAAAGAACAACTAAAACATTTACTGAACTTGTCCGACAGACGCTTCCAAGTTCATCCGACTTTTTTGTTCACTGCATTTAACATCTTGCAGAGAAGAGAAGTTTTAAGACGTACTACAATGCGTGTAAAACGGGCTGATTTTGAAACGAAATCAGCATTATATGCTAGCATAACACCTGACACTGTCAAGCGAGTTGCCTCCATGATAAATGATAAGAGTACGGCAATAGATCCTAATTCAACAGAGTTTGGTGTGATTAAACTCATGCATGACGTTCAGTTGGTCAATTCTACCGTCTTGGGATCCAATTTCGCCAGATCTGCAATGCGAGAACAGATTAGGTCGTTAATTATAAGCATGGGCGCGCCGTCGTTGTACATCACCATCAATCCCGCCGATATTTATAATCCGATTGTACGCGTTCTAACACGGGATGAATTAGAAAACGAGGAAGAGAACGAACGATTTTCCTTTTTGCGTCAAGCTAGATTGATTGCCCAAAATCCAGTTGTCGCAGCGCAATTCTTCCATATCTTATTAACCTTTTTTTTCCAACGCGTTCTTCGATTCCGACACGGAAGTGACAAAGAAAGAGGCTTATTTGGTTTCACGAAAGCATACTATGCCTGTGTTGAAGCTCAGGGTCGAGGATCTCTCCATTGTCATGGTTTAATATGGTTGGAGGGCGGTGTAACGTACCGATTCCGGCTACGTTGGAATCGACACTCAAACCTCGCCGAAACCCTCGCTCAAGCTTCCGAGACTCGGAACCTCGGATCGGAGCTCCGAGACTCGGTATCGGATACGTTTCGGACCGTATTACGCACGTAGCACACGAGGCATGTAGTTTATATACCCCATCGTAGTTAGTTTTATACAGTTTACTTTCCCCTCACTTCGCATCTAAGTTCCTGAGCCCCGAGAGTGCGACCGAAGTTGGGCGAGCACCTTTCGGTGCTGCCGAACTCGCTCGGCAAACACCGAGCCTCGGAGGTTGCACCCAACGCAACCTCCGTTTCGTTGTTTCAACTGGAGCCCACCGCTCGGTCCAATTCGGGTTGCACTCACGCTCATTCACGCTCGCTTTCACTTGCGCACAGCCCCGGAGGCTTTTATTCTTTTGGACGGCCCCATCAGCTCATTCCGGCTCTCATACGTCTGTTGGTTACCGCCAAACGCGCCGCATCTGTACCCAGCTCGTCGGCATGCGCAACGACATCACTGCCTGCTTCCGGCTCTCGTCCGCTCCCATCTGCTAGTCATGCTTTGCCCCAGGTGCTGATATTCCTCTGCACAACGTTTACAGCTCGCTGCACCCTTATCGGATCCCATCGAGCTCTATCAACTGCCATCGCAGCCCATCTGCATGCACCGCACTGCAGCACGTGTCTGCCTCATGCACCACCTCTGCATTGCACTCCATCGCTCGATGACCACAGCTTGACGCGCCCCGTTCCCCTATCGGAGCCTACCAGCACCGCTGCAGCCTTATCGGACCCCATCAGCCGCCATCGCAGCCCATCCGCAGCCTACGCCTTTCCCTTGCACACACCTCGTGTATTGGATACTTCCGAAGTACAGCCGATTGCTCCACGCTAACCTGTCCCTTCATTCGCCAACCGAGCCGCACTCCTTCCCCCATCAACACGCGTAGACCACGTTCCTCCCCCTCGTTTCTCTTCTCGCACTCGCCACAGCCTTCCGCCGCCACGTCCCATGCCTCTCGGACACTATCAGCACCCTCATACACTCCGGCGTCATTCCACCTCGGCACACGAGCAAGAATTTTTTTTTTTCAGCATTTTTTTTTCTTTTCTCCCCAGGATCGGTATACGGCGTAGCCGTATTCGTTCAAACGGCGCATTCCATGCTCAAATGGACCCTCAGCATCACGTCTCATCACCACCGGCATCCCTTCCGCACCAAGCCCCTCAACAAGCCAGCCCGAATCGCCATAGGAGTGTGGGGGACGTTGGGTTGTTTCTGGATAACGGATATTAGTACGCACAACGCAGAATCACCTTAGGACCCTTTTTATAGCACGCAGAGCCGCCGAATGATTTACTGGAGCGCAAGGTACACCCCTCACCGAGCGGGGGTGGCCGGAAATGTGGGATGCGCACCCACACCTTTTCACTTTCTACTGCCGACGATGACTACCGCCAACATGCTGCTACTACCCTGCACCCTTGATACGCCCCTCCCCTACACTCTACCAGCCACCACATCACGCCGACCACTTCCGAGACTACCGACGACCACTGAGCCCCTCATCGCCACTGCCGACTCCTTATTTGAATCATCGACTATCTACACATGCACGGACCCCGCCAACACTTTGTCTACGCCACCACCGGCCTCTGCTACTCGGCCGACACTACGCCTCATCTCCGACGTCCCATCCCCTCCTCGCCGACACTCCTCTCGCTTCCGACGTCCTATCTCGGTCTTCGCCAACGCGACGCAGGTTGACGAGGACGTCAACGTTTAAAAGTTCCCAGCGGGTGTAACGTACCGATTCCGGCTACGTTGGAATCGACACTCAAACCTCGCCGAAACCCTCGCTCAAGCTTCCGAGACTCGGAACCTCGGATCGGAGCTCCGAGACTCGGTATCGGATACGTTTCGGACCGTATTACGCACGTAGCACACGAGGCATGTAGTTTATATACCCCATCGTAGTTAGTTTTATACAGTTTACTTTCCCCTCACTTCGCATCTAAGTTCCTGAGCCCCGAGAGTGCGACCGAAGTTGGGCGAGCACCTTTCGGTGCTGCCGAACTCGCTCGGCAAACACCGAGCCTCGGAGGTTGCACCCAACGCAACCTCCGTTTCGTTGTTTCAGCGGAATGAATCCATCCCAAATTAAACAACTGTTGTTATCAGTGAACCAATCACGTTTTGAAAAGAAATTGATTACCTATTTGGAAGACAACATAAGATCGAATATTCCATCCAATCCTGGTGACGTTGATAATGTTCCTTCATCCAACCGACATCCGAGTTCATGTCATCATGTTCAAATGCAGCCCAATGAAGAGCAACGGACATTTGAGATCCGTCGAAAAAAGGATTTGTTTAATTTAATAAGCCAATGTCAACGCCACGCACACACCGCCACTTGTTATAAATATTGTGCTCCAAATGGCGACCGAGTCTGTCGGTTTGGTCTGGGAACGGAAACAGTAAATCCTCGCACTTTGGTCGACCGAGAAACAGGTGAAATCACGTATCAGCGTCTAGATGGAAACGTCAATCAGTACAATGAAACTATTATTGAACTTTTTCGTTGTAACATGGACTTGAAATTTATTGGATCGGGCCAAACAGCAAAGGCTATTCTTTATTACATCACAGATTATATTTCCAAGTCGCAACTAAAAATGCATGTCATTTATGATGCACTCGAATTAGCGATCAAAAAATTACAAGATGCAGATTCTCTCAACGCAATTTCGTCCAATTATTCGACACAAAACGCTGCACGTGCTATACTTCGGAAATCGGCCAATTCCATAATCGCACTGCAAGAACTATCCGCTCAACAAGTCGTGTTGTTGGCATTACAGGAAGCCGACCATTATACCAGTCACAAGTTTAGTTATTGTTATTGGACGTACGCAGAGCATTTTGTGAATTGTTTAAATCCTTTGTCTACAAATCATGATTCTTCAGATGACGGAAGTGCCGCCGACGACGACAATCTGGAGTTGAATGCCTCTAACACAAGAACTCTCATCGACCCTGACTGTACTAATGAACGACCATTCGTTCGCATTTCCCATGATGCTGGACTCACAATCAAAAGTTCGCAGCTCGCCGATTATGTTTATCGCCCTATTGCATTACAATCAATATCTTTTTGGGATTTCCTGGCATATTGTACCAAATCAAAAATGGCCTGCGACACATCTTTGACAACAGAATCTGACTTGGAGGAGAGTGGCACTGATGACGACGTATCTGCGAACGAGGATGAGGAACAGACATTTTCGTTGGCCCGAGACGATACCTCTGAAATTAAAGACACAATCTTTGAATGCCTTACCAAGACATCTAAACAAAAAAAACCTTTTCGTTTTCTACTGCAACATGCAGATTCGAAAAAAACTGGCATTAAAGTTTGCAACCATATAGATCGTACCGTCCCAGTCTTGATAGGACGTGGCTTTCCTCACCGTTCTGCTCCAGGTTCATTTGAGAGATACTGTCGTCTGATGCTAATTTTGTTTAAACCCTGGCGATCCCCGTTCGATCTCAAAAAAAAGGAGGAATCTTGGCCAAGGACGTTCACTCAATTCTGTGACAGTGACAACATGAACTATCAACATCTACAAATAATAAACAACATTAACATGTTACACGAATGTAAAGAATCCCGAGATCTAGATTATCAACGGCGTTTTCGCTCTCAAAATACTATAGTTCCACAGATGATGCAAGACCGGATCTTCGGTGAGAATTTAACGGATATTCACCATATGAATGAGCACTTGGAGGATGACAATGACGATGATCACACACAAGCCCTATTACATGTAGTGTCAAAGAAGGAACAAGAAAGAAATAGAGTTGTGAGTGATATCATTAGGAAAGGACAACTATCAGGATTGTTTGGGCTAGATAATTATCAAATTCCTGCCAGCTGTTCTGTAAATGACGTGCGCCCATCCTCATTGAGCGATCGTGAAATGGAGGGACGATGGGAATCCGAATATGAAGCACTAAAATTGCAATGGAGAGAAGAACAAATGAAGTATGGCGCATTATACGCACTAACCGCAAATGAAGAAACTCTAACCTCAGTCCGTCAACTCAATACAACAGTTAATGAAAGTGGAGAATCAGAGATGAGGTCAATAACAACACCTCCGCAATCGCCAAACGAACTCATTTCTCACATTGCGGACAAATGGACTTTAGACGAAACTCAACGTGCCGCGTTTACTTTAATAGCGAGACACGCTAGTGAAACAAAGCCTAAGCAATTGAAACTCTTTTTGTCGGGATCGGCAGGCTCAGGAAAATCTCAAGTGATTCGCGCCTTACAAGATTTTTTTGCAATGAAAAGTGAAAGCAGGCGATTAAGATTAACAGCCTACACAGGTATCGCAGCATCTAATATTAACGGCGTAACTCTTCACTCGGCTCTAAATCTAAATATAAATCGTAAAAGTGGACGTCGTTCAAGCAAAACAGCTCAAGAATTGCGCGCATTATGGGCAGGGGTTGATTACCTTTTCATTGACGAGGTCTCAATGATTAGCTGCGAATTTTTACTCCGAATCAGCGAAGCTCTTACACAAGCTACTGGCATATCAGAACCCTTTGGCGGTATCAACGTGATCTTTGCCGGAGATTTATGTCAACTGCCACCCATAAACGAAACAAAATTATTTTGGCAAGTGAAAGGTCGTAACAATGCCCTGTCAGAACGAACACAGCGAAAAATGAAGGGAAGAGCACTTTGGCTTTCGGTAGACTCCGTCATTACCCTTACAGGTAACAGCCGCCAAACCGGACCGTCTAATGAACAATTTCGTCAACTGTTGACTCGCCTTCGACACGGTTGCTGTACTCAAGATGACTTTCAACTGCTCTCCAACCGCACTATGTCTTTGTGCACTACACCCCGTACTTTAAATGAATTTACGTCGGCGCCTATTATCGTTTCCGACAACGTTACGAAGGATCAGATCAACATCGCTCTAGCGCGACGATTCGCCGAGGCCACTAATCAAGAATTGATCTCGTACTCGGCTGAGGACAGGGTCTCAGACCAAACGGTTGTCGATGACACAGCGTGCACGCGACTACTGAATGCGCTTCACACCGGTCACACCAATAGTCGGCTAAGAAAGCTTCCTATAGTTATAGGAATGCCCGTGATGATCACTCACAATGTTTGCCTAGAAGCAGGGGTTGTCAACGGCGTCATTGGCACTGTTCATGCAGTGAGGTACATCGAACACCCGATCGGATCACGTTCACTTTCATGCTGCTTGGTCCAAATTCCCGGAAAGGAAAACATAACAATGCCGAATCTTGAAAAAAATATTTTCCCAATCCTCCCGGACGTCATCTCCTTTACATTCAAAGATTCGTCCGGTTACTCGATTACGGTTACTCGAAAACAATGTCCTATTTTACCAGCTTTTGCTATGACGGCTCACAAATCACAAGGTCAAACCATGGAGAAAGCAATTATTGATTTTGAATCGTGCAGGGGAACAGAGGCGCCCTACGTAATGGCATCACGGGTGAGATCTCTGGCAGGACTACTCATTTTCAGACCTTTCAGCATGAAAAAAATCCGTTGCAACACATCGGAGGACATGAGGAAGGAAGATGAAAGACTTAAAAAAATAAACGACACCACACTTCAACGAATCTCACTCATGCATACCCATAAACGGCCTAGAGACGACGACCCAACATCAGCAGAAGCACCTCCAACCCAAAAAAGGCGATTAGCACACGTTTCGCGTGACAAAAACATGTCACAACTGGAATAAACCTTGGCGAGACACACTCTCCTCAAACG
Source organism: Amanita rubescens (assembly GCA_015039365.1). NCBI lineage: Eukaryota > Fungi > Basidiomycota > Agaricomycetes > Agaricales > Amanitaceae > Amanita > Amanita rubescens. The sequence goes on from WION01000001.1 coordinate 264,897, forward strand.
TCATCAACCGCTCCAATCAAAATTTCAACTAAACCTTTTCTTCGACAAAAATGGGGGGCATGCGACATGAGTGGGGTGCCAAAGCACCCCGATCGACATAGATTTGGGAATCACTTATAACGCAAGACGTGCAATTGAGCTATATTCCCCTCGTTAATCCCAAACACCCAAGTGACCTCGCCTACAGTGCTCATGGCCGCATTGTCCGCTTACCTTGGTTATCAAGAGAGAACCACAAGTGGTTTATATGATAAAATTTTTCAAAAACTGCAAGACCTCAATCCTTACCTCTTAGCGAATCTGACCTGGGACACTGACTTCAAACATGATCCCGCGTATGCACGTGAATTTATTCATACATCAAATGGAGGACGCTTCTCCACATTCATTTTTGGCGAAATCGCTCCTGTAATCGATGGTACCATACATTCGGCAATGGGAAACCACTTCGTTGGAACGGCGCCTAAATACGTCAGTTGCCCTTATATTTCTCTGCTAATTTTCACACTAACCAAATGAAGTTCTCCCGCGTTACTGACGATTCAACAATAAAAGACATCTTTATGCTACGGTCGCCCACGGAGGCTCCAGAAAACCTGAAACTCCTATTCGAATATCAACTAGCGGTTTTAAACAACATGCGAGAACATGATGCTGTAGTCGAAGATAGTAAAGGCATTCCGATTACGCACGTCACGGAAATCATCCGCTCTGTGGATGAAGTTTCGCAACCAAACCTCATCGCGGCTCATATAGGTCCAAAATATGTCATCCCAAAGCACCTCGCAACCGTCGTTCCGTCTAATGCCCATAAATCAAAACCCAAAGCTAAACGGGTGTACGCAGAACGAAACGAAATAAGTAATCCCGACCCTACGCCGTCTAATCCCGATACAGGCTCGGTGGTCACGCCGTCGGGTACATTTTTATCACATCTTCAATTTTTCCTATTTTCATTAACATTACTCTGCTAGATGTCACGATCGGAGAGTTGTACGATCCGCGACTGCTTCCCGACTACGGAGGACCAATGTTCCGTCACACACATGCAAAATTAGTACAAAAGGACATGACTGACGAAGATGGAAATTTAATCCCAGCATGGCAAACATACGACAAACTCAGAGCGGGGACTCTCGTTTTGATGAAAGGACAAATCACCATGTACCAAATGGAGGACAAGCAGAAAGACGGAATTAAAAAAGTGACTTCTTTTTTTCAAATGTTCAGATGAGAAGCGCTCACTACAACCAGTTCTACCACTTCAACATGCACCGAACATACGTCTTGGCGCGGTCTGATGAACCGATGGAAGTTAAAGAGATCCCTCGTCTTCCAAACTTTATGACAGAAATGCAGGCTCCAACGAAAAGGGATGCGGCTGATGACGTATTGGACAGTGTTTTCTCCCTCAAACGCTCTAAAAACTCCTTGGAAGACTCGGTTGCATCCTCGAGTTCTCGAGAACCTGGCGAGTCTTCATCAGCACATACAGAAGCGCCTAAGGTGCGTAGGGCAAACCGTTAAGAACCTCATATCTGACAATCGAAAAAAGAAGGTGGTCAATCCACGAAAAGGCAAAACAACGAGGACCAAAAAAAACGATGGGAAACAAAAGGATAAGAACCCAAATGATGCAGACGACATAGTAGAACATAATGATGACGAAGACGCAATGCCCATCGACGATAACGTTGAATAAATATTGGGTGTCGTTCTCAGCAAACCCCAATTACAACCTTTTTTCTTTCACAATAATTCGGACTTTCTTTCCTTACCGCAATGCAGCATGTCAACATATTCATGATGCCCCCCTATGCCTATAATTACAGAACGTTCTAGTTAAACTTGTATTCGCATCACATAAATTAAGATTAATATTAACGCTGCCTCGTTTTCGGACTCCGCTAGGCACGACATTCACTCTCCCATCCCATGTATCGCCCACATCCAATTCGACAAATCATTTGAAGTTTCGTGGTGCCAATGAAACAGACCCTACAAAAATTCAAAAATGTACACGTGAAGCAGACAACTATATAAATGTTATGGGAGAACAGTCCCATCCATCCATTCCGCGTAATCCCATATGTGTCTTCCAACCACATTTATATTCGAAGAAAAACAAACAAAGGGTTCTACTCATTATCACATCTTAATCCTTAACAATGAAGACAAAGAAAACGTACGTGACTAAAGAGTTGCCTTGTAAATTTCGGTACAGAATCATGATTTTGCTTAGGCGTCAAACGAAAACTGACAATGAAATCGCACGTCCTCCATGCTTTTTCGCAACCGATGATTTTTCCTGTCGGCTTCTGTCAAACATGATCCAACAAGACGAGGTGAGAAACAACAACAATTTCGACATCTCGTCTGAGCTAAAGCAACATATCTCTAAACGCAGACACAACTAGTCACTGGGCTTTTATATGGAGTCCAGTGCACGACACCAGTTGAAGTCCCAATTCCGAAGTTGAAAGATATAGATGGATGGGACTACTCAACCTGGATATCTTTCAACAATGACAGTACCATCAAAACACGACCTCTCCTCATCGAAAACGGAGACGAGTACCGAAGAAGCTTTCTCATACTACATTTGCAACAATCCTCAATTCCTGAATGGTACGAAAACCAACTTTTATCAACAATGACTTTCAAGTGGCGAGGAAACGTCCTCCTACTGAACGCCAACGGCAACTGGCCTTCCAATTTCACCATCGCTCCAAATGAAATCACAAAGTCTCTATCGATCCTTCACCACTATTAATGACGCGCTTCGTCGTAGACTCCATCAATATGTATTATGAAATTGAACATAATGAGACAATCCTCTTTCTTCGTCCGGAGTTCGATTGAGAGGCGTGAAAACAAACCAATCCTGCTGCTTGGGGACGACCCCAAAAAAAACACCCTGACTCACAGCTGAAATATAAAGACAATCATAACAGACCAGAATCGTCTCTCTTCTGACACGCGACGACCTTTCACGTCTCAACATGCAAACGCCTCACACTATTGCTTTCAACGCTATAGAAGAGAAGGCTCTGTCCGTCGAAAAAGCATTGAAGCAACAAAACGGCATAAACAAAGTTCGCATTCTCGTCCTACCGCATTAGTATACGTCACATACTGACGCGATGACGCAGGCATTCCGCCGTTGTATTCTAATTTCCAACCAATGGAAAACAGCGAATATTGTTCCTGTGCCATTGAAAAAGAAGGAGGAATGGAACACAAACAAAATCGTTGACACACAGCTGCAGATCGAGACGTGGATCAAACTACCCGTCGAGAACATACGCGCTTCACAACGCAAATGGTACCTCATCACTAAACAATCCGATTCGTTTCTTGTGTTTTACTACGCAAAGGCCGACACAACCGACGAAAATGACAGGAACACCATCGCGTCGAAAGTCCAGACAATCGATGACATCCTCTACGTAAAGCTGGCGAACAACCAAATAGTTGACGTGGATGGTGACGACATTGAACCTATGATGATGAATCTGAATTTTATTTTGTAATAACACGTCAATGTCTAAAACGATTGTAATGACATCAGACAATTAAAAAACAAAATTCAGCCTTATAGAACCTAGTGAAATTTGTCACGTGAAACGGCTTGCCGTCTCCAGTGAACGCAGTGATCGCCGCAACCCTCCCCCCACCTCCTTAATTGCGGGATTTGGACCTCAGACCATTGTAAATTGGGTCATCAGCATATTCAACTCTCTTTTCTCCCCCAAAATGAGTTTCAGATTCGTCTTAAATATGTCCCCGTCGCAGTTTTTTTTCTAACCCCTTCCTCTTCCAGTACCACGTCATGCTTCATAAAAGAAACGTTGTCCCTTTTGATTTCGTTGAATCTACCAACGCCCATGTCGTGGGCACCTTAATCGGCGAAAACAGCGTATGCATTCTTAATCATTCTCAATATCTTTTTTTTAATGTAATGTTGGCAGCACGACGCGCGCATCGGCATATATATCAATAATAAATGGACTGCACAAATTGTTACCGTCCCCTTGAAAGAAGACTGGAGTGAAACAGTCGTCCCCGCTCAACCGGATTTATTCCGTTTGGACGCATGGATCAAGGAACCCGCCAGTCCCCCTAACCTGTACTGGACGCGAGTCACGAAACAATGTGCAAATTATATTGTGCATTACATGTTGGCGACCACGAACCCGTTTTCCTCGGCTTTTTTGACGACCCGTATCGAGTACATAGGAGGCATTTTGATGTTGAAGATCGAAGATGACATGGTGGTCAGCGTTACCGACGCAGATATCACCGACGCGATGGATTTCATTGACCGTCTTATCTGATCCTTTTTTGGGGGGGTGATGTTACGCACGTACTGCCCTACGTAAACAGATTCATTAATGGTTGGAGTCGTCGAATTTGATAATTTGAAACCTGAATCGTCTTAGAGTGCCCTTGACGTCAAAAACGTCTACTGTTTTCATCATAACACAAATGAAGGGGTAACGTGCTTCTCGTGACGATGGGTGCACCGGTGATAACTGGCCTTCAAATCTCACAATCTCGGTGGAGAACGTTCGAGCCAGTCTACCGTTTGATAACGAAAAATACCTATAAATCAGTGAGTCAATGCCAATAAAAAGTGAAACCAGGAGACATTCTAGCTTGCACATTGTTTCTGACCATGACACAACACTCACGTACCTTCCTACCCTTCGACTTCGTGACCGCAACTACTGCGTCCGTCAAATCGCATGAAAACGCGACCAACCCAGACGTATGATTTCTTCTTTTTCTTTAAAAAAAAAAAAACTAATGATGAATTAGTTCAACAGGTGTATCGCGATATATATCTCAAACGATTGGAAAACATCTCACGCCGTACCGGTTCCATGCTTAACGAACATGACAACAGGTGTTTTTCCTGCCGACCCCGAACTGTTCTCTTTCGAGACATGGATCAAACAACCGAATGGGCCTCCAGACTTGATTTGGGAACGCGTGACAAAAAAAACAAGTCGATTCATCATACACTACATGTCGGCCAAATATAAAAAAAAAAAGAACACGATAAATTCAAGACAAGCGCGATACATAGGAGACATTCTGGTACTTAAACTGCACAAGAACGTCGTAGTTGACGTTACAGATGAAGAAGGAAGAAATGGATTAAAGTACCTAGATGAAATTTTTTAATTCACGTTTGTTGCAGCCTGACAATAAATTCTGAACATACCGACGGATCTCGGCTACATCCTGATCTGGAAAAAGCGAGCTCCATCTTCTTGTTCTTCTATTCGCTCCTTCATCATGTCGTTCCTAGCCTCAACACATTCTCTGCCAACCCCATTTTTTTTTCAAATTGTAGACTCAAGAGTGACGCGACGGACGTCTCAGTCCGTTTCAATTGATCAACAGCAATCCCCTTTTTTTTGAAAACCGTCACCCTCAAAAAAAAATTTGGCGCGGTACATAAATACGTCTGGTCGTTTTTTTACCCTCAAACCCCTTATCATCGTTCAGCCAAGTCACTCTCATGATGCGAAGAAGAAACGTTATTCCTTTTGACTTCCTGGAGGCTAATAGTTCGTTCATTGCTGCAACTGTTTGGGATGAAGACTTGTAGATGTGGGCCACCAAGTGGCAGATCCGAGGCCCTGTTTTTTCTCATTGGATATGATTTGCAGTACTATGTAGTATGTACTATGAAGAGTAACTTCTTGTTATGAAATTGCTTGCATTCTACTCGATACAATATCCAGTTACTATTACTAATATAGTATTATTATATATGACAAATGTGTGACCTATTGTCAATGTAAACTGGTGAAACATGGCAATGTGAGCATGACAGCGATGCGGTGCGCACGTGAGGTGGATGTGAGCGTAAGAGCAGGAGGGTCGCAGGTGGGTGTAGAGGGTCCCGTGTGGACCGTGGTTGTCAGGGGTGCCAGTTGGCGGGATTAGGGTGCTGGCAGGCATTGAGGGTAGCTGGGTAGCGCAAATAGATGGTCAGCACCGTCAAATGGGAGCAAGGGAGCACATACCTGGTGTCGTTACTGGCGGTACTCACATGCAGGTGTCAATCGCTGCGGTGGGGAGTGGCGGTACTGTGCTACGATTTGCAAGGTGTGACCGGGAGATGCGGTTCATGTTGATGTCGCCATCTGTTCGGGCTTGTCCTCAGTTTCCGTCTCAGTGCGGGACGTGTCGGTGGAAGCGGAAGGGGGTGTCACGTCTGTATTCTGATGCGAGAGAAGCCTGCTGAGGTCGGGTATCATTGAGGAGACCGTGGGGAGCGGCGTGAGTATGGCGTTGGGTGATATTGCGCATTGGAGAGGGAAGGGTCGGTTCGTCCCACGCTGGCCAAGCAACAATAGCTCCGCTGTGATCTCGGACAACATTGACAATGACTGCGGAGCCAACAGTGGTGATGGAAGTATCGGTCCGGGATTAGATATCATCCGTTGTAAGAGAAGGAGTGAACGACTTACTAGCTAGAGCGGGGAGAATGTCGTCGTCGTCTTTGACGCGAATATCTTCTAGACTGAGAGTGAGAGAACCAGCGATTTGCAACGGACGAAAGCTGACGTCGACTTCGACGGCGTTTTCATTGTGACTGTACACGGCAGGAAGAGAAGGGACAGGCGGCGCATAAGCAGAATGTAATACATGAGAGACGCAGGAAGTGCTGGCTGTATGACGAGAATCTGTGGAAAGGCGAGGTCGGTGGCAAGGGAGCACGGGAGACACAGGTAGCAGTGGCTGCGAATGAGATATGCGTTCATCGGAAGCAATAGCCTCAGCCAGAGTGGTGTTTCCTGGACCTGTACCTTGACAGCGGATCTGAACCGCGTCAAGTGAGGGGGAAGTTGCAATCATGCGGGGGACGAATAGCGCCGAATGAAAAAAAATCGGATTTGCGAGCGCCGCTATGGAGTGTCGGATGGCAGCCTGGGCACCTGCGCGGATATGGTTCAACTTCCAGTCTGTTGATATGGTCCACATGTGTTTGTTGACCGTCTCGGCTCAGCGCTTCCGTTTTCTTCGCCTTGGCGTCGCTCGACCTTGTCCCAGATCACGATGGCGCTGATGACGACGAGAGGAAGAAGGGCGGCAGCGGCGGGTTTTCCGTGGGAAGAGCAAGATTGGGAACCGAGGAAGATGAGGTCGTGTTGACATGAACGAGGGAGGCCCAGGCTGGTAAAGATTGAGTTGGAGTACTTAAGAGGCAAAATGGGGGCAAAAGTTCGACGGACGTGTCACAGGAGTCGATGAAGTGCCAGACATTGCTGAGGGGACTTCAACGATTTCTCGCTTAGCCTCATCTTCTGCATATCGCCAGGCCGTGGACCGTAAAAGATGTTGGCTCGATCATAAGATTGGTTAGCTTACGATGAATTAGTGGTGACGCGAATAGAAGAATGTGGTTGGGGGGTGTTGGTAGCCTCGTTGTCCTCGTTTGCGGCACACGTGGCTGATGTTTTCCTGTAAAAAAACATTAGTTTGTCGATAAAAAAGGAGGGGCAGCACACCTGTTTCCTTTGCCTCGTTTGCCTTTCTTTGTCTTATTGATGGCATCAATGGGAACCATCGTCGTCCTTCCCTTTCATGCCCTTCGACTTCTTCTTATAGTCACTTGTTTGGGTTGACAGCGTTGAAATGTTACGTTTGCGTGCCTTGCGCGATGGTGGGGAGGTGGTGGACGTGGACGTCAGTTTGGCTGAGCGCGACGAGACATATGTCACATGTGCGTGATGGGATAAGGCTGTGTTTTTATGTGAATTATATAATCCGGGATGTGCCGGCGTTTAACGGGAACAAGAATGGAGAGGAGGTTTCAGATTATAAAACCGAGACCTTCGTTTCACTACGGCCTCGGAAAACGTATGTTTATTAACATTGTTCGTTGATTTTCCCTCATGCTTCATAGAAACATGGTCGCGTTGGAATTTATATAACGAACAAATGGACTTCACCTCGCATGGTTCCGGTTCCGTTTAAAGAACCCATGCAGTCTACCGATGCACGCGCTTCACCAGACTTTTTTTCATTGGATGCGTGGATCAAAGTCCCGAATACGCCCCCACATTTTTATTGGACTCGTGTTACAAAACAGTGTGACAATTATATTGTGCACTACATGATGGCGTCCACGCATTCCCTTTCCAACAGCTCCTTGACAACCCGTATCGAATATATAGGCGATATTTTGATGTTGAAACTTCAAGGCGATTTGGTTGTTAACGTTACCGATGCCGATCTTGATCACGCTATGGAAGTTTTGGACGATTTCCTTTAGTTTTTTTGTCTATGGCGATATGATGTAATAATCCTTCAGTCTGTTCCTCACAAAGTTTCTATTGCTCCCTCACGATCAAGGTCTTCATCAGCGTTAACGCTGTAGACGAAATCTTTTAAATACCGACTTCTACTTTGTGAACATATTATAGTTGCGGGATTTGCGGCACTCGTGCCGCGCTACGCGAATTTATGGACTTTCACTACCGTTTAACGCGACATGGCAACGGTTTATTATTTAGTCATGTTGTGGTCTAGGGTTAGGGGTCCCCTTCTGGCGAACGAAAATTGACATCCGGGTGAGCGCGGCTACTATATATGAGTGTCGTCGTGCATCACGTCAAAAAAGACCGAATTTATTGGTCTGACTACGGGAGACTAGCGGCTACTGGGTGTCCATGGTGAACGACTTTTCTTCAGGTGGACTCGACCTCACAATTGGCTATCGAACACGGCTAACATTGCGTTTACTGGTCTTGTCGCAGTGACTGCCATGGTGTAGAGCATTAGCGCAAAGAGAGGCTCGCATTCCGTTCACACATCGTGAGGTGCTTATAGGTGTACAGAGAAGAATTATCGAGCTTGATAAGCCTATACGTACGTTCTGTTACTTGTGCTACGTGATTCGGGCGATTGACGATTGGCATTGACTCTTCCGAATTCAGAGAGAAGGAACAGATTCGTTTCCAATTCTATTTGAAGCAAATTCACGTCTGAGTGGCACCACAGGCTGGCACCTAATGTGATTGTACCCTAATGAAGTAGTCGAGGCGTACTCGTATTCGTTTTTCGCCAGCCTTTTCCGTCGTAGATGGACATGGCACCAAGCTATATACCCCTCGAAATTCGTCGAGTTACACACTCCCTGCCAGGTTTTACGCTTCGTTCATCGCAGTTTCCTGAATTCGAGGCCGAATATGAATGTATTCTGTTTGCGCCGACAGTGTCAGTCATTGACTACCTTGCAAGTTGAAAGTTGCCAACGTACAGTATTCATGGGACGCCACAGACCGAGTCAGCCGGTGGTGAAAACCTGTCACCGCCTTCAAGGTGGGCGATCAGGCGGATAAAAGAGGGTGCTGCCTTTTGACTTTGAGGATATGGTGTAGGACAAAGGATCGAGCCTCGAGGGAGACTCGATGGAGGACGATGACGATTAAGGATTCCAAATCCCACGGAGCCTGGAGGGCGGTGATGGAGCGGAGTCAAGCCCGACTGGGTCTTTGTCGTCGATCACTAGGTGGTTGCGTGCTTTGTACACCACCAGACTGCCTTGATGAGATAGGTTGTGTGCCATTCCATCGAACTGAAGACCATAGGCCATGATTTTTATGAAGAGTTTGCTCGGGCGCTCAAACTCCTTCCCGCAACCAATCACGGATTCTCCTCAGACATCCATACCATCTACAGCTCCCATCGAGCCAATCCTTGTACCTACAACAGACGAGATTGAGGAGGAATGTCCGAGGTAATGTACTTGCAGTTACTGATTGATGGAACCAACTAAACATGGTACAGATTCCGGATCCTTATCGTTGGTCGCGTAAGGCTTGTTTACCGTTCCACTTGCATGTTCAGTTCATGGATCCTCTGATAGTCCGGTGTGGGGAAATCGTCGCTTATCAACGCTATATTCAAGGGTTCTCTAGCGGTATGCCTTCTGTCACTGTTACCAATCAACAACTTCGAACGAAATTTAGGAAATCCGACATTTCGAAGCAGGCACGGCCGATATCAACACAGGAATCACGTCGCCTCATAACAATCACCTCATCGTCCATGACTCTGAAGGTTACGAGCCAGGCGACGACGAAGAACAGTTCCATATTATGGAGAAATTTATCACAGAGCGGAGTCGGAAAGAGACTATTGGCGAGAGGCTTCATGCAATTTGGTGTGTTCAAAGATGATGTGAATTGGTCATTCCAATTCATGTTACTCGACAGGTTATGCATTACTGCACCTTACGTTGGTGGCCCAATATTCCAAGCATGGGACGAGAAGATTTTCAGGTTAAACCAGCGCAAAGGTAATTACTTGCGATCCTGATCCCGATTTTGCTGATTGTGATAGCAGTGCCGATAATCGTCGTTTATACCAAGTTTGACCTTTTCATGGCGAACAACCGGCGCAGGGGCAAAGGCAACCCGGAGAATGGTGACGGTAGTCTGGAGTCCGCAGAGAAGTATTTCAATGAGAAGTATGGCCGGTTATTTACGAAGAACATCGAGGGTCAGATACCATACACTATTGTCTCAAGTGCGTTCGTGTCTCCGGTTGATTAGTATTTATTCACACCTCCATCCAGAATTTCAGCCCGAAACCTTGCTACGACTGGTCGAAACAACAAGGCAAAATATACGCGCCGAGTCTGCGAGCTTATTGCGCTGGCTCTCACCCGGTAGATGTCATTCCGCTAATGCAACTCTTTCAATAATCAGTTGGCAGAATCAGTTGAAGACTTTCTGGATGCAACACAGATTACTTTTGCAAGGGCGCAGCGTGTTGATACCTCGGGTAAGATTGACGCATCAATAAAGTAAGTATCTGTCTAGAATAGACCTGGTGTCTTATTATTATCATAGAGTAGGGAAAAAGAGTAAATCAAACCCTTAGTTTTTTTCAATGTCCTCACTACGATTCATAGAATATTGGAGAGCAATAGCATCTGGGATACACTTCCTCAATTTTAGCATGAAAGGGTGCTTAGATGTGATACACAAAGACCTCGTTGCTATTTGGAACATCCGGGATATGGAAGCGGTGCGTGCAAGAGAATACCTCAAATTCATTTTGGATTCATCGCATCTTGATAGTTCTTTCTCAGTGATGCATTTTATCGCCAGATGTTGATCTTTGTGGGTGAACTTGGTAATCAGGATCAAGGGAGTGACAGCCCACTGTGAGTGGATATGACACATCAACAACTAATTAAGATAATAATCAACGTAATTGACGAAAAGGATTATGATGGCGCCGGCGGGCCTAGCGAATTTGTGGGCCAGCGGTGTTTACAAAAGATGGTAAGCACGTGTGACTCTTTATTGCAACATATGTTCAATTCCTGACAGGCCCGAGCACGTCCGTTGTCTGATGGGTTATGTGGTGTATCTCACGCTCATCCTACAAGCCGTTTTCCTAGTTTCCCTTCAAGATCATTCCGAGGGCAAAGTTTCACTAGACCGCGTAAAGGAAGTCATTTACGAGTTTTATTTCTCGGAAAAGAAAAAACGTATTCATAATGCAATCCGGGATTTTCAGCCCTCGTTCACAAAGGGCGGCGATGTGGTTGATAAGATCGAGTCTCTGTTAAAGGAAAATGAGGTATGCAAATTATATATTTACCTGAACTCATTACTGATCGCGCGCTTTCGACGATCCGCTATAGATGACGAAGATTGACACACAATTTGACCTAAATAATAGACTAGTCCTTCCATCACTGCTCAGAATACTTAGGTTCGAAGTGGGTACTTTTGAACTATCACTGCACCGTCGCTAATGACCCCCAGCTAAGCTCTAATGGCCTGATAGTAAACCAGATTATCCTCGAGCTTACGCGCAGGCTATTTGAGTCACTATCCGATCCTCCAGACTATGTCAGGGTCGCCTCCGAAACAAGGGACCAATTCGATGCCGAGATGTTAATTGATTTCAACCTCCTTGTACATATTACCTTTTTGCTCCCCCGTTTGACGTACTTATTCCCCTTAGTTGCTCCGCACTGACAGCCTGTCAAAATGTGGCATTCAAGATGGCCACCGCAAAGCGAGGACACTGACGTTCAAACTGGTAAATGAGAGAAACATTACACCAAGCTCTCTCTTTATTACAGACGTCAAGATCGATAACGGAGATGCCATCAATATAGGAGGTTTTGGACGTGTATTCAAAGGCGAATACAAAGGAAAGGCGGTTGCGCTGAAATTGATGGACAAGGGCCTCAAAGACGTGAGCGTTATGCTTTTCTTTTTTCACAATCCTGATTCATTTAAGTTCAATCAAAACCAAGATTTTGTTCTGGAAGTCCTAGCGCGGCAATCTCTGGCACATCGTTTCGTTCTCCCTTTATTTGGAATATTTTTAGACAGAAACCAGCCATTTTTCGTGTCGCCATACATAGAGACATCATTAACTCTGTGGAGAAGGACACAAACACGAGACATTCCTGAGATAAACAAGCTTGTAAGGCCCAGCACTCCTTAGAACAATTAAAATGGGATCGCTGACATTGACTAGGTGCAGCAGGTGGCCGAGGGTGTTCGGTATATTCACTCAGAAGGAATTGTGCATGGCGATTTGCGCGGAGTGCGTATTATACCATATCTTGGCCATTGTTTAAATCTTCACCCGCTAGGAAAATATCTTCCTCGATGCTAAGAACAACTGCCAAATTGTTGCCGACGTCGGCTTAGCCCAACATTCGAATGCCATTGTTACGCTATCCGCTGCGGCCTTTTTTTCCAATTACGCTGCCCCCGAACTGTTCGTCATGCAGTTCGAGAACAATGAACGCCATGAAGATCATGAAGTTCCGCATGGAAGTAAGACGGTGCAAACGGACGTATATTCTTTTGGTTGCCTTTATTATGCAGTAAGTCCAATGTGTTCGTCTATATATAAAACATATTTAGCAATGACCTGGGCAGATATTCTTTGATACCATTCCTTTTGTGGATAGAAATAAACATCAAATCATGCGGCTTGTCACGGCAGGAGAACGCCCAGAGCGATTGACAAGCCCGAGGATGGGAGACGGTTTATGGAACCTCATCCACCGATGCTGGAGCGCCAATCCTCTTGATCGTCCCTCAATGACGAACATAACCAACGAATTGCCAAAATTTACACCCCTTCTATCATTACTTGCGATCCTCAAAAAGGTATACCTTCCTAGGTGTTAATGTATTGCTACTGATAGCTACTAGTCGGCGCCATTCGACGGCGCGACGGTTAACAAGGGTACTCTTCGTCTCATGTGCGAATTATTCGAGCCATGTGAAACTGATGTTACTGTGTCCGGACTGAAGAAATCTGAAGACGTTGAGTTGATACTTGATTCTCTTCTCCATGTGTGTACAAGTTTGCATAGCTCGTTCCTTTATCCTTAATATTTTCTTTTCTCTAGCTACTTCGCAACGGTAGCCTGATGAACCTGGGCATCCGGGATGCTAACCGGAAAGCTAGGAGGCTGATGTTCGAAGTGATATCCAAAACACATGCCGTACCAAAATCTCTATTTATCAATAACGTCACGACTTTCACACATCTTGGCCCGATCGGTGTGGGTGGCTTCGGTCGTGTTTTCAGAGGCGAACACGCAGGACAGCAGGTAGCAGTGAAAGTGGTGGACAAGAGCCATAACGATGTTCGTGGATTGCCAATTGCTTTCTCTCAGAAATACTAATCGATCTGGTAAGAATTCGCTCATCAAAGCCATCTGCCGGGAAGCCTTAACATGGCGATCGCTCTCTCATCGCTTTATTCTTCCCTTTCTGGGAATATACGAGGAAAAATTCCAACTATCCCTAGTGTCACCATTCATGATAAATGGAACATTAGCTAAGTGGCGAGAACAGTGTACACCAGAAATAGCTGAGATCCATAGGCTGGTAAGACGACACGAATTGTCAAAGCAATAAAACAAATTCACTAACATCTCTCAGATGCTAGAGGTAGCGGAAGGTTTTCAGCATCTTCACTCGGAAGGTGTCGTTCATGGTGATTTACACGGGGTGCGTACTTTAATATTGAACCTTCCCGTTGAGTTCATTCATTGCCAACAAGGGAAATGTCCTTCTCGATTCCGAATTGCACTGCAAAATCGCTGATTTTGGATTAACACGACATGCTGAAGCCGCTTTTTCACGATCTACCAGAACGTTTTTGGCCAATTTTGCAGCGCCTGAATTATTTGGTTTGTGCACTAAGTGCAGTGATCCCGAGTGTGATGGTTGCCCTGAGAACCATGGTGAGCATCGTAGAGGAAAAACAAAGGAGACGGATGTGTATGCGTTCGGTTGCCTTTATTATGCTGTGGGTTTGAGGTACTCCCAATAACTCGTTGGAGTTTACTGAGTAGCTACCTGCGCAGATATTCTTTAATACTGCACCTTTTCTCGGGAGGAGTGACTTGCAGATTATGGGCCTTGTCACGAAAGGAGTGCATCCAGAGCGATTAAACAGTCCAAGAATCGACGACAATACGTGGAATCTTATCACGAGTTGTTGGATATGTAATCCTTCCGAACGCCTAACAATGGATGTAATCGTAAAGAAAGTGAAGTTGTTGGCTTCATAGAACTGGACGACTTGGCATCTCTTATGGGCTTTCAGGGAGTGTAGCGGATGTGTAGTATACATATATATATTCATTTGCCCTAAGTCGTTCAACTCCTCCCCACTATCGATATTTATCGTTTATCTCAAGCGCTAAACGTTATTCTCATCTCACAGCCCTGGTTTCCCTTCTGTGGTTCCCTGACAGAACTTGGCTCCGTAACGTGTCGTTAATCGAGTGACAAGTGTCAGGTATAATCGTTGCCTGCCCGCTATATTCGGGGCCTCATTGACAGTACGTTTCCTTGGTGATAGCCGGTGAGCATGAGCGTGCACGATCCTGACATTTTCAATGCAGCGTTTGTTAGAAATTACGGATCGTTTGAATGGGCACGGCAAGCGCTGTTGAGACAATCTGATTAACGAGCAGCATCTGTTGGATTTCGCGCAAAATGTTTCGTAATGGCATGTTGATGGACGAGGGGCAGGTCACAAACCGTGACCGTGACACTGACCAATGAACTTCCCAACCATGCGGCGGTTCGTACCTGTGCAACTCTTGGCCAGCGCCTATCACAATCAGAATCGCGCAGCGTGAAAATGCAGAGCATTCTCAATATTTATAAACCTGCTGGCACGCGTTCCTCACGCTCTCACTCTGTCCTAGGATTCCACTCCTACAATGCGTCATTCCACTTTCCCTGCCGTTCTCTGTCCAGTGGTTCAGATCGCAACAGCCGCCTCGCTGGTTCCAGGCTTGAGTCCTGCCGTAGGAGATCTCCTCGGCATCATCTTCAAGCTATGCGAAAGTGTCCCACAAAACAGGCACGTTCTACCCTTCTTTGCGCAGTATTACCTTTCTAACTCGTCTACAGGAACGCTGCTAAGCGACTGGCTGAGAGATGCGTGCAACTGTGCCAACCGTTGAAGCAGTATGAACAGATGGATATCCCCCAGCGGATGGTTCGATACCGGGATAATGTGTCCCAGTCAGTTGTCAAATCTTCGGATGATGGACTCTGCTGATAATGTCTAGATGTCTTACACAGGTCAGGGACACAATGGAAAAATGGTCCCGGAAGAGCTGGTCCAATATGTTGGTGCATCAAGGCGAATTCGAGGCAGAATTCAACTATTGCGACGAATGCATATCCAATTGCTTGACGATGTTCTCTGTAAGCGTCGGTGGTTTAAAATGAGCGTATTTTGAACAATGTTTAGGTTGGTGCCCAAATGGAAGGGTTGGTATACCAGAACGAAGGCGAAAAATGGAAGAGAAATTTCCAGGACGAAGACGAAAAGTGGAAGAGAAATCTCAAAGAGAGTTGGGACGCTGACCACGTGGACGTCATGAAACAGTTTTCGGCTGTAGACTTCAAGCAACGCGTCGTGGATAGTAAGGTTACAGAATGCCACGATGATATACGGGCCCTCCAAATGATGATGCAAAGAGTATGTTGGTTCCATAAGCGGGGGCATAGACTACATGACAATCGGGATTAGGGCTTAGCTGGACACAGAATCGTATCAGAAGAGGAGCAAAAGCGTATGGCGACGAATTTATACGATTTGCTCCAGTTATCGAATCAGCTTCCACCCGATTGTCAGCTGGATGGAATGGTCGAGTTGTCGCGTGACGTGCCCATCTCAAACGGCCACGCCGATATGTGCAAGGGGAGATATCTCTACAGCAAAGATGTCCGAATCAAGGTCATTCGCTCTGCCAATCCGAAGGATCCCGATACCATAAAAGTACGTCCCCTCGGTACCGGATACCTTTTCCGTAACTCATGTGCTTTTAGAGGATCAAGCGCGAAGTCGAGATATGGGCAAATTTACAAGAAATAGATCAAGGGATGCATGTTATGCCGTTTTATGGATTCTATACCCCAGATGGCCTTCGTCTGTAAGTGACTTTAACAATATTCAGGCACTGTCATTGATGTTATCATGCTAGTGCCCTAGTTAGCCCGTGGATGGAAAATGGTGATGCGCTGGCGTATGTCAAGAAGAACAAGTGTGTTGACTACAAACAGCTGGTGCGTCCCTTTGTCTCATCTTCGCGTACAAATCTTGACGACGCTATTACAGATCGTTGGAATTGCTCAGGGGATAAAGGTCCTTCACTCTATGGACCCGCCTATTATTCACGGAAACTTGAGAGCTGTTCGTGTCCTCTTTTCCTAACGATCTTTCCGAGTACTAAACCGTTCATAAGGAAAATGTACTTATTGGAGAGGAAGGTCAACCGCTGATCACAGACTTTGCGCTTGCTAAGGCACGTTACGTCGATTCTACAGTCATATGTATCGCTAAATCTTCCTATGATAGCTCGAAGGGAACTTGATCACCCAAACCAGCGGCGTATCAGATAGCTGTCGATGGAGCGCACCAGAGATGTTTGAAGATCAAGCTACTGTGTCATCCAAGGGCGACATTTACAGCTTTGGGATGACGATTTTGCAGGTTGGTCCCGACTTGGTTTTATGGGTAAAGCTTGGGTGCTGATTGTTGTTTATGTAGTTGTTTACGCAAGATAAACCGTATGCCAGTCGGAAAACTTTTCAGGTGTTTAGTAAAAAGGTAGCAGGTGCGCTTCCTGATCGTCCGCGAGATCCGGGTGTCATCAGGCGCGGGTTGGATGAAACGATGTGGAACTTTCTTTGTGCATGCTGGTCCAGGGAGCCGGAGGATCGACCTTCGATTGAACAGATTATAATGCAATTTTATATCTAGTAGGGTGCTTACTGAGGAATCAGTTGAACTGGTACCTTTGATATTCACATGTAAAGTTCAGTCAGAATTTGGAGTGGCGACCATGTGTGGATTTGAAGCCAGGACTTGGCAACATCATGCATCATGCATCATGTATGCGCATCTTTGACCTTGTGATCGCCACGCCCTAAATTTGAACTTGAGGGGCCGTCACGGGCGCAAGGCTGAACACGGTTACACCTTTGTTACTTGCGTGCCAGTGCGTTCAGGCTTACTTAAAGCTCGTCAAGCAAGCACCACGCCATCATGGTGAACATTTATCTGCCCACCGTCCGCGGACAAGTTCTAGCACTCTCCATCCCCTTCAGTGACATCGAGAGGCTCTCCGTCCGCCCTGTCAAATGGCTTCGATTTGTTACATTCGCCATTTGTGGAGTTCGTGGACATCTCTCCGAGTCTTCGATGCCCAATGGCACCCCTGTCGACTATGACAGTATCTCCCTTGATAATATTGCCGAAGTTTACCATTATATTCATGAGGGTAATATCTGTCGCTTATCGCTAATATTTTGGTTTACGCCCCTATAGGGGATTATCATCTCATCGACCACAAAGCAATGAACGATCAAACCACCTCCTCTGAGCAAACGACACGCTCTTCAAGTTTCCGCCGTGATGTCATGGCGCGCGATGGCCCTGTGTGCGTCTTCGCAGGGTCCCATGCCGATGATTGCGATGCAGCACGCCTACTCGCCAAAAGCAAGGGCGATGAGGTATGTATTCGTCGTCATTGTTCCGTGTCACCACCTTGCTAAACGCCCTTCTAGTTCATTGCGGTTGTTCTCCAAGATCGTCTCAATTCATACGACTCCGCTCTAGAACCTAATAATCTAGGCATTAACTCTGTTGAGAACGGGATGTTTTTGGCCAAGAATCTGCATTCGTCGTTCGCGCACGGGCTTTCATAAAGGTACGTAAAGTAGACATAAGTTCCGAAAATTACTGAATCTGGTGATCTCTAGACGCCCAACTTTGCTTTGGACCCCGCCGACATCCCTAGGGTTGAGGCAGGTCCAATGCCGTCCAGTCGCATCACATTGCATACTTTGGCACCAGACACTAGCTTCCATCCGATTCTGCAAGGTGACGCGCGCATCACCGGTACGGGCACATCACTGCCATCTACTGTCATCCTTGACTACATGTATGGTGTTGCTGCCTATCGACGCTGGGGCAGTGGACAGGATATCGAGAAAGTGATGGATCAACATTTTTCCAAGCACTATAAATCTATACCTATGCCACCAGCCTCTCCGTACTTAAGTGGCAGCGATAGTTTTTCAGAACCTGATGATCCCAACGACGGCAATAGACGAAGGAGAAATCATAGCGCGAAAATGTCAGATGAAATGCTTCGTGCGATGGACAAGGTCCTTGCGCTCTCCATGTTGCTCAAGGGGACCACGCCTGAAATGATGGCCGCAGAAAGACAGAGGCGAGAGGAGGCGGAAGAGTTGCGTGCGAAGGAGGCTAGTCGAGTGAAAGTGCAGCAGTGGATGCAAAGTTCTCTGTGCGTTCTCTCTTACCTCCGGGCTATTTCCCACTAGAAGCTGATCTTAGGTCAAACGGAGATAACGTACACCAGTCAAAACGCAGCTAGTGGGCTATTTCCACCAGAAGCTGATCTCGGGTCAAACATATTCAAGTCAAACGCAGCTAGTGGGCTATTTCCACCTGAAGCTGATCTTAGGTCAAACGGAAATAACGCTAGTACGCAAAAAACGCAGCTATTAAGCATCACGAAAGTCTCCCACCCGAGAAGTTACCTATATACGTCCTCGTCATCGCTCTCTTCTTTACGCTTCTTGACGTTACCGCCACGCATGGCTGCCATCTGACCGGCCAACGAATCTTCATCTGGGTCCGAGATCTCATCTTCCATCTCGTCGACGGCAGATACAGGTCCTTCTTCTATTTTCATCTTATGAATGTCGTTAAATAAAAAGTCAAGACTTAAGTAAGGACTCGGGGGGCTTACGGTGATATCTCGCGTCACTCCTCCGCGTGTGGCTGATGATGTACACTTTCCATGTGATTGTTGCTCGAATCCACTAGAACGTTTGCGCCTAGTTGGCACGTGGTTTGTCGGAATACGACGAATGCGACGAGGGTCATATCAGTTATTACGCAGTGCATTTCCAGTGTTACTTCACTTGTTGGCTCATTCAGAGATGGCGTGTGCGGGCACTCTCAGATGCTATTCCTCTCTATGGGAAGAGTGACTTCCAAATTGTTGGACTCTGCAGAAGTGGAGTATGCCTAGACCATTGGAAAGTCTAACAATGGAAGGCAATACGTGGTTGAATCGCATTGAAAATCTGATCCTTCTGAGCGTCCGACAATACGACAAATAGTAGAGGCATTAACGTGAGCTGCATCGCTTCGCCAACCTGGCTCGCTATGGGATTTACTTGATTCTTCGCCCACTTCCAATTATATTCTACGCCAGCTTCCCTTAACACACTTGCACTGTTAGCCATGTACTTATATACGATGGAAATATCAATATCTTACCCGGATCAAGCGGGATATTCTTTCTTCATAAGGAAGTGGCAGGCAGCGATAGCATCCGGCATACGTCATGGTGCAGAGAAACGCCGCTACTGCGCCGTAGTGGACGGCGTTCTCAGGCGCTCTTCCTTTTTCCTCCACACCTCAAGTTCGAATCCCTCAGGGCCCCGTCGCCTCCCTTCTCTTCTCACTCACCGCTTCAGCCTCTCCGCATGGTAATCCAGATGAAGTATTTTTGAATGGATATGCGCAGACAGGCTGGTTTCCCCTGATGACATCGCCACGTCACCTGGACCTGCTAGGGCCCACGACCCTCTTCCTGTACTTGTTGCCTAGATTCCGGATGAGTTGCTAACCCCGTAACTCCGCGCGGATGAGCTGAAGACCAGAGGATTGGACTCCTTGCCGACTTTGGAGTATAACATGAAGGTAAGTCTTGCGTCTACCAGACGGCGCCTCTATCGGCTCCTTGAGGCTCAAGTCGGCTGAGCCCTCTGGACGTTACACCGGGATTTTGACCTAGTCCCAAACGATTGGCCTGCTAAGCAACGATATCAGTCGTGTGGTTAATCCACGCTTTGTCTCGATCACTAACTGGAAGGGCATCATTCTGAACCCGCTACTTATGTAGCGAGAATCACCTTATCTTATCGCAACTACACACACCGCGAATCATGATGATGGAACATTATTGCTCAGTACTTGTCAACGATTTCAGATGTGGGAAGCTGGACGCCCTTAGTGAGTGTTCGCCGCATCTGACGTGTGACCCACTCTCCCGCAGCTGGTTCAAATGAACAATTCCTTGTAGATAGCAGGCAGACTTGACTGAAGCACAGCTATGATTGGTATCATCGTCGTGTCGTTTCGCTTCAAGATCCAGGAAAGTCTTGAACCAAATTCTTTTGTCAGTGTGACCCGAAGGTGAATAAGGGAGTGCTTACTGGACGGAACTAAATTTGGACGATGGCTGAGTATATGGACTGACGGACAGAGCGGCGTTCTGAGACTAAAAATAGCATAGACCACGCGATGCAAACCTGGGGCCAGGGCTGCCTTGCCAAATCAGGTAGTTGAACTGGGTACTTCTCCTACTAAAACTCACGGCGCCAACCTTAGTTTATCACATTTCATGATTCATCATCAATGCAACTTCTTGAGCGCTAAACATCTTTCTCACCAACCAACATGCGATCTTCCTCAGGCAGGCCCGTCGAGTCGCACCACATGTGCAGCGACCCACCGCATACCCCCGACGCAGAATTTGTGCGTACTTCGGATCTAAATGCTAAGGAATACCCAAGGTGATGCAAATTGAGCGATTGATAATTCAGCTAAATATTCATGTACTGTCACAGGTTCCGGATCCTTATCGTTGGTCGGGTAAGGCTTGTTAGCGTTTCCACTACCTGCTCGGTTTACGGGACTTTCTTCAACAGACCGGCACAGGGAGATCGTCACTTATTCATGCCGCATTCAATACTCCTCTGGCGGTACGCGTTGTGTTATGGTTATTTTTCAACCATTCAACGACATCTAGAGCGCCGGTATCGCAGATGTCAACGAAGAGATCAAGTCAACAAACAACAAGGACCTAATCCTTCATGATTCTCAGGGTTACGAGCCGGGGAACGTCGAGAAATTCCAAATCTTAGAGGAATTTATCACAGAAAGATGTCAGAAGAAGGATATTGCCGAGAAGCTTCATGCTATCTGGTGTGTTCATCGACCAAAGAGAAAAAACCAACTGATATTGCCTCTCAGGTTGTGCATTGATGTGCCTTATGCTGGTGGTCGGATATTTGAAACGGGCGACGAAAGGATTTTCGAACTGAATCGAAACGAAGGTAACTACGCCCAAATTACCCTTATTCTAAGCTGATCATATTATCAGTGCCGATCATCGTCGTATTTACAAAGTTTGACCTATTTTTAACGGCATTGCACAAGCGTGGAGAGGCCAAGGATCCGATTAGTTTGGAGTTGGCCGAGAAAATTTTCAAGAAGAAACACGGGCCAGTATTCGACAAGTTAACCAAAAACATTGGAGGACAAATACCATACGCTCTTGTGTCAAGTACGCTTGTACCCGGTGGCTCCTAATTCTGTACTATTAACATTAGCATGCAGTCCGGGTGCCTGAAACTTTGAAACGACTGGTCAAAATCACGATGAAAAGTATACGTGCCAAGACGCCGACTTTATTCAGTAGGATCGTGCGCATTAGAGGCGCTTTATTCAATAGGTCTATTAAACGAGTTCATCTGAGAGGAGAGAATCAATATCTAGCAGAATTTGCTTTTGCAAGGGCACAACGTGTTGATATGGATGCCAGGATTGCCGCATCGATCAAGTAAGCTCCCATATCCGGAAATGAATAGACTTAACATTTGGGTTCTTATTACAGAGTAGCGAAAAAGGGTGAGTTGTATCGATAATCTGTTGTCATCTATGTTCTGTGTACTTACATCAATTCAGGACATTGGAGAACAATGGTAGCGGGCATACGCCTTCTCAACGTTAGCCTTCAAGAATATCTATATACGATACATAAGGGCATCATCAGGTCCTGGACTTCTAATGAGGTGTGCACAAGAATGTATCCTAAATGTGCCGTTGAATTTATTCTATGACCATAGTTTCTTATTACGGATTCAGCCTGTCATCGGATGATGGTTCTCGTGGGCGATCTCAATCATCAGAATATCAGCGCGACGTGGGTGGATAGGAAACGTTGACGAATAGCCAAGCTAATGGTAGTCGCCACAGGCAGAGTAAGACAACTATGGCGTTGGTGGGGGCATCGCTAGCAAAGGTATGGAGGAAAGGTGTTTACCAACAACGGTGAGTAGCGTCATTCATCAGTTACACCAGCAGAAGTGATATATTTCTCAACAGACCTGAGCATATGCGCTGTCTCATGGGCTACGTAGTGGATCTTACACTTATCCAACAAGCCATATTTCTCGCTTCACTCCAGCACCCTCTCGAAGAAAAGGACCTGGAAGACCGCGTAAATGAAATCATATATGAATTTTGTTGCTCGAGAAAGAAGGATGATATACACAATGAAATTCGGGAATTCGTCGCTACTCAGGACTGGCACTCTAAAACCAACGTGGTAAACAAGATCGAGTCGTTGATAAAGGCAAATGAGGTGTGGCGTTTGTGTTTCGCTGTCATCTTATTGTTAAACGAGTGTCTCCCCCGCTACGCTGAAGATTGACATCCGATTTGACCGAAAGAGGGATCAATTTACATCATTGCTTATAATCCTGAGGTTCGAGGTGTGGGATTTCAAAGCAACGCGATATTATTGCTCATGATTACCAGTTGATTGCGAACGGTCTGACAATAAATAAAACTATTCTTGGCCTTGTTCGCGAACTGTTGAATTTACCAGACTGCGACACTAGTATTGCTTCCAGCGTGAAGAATATTTCGGACGTCGAGCTGTTACTTGATTTCTTCCTCTATGTAAGTACACCTTCGTGCTTGACATCATTGCTTACTCTTTCTAGTTACTACGCAATGATAGCCTGTCGAACGCTGGTATTCAAAATGCCAACCGAAAAACAAGAAATCTAATGTTCAAGCTGTTGTGCAAGGCAGATGTTAGGCCCAGAACTTTGGTGATTACCGACATTAGTTATACGGGTCCCGGTAGTACTGGGACCGGAGACCCTAGACAAGTTTTCGAGGGTGAACATCAAGGACAGCAGATCACGCTGACTGCGCTGCGCAAAACTCGTCTTGAAGATGTAAGTGTATTTTCAGATTCGCTCCTCAAGACGTTGATTTGTTGGTCAGGCTATATTTAAAAAAAGATTTCATAAGCAGGCTCTAGAATGGAAATCGCTTGACCATACTTTTGTCCTCCCCCTGCTGGGAATATTTGAGCAGGATCCTTCACGCCTATTTTTTGTGTCACCGTCGATGATAAACGGAACATTGACTCAATGGAGGAAATCAAAAAACCCTTGTGTAGCTGTGGTGCAGACGCGGGTAATGCATCAACACACGTATCAATATAACATCGCTGACATCCGCTAGATACTGGAGGTAGCCAAAGGGGTTCAGTACATCCACGCGGAAGGGATTGTTCATGGTGACTTGTGTGGGGTAAGCAATAAACCATTTCATCACTTAACTCTCATCTTTATAAACCAGGAAAACATCCTGCTTGACTCTGACTTCCACTGTCGAATCGCCAATTTTGGATTAGCGCAAGCTACCGACGTCAACTTTCCACGACAATCAACCACGACACTTGATTCAAGCGATCCGAGCCCCGAACAATTTGGCATAGTTGATGAACGACCAAGAGATGTGCAAGCGTTCGGTTGCCTTTACTATGAAGTAAGTGCCCTGAAATCTGCAGCGCGCTTGACAGTGAATGTTCTAGGTATTTTTCGATGTTATGCCTTCCCCAGTGCAAAACGAACCCCAAAGTGGGCGACTTGGCACAGGCGAGGATCGTCTTAACCAATCGGACACTCAGACAATGGACGACAACATTTTGGAACTTATCAATAATTGTCGGAAGAGCAATCCTTCAGAGCGACCGACAATGGAGCACGTCGTGACGATGCATATGAGATTCACTCCTCTCCCGGCTTTGCTTGCGACGCTCCGCGAGGTATGTGTTTCGGAGTCACCAACTTGATATCACTAACAAGTGCTAGTTAACGGTGCTCGGGCGCTCGATCGTCAATGAGATTACCCTCCGTCTTATTCACGAAATCCTGAATCTACCTGAACTATTTACCAAGGTTACCGAACTAAAAACTTTTGAGCCAGACGTAGGGTTGTTGCTTGACTTTGTTCTCCGCGTTTGTATAATCTCTGTCCAGTGCACTTGCTCTATTGATCGTTTATTCCATCTAGCTAATCCGCAATGGCAACCTGACAAACTTGGGCATCCAGGATGCAAATCGGATAGCCAGAAAGTTGTTGTTCAAGCTAACATCTATGATAAATACCATACCAAAGTCTTTGTTTATTACGGACGTCAAGATCCATCATGAAACTATTGGTGCAGGAGGCTTTGGTCGTGTTTTCAGAGGCGAATACGAAGGATTGCAGGCAGCACTGAAAGTGGTGGACAGAGGTCGTTACGACGTGGGTGCATTGCTATTTCTCTCCGTACAATAGATCTTGATTCGTTTTGATAAGGATTCGCTCAAAAAAGACTTCTGTCGGGAAGCCATAGCATGGCGATCGCTTACACACCGTTTTATACTCCCTCTTTGGGGAATATTCGAAGAGAAATCGCAGTTGTACCTCGTATCACCACTCATGACAAATGGGACTTTGAATCATTGGCAACAGAAGCAGAAGAGAGATGTAACTGAGATACGCAGGCTGGTAATACTCCTGTCATTATCAAAGCGGTAGAACAAATTTGCTGATGTTGGTTAGATGCTAGAGGTAGCTGAGGGCGTTCGGCATCTCCATTCGGGAGGAATTGTCCATGGTGATCTGCATGGAGTAAGTACCTTGCTACTGTACACTCTCGTCGATTCATCCCATTATCTATCAGCGGAATATTCTCCTCGATCCACAATTCCACTGTAAAATCACTGATTTTGGATCAACCCAACATCACGAGGTCACCGTTACACGTTCCACTGCAGCTCTTTCTATAGATTTCTCAGCGCCTGAACTATTTGGCGCATGCACTTTGTGTGGCGTGTCTGATAACAAGGA
Organism: Amanita rubescens; assembly: GCA_015039365.1. Taxonomy (NCBI): domain Eukaryota; kingdom Fungi; phylum Basidiomycota; class Agaricomycetes; order Agaricales; family Amanitaceae; genus Amanita; species Amanita rubescens. Next base: position 290,466 of record WION01000001.1, read on the forward strand.
CTGTCATGGCGATCAAGATGAAAGGACGATACGCAAAACTCAGGAAACTGACGTTTACGCATTTGGTTGCCTTTATTATGCCGTCAGTTTCTGATTTGTTTTTTCTTACCTTATTTAGCACATTGAACAATGATCTGCAGACATTCTTTGATGCTCATTTGTTTCCTGGGAAAAGTGAACTATCAAATTATGCGACTCGTTATAGAAGGGAGGACGCCCTAAACGATTGGAAAAGCCAAAAATGGCAGACAACACATGGGAACTCATCCAAAGTTGTTGGCGACCTATTCCTTCTAAGCGTCCGAAGATGGAAGAAATAGTGACGGCATTGACTTTGTTTGCCGAGCTTCACCACGAAGCAAAGAGTGCGTCAACTATATACACCAAGAATTCGATTTATAACTAGTATTAGACCTCAGCGGGGCTCGTAATCGTGCCAGAAGAGAAACGCCAGCGTATGTCGAACGGATCTATATGATTTGTTGCCCTAGTCGTCTCCCGCCCAAATACCAGCTAGATGGGAAAGTCAAGTGGCCGGGCGAAGTGCCTACGAGGCGCAGGAAGAAGTGTCGACTCGAATATGTACAAGGGAAGACTCCGAGGGCCAAGATGTGAAAATTAAGATCATCTCCTTGGTCAATCCGAATGATGAGAACGGAGTAATAGTACGTTCCTTGGCACTTTGGACCCGAAACTCTACAGTAACATGCATACCTTCAGAGGATTAAACGTGAAGTTGAGCTGTTAGCAAAGATAAATGAAATGGATCAGGGAAAGCATATTATACCATTTTGTGGTTATTACTCCCCCGACGGCCTTCGTCTGTAAGTGTGCTCAGCAACATCATCCATTGTGCTTCTTGCCGATGTCATATCAGTGCCCTGGTTTTGCCATGGATGGAAAACGGAGATGCGTTGGCGTATGTCAAGAAGCACAAGTATATTGACTATAAAAGCCTGGTTTGTTTCCTTTTATTTTCGTGGTTGTCAATCGATTGTGTGGTCGTAGATCGTTGGAATTGCTCAAGGAATGAAAGTCCTCCACTCTATGGATCCACCTATAATACATGGAAATTTCAGAGCAGTTCGTGTCTTATTGCTCAAGGACCCGAAGGAGAGCGCTAATCCTATCGTAAGGAAAAGGTATTTATCGGAGATGAGGGTCAACCACTAATCTCGGACTTTGCGCTTGCCAAGGTACGTAACGTCAAGCTACGCTCGTTTTTATCTAAACCTCTTCATCATAGTTTGATGGGAACTTGATTACCCAAGTCATTCACGTGTCGGACAACTGTCGATGGAGTGCACCAGAGATGTTCGAAGAACAAGCTACTGTGTCGGCCAAGTGCGATATCTATAGCTTTGGTATGACTATTCTGCAGGTTGGCTCGACTCCTTTGGACCCGAGACAAGGATACTGAATTTAGCCCAGTTGTTTACGCATGAGAAACCTTACACCAACAAGAAAACTGCTCAGGTCTTTTCCGAGAAGCAGACGGGTGAGCTTCCCGACCGTCCGCAAGACGAGCGTGTCGTCAGCCGCGGATTGGATGACAGAATATGGAAGCTTCTCTGCCAATGCTGGTCCAAGAATCCAACAGACAGACCTTCGATTGAGGAGCTTTTAGCAGAGTTTTGACATTTATTGACATGGCTAGTCAGGATACCAGAGTTCTACTTGTACGATTGAGAATGCGTAATCAACGTGGATGTGTTCTATAGTTCTGTTAAGACAACCGAGTGCAGCCGGGAGCTAATACCTTCTCGGTCGGAAAAGGGAGTGACGATTCCTATATGCGTCCGTTCTCGTCGATCAGTTTCTACCGAAGACCTCATGAAGGAAGATGCCAAACTTCGTAATCGTTCAGCCCTCGCATTCACGGTTCCCTCCCAAACAGACGGAGATTTGGGTCAAACAACCCAACTGACCCTACTTTGGCAAACCAGGTAAGCCCTTCGGAGAGTTACGGCGCTCGAGCGTCCAACAAGAACTGCAACGAGAGGTCGAGCGAGGCATGAATTGCTAGCAGTGGATGCGCTCGCCGGAAAATCAGGGAGTTTTACGTGGACATTAAAACGAGCCAGAGGTCAGGAGCAGGTAACATGTAGGTGACGAATGTCACGGAGGAAGATCAGGAGAGCGGAGTCTAGAATGGAGGAGAGGGACTTCAGAATTCACGAGGGTGGAATTTTTCGCTGATGAGAGGCGAGGTGAGAGGACGATAAACGGCGCTTGGCGAACGCACACGCTCCTTTTCCGACAAAACAGTCCTGTTGATCCCCCAGTCGTATAGTTAACGCACTGTTTGCATTATCATAAGATCACCGTTTCATGTATACAAAGTCTTTTCACACGCGAGGTGGTCTGGAGGATCATCAGTGATACATCCTTTTGGAACCTAGGTACTCACAGTGAATAGCGTGAGCAGTGGCGGAGAAAGTAGAAGCCTGAGGCGCGGACGTGGTATGGCGGATGAGTCATAGAATCATAGAACAGAAATTGAACGTTGTTTACTACTATTATCGGCACACCGAAGTAATGAAAATGACGAGGGGACGACTTTCCAAAGGCGGGTAGCATCTTGGTCAATGACGAGAAGCTCTAGGGTGTTATGCTGTTACTACATTAGTATTACAGTAATAGGGTTAGACTCAACACAATGACGCAATCGTCCGAGTCGAATGATGCCTGACAACCGACTCTAGGGTAAGGGTTAAGGCTTGCAGCGGCATCCAGGCAACGACAATTGACCTGAACATGTCCCGATGGTGACTCGCCGCCCGCTCAGGACCTCGAAAGCTTCTGCTACTTAAAGATTTGCACATTTGTCCACAAGTCTCTCGATCAGGCTAAGAGTCATAGCGTTCCTGTAGACAAACAGACATGTGAGGATAAATACGGGGAAGTTCACAATGAGGAATGATACGAACTTGTTTTGAGGACACTACTGTCACATAAGATGATGACCCGGGTGCAGGGGGAAGGCGGGACCCAGGCCTGGGATCAGTGATGGCGGTTGTAGCGACCTGGATCGACCATAGAAGGCCTGACACGTGGCGGGTTTAGAATCATAACACAAAACGTGAACGTTGTTTATTATTGGCACAGAAACAGGCAACGAAGATGCATATGACGAGCGTCGACTTTCAAAAGGGATTTACGATAGTGGAGCCGAAATAGCAACCGAGCGCATTGCCGGATTAGGAAATGATGAACATGTATACTCATACCAATCGAAGCTGGGCCGGCGCCTATCGATCACAAGCTAAACCAGCACCACGCAGCGCAAACGTGGGGTATTCTCAGGATCATATTCGCATTTTGCCTTAGGTTTCTTGGTCGGCTATGCCATTAGGCTCTTGTTTCTCGGCTATTTTCAGATGGGGGCCGACGCGCAAGGTCAAGTTTGCTTCACCCGTCATGTCAAGCGTAGGGCCTGCCTCAGCTCTTCTGGCTGCCATCGTCGACCTATCTGAGAAGGTACCTCAAAATAGGTCTGTACAATCTCGCACAGTGCAAATTTACTCGAGTCTCACACTCTTTGCAGGAATGCTGCTCGCCGGCTGTCTGATAGGTGTCAATACCTGCACAATACCCTAAATCAATATGAAAAGAAACACCTTTCTGCTGATCATACGGGTCGATTTCAGGATACGGTGTCCAAGTTGGTCATTGGTTCTTCAATGATGAATTAACTGACCTACTGCTGCGTGTAGATGTCTTAACCAGGTCAAGGATGCGATGCAAAAATGGTCAGAAAAAAGCTGGATTGAGATGTTGGTGCATCGAGGCGAATTTCAGGCCGAATTCAATGATTGTGATACTGCGATCGCCAATTGTCTTACGATCTTCTATGTCAGTGCGCTCAGATTGTTCGTGACATAACGGGAATTTATCTCCAACAATTTATCAGACTATTTCACGGATGGTTGCGTCGGCAATCTGGAAAGAAAACGAAAAATGGACAAGGGATCTAAAAGAGAGCCTGGATGCCGACCACAAGGCTATTATGGAACAGCTCGCCGCTGCTGATTTCATACAACGAGTGACAGAGAGCAAGGTCTTGGAGGGCCAGAATGACATAAAGGGGATTTTGGTGATGATGCAAAAGGTACGTGAACTGTACACGTGGAGGCTTGGATTGCTTAATATACGCGATTAGGGCCTAGCGGAACACAAGGTCGTGTCTGATGAGGGACGCAAGCGTATAGCCAAGAATCTATATAGGTTGCTTCAGTTGTCGAATCTGGTCCCACCCGAATGTCAGCTGGACTCCGGAGAGATTGAGTGGTCTGGAGAAGTTCCCATTGATGGCGGCAACAAAAACGTTGATATGTACAAGGGTCTATATCTCCAAAGCGAGGACGTGAGGATCAAGGTCATCCGCTCTGTCAATATGAAGGACGAGAATACGGTCAAGGTATACCTTCCTAACGCTGAGACCTACCTCGCTTGTGACTCAAAATGCTTTCAGAGGATAAGACGCGAGGTCGAACTGTGGTCAGAGATTTACGCAGTGGACAAGGGAAAACACGTTATACCATTCCATGGTTTTTACAGCCCCGATGGCATTCGTCTGTGAGCGTTCTTGGGAATGTTATACAACGCCCCTTATGCTAATGTTTCTGCCAGTGCGTTGGTTAGCCCATGGGTTGATAACGGAAATGCTTTAGCATATGTCATGAAAAACGACAACGTTCTCGATTATAAAAAGCTGGTACATTGCCTTGCCTACTTTTCACGCCGAGTCTAATTGCATCAGTAGATTGTCGGCATTGCAGCAGGGATCAAAGTCCTGCACTCTGTGAAACCTCCCATTATCCACGGAAATTTGAGAGCAGTCCGTGTCGTTGTTCATCAGTGACATAATAAATCATTGATCTCTTCGCCAGGAAAAGGTACTTATCAGCGATCAGGGCCAACCACTAATCACGGACTTTGCGCTTGCCAAGGCATGTTTTCGCGATCTGTTTTCATACGTATTGCTAATCTTATTGTTGAAGATTGAAGGGAATCTGATCACCCAAACCACTGGTGAATCCGAAAGTTGTAGGTGGTGTGCACCAGAGATGCTTGAAGAAAAGGCCATTGTGTCAACCAAGGGTGATGTCTACAGCTTTGGCATGACAATTCTCCAGGTTAGGCTCAGTTCCTTCTACTTTTTGTCTAAGATGCTCAACTCTTCTCAGTTGCATACACATGAGATGCCATACGTTAATATCAACAAAGCCTTTCACGTGTATTCTAAGAAGCGGGAGGGTGACGGGCTACCCGATCGCCCGCAGGATGAGCGTGTCGTCAAGCGTGGGTTGGATGAAGGAATGTGGGGGCTTCTTTGCCTCTGCTGGTCCAGGGACGCGGAGCACAGACCTTCAATTAATGAGTTGGAGATGAAACTGTTGAAACCGGCTGAGCAGTTGCCTCATGAATCTTTAACCGGGAAAGGGCTGGTCGTGGAGGATGATGCAAAACTGTTGAAATCCGCGGAACAGCCGCTTCAGGAACCGATCACAGTTTTGGTAGGGAACACGCTGGGAGTTGAGGACAATTTCGGCGGTGAGAATCACAGAAATGGCGCTGATGAACTGACGGCGAAGCTTTCGGAAGGCCACGTTACTATACATGGATCCATCAAGTCGTCGTTTGCAGCAAATAGCGAGATAGATACAAGCAAGTCATCGAATAAGGTTGGAGTTCATATCTTAATGTCAAGTCAATCGCTGATCGTATATCTCCCGCACTGCGTTAGATGGAGACGATCAATGATATCCAACTTAACCAAAAGAAACTTCTGACGTTTACTTGCATCTCATTATTACTTGCAACCCTAAGCGAGGTGTGCACTGGCACATCTGAGGCGCTAACACCCCCCACTGATATGGGCAATGACTAGTTAAAGGCGCTCGGTAAATCTCCAGTTACTGAGGTCACCCTACATCATGCACGCGAACTATTGGATCTACCAGATTTTTCTGCTATTCAAATTCCATCCGAAACATGGAGTAGTTCAAATGTCAAGCTATTACTTGATTTCATCCTTTATGTACGCTGTTTCATTTGAATTTTTGTCTGTCTTGACCTTCCGCCATGTAGTTGTTCCATGAAGATAGGTTAATGAATTTCGGTATTCAAGACGCAACTCAAAGGGCCAGACAGCTGATGCTCAAGCTGACATTGACGGAAGTCATGCCTGAGTCCTTATTTATTACTGGCATTAAGAAGGATGCTAAGCTGTTCGCTGTGGGGGGCTTTGGACGTGTTTTTAGAGGCGATTACAAGGGGAAGCAAGTAGCGCTCAAGATGGTGGACAAAGGCCGTAAAGATGTTACCCCATAATCATTCTTTTTCTTGCCAAGTGCTGATTAGTTTGGTAAGGGCTCACTCAGACAAGACTTCTGTCGCGAAGCATTAGTGTGGAGATCACTCTCCCACCGTTTTATCCTCCCTCTACTAGGGATATTTGAAGATGAATCAGAGTTATACCTCGTGTCACCGTTTATGACAAACGAAACATTAAGACAATGGAGAAACAAGCAAACTCCCACAACAGCTGATCTACATAAGATGGTAAGGTTACCGTAACAGTGGTTATCAGAACTGTCAAACGATATCGATAATACTCTTTAGATGCTAGAGGTGGCTGAGGGTGTTCAGTACATTCATTCCGAAGGGATCGTGCACGGCGACTTACATGGAGTAAGAGTTTTGACATCCGATGCTCCCCAATCAGTTCATCTCATCCTCGACCAGGGAAATGTCCTTCTTGACTCCAATCTTAGCTGCAAAATCACTGATTTTGGTTCAAGTCGACATTTTGAAACAGTCATTTCGCGATCCACAAGAGCGCTGGTTATAAATTTTGCTGCACCTGAGCTATTGGGTTTGTGCATCAAGTGTGGCCAGTCCCAGTGCAGCAGATGCTATGAAGGTGACGAGAAGGAGCCTACGGGCAAAACGATGGAAACCGACGTTTACGCATTCGGCTGTCTTTATTATGAGGTGCGTTTCAGGTTCTCCCTCGCTTATGCAGCACATTGAGCGACTGGTGACACAGATATTCTTTAATACCGTTCCCTTTCATAAGTCTAACTACGTTCAAGTCATACAACTTGTCGCAAGGGGAGAACGCGCAAGTCAGTTACAAAGCCCAAAAATGGGAGATAACACGTGGAATCTCATTCAGAGCTGTTGGAAATCCGTTCCTTCTAAACGTCCGAAGATGAAAGAAATAGTAGAGGTGCTGCCAACTCTACTTGCATAGAGCGTGTCTATGATGTGTTGTGTGACATTGCAGGTCGTCATTGCTGCAATTGTAAAGTAGTACACATGTACGCTAGTCTGATATCCCCAACTATGAAGTGTAGCATTTTACAGGAAAGTATAATCGCCGTGCTGCTGGAGTCAATGGTTGATAGTGATATCGTCGCTTCCATATCCGTACCATAACGCCGAAAGAGACTCGAGTCACAACAGACCGCTTTTCTCGGGACAATACCCCTTCACGTTCCGGTTCCATAACGGAGGCCTAGATCAATTCATCTACTTCCGCCCGTTCAACTGATGAAAAGATGCACCCCTGATTGTAGACAGTCCGACGTACTAGTCTGGCAGTGGGAGGTGGGTCCGGCGTGATCATTTGGTTATAGATAGGAAGCAGAAGCAGAATCCACGCATATATCCATTTCTTGGTAGAGACTACTCGCTTGATGTACAAGATCATGTGCACCAGTTGAATTCACAAGTCGAGTTTGAGAAAAAAGGGAGCTGCGACGCACGAGCTCCAAGAGTTGTTGAACAGACCAGTCGAATTTATAAGAAAGGAACGTTCAAAAATTGAGAGCGTTGTTTTTTTATACTCGATGGAGGAGGATGTCTTGCATCAGCGCACGTTGAATAACTTTCTAGTGTGAGCGGGTCGATAAGAAGCTATTGAAGGAATAGTCAACACAAATGGCAACCTGGCTTTGGTAGGACCCACTGGACTCTTCGTCCGCGCTTACCCGAAAGCAACTTCATAATCTGCCCGAGTGCGCGCCCTGGACGATGCAGGTCGGTCGTAGAAAGCTTGGTTGTGAGAGGCGAGCTACAACGGTATCAGTATGTCTACCATCTGGTACCAACATTGAAGGAAAACTTACAACACATGAACGTAGCTTCACGGTGCTTCAAACGCTTTCCCGAGTCTCGACTCTCGCTTACCCTCTCCCCGCCTACCTGTCACATGTAAACCCATCCCTGGTCTTCAAGCACCGATGCCACATCTGCAGACCCGGAAATTTCATGTTGAATTGCCGTACGAGGATATCTGTAACTTAGAAATTGCTGGCGTTCTCTCCGTGCGGCACTGGCCAATTTGGAGGTCAGGCGGAGTATGAATGGGTGAGTCCCGAGCTCGTGACTTGGACGCGTAAATTTTTGAAATGGGACGCGCTACGTCATAAATAGCCACCGAACTACCTCTTTTCTTGCCATCCAACGCGATCAGTTTCCTCTACTCGAGTCATTGCAGAAACACAATGTACACACCAGAATTATTACCGCGTACTCAAACATTATCGAGTGCGCATATTCCATGTCAGATGCTCATGCATCGTGGTTTCGCCTAAATCTGAATAGGAAGAATTCGGTATGCCTTGTCTGTTACTTGTGTAATGCCTAAACATCATCCGACGTCCTTGTCGATGCGCACCTTGACTTGGAAGTTGGTCGGTCATAATCAATTCGTTCGCCTGGCGTTTATCCAACTGCGGCATGACTTTGGGCGCTAAACCTTCTTCTCACCGCCTGTCATGGATGCCCCTCAGGCATCCATGTCCTCTCCCTCTGCCATCGAGAGAACCCTTATACCTACGACGGATGAGATTGCGGAGGAATGTCCAAGGTCACGTCAATCAAGCCACAGATGATATCCAGCTGAATATAAATACAGGTCTCGGATCCTTATCGTTGGACGTGTAAGTCTTGTTGCCGTTCCGCCTGCGTGTTTAATTCATGGACCTCTACCCTTTCGTAGTCAGGTGTCGGGAAGTCGTCGCTTATCAAAGCTATATTCAAGGTTGATCTGGCGGTATACTGGAATCTGTCACGATTGCTCTTCAGCAGCTCAATGGCACTTACTAGGATGGCCGACATTTTGGGGCTGGCTCGGCCAATATTAGCGAAGGAATTACGTCGCCTCACAACAAACACCTCATCATACACGACTCAGAATGTTATGAGCCAGGAGACGAACAAAAATTCCGTATTTTGGAGGAATTTATCGCGGAGCGAAGTCTGAAGGAATCCATTGCCGAGAGACTCCATGCAATTTGGTGGGCTCATGATAATGCGAATCAATCAATCAATTCATATTATTCGACAGGTTGTGCATTGCTGCGCCTTGCGTTGGTGACCCAATATTCCAAACATGGGATGAGAGGATTTTTAGTTCAAATCAACGCAAAGGCAACTCTCCGAGATTCCTATACACACTAGCTTTGGCTGATCGTGATAACAGTACCGATAATCGTCGTGTACACAAAATTTGACATTTTCATACAGAACAACTTGCTCGAAGGAGGGGACAGCACAACGAGGTCTAATTGTAGTTTGGATTCTGCCGAGAGGCGTTTCAGTGAGAAATACGACGAATTGTTCCGGGAATCCACGAGGAACATTGGGGGTGAGATACCATACACTGTTGTGACAAGTAGGTTCGCAATTTAGGTTGCTTCGCCCGCTTTGATGTGTGCATGTAGGTTCAATGCAACGAACCTTGCAGCGACTGGTCGAATTGACGATGAAAAACATTGCCAAGTCTCCGAGCATCTCGAGTGGTCTTGCGCTCGGTATGAAGCATTACTTTAATGGAAATCCTGATTAATCAGTTGACAGGGCAAGTGGAAGATTCCTTGGATGCAACACAAATTACCTTTGCTACGGCGCAGCGTATTGATACGTCAGGTAAGATTGATGCATCAATAAAGTAAGTTTCTATCAGGAAGTGGGATAGGACTGGCGTCTTACTATTTTTATAGAGTCGGGAAAAAGAGTAAATTGAGCCCGTAGTTTGTTTTCAACCCCCTCACTTTGATTTCCAGAGTATTGGAGAGCGATAGCATCTGGGATACACTTTCTCAATTTTAGCCTTAAAAAGTGCTTAGATGTGATACACAAAGACCTTGTTTCTATATGGAATATCCGGGACATGGACGAGGTGCGCGCAAAGGAGTGTCTTGAATATGCTATTCATCACGACTTGATAGTTCCTTCTCGGTGATGCATTCTCTCGCCAGATGCTGGTTTTCGCGGGTGATCTCATTCATCAGGACCAGGGGAATGACAGCGCACTGTAAGTGAATATAGCACGTTGGTAGGCATTTACACAATTGACGACTGTTGCAAGGCAAGGCAAGGCAACGATGGCAGCGGCAGCAGGGGGACCAACTTCGAATCTGTGGGCCAGCGGTATTTTCAAGAGATGGTGAGCATATACCGGCTCTTTATCACAGCACATGTTAACATCTGAACAGGCCCGAACACGTCCGTTGTATGATGGGCTATGTAGTGGACCTCACGCTTATCCTACAAGCCGTGTTCCTAGTTTCTCTTCAAGATTATTCCAAAGGCAAAGTTACACCGGATCTCATAAACGAAGTCATCTACGAGTTTCATTTGTCGGACAAGAAAAAACGCATTCATGACGCAATACGGGATTTTCCGAAGCCCTCGCTTTCCAAGGGTGATGTAGTGGATAAAATCGAGTCATTAATAAAGGAAAACGAGGTGTGAAATTTCTATTTCCGCCTGAGCTCGTGACTAATCGTGTCTTCGACAATAAAACATTACAGATGACGAAGAATGACACAAAATTTGACCAAAATAGATCTACACTTCCATCATTGCTTAGAATACTTAAGTTCGAGGTGGGGACTGCTGAAGTATCGCCGCGCCGTCACTGACAACTACTAGCAAAGCGCTAATGGCCTGATAGTAAATCAGATGATCCTTGATCTTACGTGCAAACTGTTCAATTCACCGGACTACGACACGATTGTCGCTGAAATGAGGGATCCTTTTGATGGCGAGTTATTGATTGATTTCAACCTTCTTGTACGTATCACCTTTATCCCTTGTTTTACCTCCTTACCTATTCCATAGTTACTCCAAACCAACAGCCTATTAGATTCTGGCAATGAAGATGGCAACCGTAAAGCCAGGACGTTGATGCTCAATCTGCTAAAGAAGGCAAACGTTATACCCAAATCTCTTTTTATCGCGGACATCAAGATTGATATAGAACAAGGCATGATCAATATCGGAGGTTTTGGGCGTGTATTCCTAGGCAAATACAAAGGAGAGTTAGTCGCACTAAAGTTACTGGGAAAAGGCCTTAAAGACGTTAGTATTGCGCTTTTCCCTCCTCACCATACTGATTCTTTGTAAGGGCAAGTTCAGTCAAGAACTCGTTCTGGAAGTCCTAGCGCGGCGATCGCTCTCACACCCTTTTGTTCTCCCCTTACTCGGAATATTCATAGATAGGTCCCTGCCATATTTTGTGTCGCCGCACATGAAAATTTCATTAACTGAATGGCGAAAGACACATACACCAACCGTACCTGAGATAAATAGGCTGGTGAGACTTCAGCGATTGCCACGAGAGTTTGATGGTTCTATCATTGATCAGGTACAGGAGGTGGCCGCGGGCGTTCGGTACTTTCACGAAGAAGGAATTGTGCATGGAGATTTGCGCGGAGTGCGTATTTTAATATTGTATCTCAACCATAAATTCATGTATTGGCCCACTAGGAAAATGTCCTCCTCGATGCTGAACACCACTGCCGAATTGCCGCTGATGTTGGTTTATCCCAACAAGATAACGCCATTGTTACGCTATCCGCCGAAGCTGTTTTGTTCAATTTTGCAGCGCCAGAACTGTTTGTCAACCTCGAAAATCGTGAAGCTCGGGTTGGAAGTAAGACGACGCAGACGGACGTGTATGCTTTTGGTTGTCTTTACTATTCAGTGTGTTCCATGCGTTCCTCGACATATTAATCCACTTAAAATCGATTTGCGCAGATATTCTTTAATACCGTTCCTTTTGAGGGGGAAAATGAATATCAGATCATGCAGCTTGTTTCGGCTGGAAAACGGCCGGATCGATTACAAAACCCGAAGATCGCAGAAGGTCCATGGAATCTCATCTTGAAATGCTGGAAAGCCCATCCTTCTGAACGTCCGTCAATGGAACGAATCGTAATGATACTGCTAAAATTTACTCCCCTTCTATCATTACTTGCGATCCTCAAAGAGGTATACATTCCTAGGGTGTTGATGTACCGTTACTGACAACTACTAGTCAACGCCATTCGGCGGCGCGATGGTTAACAAGGGTACTCTTCGTCTCATGTGCGAATTATTCGAGCCATGCGAAGCTAAAATTACTGGGCCCGGACTGAAGAAATCTGAAGACGTTGAGCTGATACTTGACTCTCTTCTCCATGTATGTACAACTTTGCATGGCTCGTTCCTTTATCCTCAGTATTTTCTTTCCCCTAGCTGCTTCGCAACCGTAGCCTGACGAACCTGGGCATCCGAGATGCTAACCGGAAAGCCAGGAGGCTGATGTTCAAAATAATATCCGAAACACATGTCGTACCAAAATCTCTATTTATCAATAACGTCAGAACTTTGACACATCTTGGCACGATCGGTGCGGGTGGCTTTGGTCGTGTTTTCAGAGGCGAACACGAAGGACGGCAGGTAGCAGTGAAAGTGGTGGATAAGGGTCATAAGGATGTTCGTGCATTGCCAATTGTTTTCTCTCAGAAATACTAATCAATCTGGTAAGAATACGCTCATTAAAGCCATCCGCCGGGAAGCCTTGACATGGCGATCGCTCTCTCACCGCTTTATTCTTCCCCTGCTGGGAATATACGAGGAGAAATTACAGCTATCCCTGGTTTCACCACTCATGGAAAATGGAACATTAGCCAAGTGGAGAGAACAGTGTACGCCAGACATAGCCAAGGTCCATAGGGCGGTAAGATGACAGGAATGGTCACAGCAATAAAACAGATGCACTAACACCTCTCAGATGCTGGAGGTAGCTGAAGGTGTTCAGCACCTTCACTCGGAAGGCGTTGTTCACGGTGATTTACACGGAGTGCGTACTTGAATATCGAACTTTCCTATTGAGTTCACGCTATTGCCTACAAGGGAAATGTTCTCCTCGATTCCGAATTTCACTGCAAAATTACTGATTTTGGATTAACACGACATGCTGAAGCCGCTTTTTCACGATCTACCAAAACGTTTTTGGCCAATTTTGCTGCGCCTGAATTATTTGGTTTGTGCATCAAGTGTAGTAATCCTGATTGCGGTGGTTACCATGAGGGCCACGGGGAGCATCATATAGGAAAAACAACGGAGACGGATGTCTATGCGTTCGGTTGCCTCTATTATGCTGTACGTTTGATGTGCTCCCGAATAGCTCGCTGGAGTTTACTGAGCAGCTACCTGCGCAGATATTCTTTAATACTGTACCGTTTCTTGACAAGAGCGATTTGCAGATTCTGGGCCTTGTCACGAAAGGAGCACGTCCAGAGCGATTAAACGGTCCAAGAATCGACGACAAAACGTGGAATCTTATCACAAGTTGTTGGATAGGCAATCCTTCTGAACGCCTAACAATGGATGTAATCGTAAAGAAAATGAAGTTGTTGTTCTCATAGGATACCCAGCGACTTGACATCTCCTATGGACTTGTAGGGAATGTAGCGGATCATGCATCATGTGTATATATATATATATTCATTCTTCTAATTATGCAGATTGGTGCGGTCGTTCAACTGCTCCCAACCATCAATATCCAGGTTTATCGTTTATCTCAAGCGCTAACCTTATTCTCATCTCACAGCGCTGGTTTCCCTCAAGCCTCGAAGCCATCTATTGAGTCGTTCCTCGACACCGTAACATTTTCATCGATTAAGGGTGGTCGACGCCTACTTGCTGCCAGCCGTAATTACTGTGATCGTCAAGTCCACGCCTTCGGGTAACGCAACTACTTTCCCTTCGTGAGCGCCAGCGCGGGACGTGGATGCCATTGAGCTCGTGTATGAGATACGGAAGCAGAATACACCTATATATGCATTTCATCTTCGAAACCATTCGCTCGGTACATATGATCAGGTACACCTGTTGGATTTACAAGCCGAATTTGAGGAGGAGGGGGGGCAGAACCTGGATTCGGGTACTAAGATTCACTCGGCTTTTCGCCTGCGCTCACTCAAAAGCAATCAGATATTGACGAGGCAGATGGGTCGTTAAAAGCATGGCTTTGAGAGGCAAGCTGTGTCGATGTCAGCATGTCTAGTATCATCTGATATCAAGAGGAAAAGCTTACCGACATTGATTTAGCGACTGCTTCCAACGTCTTTCCGACGCACACGTAAGCGAATCCTGCCTGGTCTTCAAGCAGATGCATCAACCGACGTGACAGATCCGCGTCGAGGGCAGTCAGCCATCTTTTGTTTGTTGAGGTTGACGGCATGCCAAATGATCACGGGAAACGATGTGCCTGTGTCCTGGGCCCTGTGTTTGGAACGGCCGGGAGCTTGGTTCGAGTCCGCCTACTGACCGTAGCGCTGAACGATCTTCACTGTCTCTCACTTCATCATGGCCCCCCCTATGTCACCTGTCTGTACCGTTGAGCAATCCCTAGACCGCATTGCCGAAGAATCTCCAAGGTGGCGTTAGTTAGAGCTATCGATAACATCCACCTGACTATCATGTAATTCCAGGTTTCGAATCCTTATCGTTGGTCGGGTACGACTAGCTGCTATTTCAATTACATGCAGTGTTCATCGTCGTTCTATAACAGTCTGGAATGGGGAAATCGTCTCTGATCAATGCAAGACTTCTCTGGCGGTATAATCTCTTTATCGGGTATCTTTCCTCTGCTCACCGGAATCTAGGATGTCCAACACGACCGAGCCGGTTCTGCTAACATCGACGAAGGAATTGCCTCACCTCACAACAAACATCTAATCCTTCATGATTCTCAAGGTTATGAGCCGGGGGACATAGGAAAGTTTGGTATCTTGGAGAGATTCATCACAGAACGAAGTCAGAAGGAGCCCATTGCTGAGAGGCTCCATGCAATTTGGTGTGTTCAATGATATTAATCAATCTTTTCAACTCAAGTCGTCAAATAGGTTGTGCATTACTGCCCCTTTCTCTAGAGGTCGAATATTTGAAACAAGAGAAGAAAAGATTTTCAAGCTGAATCGCAACAAAGGTAATAAACATCCTCAATCCCTGCCTAATGCCACGCTTACCGTGACAACAGTGCCCATAATCGTCGTTTTCACAAAGTTTGACCTTTTCATAGCGTGCTTAAGCAGGCGGAATAGGGGGAAGGAAAATATTAGTATGGATTTAGCTGAAAAAAAGTTTAGAGATGAACATGGCGTGGCTTTCGAGAAGGCGACACAAAACATCTCTGGCAAGATCCCATACACAACTGTGGCGAGTACGTTTACATCTGGGGGTGTTTCGTTCGTATTGATATCCTCACATAGTTTCGATGCCTAATACTTTGCATTGGCTTGTCGAAATTACGATGCAAAGCATAGCCGAGAGTCCCGGTCCATCGAGTATGTTCGCGTATGAGGTCACGCCATCTGCTCTGACAGTGTGTAGGATCGACACGTAAAACCTTACAACGTCTAGTGACGATGAACAGAGAAACCCCGATTTCATCGCTCACGCGCATTAAGAGCTTATTCGGCAGGTCTACGTGGCCGACGAGAGCAGATGGCGCTTCTTCCGCCCAAATTGCTCTCGCGCTGGCGCAACGTGTTGATATTGCGACCTGGATTGCTGCATCAATAAAGTAAGCACCCTTATCCGACTTAGAATAGATTTGACAGTTTGTTGTTGCCGCAGATTCGGAGAAAAGAGCAAGTTAAACTGATATTATGCTGTCAACATTCTGCGTCCTTACCTCGAATCACAGGATATTTGGGTACAGTAGTATCTGGTATGCGCTATCTCAGCGTCAACATTCGAGAGTATCTATTTGCGATACATAAGGACATTGTCATGTTTTGGAATATGGATGAGGTATGTGCAAGAAAGCGTCTTGGATGTATTGTTGTACTTATCGTACTCTGATAGTTATTTCTCAGTGATGCGTTCTGTCATAAAATGATGGTCATCGTGGATGATCTCATCCAGCAGAATTCCAGTGTTATGTGAGTTAATATGAAACGTTGAAAATCGGCACAGCTGATGTTCATTACAAGGCAAAGAAAGGGAGTGTTGACGACGGTAGCGGCGCGTTTATCTGTCTACCAACGACGGTAAGCAGCGTCCCTCGTCATGTATCCAAGTGTGCTGGACTTCTGAATAGGCTCGAGTATACCCGTTGTCTCATGGGTTACGTGGTTGATCTTACGCTTATCTTACAAGCCGTAGCCCAGCTTTTTTCTCCGTCCCGAGTTTGGTTCACGGAAAAGGCTCAGGATCGCGTAAATGAGATCATCTACGTGTTTTGTTGCTCGGAAAAAAGGAACCGTATCCATAAAGAAATCGTGGACTTTGTCAGCTTTCAGCGCCCATTTGGAAAGCGTAGGGTGTTGGATAAAATCGCGTCCCTGATACGTGAAAACCAGGTGTGAAGTTTGATATCTCCTCGTCAACTCGCTGCTAAACGTATCATTCATATGCTGTGCTATAGATAACGAAGGATGATGTTCAACTTGACAAAGAGCGGTCTCAAGTCCTTAAATTTGAGGTATGGGATTCTGAAGTGTCACCACATTGTCGCTCATAAATGCTAGTTATCTGTGAAAGGCCTGACAGTGAACAAGACCATTCTTGACCTTGTCCGCAAACTGTTAGATTTGCAAGAATATGATACTATTATCTCTGAATTGGGAACTTCTGACGACATCGAACTGGTACTTGACTATATGCTCTATGTACGTCTTCATTTTCATTCCGATCGTTAGCATTTATCCTTACATTCCGCAGTTACTACGCAATAATGCCCTATCAGATTCTGGAATTAAATATCCCCGAGAAGCCAGAAAACTCATGTTCCGTCTGATATCTAAGGTAAATATTATGCCCAGATGTCTGGGTATGACCGGCATAAGGACCGAGATGGATCTTATCGCCCTTGACGTGGGTGACTTTGGACGTGTTCTCGAGGGTGAGCACAATGGACAACAGGTCGCGCTGACAGCGCTGCACAAAGCCCGTCATGACGATGTAAGCGCATTTCCTATCTTTTTCCCTTCACGATGCTGATGCATTTGGTAAGGATCTGCTCAGAAAAGATTTTCATCGGCAAGCCCTCACGTGGCGATCGGTCATACACAGTTTCATCCACCCTCTACTAGGAATATTTGAGCATAGTTCACAACTATTTCTTGTGTCACCGTTGATGAGAAATGGGACGTTAACCCAATGGAGGAAGGACAAGACGCGAAGTATTGCCGAGATACAGACGCGGGTAATGTATTATTGCACTCATCGATATACAATAACTGATGCCTATTAGATACTAGAGGTAGCTAAAGGTGTTCAATATATCCACTCTAATGGAATTGTTCATGGCAATTTGCACGGGGTAAGTGTTACAGATACTGTACGCCATCCATTAATTCGTTTTTTAACCTCAGGACAATGTCTTCCTTGACTCTAACTTCCGTTGTCAAATCACTGACTTCAGTTTAACACGGTATTTTGATGCCGCCCATGTATCGTCTACTATGCCATTTTCAGCAAATTTTGCTGCACCGGAGCTTTTTGGTCGGTGTAACAAATGTGATCGCCCCAAGTGTGATACGGTTTGTAACGCAAAGAGGAAAACGACGCAGACAGATGTGTACGCATTTGGCTGCCTTTACCATGCGGTGAGTTTCGCGGTTTATTCGCTAAGCTTAATGTTGACTGATTCAGATATTTTTCGATACCGTGCCTTTCCGAGGTGAAAACGAATCTCAAATTATTCAGCTTATCACGACTGGAGCACATCCGGATCGATTGGATGCTCCAGCCATGGAAGACTATATATGGGATCTTATCCGACTCTGTTGGATTAACAACCCTTCAAACCGTCCGACACTGGGGCAGGTCATAATGGATCATATGGAATTTACTCCCCTTCCATCGTTAATTGCGATCCTCAGTGAGATACGCATTTGCGATACATCGAGACACTATTGCTTATAGCTCTTACTAGTCAGCACAATTCGGCGACGCGACGGTCAATAAAGACGCCCTTCACCTCATGTGCACATTATTGGATACATTTGAAGTTGAAGCGATTGTCTCCGAATTGAGCGTTACATCGGACGTTGAGTTGTTACTTGATTTTCTCCTTCATGTATGCAAAAGATTTGCATAGCTCGTTTCTTCATATTTAACATCCCCTCCCCAGCTGCTCCGTGACGGTAACCTGACGAACTTGAGTGTTCCGGGTGCAAATCGGAAGGCTAGAAGGCTGATGTTTAAACTGATATCCGTGACAAACATCGTACCAAGGTCTCTATTTATTACTGATGTCAAGATTGAGACACATATCACGATCGGCATGGGAAGCTTTGGACGTGTTTTCAGAGGCGAACACGACGGGAAGCCGGTAGCGCTGAAGCTGGTGGAGAAGGGTCGCAAAGAGGTTCGTTCATCGCATTGCCTTCTTTTTATCAGGATAATGGTAATTGATTTGGTATTGAAGAATTCTCTCCTCAAAGACTTCTGCCAGGAAGCCCTGGCGTGGCGATCCCTTTCGCATCGCTGTATCCTTCCGCTGCTGGGGATATATGAAGAGAAATCGCAGCTATATCTTGTGTCACCGTTCATGCCAAATGATACGTTGAATCGGTGGAGAAAAAAGCATACACCTCCCGTAGCTAAAGTTGATAGACTGGTGAGACTACGGTGATTGTTAGAGAAATAAATAAATTTACTGATATTGTTTAGATGCTAGAGATAGCTGAGGGTATGCACCATCTTCACTCGGAAGGAGTTGTTCACGGCGATTTACACGCCGTGAGTGCGTTCTCTTTGATTCAAATTTCTCATCGAGCTCACGTTTTTGTCTGTCAGGGAAACGTCCTCCTTGATTCGGAACTGCACTGCAAAATCGCCGATTTTGGATTGACACGCCATTCTGAGACTACTGTTGCAGCATCCACTAGGGCATTTTCACCGAATTTTGCTGCACCGGAACTGTTTGGCCTGTGCACCACATGTGGTCAGTCGGGTTGTGATGGATGTGATGAAGGTCGCGGTGTGCAACATAGAAGCAAAACGACGAAAACGGACGTGTATGCTTTTGGTTGCCTTTATTATGCGGTGCGTTTCGTGCTTTTTAATTTGTTTGGGGTATTGAGCATTAAGCGCAGATATTCTTTGGGGTTGCTCCTTTTCACGAGAAAAACGACTTCCAAATCTTGCGACTCGTGATGGTTGGCGAACGTCCATGTCGATTGGAAAATCCAAAAATGGCGGATGGGACATGGAACCTAATCACGAGTTGTTGGATATCCAAACCTTCTGAGCGCCCAACAATGGCTGAAATCGTTGAGATAATGAAGTTGTTGTCTCAATAGGGTGAATTTCGGCCAGTCGAGGTCCTACACCACCTAGCTATGACAGATTTGGTATATGAGATGTAGGAGGAGAGGGAAGACGTTCACACTCTCGGAGCCTCGTATAATTACAGCCTTTCTATCTATGATCTTCCTATGCGGTTTTGCCGGTTGCACATTTACAATTGCGAAGTAGACATATACCAGTATGTACTATCGAGATTGCATTTTGTAAATTACAGAAAGGTCTTCATGTCATTGCCTTTGTCATTTTGTACCAACCAGCGGCGAGTAGAAGTATTACCACTTCCTTCCGCCCAAGTGCTGAAAGTACGACCACTATTGTGGTCAAGACAATGCAGAAGCTGGCAATTGTAGGAGGTACAGCTGGTTGATCGATTTGTGAATATTCTGTTTGTGAGGTTTATCTTTCGTAGGGATCGAAAGCGGGAGGTGGATCCCGTCAGACGAATCGTGAGTTAGTGTTTGCGCAGCCATAGGCCGAAGCTAGATCAGAAATCACCCAGAGCGGGTCGGACAACCATGATGCCGAGGCCTCGCCGCCAGTGTTTGCCGATGTTTGCCGCCGCGGTGCTGCGATCAGGTGTGCGTCGCAGATCTAGATCGGTGTTACACCCACTTTTTGACAAATACGGAGTGAAGATAGCGCTCCGAGTCAGCGTCGACGAGTCCATGCATTCAGTGGTGCGTTCATTGCTGATATGAATTAAATGATGTCGTCTAAGGGTAACGTTTGTACGGAGGTTTGATTGAATACTAATGTTTAACTCTTAGTCCGGCTGTTTCCAGATGACATTCCCAACAAAGTAGCGCCAGTACTCACTGGGCGCTCAAGTGATCCAAATCGGCCGGTCATCTTTCACAGCCAACCATGGCTTCTCCCCCAGGCTCTCCAATAGCTAGCAGTCCTTCCATTGGTCCCATGGGCGAGACGAGACTTGTTGACGAATCGGAATGTCCCAAGTGACGTAGTTTGTGTCATCCATAGAATCCAACTCAACATCCTACAGGTTTCGGATCCTTATCGTTGGTCGCGTAAGATTCCTCATCGTCATCAGTACATGATCTGCTCATGAATGCCATTTGGAAGTCTGGCACGGGAAAGTCATCCCTTATCAATGCCATATTCGGGGCATCCCTCGTGGTAGAATCTATGTCACAGTCGTCCCTCAAACACTCAACGGCACTTAGGATATCAAGCATAATCAAGCTATATCAGCAGATGTTAATAAAGGAATTACCTCAGCTCATAACAAACATCTAGTCATCCATGATTCGGAAGGTTACGAGCCAGGAAATGGGGAGAAAGTTCGTGTTTTAGAGAAATTTATCAAAGGGAGGAGCCAAAAAGAGCGCTGTGATAAGCTTCATGCAATCTGGTGCGCTAATACATGGGATCGATTTTTCCAGCTCACATTATTTACTAACAGGTTATGTGTTACGATGCCACCCTTTGGTGGCCCTACCTTAGACAAATGGCACGAGAAGATTTTCGAGCTAAAACTAAACAAAGGCAATCTTGATCTGCAATTTCATAAGTTCTGACTCCCGACTTACTACGACAACAGTGCCGATCATTGTCGTCTATACAAAGTTTGACCTTCGTGCCGAAAGATTAGATGAAGATGGTAAAGAATTCACCGAATTAAGTTTCAAGGAAAAATATGGTCAAAAGATCGAACAGCGAACGAGGCACTGCGTCATGCGCCAGATACCATACACTGTTGTCACGAGTATATTTATTCTAATTACTCTCGCCTTGAAGCTTCGTTAACATCTTCTTTATAGCCTTGCGACCTGAAACTATGCAGCAGCTGGTCAAAATCACGATGGAAAGTATACGGCATGTAAATGTAGAGATTCCCAGTCCATATATTGGGTTCGTCCTCCGCGATAACGGATTAGGGAATGGTGGATCAGCAGCATCAGAAGAAGACTCATCGGATTTAGCACAAGATGCTTTTGCAATGGCACAACGTGTTGATATGACATCCAAGATCTCCGCGTCGATAAAGTAGGTTACCCTAAGGTATTAATTTATGATGTCTCACGACTGTAGACGAGGAAAAAAGAGTGAGCTGGACCAGCTTGTCAACACTCTGGGTCTTTGATTTCTATTTACAGAGTATTGGAGAGCAATAGCATCCGGGATCCATTTTCTCAGCCTTAGCCTGCGGAAATGTTTATACAAGATGCACAAAGATATTGTCACTATCTGGAATATCCCGAATCTAGACGAGGTATGGCACCGGAGCGTATCCTAAGCGTATTTTTGGATCGTAATGTCTTGATAGTATCTTCTCAGTGATGACTTCTGTCGGCGTATGATGGCCGTCGTGGATGACCTTATCCGTCAAACCCAAACAAATACCAATATGACGTGCGTGGACTGGATATGTCTACAATCGTTTGCTGCTGATGACCGCTTGAAGGCAAGACAAGATTCCGAAACAGGGGATGGCATACCTAGCATTCGCATGGGCGAACAATCTTTACAAAAGAGTGTAAGCATGTCTCATTCTAATCCTGTGCAAGTGTCGAACTTTTATTAGGCCTGAGCATATTCGTTGCCTTATAGGCTATGCAGTGGACCTCACGCTTATCCTCCAAGCAGTGTTCCAAATTTCGCTTGAGTATGGCCCGGAAAAAAGAGTAACACCAGACCGCGTAAACGAAATCATCTACGAATTTCATTCTTCAGAAAAGAAGAAGCGTATTCATGACGCAATCTGGGAGTTTACAAGGACTCATTCTCCGACGACGAAGGACGCTGCGGATGTAATCGAGTCATTGATAAATGAAAACCAGGTGTGATATTCGAAGTCGGCCTGAACTTACGCTAACAGTACATTATCATACGGCACTGTAGATGACCAAGAATGATATTCAATTTGGCCAGGAAAATCCAGCTGTTCTGTTATTACTTGCGATTATTAGACTCGAGGTATGCGGTCTAGTGGCGTAACATCACCGTCGCTAATAGCTGTTAGCTAACCGTAAAGGGAAAGATAGTAAATCGAACTACCCTTCACCTCATGCGCAAGCTATTAGATTTACCGGAATACGATAGTCTTGCGTCTGAACTGAAAGCTGACTCAGACACCGAGCTACTGCTCGATTTCATCCTCTACGTACGCGTATCTCCGCTCGTTTGTTTGGCTTGATCGTTTACTCCTCGTAGCTTTTCTCAAACAATGGCCTGTCGAATTCTGACATTCAAGATGCTAATAAAAAAGCTAGACAGTTGATATTCAATTTGACATCCACAAAAAATGTCATACCCAAGTCTATATTTATTACCGACGATGTTACAACCGAGGTGGATTCCCGTGACTTTGCCGTTGGAGGCCTCGGACGTATTTTCAGAGGAGAGCATAATAAAAAAAAGGTTACCCTGAAAATGTTCAGCAGAGATCATAAAGAAGTTGGGACATTACTTTCTTATTTGTCGCCATACTGATTCGCTTGGTAAGGGTTCAGTTATAGAAGTCCAAAGGGTCATAGCGTGGCGGTCGCTCGTGCACAGTTATATCCTTCCTCTACTAGGAATATTTGAAATGAAACCACAGCTATTCCTCGTGTCGCCGTACATGGCGAACGGAACACTAACCCAGTGGAGAGAAAAGAATCAAGAACCGGGAATTGCAGATAAGATACACAGGATGGTAAGGTTCTGGCGCTCGTCAACACAATTTAATGTAATATACATATGTTTAGATACGGGAAGTGGCGGAGGGCCTCGAGTATATTCACTCAGAGGGAATTGTACATTGCGACTTACGTGGAGTGCGTGTTTTTTATATTGCGCCTCGTCGATCAATTCATATCTTCGTCCAATAGGAAAACATCTTCCTCGACTCTAACCTCCATTGCAAGATCGCTGACACTGGATTAACTCAATACACTAATGCGATCATCACATTATCTGGCTCAGATTTCCAGTTCAATTATGCTGCGCCTGAATTGTTTGTCGCGCTTTCTGAGAGCGACGGACCCCACAAAGACCACGAGATACAGGGTTGGAGCAAGACGATGCAAGCGGACGTGTATGCTTTTGGTTGCCTTTATTATGCTGTATGTTTCCAGTGTTCTTTAATCTACATAACACATTTAACAAGTGGCGGACATAGATATTCTTTGATACTGTCCCCTTTAAGGGAAAACATGAATATCAAATCATGCAACTCCTTATAAATGGAGGACGTCCAGATAGACTGAATACCCCAAGAATGGAAGACAGCACGTGGAATCTCATCCAGAATTGCTGGAAAGGCGATCCTTCTCAACGTCCGTTAATGCGACGAATAGTCCAGAAGTTGATTTCTCCTGGGGCGAGTCAAGATGATCTGATGATATCTCTTCCCGGAAGCATTCAAGAGGTATACATTCCTGGGGTATTGACTTCGTTCAGTGATCTGACGACGTCTGATCCCCGCCCACTTGCCAACGTCGAAGAGGTATACGTTTCCGGGGCATCGATTTGTTGCTACTGACAAGTACTACTAGTCAGCATCGTTCTGCAACCAGATGGCTAAAAACCATACCCTTTGCCTCATACACAAACTATCCAAGCCATGCGAAACTGATATTACTGGACTGGCTGCAGCAGACGCTGAAGGCTTACTTGATTCTCTTTCTCGTGTACGTCAAGCGTGATATAGTTCATCTTCTGTTTATATTGAATATTTACTTTCTTCTAGCTGCTCTGTAATAACAGGTCGAGAAACTTAGGCATTCAGGATGCAAATCAGAAAGCTAGGAGGCTGATGTCTAAAATGATATCCGTTACAAATCTCATACCGAAGTTACCGAAGTCTCTATTTATTACTGACGTCAAGATCGATACGCATCTTGGCTCGATTGGTAGGGGAGGCTTTGGACGTGTTTTCAGAGGCAAATACAAAGGGCGGCAGGTAGCAGTGAAGGTGGTGGACAAGGGCCGTAATGTCGTTCGTGCATTGCCAATTTTTTTCCCTCGACAATACTAATTGATTTGATAAGAATTCACTCATCAAAGACTTCTGCCAGGAAGCCTTGACATGGCGATCGCTTTCGCATCGCTTTATTCTTCCTTTATTGGGAATATATGAAGATGAATCACAATTATGCCTCGTATCTCCGTTCATGGCAAATGGAACGTTAACCCAATGGAGAAAGGAACGTACTCCCGACGCAGTTGAAGTTCGTAGGCTGGTAAGACTACAGTGATTGTCAGGGAAATGAAGCAAATTCACTAAAATTGCTTAGATGTTAGAGGTAGCTGAGGGCATTCAACATCTTCACACGGAGGGAATTGTTCATGGCGATTTACACGGAGTACGTGATTCGATATCGAATTTTCCTTGTGAGTTCATGTCACCACCAGGGAAATGTCCTCCTTGATTCCGAATATCACTGCAAAATTACTGATTTTGGATTGACGCGTCATTGTGAGGCCACTATCGCGGCATCTACCAGAACATTTTGCCACAATTTCGCTGCGCCGGAACTGTTTGGCATGTGCCCCATATGTGGCGAGCCCGAATGCAATGACAATCATGACGTTCAGCATAGAAATAAAACAATGGAAACGGACGTCTACGCTTTCGGTTGCCTTTATTATGCCGTGAGTTTTAAGTATCACTTAATTTAAGGTATTGAGCTTTGACTGCACAGACATTCTTTGGTATTGTGCCATTTCATGACAAAACCGAGTTCCAAATCGTGCGACTGTCCATGGATGGAAAAAGCCCGGATCGATTGGAAAGTCCAGAAATGGCGGATGAAACATGGAATCTTATTCAGATATGTTGGAAATCCAAACCCTCTGAACGCCCAACCATGGATGAAATCGTCGAGACAATGAAGTGTTTTCTTTCATAGGGTGAGCTTCCGGGGTTGTTGAGATACTACTCGCCAGTTTGAAATGTTGCCGTGCGGCGTGCGCATTTATCTGCTACAGAATTGATGTGATCGTAGCGAACAATTACTGTACAGGTGGACAGCTATACGCGTAGTGTGACGCTGATGGTTTTTTTATTGTGCCAAACATGTACAACGGTAATTCCGATGTTACCCGATGCCCTGATACAAGATTCTACCCACCGCCATCTGACTGACAAAAACAATGCTCTCTGGCTTGCACACCGCTACCACCATCTGAGGAATACAAGATGAGCCGTAGTCTGTACAACTTTTCGATGAAACGTATCGGTGGGTGCGTGACCATAATGTTTTTGGCGATCATGACGCTGATTCTGAATTTCTGATAGGAAGGGATCCGGTCCACATACTCTACTGAACCAAGGAGTTAGGACTTGTTAGAACCGCCGCCAACGGTTCGCCGACGACGCCGACGAAGACATCATCCAGGCAAATGATGTCGAGTCGGTCCAAGACATCCTCCGCTGATCTGCCGAAGTATCACATTTACGAGTGATGTGAAATTGTGAGTGAAGGATTGATTAATTATACGAGCTATCGCACTGATTATGCGAAGAGACGAAGGCTAGGACGGAAGGAATGCAATAGTCGGTGGTGCAACCTCTACTCATTTGTTATCCAATTGCTCATCACCTTTGCTAGGTTAGCCAAGTTGGACAAATGTCTCCGTAGATGTAACAGAAGAGCACTCTGATCAGGCGAAATCACACCGGTCAATCCCCTGGTGCCTCTTTATTGACAGATCTACGGATTTCAACATCACCGATTTGGCGAAGAATAATCTCGGTACCTTGCCGAGCTGTTCTTTTTAAGCTTATTCACCCACGCTCAAACCCCACTTCAGGTTTCCTTGGATGCCTTCAGCAATGACATGTTGTCGAGAATCTACAGGTACACTATCCGGCCGGGAACGATGATAGCAATACGCGGCAAGCAAAGTTTGGAATCTGAGATGTGATTGATCGACGATTATTCAATGGCGTAAATGGAGAACCTTGCAATAATAGATTGAGGGTGGTCGGCGCTCGCTCGCTATCTGTTGTGATCGTCAATGTGTGGAACGCCTACAATGAAAAGACGCTTGGCACAGCTTGGCACTGACAGGCACTTGATTACTTAAGGAGAAGATAAATACTCACCACCCGGTTTCCCTGAGTGGCATTGTCGATTTGGTGTACCACATAAAATTTCGAACGAAGATAAGGTTTTGCTGGATTGGCGCTCGAAATTCGAATACCTGTTCGCTAGGTAATAGTTCCGACCATCTGCACTGGACAGTGACTGGCACAGCCAGCGGTTATCGTCTAATCGCGTGAATTGTACGGCATGGCCAAATGTGCCGTAATTAGGTCCGTCACACAGACCTATTCCAGGCAGTGTAAACGTGCACATATTTTATAAACGTTGAGGGCGGCACAAGTGCCGCAAGTCCCGCTACGTCCTGGCCATCGTCACATAATTCCGGAGGTAAGGATTTCAGATGCCATTACAAGAATACAATTACATCAATAGAGTATAAGACTTAGATTTTAAATTTAGTTTTCCGTCATGACGATATCGCTGGTGTCATTCCCTTCTTCATCGTTTGAACCGGCGGTAGCTTTTCCTTTTCCTTTGCCAGATCGCGTCTTCGTCTCTTTCCGCGTCTTTGGGTTGGTGGACGGAGTTTCAACGATCTGTGTTGATTCGGCCGATGCCAAATGAGAAGTCAGATGGGACAGACTGCGAGGTGGATGCAGAAGGCAGTTCTCCCGTCTTTCTTTTCTTTGAGGAGAACAACGCGTCTAATGCGTCGTCTGTTTCGTCACGTTCGGCCAATTGGCTTCGACGGCTGGAAAATCCCGGATTTCCATTGTCTGGCATTTCCATTTCCCCTTCTGAATGTGCGACGACGCGAATACGATCAATCAGGAACTGGTAAGTCTGAGAGGAACATCAGAAACAAAGTTGGAAACACAGAATCAGTAAGTACCTTCCGAAGTCCGCTTTTTTGACGGTCAGGGAGTTCGAATGTGAGCAGCTGGACTTTCATCAGGACTAAAGTTCCTGGACGCAATTTGTCGTACATCTCCCAAGGCGGGATCAGGTTGCCTTCTGCATCTACAATTTTTCGTTGCAAGAGCTTCGCGTTCACGAGACGAAATGCGGGGCCACCGAAATCGGGAAGCGGATAGGGGTCGTAATATGCACCGACAACGATATCTTTTCGGCGTCAAAAAATGCCTGAAGCAAACTGAGATACACTTACCGCCGTTAGGAGGAACTATCGGCTTCACTGAATCCGCAGACCTGGTGATGGCAGGGTGATCATCTCGCGACCGAAATGTCTTCTTCTTCAACGTCGAGAAGCACGTCGTCCTTCTTTTTGACAAAAAGAATATCGCCGACCATTTCAGCATATTCACGGTGAAGACAAGTATTCTTATGCACCGCTGCTTTCGCAGCGTAGTAAAACACGGCGTAGGCATTCGCATCCTTGGAGACGTGCCGCCATTCCAACAAACCTCCTGATGAGTCTTGGGCAATAGGGGGCAGCTTAATCCACGTCTTAACGTCAAGTCGGTATGCGACAGTCGCGTTCAAGGCATCGTCATCCGGGTTTTCGATACCCATTGGCACGACGGGTACGGGAACAACATGCGCCGTTCGCCATGTGTTGGTTATGTAGAGGCAATTCCAATACTACTTCACATCATTACTCAGCGCCCGGCAAATAAAGAGAACTTGAACTTACTTTTCTCTGCATAGACATTCCTTGTTGTTCTTCTTTTTTGAATTTCCCATGGATTGTGTTGATTTTAGCAGCAACCTCGTTGAAAGCGATCACGCGAGTTGCAGACATATTCGGGAACGTCGATTACCTGCTAAGATTCGAGCGATAGTCTTATAAAGTGTGAAATGAAAAGGGGGCGGGTTCGATCTCATTCATTCCTCAACCACGCGTTATGGAACTTGACCGATTGTCGATCACGGAATAGCGGAAAAGAAGTCAGAAAAAGCTCCACACGGCTTGCCAAAACGAGTAAAGGTCACAAATGTGATTGCGTGATCCTGATCACTGGCAGAAGCGTCGTACTGAACCCACTACTTACGTAGCGGGAATAAAGCTGGTGACAGCACGCTGTTTACGGGCCTCCCCTGCCCAGGAGTTCCACCCCCGCCATGGGTTGCTTTTCTTCCAAAGTCAACAACGTCCTTCAGGACGGGATACTGCTTGCTACTTCCATGGCTCCCGTTCCAGGCTTGGGACCTGCTGCCGCTCTTGTGATCGACATCATCAAGCTATGCCAGGCGGTTCCACATAACAGGTGTGGATAATCATTCCCACGGTGCAACGTTACTTTCTAACTCTTCGCAGAAATGCTGCTCGCAGTCTGGCTGAAAGGTGTCAGAACCTATACAAAGCTCTAGAGCAGTACGAGAAGAAGCCTATTCCTGATAGTACAATTCAACCCCGTGATGCGGTGTTCAAGTCAGTCGCTGGTTCTTCAATGAAGGGTTTCCACTGACAACGTTTAGATGCCTCAATCGGGTCAAGGACACGATGCAGAAGTGGTCGGAGAAAAGCTCGTTTGACATGTTGTTGTTCCTGGGCGAATTCGAGGCCGAGTTCGATTATTGTGATAACGCAATAAACGATTGCCTTAGAACCTTTAGCGTTAGTTCCTTGTTTGCAAAAGGGTGCATTTCTAACAAATTTCCAGACTGTTTTCCAAATGGAAACTCTGGTACACCAAAAAGAAACGGAAAGATGGAGAATGGACCTGAAGGAGCGTCAGGACGCCGACCATAAAGATATTATGGAACAGCTCGCTGCTGCCGATTTCACACAACGATTGACGGAGAGCAAGGTCTTGGAGGGCCAGAATGACATAAAGGGGATTTTAGTGATGATGCAAAAGGTATGTGAACTGTACACGTGGAGGCTTGGATTGTTTAACATACGCGATTAGGGCCTAGCGGAACACAAGGTCGTGTCGGATGAGGGACGCAAGCGTATGGCCAAGAATCTATACAGATTGCTTCGGTTGTCCAATCTGGTCCCACCCGAATGTCAGCTGGACTCCGGAGAGATTGAGTGGTCTGGAGAAGTTCCCATCGATGGCGGCAACAAAAACGTTGACATGTACAAGGGTCTATATCTCCAAAGCGAGGACGTGAGGATCAAGGTCATCCGCTCCGTCAATATGAAGGACGAGAATACGGTCAAGGTATGCCTTCCTAACGCTGAAATCTACCTCGCTTGTGGCTCAAAATGCTTTCAGAGGATAAGACGCGAAGTCGAACTGTGGTCAGAGATTTACGCAGTGGACAAGGGAAAACATGTTATACCATTCTATGGATTTTACAGCCCCGACGGCATTCGTCTGTGAGCGCGCTCGAGAACGTTATACAACCCTTATGCTAACGTTTCTGCCAGTGCTTTGGTTAGCCCATGGGTTGATAATGGAAATGCTTTAGCATATGTCATGAAAAACGACAACGTTCTCGATTATAAAAAGCTGGTACATTGCCTTGCCTAGTTTTCACGCCAAGAGTTTAATTGCATCAGTAGATTATCGGCATTGCAGCAGGGATCAAAGTCCTGCATTCGATGAAACCTCCCATTATCCACGGGAATTTGAGAGCAGTCCGTACCGTTGTTCATCAGTCACATAAGAAATCATTGATATCTTGGTCAGGAAAAGGTACTTATCAGCGATCAAGGCCAACCACTAATCGCGGACTTTGCGCTTGCAAAGGCATGTTTCCGCGATCTGTTTTCATACGTATTGCTAATCTTATTGTTGAAGATCGAAGGAAATCCGATCACCCAAACCACTGGGGAGTCCGATAGTTGTAGGTGGTGTGCACCAGAGATGTTTGAAGATCAGGCCACCGTGTCAACCAAGGGTGATGTCTATAGCTTTGGCATGACAATTCTCCAAGTTAGGCTCAGTTCCTTCTACTTTCTGTCTGAGATGCTCAATTCTTTTCAGTTGTATACACATGAGATGCCATACGTTAATATCAACAAAACCTTCCACGTGTATTCTAAGAAGCGGGAGGGTGACGGGCTACCCGATCGCCCGCAGGATGAGCGTGTCGTCGAGCGTGGGTTGGATGACAGAATATGGGGGCTTCTTTGCCTCTGCTGGTCCAGGGACCCGGAGCGCAGACCTTCAATTAACGAGTTGGAGATAAAACTGTTGAAACCGGCTGAGCAGTTGCCTCAGGAATCTTCTGCAGTTTTAACTGGGAACGGGCTGGTGGAGGATGCAAAACCGTTGGAACCTGCGGAACAACCATCTCAGGAACCGATCACAGTTTTGGCAGGGAACGCGCTGGGCGTCGAGGACGATTTCGGCAGTGAGGGTCACGAATACGACGCCGAGCATAAAGGTGTAGAGGGGGATGATACGCGAGTGCAAGCTATTGCATGCTAATATTCAGATTTATTGATACATAATAGGGTATTATATATGTAGCGACGGTGTAATCATCTAAAGGTGGCCTTACTCCATGTCCTGCCGGACTCTTTCTCAACTCCAAGTTACGTGTAAACTCCAAGTCATCCTTATTCTTCACGCCTATATGTTCCATGGTAACCGATGGCAGATCCAATTGCTGTGCAAGAATAACAATTGTTCTAATTGCGGCTGTTCCACTCCGATGCGCGTTGTTCCACGTCGATAACAAACTTGGACCAAAGTTGGCATTCGTCGACAACATTGACAACATATGTTTGGCTCATGCATAGGGCAGTAAGCATAGTGTCACCTGCAAGTCTAGTGATGCAATAAGCATAATACACGTCAATAGACTTGGGATTGCAACGGGCGGAGCGCAGATCGCTAGACAGTCCGCTAGGATTGATATTGAAATCAGTGCGTTTGTATCTTTTACGGATGAAGGAAGAACAACACACTTCGTCAGAAAGATAAAGACCATTAACGGCGTTCAGGTACCAAGTCCGAGTCTGTTCGGTGCCACAATTTCTGCGAAGTTTGAACTATGAGATCCAAGATGACGCGACTTAGCATCCTGCGAGAGAAGGTGGTTGTCTGCCAAGGCGTCATGATTGCCGAGAGAAACGATCGATGATGGGCGGACCCCCTCGGACCCCTCAGCTAGAGATACATGGAGTAGTAACAGAAATCCAGATTCTTGACCGCGACATCTCCTTTGAGGTCCTTGCGAGGCGGGTGAAGAGGAGCTAAGTATAAATGTGACACACAAGCAATTGCGAGTCCGACGTTGTCATGGTGACACTGACAGTGCAGAAGTTTCGCTGTTCTTTTCGGAGATTGAAACAGATGAAGACGTCACTTGCCTTGCCACTAGTACCACAAATCAATGCAATGCAGCGTGGGCGTCAGACTTTGCTGAATCTGACAGCTATGATATTGATAAACCTGGCATGATCAACGTGACCCTCCATCCCAGTTAATGTCATCATCCCTTGCAAACTTCTTCTCTGCCTTTACGAGGACGGGAGTCCAGCTCACTGTATCCGTCGTGCCAATCCCCGGCCTGGGACCTGTCAGCGACCTTCTCTTGGGGATCATCGAACTTTGCGACAAGATCCCCCAAAACAGGCATGTACTGTCTCTCACGACCCGCGAGCGCAATTCATCCTTGATTTTTTTTCTTCACAGGAATGCCGCTCGCACGAGACACGGGACGTCAATATAAGGTCCAAGCATCTGCAGGATGGGTCTTCGATTGACGAACCGTTGCGCAAGTTCCAAATTTTCTCAATGATTA
Organism: Amanita rubescens; assembly: GCA_015039365.1. NCBI lineage: Eukaryota > Fungi > Basidiomycota > Agaricomycetes > Agaricales > Amanitaceae > Amanita > Amanita rubescens. The sequence goes on from WION01000001.1 coordinate 322,739, forward strand.
CCTTTGCAATTTAAGACTAATGGTCACGGATAGAGGCTTACCATAGCAATTTCTTAAACGAAGTGACGTACCGGAACCTGATGATCACTGCCAACCCACATACCTGATTAGAGAAACAAGTACTGATCTATCTAACAGATGACGAGAGAATCGATTGGATACTCACCGAAATTGCGGCTGGTGATCCGCTGAAGTAGCACTTGTGTATCTATCCTATTGGCCCAGCTGTTGACAAATTGTCGACGTCGAGACTTTCTCAGATCGAGCAAGTTGTACATCAATCGTGTGACCTCGGATGGTGTGCACAACTAAACAACTAGGCGGCTGACCAGATTCCACTCAGAAGATGCGAAATTTACCTAGGAGTTGCAGCTTGACCGCAGTGCATTCACACGAGTACGTAGTCACACCTTACCATTTATCTCTCATCTTTGTCAATTCACTCCGCTGATTATTTGTCTGGTTCTGGGCGTCTTCGGGATCAAAGCAGGACAATTGCGGATGCAGCCACCATGTGATTTTGCTGCGTCCGCAATCCGTAAAGCCAAGACCCTCAAATCATGGGCGATGTCGGAGATGCCAATATCTTCAACACGAACAAAGTGTCATCTCCGACCTGTCTAAAGATTGGTGTAAGGTGTGGATTGGACGAACTTACATAATCTTTGACTGTCTCTTTGCATGTACGATGTGTGGCATACATATGAAACGGCGATGCTTAGGCTTGAAAATGCAGTACAGCAGTCTACCTTTGAGTTTCTTTGCCATTCGTTTCTTAAATTCATTCAAGTGCCGCCCGTCATTCTTCAGCTCACAATTCACGATTCCTTCCTGGAGAAAATAAAAACAGAAGGAACACTCACCTAAACCCAGGGAAAATCCCGCAACCCGTATATCCTTCCCAAGCAACCCCTCGCCCATGACGACGTGCTCCTCTGAAACCCTGCTAGCCGCGAGGTCCATCTGAAACAGGGCCCCAGACGTCCTTGGAATTGGGCGATGTGATGATGATCCACTTCTTCAACAAGCAACGTAGATTTGCGCAGCGGCGTGGAACAATGTGGTGGTAGTGTGGCTGATGATGGTATGGCATATGCGGCCGCTGTGGGAGTGGACCTGGCTATAGCCGAAATGAGGCGAAATTTACGGGTGTATCTACTATCCATGTCTTGGAATACACCAAACGCGTGATTATGTGCACGGGTTCCGGTGGATTCAAAGTGGAGCCTGTGAGACGGAAAAGGAGCAAGCTGTGCATATTGCGAAGTCTGTTATAAAGAGACGGGTAAAATCGGTGGATGGAAACGTGGCATCGCATGAGTCAAGGGTTCTGAAAATTTGAGCCTCCTTTTAAGGCTTTCTTGCGTTTCAACTTTTGTGATGCTCGATCATCGACCAGAAGCTCTGGGAAGGAGTCGGGGAGAGATCCGCAGTCGCCCGTGAACACGCGCTTTACCGTAAGGAAGCGCCGAGACTCGTTGGCTATCACTTGGCTCGAGTCTCATGCCGTCCTAGTCAGTCTCACTAATGCCTCTTTACTCACAGCGTGGATCTGCGCCTCGTTGAATCGCGAAATAATCCATGAACAATGTGTAGGTCCTAGCAGCGAGATTTGGATATGTCAAATATCGGGATCCAATTTTCAGCTAAGTTGTAGGTGACATGTATGTAGTAGTTAGGGCTGGCGTACTATCATGTCTTGGTTGCGAACTTCTGGGTAGCATCCGATTATTAGGTCACAATTTTTTTATATGCCCATTAGACATACACAAGGAACAGAATCTAAAACTAAGAGCGAACTTAGTATAATGCCACGCTGGCGTAGAAATAGGTAGAAATTGTTTACTCCACTCTTTGATGTAGGCGACAGCGTCAAATATTGCCGCGATGCACGGTTGAACGTTTAGTCATCATGCTTCTCTCCTCTTTGTTCGGTTTCTTATGGGATTGATGCATTCACCCCCGTATGGATGAAAGAATATTCCTGGCTTCAAGCGCTGTTTGGCCAGACGACACGGTCCGAGTCCAATCCGAACCTGATGCTGTCGAATATGCCGGCTTCAATTGAGTTCAATGAGGGGGCTGCCGTAATGGTCCTTCACAACATTGACATTGAACATCCACGTTCGCTTGTTCTCCGTGCCCCTTCAATCGCCCAGTGATTACTCATCACAGATGCAGGACAGCCTCGGCGCTAAACATTCTCTTCACTCCACGACCATGAATTCGGGTTGGAGTTCACGGGTGTCTCTGACCTCTGTTAATCGCACCGAGACAAACGTTGTGCCTACTACAGACCGAATCGTAGAAGAATGCCCAAGGTGATATTAGGTTGAACCATCGAAAGAATCTGGCTGAATTTGTTGTAGGTTCCGGATCCTTGTCGTCGGCCGAGTAAATATTGTTGCCGTTCCTACACGTTTTTCCTGATATCATTTCACAGTCTGGGATGGCGAACGCGTCTCTTATCAACGCTGTGTTTGGGGCTCCTTTCGAGGTGCATCCTCTTTTTGGCTGTGCTCCAACCGCTAACCACCATCTAGGAAATTCAGGGCCTACCAGGCACAATTCCCATCAATCAAGAATTCATCTCGCAACGGAACAAACGTCTGGCTATCCATTATTTTAATGATTATGAACCAGGAAGTGTGGAAAAATTCGGTATCTTGAAAAAATTTATCACAGATCGTAGTCGGAAGAAGTCTTTTGCTGAAAGGCTTCATGCTATTTGGTGCGCATTTAAATCATGCAAAGCAACCTGGTTCATGTTATCTCTCAGGTTATGCGTTCCCGCACATTCCGCTGACTCGAAACTCGCATTGGATGAAAAGATTTTCAAGTTGAATCGAAATAAAGGCAACTATATGCAATCTTTATCTGAATCTATACTCACGTTGATAGTAGTGCCGATAATTGTCGTTTTGATTAAATCCGACACTTTTGTATCCAAGCAGGCCGAAGCGAGCAACGGCAGTCAAGAATCTGTCGAAAGGGAATTCAAAGAAAGATATGATCGGGTCTTCGAGACGTTGAACAAGAACGCTGTTATACCGTACACGCTCGTATCTCGTATGTCTGCTTTTTGTGTCGCTTCGACCATATTGATATCTTCTTTCAGTCTTGGAGCCTGAAACACTCCAGCGGCTGGTTCAGACCACGATGCAAAGTGTAAGGGACGGAAATTCAAGGCCACTATCTTTTCTCGCTCGCTTCAAGAAACGTTTATCCCGGGAGAACTATCAACCAGCAAGATCAGATGAAGAATTAGCGAGTCCAGCTCCAGCTGTTTTAGCTGCGGCACAACGTGTTGATATGACGGTTAAGATTGCAACATCAATAAAGTACGCTACCATGTCCCCAATATGCTAGATCTGACGCCTTACTATCACAGAGTAGGAAAAAAGAGTAAGCGGTAAGCTTTCAACGTTCAACGTTCTTAACGTGGCTTGCAGCAATAGTGCCTGACGCGGACTTCTCCAACACTGTTCTTCAAAAATGCCTAAACGCGATACATAAAGACATTGTCACGATCTGGAATATCGAGGATCCAGATGAGGTACGTGCCAGAATCTATATAAGCCGTCTTTTCGGATTCATCGTACCTTAATAGTTACTTCTCAATGACACATTCCACCGCCAGATGATGGTCCTTGTGGATGATCTCGGGCAAGACGAACCAAACATTGCCTCGACTATGTGGGTGGAACGACAACCTTAACAATCAGCGCAGCTGATGGTCATTGTAAGACCAAGAAATATGACAATAGCATCGACTGCGACTGCGCAGAGCTTAGCAAGCGTGCAAACGAACGGAGTTCACCACAAATTGTAAGTAGACACCTCTGTAATACCGCCCATTGTGCTGAACTTCACAGGCCCGAGCATATCCGCTGTCTCATGGGCTATGTGGTGGATCTCACACTTATCCTACAAGCTGTGTTTCAAGCTTCGTTCCAAAATAAATCGACAGAGAGGGTGACACCTGGCTGCCTCAGCGAAATCCTCTATGAGTTCATTTGTTCGGGAAAGAAGGATACGATTCATGCTGCTATCGTTGAATTTGTCGGACATCAACATCCACCCGCAAGTAATGACATAGTGGATAAGATCACATTGTTGATCGAGCAAAATGCGGTATGACACTCATATCCCAGCGTAAACGTACCTGCTAATGATACAACACAGATAAGAGAAAATGATCTACGGTTTGACCGAACAAGGCCTCTTCTGCCCACATTACTCGCCATTCTCAGGGTCGAGGTAGGAGCTTTCAAAGCATCTTAACACTAGTACTAATAATGCCTTTCAGCTACCTGCGCATAATGCAGTCAATCAGATCACTCTCGATTTTATGAGGAAACTGTTGAAGCCACATGATTATCACACCATCGCTGATGAACTGGCCATGGATTCGGACATTGAGCTATTCCTTGATTTCATCGTCTTTGTGCGTCGTTATACTCGAACCATTAACCTTGCTAATGCCCTTTTCAACTAGCTACTCCACGACGGTAGCCTGGCTAATGACGACCTTCCAGATGCAACTCGAAGAGCGCGAAGGCTAATGGGCAAGCTGTCCGAAAAGGATATCTTGCCCAAATCTCTATTTATTACCGATGTTAAGACGGATTCCACATTCAGAATCATTGGAATGGGAGGCTTTGGAAATGTTTCCACGGGCTCACGCGAAGGACAGCATGTTGCGCTAAAAGTAATATACAAAACTTCTCATCAAGAAGTCAGTGAATTACTATCGTCAACCTTCTGATGCTAATTCCTTTGTAAAGGATTCACGCCGAAGAGTTTTTTGTAGAGAAGCGCTTGCATGGCGATCGCTCTCACATAAGTTCATCCTCCCACTTCTCGGAATATATGAAGAGGAAGGGTGGCTATTCCTTGTATCACCGCTTATGGTGCATGGAACATTGTCTGAATGGAGGAGGAATCAGGAATCGGACATAACCGAGATACATAGGCTGGTAAGATTCCATGTTTATCAGTGCGACAGGGTACTGATATCCACTAGATTCAAGAGGTTGCTGAGGGGGTTCAGTATATCCATTCGGAGGGGATTGTGCACGGCGACTTGCACCCAGTGAGTATCTTGATATCACACTGTTTGAGTGATCAATTTAAATTGTTGTGTACTAGGGGAATATCCTCCTCGATGATAATTTTCACTGCCAAATCACTGATTTTGGATTAACACGACATTCCGAAGCTACCGTTGCGCGATCCACCACGACACATCTGTCATATTTTGCTGCACCAGAACTGTTTGGTACATGCGCTCATTGTGGCCGAGCAGAGTGTGCGGGATGCTTTGTTGGTAGTGAGCAGCCCCATAGAAGCAAAACAATGAAAACGGACATATATGCATTTGGTTGCCTTTATTATGCGGTGCGTTCGAGCGCTCCTCGACTTGATCAGCACATTGAGCATTGGTTCACCCAGATATTCTTCGATACGGTTCCTTTTGAAGGAAAGACGGACTATCAAATCACACGACTAGTTACAGCCGGAAAGCGGCCAGATCGGTTAGCAAATCCAGGAATGGATGAAGATACGTGGAATCTCATCCAGAGCTGTTGGAAACATCTTCCTCTTGAACGTCCGACAATGGAAGAGATCGTTCGGATGCTGCCTCGGCCTGCATAAGATCAATGGTCTATTCCCTTATTCCGCAGCCGTACTCTTTGAGTTATAGTATTGCACTCCATTTATTATGACGATCGTATAGTGAGAGCTTTGTATGTACTTGTGTAGTCGATGTTAATCAATAGAACCAAGCTGTTTCACCAAATCACCAATGGATGGTCTATCATTCGGACTCTTAGACCAGCATCGGCAGAGAAGCTCCCACATTTTGTCGTCCAATCCACGCTTGATGACACGGTCGTCTTTGGGGCGGTCAGGTAGTTCACCCTGCCCCTTCTTGAAAACCACCTGGATACTCTTTTTAACATCCGGGTAGGGCATTTCGTGTGTAAATAGCTAAACAAACTTGAGTATGCCAATATCAAACGTAAAAGAAGATCTGGTCCGACCTCTAGAATGGTCATGCCAAAGCTGTATATATCACCCTTGGCCGACACAGCAGCTTGTATTTCGAATATCTCCGGTGCACACCATCTACAACTGTCCGACTGGCTAGCAGTTTGGGTGATCAAATTACCCTCAAGCTATAAGGGTGCGATTGAGCCATAGATACAATGCAGAATAGATTGACGTTACATACCTTCGCAAGTGCAAAATCCGTGATTAGCGGCTGGCCTTCTTCTCCGATAAGCACATTTTCCTTATAAGAAGTTAGCATGCTCATATGCGAGTGTCATGCAAGGACACAAACGGCTCTCAAATTTCCATGAACGATAAACATAGAGTGGAGGACCTTAATGCCTTCTGCTATTCCGAGAATCTACAACAATCAATATTTCAGGAAAAGTGGATAAAGCAACGTACTAGCTTTTTGTAGTCAATATCCTTGAAGTCATTCCGCTTCTGGACATAACTCAGCGCATTTCCATTATCCATCCATGGGCTAACCAGAGCCCTTGTGTGATGACGTTATAACAATGGACACTGCATGACATTGTCAGGACTCACAGACGAAGACCATCAGGGGAGTAGAAACCGTAGAATGGTATGATATGCCTTCCCTTGTCCTTTTCATATATTTTCGCCCATACTTCGACCTCACGCCTAATCCTCTGAATTTATGTGGGTCACGAGGGAAGATCCAACGGCAGTGAGATGTACCTTTACGTTGTTCTCATCCTTCATATTGATGGAGCGGATGACCTTAATTCTGACATCTTGACTGTTGAGATATCTTCCTTTGTACATGTCAACGTTATTGCCGTCCTCCATGCGTCTCCCTCCAGCCCATTCGACTACTTTAGAGTTTAGCTGGCATTCCGGTGGGACGCGACCAGAGGATTGCAACAATTCGTATAGGTTTTCTGCCATATGTCTGCATTCCTCGTCCGATACGGTGGATAAGCTCTATTTCCGAGTATTAAGGAAACTAGCCTAGGCTTGGATGTACACAATAGACGCACCGTTTGTATCATCGTCGAGACCACCCTTTGATCATCTTCCGTAATTCCGCTGTCCCTTACTTGTTGCACGAAATTGGGAGAGGCAAACTGGCCCATCATATCTTTACGGTCGACATTGTGCATCTCTTCCAGTATCCTTCTCCGTTCTTCCTCTTCCTGCTGGTGTGCCAGCCCTTCCAAATGCGCAGCCGTCTAAAGGGTCGTCAAGAAGCATTCCCTCTAGATATAGAGCGCTTACACTGAAGATAAGTAGACAGTCAGATATTCCTCTATCACAGGCATCCAAATCCGCCTTAAAATCGGCTTGGCGGATTAGCATATAAAACCAGTTTTTCTCAGCCCATCTCGTCATCGTATCCTTAACCTGGTTGAGACATCTACAGGTCATCAGCAAAATGGATTGTAGAGGGACAAACAACTGACCTGAACACATGATCTCGGTATTTGACTGTCCGCTTGGGGAAAGGCAGTTCTTCGTACTGCCCGAGAGAAGTGCACATGTCCTTACATCTCTGAGCGAGGTATCGCGCAGCGCTCCTATTAACAAGTCTATTTGATTATACTGCGAGAGGTACGATACATACCTATTTAGAGAGACCATTTCGCATAATTGGATGATGATGGTGAGAACGTCTCCACCAATTGACACACCGGGAAATGGTGCAGCACTGTGGAACGCAGACTTGGCAATGGAAGAGAAAGAACCACCCATGACGGGGATGGGATGGGAGGTTCGGACCAACACCAGCTTTATTATACACAAGCTGCACGTTTACGCGGCATGGCACGTAGACGCCGGCCACTTGCTTTCATCAGGACATATCACGCGATCACAAGTGTAACACTGCCTAGTATGTCACCCTCACACGCATCCTTCGTTCCATATCACTCAGATGATCCTCGGTCTATTAAGACATGTTAATTCTGACAAACTCCAACTGAATGTAGGCTCACTATCAGCAATTCAATTGTGCACGGTAATAAGCTCGATACAATGCCGCAACATCGCTCCAGGGTTCTATCTTCGCTCGTGGACCAGATGAGATGCCATTGCACAGCTAAGCGTGTGCTAGTCATGACCTATGCATATCAGTCTTTGATGTCCATCGTTGAATATTTTATGTCTTTTCAGCGGTGGCAGAAATATCTTTCCCTATTGATCTTAAAGTCTGAGGGTGCCACGTGTAAACACAGAGATTATCCTCACCTTGATCCCGTGCAGGAGGATCCGAACTTTGCTCGCGGTGATTTTACTAAATTTGTTCATGCACCTTTACGATAGCAACAGGACGTCAGCTCTTTCGCTAGTCCAGATCTACGATAGACATACTCTGGAAGCCGGGTGCCGCTCTTTGACGCAGTAGTGAAAATCAGGACTCCTGGTCTAAGTCTCCAAGGAACGAGAAAAGCGTTGGAAAACACGGTGCGGAGCAGCCTTTCTTCCACAAGCTGCGGGATTCGGCGTATCCGTATTTGGCGTCACAGAGACGCTGTGATCAGGAAAAGAGATGGGTTGTTAATTCATGTGATATACGCCTCGAGATGGCTCTTCTGTGATTCTTCAAGACTGTTAAGCGCCGCTAAGGTTAGTCTGACAGAGATGGTGAGGCCCAGAGAACGAGTATCGAGTATCGAATAGGTATCGTACCATCCGATGATTTTGCTTCTTCCAGTCCTTTCTCCCTTTGCGGTGGCGAAATCCAGATCTAGGCAAGCCAGCTTTTCGCGCTGTAGTAGTGTGCCACTCGCGGAGGTGCAGCAGCCTTGCAAGGCGTGACCCCCACGTGTGACCGTCACAACACATCCACCACCGCGCCGGATTCCGACTGCGCTATTCTGCGGCTCTGATCCTTCGCTAGCGGCGTGCCTCACAGTAGCAATAGGCGGTAGCTCATTGACATGAAGCTGGCGGTGACAACGGTGTGGGTGACGTAGGTCAGCGGCTAGCTTGAGCTGGAATGACTAACTAAATGTTTGTTACAGTATGCCTTATAGTATTTACGCGATGCCACTGGCAAATCACTGGGTTTTAACGGGACCGTGAGCTCGCCCAAGCAAAAGACCGAAGCATCCATTTCATTCAACCTCGGAATACAACATATTGCCATTGTTTAGGAAAGTTTCTAAAACATCAGCTGCGGCTGCGCGGCAGAGGTGCCAATAAGATGAAGAGGCTCCGGGATAGGTGTTATCGAGGCAGTATCATGCGCCACTCCGAGTAGTTCTGCAACTATTGCATCGCCACTTGGGTTGGGTCAATGGCCTCGAGCGTCTAGCTCCGATTCAGAAAATGGACCGAAGCTCTTCACAATGAAATAGGATCAACAATCCACTCTATGCTTTGGTCATCTGGGACGGCACCGTCTTTGACTGCGGCCTTGACCTGGTCTGCAGTCTGGAGAACTGCTAGGCCAACCTTGTGGCGAAGGTCTGTATGTATTATCAATAATGTCGGAAGGAAGGGGAAGTGTGGTCATAAGTGGGATAATTGCGCCTTCCGTTCTGCGCCTCTTTGGAGACGCTTGATACGATTTGGCAGGAGGCGACCAATGCCAATATCGGGCAAGTTGGCGCGTCGATCTTGAGGGTCAATGGGGTTCCAGAGTAGCCGCAATTGTAGGCAAAGGATAAAGGTGCCCCGAGGGCGAAGTTGTTGATGTTCGATTGATATCTGTGTGGAAAGAAAATCCAAAAAAAATCCACTTGCGGCTTGCCAGCATGATCAAGCCAATCGATGATAATATCGATAAAGAGTGGGACGTACTCTACGCGTCAGAGTTCGAGCATAGAATAGAATTCCCGCTACGTAAGTAGTGGGTTCAGGAGCAAGCTAAGATAAATCGTTCGTCATCAAACATATGGAACGATATAATTTCCAGAGCCTTCCTTGGTGTGCGTACTCCCAGCTGGACAAGGCCCGGCAACACCTCCTCCATACCACAGCAACTGACACTTTCTACACCACGACCAATCGCTTTGACCTTGAGTTGCGGTACTGAGAACATAATTGCCGCTTCCACCAAAGTTGTGTCCACCACCCGCGCGCGCGCAAACTCCAGTGCCGAATCCTGAGTATGCCAATCCATAACACCTGTTGCACCACTTCCAGTCAGGCTGTCCGGGCGCCTTGGGTTCATTGTTCGTGAGTTTGTAATTTAAGCTACCGACGTGCGTGTGGGCACCACCAGACGTGCAGACTGAATATCCATCGAAGGCGAGGCATTGACACTTGTGGCACCAGCGCCACTGATCTTGGCCTCCTGTGATAGAGTTACCAAGCGTGTAATTGCCACTGCCGCTAAAAGTGTGATTTCCGCCGCTCATGCATGGTCCACTGGCAAATGTCATTGCCTGGCATTTGGAGCACCAATGCCAGTTCGGCTGTCCGGGCGCACTAGGGTTGTTGACGGGAATACTATAGTTTCCGCTGGCCGACTGCTCGTGGATTCCACCGCCTGGGCATGGACCGACCTAGGACCTAGTTGAGTTTGAAAACACTGTGCATACAAGCATAACAAAACCAACTGTCGTGCTGAAGGACATTTCTTGACATTTGTTACACCATTTCCAACCGTTTTGTTCGCCGCTAGCGGGGGGCTGAGTCGACACGCTGTAGTCTCCACTTTGCGAATGATCATGTATACCCCTTGCTGCGCAAACAGCATTTCCCGCAAACGAGAGAACTCCACATTTGTTGCACCAGTACCAATCGGTCTGGAGAGGCATCGCGGATGGAGTCGAGAGTTATTGGTATTGTTAGTGTCCAAATCGATGAGGATCGTCCCCATCGAGTAGCTACTTAAATACATGTCCATCTCAGCTGTCTGGCTATTTATAGATAGACAGATGTACACTAGATTGTTCTCTGGGTACGTTACAATCCGTATCGTCCAATCACAATGCTCCCTAAAATCTTCAACACTCCCTATCAAGCTTGAAGCGAACCCACGCCTACATGAGTCGAAGGAGACGAAATTCAAATGTGATATTAGCCAACACGTGGATGCGCCCCTCTTATGCAACGCGCAAGTCTCTTAAGAAATCCAAAACCAAACACAGTTATTCCAAGAACCTCGTTCAACCACTAGTTGGCATAAAAGCGCGATAACGCCTTCGCGCGCTGCAGAAAACACCGACTCCAGCGGACGACGACATTAATGTACGTATGCGTACACACTCCTCACATTGCTTATGCAACTTTTACAGGACAATAACGATGGATCTCGATTCTCTAACGAGCGCACTGCTGTCAATGCAGTTTATGCTTTACTCTACACGTCAGAGTTCGAGCATAGAATAGAATCTACAATCCTGGTTCAAATTCCGTATAGGTTGAATTCGTTGTCATCTTATCGAATGGTTTGTCGTGGCACAGCCATCTTGTGTTAGGACTCACGTTGAAACGTCAGGTTCAAGTCAAGCCAGTCTATGTGAAGGGCTATGGCGTTGATGAACGCAAGATCTCAGAAATCATGAAGATAGATCCCTCAGACGGAAGGATCGATGTCGGCGTCCAGAAATTTTTGAACCACGTGGATCGCGAGTCTCATTGGCTACTCACTGGGCGTAGTCTGGATGGGTGTTCCTATATCGTCATATCGTTCGGCAAAGACGCGTTTAGTAACAACCTGGAGGAGTTGGAGAAAAAGCCTCTCCCTTCTCCGAAATATCTTCAAGCAATGGACGTCGTATTCTATGGTCCTGCGGTGTTTGAGTTCGTCTCGTGGTAGAGACCATGCCACAATTTATCGTATGCATGCATTTTGTGCGTGATTGAGATAAACTTCGACTTTCACGCTGATCCATTCTTTAGCCTGCCCTTGATTGAAATTTATTCAATTATTCACTGAGGTTGTAACCTCGGAAAAGGAAAAAGAAACTTGAAGGCTAAGCGCGTGTACGCAAGCAGCCATGGGATTTCGGGTCAAAGCAGCTAGCTACCGAAATCATAGGCAAAGGTTGTTGAGGCCTCTTCTCGCAGTGGAAAGGCGGGCCTAGCGCGCTAGTTCTCATTTGTGAATTGCGAGATGCCTGTTTTTTGGGGGGAAAAAGGAGTGGAATCAACCTCGCCGCACCTAACAGCTTAGTATTCGCCATTTCGGATTTGACGGAGAGTGTACTAGTGCAATTGGACGTCCGTTTCCGAGAACCGGTCGTTCCAGCCCGCCAATCGAAAACTCCATATCTTCGTGAAGATACCACCTATTACTGGTGAGTAGAGCCTTTTGTTCTTCAGGACGACAATAATTGATGATGACGCTTTCTTTTCCCCTGACCATCCACTTTAACTGGTTGCCCACCCTTCGTTTCCTCACTCTTGTCATGGCTCATCGTTCACTGTCACCTCCCCCAATCCGCTAAACTCGATTGTCATGCCCTTATTTCTTTTGTCTTCTTGCACCGTTGCCCCCCGACCATCGAACCTGGATGTACTAGAAAACATCTATTTTTGGCTGGATTAAGTAAGAGAAGATTGTATTCCACACTATTATTCCAAAAAGAGTTGCGAGTCTACCACCGACGAGTGTTGTCGGACATATGCGGTGCTAGAGCTGTAATGATCAAAGTTATTGTTCTTGATCAGAAAACCACATATGCTCGCGTGCTCACTGCGCATAACGAGAACGGGATGCGGTGCTTTCCAGTGCCGTGTCGGTGCTTAGATTTCCGATATATATATATACTTAAGTTGCCTGCGACCTGCGAATTCTACATCTCGGTCTGCCATGGTTTTCTTTCAAAGTTTCTTCTCTACTATTGCCAAGACGGGAGCCCAGGTTGCTGCTGCTGCCGGGCCAATTCCGGGCCTAGGGGCCCTCGGAGAAATCGTCACTGCCATCATCATGCTATGCGACGGCGTCCCCCAAAACAGGTACGATCCATCCCTAGGCCCACGTTTCAACTTACCCTCTAACCACTTCTAACTCGTTCACAGGCATGCTGCTCGTCACCTGGCCAAAAGATGCGAGCGACTGCGTGCTGCTCTAAAGCAGTACGAGAAGAAACCTCTCCCTGATCGTACAATCCAATACTGGAACAACATGCTTGAGTCAGTTGACCGTCCCTCATTCGTGAATCTCACTGACTGCTTGCAGGGGTCTTAAGCAAGTCAGAGACAAAATGCAGAAATGGTCAGGGAAAAGCTGGGCATATATGTTAGTGCACCAAGGCGACTTTGAGGTGGAGATCGACGATTGCAACATGATGATAAACGACTATCTCGTTACCTTCGTTGTGAGCATCCTATATCTGATAGGGAGGCGTCCCTGACAATCGTTCAGGCTGCTTCCCATATGGAAGCGCAAGTATACCAGAAAGAAGACGAAAAGTGGAAAAGAAACCTCAAAGAGAGTCTCGACGCCGACCATCAAGAAGTTATGAAGGAGCTAGCCGCTTCGAATTTCCCAAAACGCATAACGGAGTGTAACATTACGGAGAATGATCGAAAGACAATCTCAAGGATGATGCAAAGAGTGCGTCAACTATCATACACGCGTTTTGAGTTTAGCTTAACGTTCTCCCATTAGGGTTTAGCGATTGTATCAGAAGACGAACGTAAGCACATGGCAGAGAATCTATATGAATTGCTTTGGTCATCTGGTCGGATTCCACCCGAGTGCCTGCTGAACTCTGGAGAGGTCGAATGGTTGGGTGATATACCTGCAGAGGGCAGCAAGAACGTCGACATTTACAAAGGAAGGTATCTTCACAGCCAAGACGTTAGGATCAAGGTAATCCGCTCCGTCAACATGAAGGACGAGAAGTGCGTGGAGGTATGTCACCTTGTCACCGAAACATAGCCCGTGACTTACATACCTTCAGAGAATCAGGCGCGAAGTCGAGCTGTGGGTGAAGATATACGAATATGATCGGGGAAGTCATATTACACCCTTCTATGGTTTCTATTCCCCCGATGGATTTCGTCTGTGGGTGCTGTTGACGACACCACCCTCTGTCCATTGAGTTGATGTCATTCCAGCGCTTTGGTCAGTCCATGGATAGACAATGGAAATGCGCTGGCATATGTCAAGACGCACGACAAGCTTGTCAATTATAAGAACTTGGTACGTTGCTTTGTTTGATTGTCGCACAAAGCTTTGACTGTCATTATAGATCCTTGGCATTGGGGAAGGGATCAAAGTCCTCCACTCTATGGATCCCTCCATTATCCACGGAAATCTGAGAGCAGTTCGTGTCTGTTATTCATAATAAACGAGAGTACCAACGTCTTTTCAAGGAAAAGATACTCATAGGAAATGAAGGCCAACCACTGATCACAGACTTTGCGCTTGCCAAGGTACGTCACATCAACACGTATCATATCTGTTTTTAATTTTGAATCCCACTTTTGTAGCTCGAAGGGAACATGATCACCCAAACCACTGGCGAGTCGAACAGTTGCAGATGGCGCGCCCCTGAGGTATTCGAAGAAAAAGCTGCGGTATCGGCTAAAGGCGATATCTATAGCTTCGGTATGACTATTCTCGAGGTGGGTGCGACTACTTTGCGTTTAATATCGTAGCATTGACCTTTTTCTTAGTTGTTTACACACGAAATGCCATATGCCGAGATCAAGAAATACCTCCAGGTAGTTTATAAGAAGAAGGACGAAGACGGGGTGCCCCTCCGCCCGTTAGACCCGCGTGCCATGGAGCGTGGCTTGGACGACAAAATGTGGAATATTCTCCGCTTGTGTTGGTCCTTCGATCCGGGGGATAGACCTTCAATCGATGGGCTAGTCGCGCTACTTTCACGACCTAATGCCATCTTACAAGACAAATCGGACAACATTTGATAACACCATTCTATCCACTTCCAAATAAATTAGGCACCAATACCTTGCCAGATCAACTTAACGTTCGTAATTAACATTTTCTAGATACACTAGGCTGGGTTGTGGTTCATGTCTTCCTGATGACATTGACTTCGTTTGTTAGTGCACAAGGAGGATCTTGAATATTCATTTCATTCATTTCGCATTCAATATTATACACATGACGTTCGTATCAGCATTACGGATAGCTATCATCCTCTGGTAGAGCCTCCACATGACTGTCGCGAATACCGTTGTTTGTAACATGCTACATGCTATACTTTGCGCTAGCGATACATAAGATTGACTTTGGTGTCCACTACGCGTTCATAATCTCAAACGTAATGGACAGTGTGCTGATCCAATAGACGAAAGGATCCAGCTTTACGCAAGCAACTTGGCTTCTACTGTTTTCATTGACGGACGAAGAGAAGGTTTTTGTTTCCAACATTTTTGGATAAGGTTCCAAATATCGGCTTCCATGATCGGAGCTCCTGATTGGCTTGGGCGCTGTCCTGCTGTGACGATTGACATGATTTGAGGAAATTCTTTCCCTTGGAAAGGAATTCTATTATAGAATACCTGTTGCAAACTATCGCTCAAGGCCGCTGAATACTCAAAACATTTAAAACGCACTGCGAAATAAAGGCAACCAACAGCATAGACATCTGTTTGAATTGTTCTGATGCAATCCATGTTGCCTTCGTTACATCCATCGCAGTCTTGTCTTGTACACGTGCACATGCCAAATAGTTCCGGCGCAGCAAAGTTCGGGTGGAACGAGAAGTCAACCTTCTTATCAACAGCTATATACCGCGTTAATCCAAAATCGGCGATTTTGCAGTGGAGATCAGGTGAGAGAAGGATTGTTTCCTAATAAGCGATGAAATGAGCTTATTTGACGAAATGCTGTATCAAATACGCACTCCGCACAAGTTACCATGCACAATCCCTTGCGAGTGAATATAGGCAACGCCCTCGGCTACTTCCCGCATCTAGGGTACATTATTGATTACACTTAGTCTTTCCATCCAAGCACAAGACTCTTACCAGCCTATGTATCTCGGTGACATCAACATCCCGCCCTTGTTTGCTTCTCCATTTCATTAATGTTTCATTGGACATTAACGGCGACACGAGAAACAAGCTCGACTCCACTTCAAATATTCCCAGTAGAGGAAGAATACGCTCGTGGTGGGCGAGCGATCGCCACCCCAGGGCGTCCCGCCAAAAGGATTTCGTGATTGAAACCTTACCAAGGAATCAGTATTGAAACGCAAACAAAGGAAATCCTCAGGATGAACCTTGCTTATCGTCACCAGCGTAACCCGCCGTCTGCCCATATAGGTAATGTCACGAACCTTATCGGTCTTGATATCGGTAATCGAAAGAGACCTAGGCATGCCGTCTGTTTCGGATACCAATTCAAACATCAGCCTCCTCGCTTTCTGTCGGGCATCTGAAATGCCAGACCGCAACAAGGTTCCGTCCTGGAGTAACTACAGGCAATAAGCAATAGTGTCGGGCAAATACATGAAGATAAACATACACGAAGGATAATTTCAATCAGTAGCTGGACATATGAATCAAGCTGAGTGCCCGAAGAAGCTTTCAGCACTGAGATCGTCCCGTCGTAGTCTGGTAAGTTTAAGAGTTTGAGCAGAAGGTCGATTTGTTTCTGATTCGCTATGATGCCATTCGCGATTAGCTAGTAGCAACTTTAGTCACGATGCCGCAATGCTTTGGAGTAACCATACCTCAGATACAAGCCGTGCAAGTGGCCGTGATGGATGAAAATATCTCTCTTGGTTGGGTTGGGTATTGTTCTTCGATTGCGGCACAATCTAGGAGATATACGATTAGCAACCAATTGACGTTGAGATACGGCCTTCATACCCCATTCTCCGCTAGCAATCCACCATTACCCTCCGATGGAAGCAAGGAACGAAAGCTCGTGACGAGTTTGTCAACCTTTATACGATTTGATGGGTTCTTGGACCAGCATTGACAAAGGATGTTCCACATTTTGTCGTCCAAACCACGCTCGATAATACGTTCGTCTTGTGGTCGGTCAGGCAATCCGCTCTCCCGCTTCTTAGCAACCACCTGCGCAGTTTTCTTGATGTTGGCGTATGGCATTTGGTGCGTAAGCAACTGGTCGACATTCAGTTTCCTGATAGTAAGAGCAAAAAAGACAAGAACTGACCTCCAGAATAGTCATACCAAAATTGTAAACATCACTCTTGGTTGATACAGAAGCTTGTTGTTGGAACATCTCCGGTGCACACCATCTACAACTCTCCGTTGCGGTTAGGTCCCCCTCAAACTAAACGAGCCAGAGTTAGCAATACATACGACTATAGAATGAAATAGCGTACCTTGGTAAGCCCGTAGTCCGTAATCAGTGGCTGACCCTCATCTCCAATATATATGTTTTTCTTGCAAGAGATCAGTATGCTCTATCGTAATGGACGGGAGTCACGAACTGCTCTCAAATTTCCGTGGACAATTGGAGGTTTCATGGAGTGAAGAATCTTGATCCCTTCCGCAATGCCGAGAATCTGTAATGGAACGTTCAAATTTTCAACATGAGAAACCAGTTAAAGCAACTCACAAGTTTTCCATAATTGATATCTCTGTCACGATTCTTAACGTATGCTAGCGCGTTACCGTTATTCATCCACGGGCTAACAAGGGCACTGACATGACAATGTGACGATGATGAGTATTGGATATCATGAAGGGCACTCACAGAGGAAGGCCATCAAGGGAGTAGAAACCATGGAATGGTATGATATGCTTTCCCTGATCCTGTTTGTGCAACTTTGCCCACACTTCGAACTCATCTCTAATCCTCTGGGGGTAATTGAGTCACAGGAGAGGATTCAGTGCCAGCAACATACCTGTATGCTCCCCCCATCCCTCATATCAGCGGAACGGATAACCCTCATTCTCACATCTTCACAATGGAGGAACCTTCCTTTGTGCATATCGGCGTTCTTGTTTGCCTGGCTTGACCACTCTACCTCTCCAGAGCCCAACTGGGGATTGGGTAGAAGCTGGTTGAATACCCGAAGTAACGTATGTAGATTCTTAGCGATATGTTGGCGTTCATCGTCTGAAAGGACCTTGTTTTCCGCTAAGCCCTAATTCCAGATAAGTTTAGTAATCTGAGCTTCCGCGTGTACGGTTTACGCACTCTTTGCATCACCTTTAGTATCTCTGTTTGATCATTCTCCAGAAGGTCGCGGTCTTTTATCTGTTGCACAAAATTACGAGCGGCCAACTTTTTCATGATAGCTTGAACGTCGGTGTTTATCTGAAAAATTGTCAGAGAAACGTCACTTTGGGCAGAGTATACTGACAGGAGCAGCGCCGTTATATAAGGTTTTGATAGTGGAAAGGATATCATCGTCAGCCCGGTGCAAAGGATCACTGATGGTCGGGAGCGGAGTCTTATTGGATGGTATATTGACGGTCCAGGATGAAGCTGGAGGCTTAATTGCGTTCGAGGGTAAAGTCCCATTGCCCGTCGGAAGTGAAGACTTTTGGGAGGGCGAGGGCGAAAGCTGTTTGGCAGTCGAGGGTAAAGTCTCATTGCCGGTCGGGGGAGAAGCCTTCTTGCCGGTCGAAAGTGAAGGCTCTTGGAAGATCGAGGATGAAAGATTTTTCGCGGTCGAGGGTGAAGCCTTATTGACGGCAGGAGGTGAAGGCTTTTGGGAGGTCGAGGGCGAATTTTTTTGGGAGGTTGAAGGTGAAGCACCATTGCCGGTCGAAGATGAAGGCTTCTGGGGGGTCGAGGGTGAAGGTCCATTGCTGGTCGAAGGTTGGGGCTTTTGGGAGGAAAGCTTTTTGGGAGGTTGAGGTGAAAACTGTTTAGCAGTCGAGGGCAAAGTCTTATCGCCGGTTGAGGGTGAAGGCCTGTTACCAGTCGAAGGTGATCGCTTTTGGGAGGTGGCGGGTGGAAGCTTTCCGGCGGTCGAGGGTAAAGTCCTATTGCCAGTCGAGCCTGGTGGAGGCTTTTTGGCGGGTAAAGTCACGTTGCCGGTCAAGGGTGAAGGCCCTTTGGCGGTCGAGACTGAGGTCCCGTTGGTGGCCGGCGGGGGAGTCTTAGTCGGACGAAGGCACGAGCAAAGGCAACCCATAGCAGGATATGGACATCAACATGATGCATGCGCACTTTTGACCTTGCACCGCCACTATCACCGCCTACAGATGCTCTCATTAATCGAAACTCGACCCATTCGAAGATCTTCTCTTTTTTCCCGCTCGTTCCCCAACCTCGAGGTCTTTCCTTGCTTTCAATCCTGTAGCGCTTTTTGAGTGGGGCCGAACTTCTGCCAGGAATAGCGCGAGCCTAGTTTGCAACTCGGGTTGACCGCATTACGGTGAGTTAGCATCAGAATGATGGTTGGGACTAATAGATTAACCTCCCAGGTTCGCAGTCCAATAAGCTATATGAAGCGGATCATCGAGGGTCGACTCCATTCTTCTACCATCATGCCGCGATAAATCACTCTCTCGTCATCTGCACTTTTAAAGTTTACAAAACTTGAACGCGGGGGCTTTTTCTTTTTTCGGGTTGTGTTCACTTCACATCATCACCCATGCGGCATTACTCGAGCGCCAAATTCGGATGCCCTTTTTACTGGGACCACGACGAAACATGAGTTCACCTCCGACCTCACCGGCGCGCAACAGGAACCGTGGATCTCAGCGATCAAGATCGGGTACAGATACAATGTTTTCGGCGCAAATCGCTTTAGCCGCAGCGCAACATGTTGATATGCAGATCAAGGTTGATGCATCGATAAAGTATGCCCCCCTACGCAGAATACAACGTTGATCAACATCTTTTCATCACAGAGTTGGAGAAAAGAGTGAGTTGACGCTTAGTTTGTTGTCGACACTCCTCTTATTGAAATTCGTAGAGTGGAGAGAAATAGCGTCCGACAATCTCACGCTTGAAAATTGCGTTTGTGCGGTACACAACGACATTGTCGCCATCTGGAACATCCGTGATTTGGACGAGGTACGTATTAGTGTATCATCTCGAATGTGTATTCACCACGTGTTCCGATAGTTTCTTCTCAATGATTCATTCTGCTCGCGGATGACTTCCATGGTGGAGGACCTCTATCGCCAATATCGAATCAATAACATGGGAGTAGCAGAGCAAAGTAGCGAAACAGTGGAATTAGGGGCGGGCGAGGCCTGGACTATTCATCAAGAATGGTAAGCAGTTTGCTCCAGGCCCTACCGACAGACATGTTAAGCTTCTGAACAGGCCCAAGCACATTCGTCGCCTTATGGCATATACGGTGGATCTCGTATTGATTCTACAAGTGCTATTCCAAATTTCACTCAGTGGAGATCAATTTCAAGGGAAAACAACACCGGACCGCGTAACCGAAGTCATCTATCAGTTTGTTTGCTCGAAAAAGAAGAGGATGATTCACGATTCTATAATCGCATTTGTCGAGAATCAGCTCGAGTGCCAGCAGATGCCCGCAAGCGATGACATAGAGAATATGATCAAGTCTTTGATAAAGCAAAATGAGGTTGGCAGTCAATTCATTGCAAATTTTACATTTTACTATATGGTACTGCAGATCGACGAGGATGATATGGGATTCGATCTAGCAACATCTCCTCTGTCGTCGTTACTGGAAATCCTCAAAATTGAAGTGCGGACTTGAGCGTCGATATCAAACAACTTTCCGCTAACGGTTATGTGCTTCTAGCTATCGACACGGAACGTTGTAAACACAATCACCCTTGATCTTATGAGCAAAATATTGGATTCACCAGAACATCTTGCTATTGCTACAGGACTAAAGGCCGATTCAGACGTTGAGCTATTACTTGATTTCATCCTTTGTGTGCGTAATTTCCCAATCGGCTAGTTGGTCTCTGTTAACGTCACTTTTACTTTAGCTACTCCGCGACGATGGTATAGGGAACTTTGGCACTCAAGATGCAAGGCAAAAGGCCAGGAAGCTGATGCATAAACTATCCAAAAATCGAAAGCACGTCTTACCTAGAACTCTATTTATCAGCGATGTCAAGACAAATCTTGACAAGATTGATGAGGGAGGTTTTGGAACGGTTTATAAAGGCGAACACAACAGACGGTTGGTCGCGCTGAAAATGCTGTACAAACCTCTTCATGCCCAAGTCAGTCCAATGCGATCTATACCCTTCGGCCATCCTGATGTGCTGGTGAAGGATTTACTACGAAAAGATTTCTGTCGTGAAGCCCTTGCATGGCGGTCTCTCTCACACCAGTTTATCCTTCCTCTCCTAGGAATATATGAAGAGAAATCGCGACTTTTTCTCGTATCACCATTTATGACGAATGGAACTCTAATTCAATGGAGGAAGAATCGGCAGCCTGGCGTAACTGATATATACAGAATGGTAAGATTACTATGCTTATAACAAAAAACAAAATTTCCTAAAATCTGTTAGATGCTAGAGATAGCTCAAGGCGTTCATTATATTCACTCGGAAGGAATTGTGCATGGTGACTTGAGCGGAGTAAGTATCAACGTCATTTTTTTTTTCGTGATCATTTCATTCCATCATGCACCAGGCGAACGTTCTCCTCGATTCCGAATCACGCTGCAAGATTGCTGATTTTGGATTGTCCCGACATGTTGAGATTACCATTACCCGAACCGTTACTGCGCAGGCGCTTCATTATACTGCCCCAGAGCTGTTTGGTTTATGCAGTAAATGCTCTCGGTCCGATTGTGTCGGCTGCGGTGAAAATGAGCAAAATACAACGAAAACGATGGAAGCAGACGTGTATGCCGTCGGTTGCCTTTATTATGCCGTGAGTTTCCCCTGCTTATTTAGAGGACTTGTTGTTGTTGTTAACCTGTGCAGGTGTTTTTCGGTATCGTACCTTATGAAGGGGTTCCACCATTTCAAATTATGTGGCGTGTTGCGACTGGAAGATACCCGATCCGTCAAGACAATCCAAAAATGAGTGATGAAATTTGGGGTCTTATCATGCATTGTTGGTCCCGAAATCCTTCTGGCCGTCCGACAATGACGGAGATTATCGAGAAGTATTTGGCCCGTACATTACTCACTAATCTTATGAATGAGGTATGCATCCCTACGATACCAACTCGGATGGCCACTAATTTACGTTTGTTAGCTAACGCTCAGTGACTCGATGGTTAACGAGAAAACCCTTGATCTCGTGCGCCAAGCGTCGGATCTATCTGATGATGCTATTGCCTTTGAACTGAAGTCCGTATCCAACCTCGAGTTATTACTTGATTTCGTCTTTGGCGTACGTGTAGTTTCGATCAACTTTTTTCATGCCTGAAAACCTCTTGGCAGATATTCAAACACCGCAAAAGTACCCCGACAAATTCAGCTATTCAGGATGCAGGCCGAAAGGCCAGGATCTTGATGTCCAAACTAATATCGGCAATAAATATCGTACCAAGCTCTTTATTTATTACGGATGTTAACATAGTAGATCTTGATGCCGCTTCAACGGCAGGGTTCGGATACGGTTTTTACAAAGGACAAGAAGTTGCGGTACAGAGGCTTTACAAAGGCAGCCATAAGGAAGTCTGTTGATTTACATCTTGGCCTTCCTATAGCACTGATTCCGTTTAGCCCGGAAAGGATTTACTCCGAAGAGACCCCCGTCGACTCCAAGAAATCCTTGTATGCCGGTCGCTCTCACATCGCTTTATCCTTCCCCTACTGGGAATACATGAAGAGAAATCATACCTGTTCCTCGTAACACCGTTTATGGCAAATGGGACGTTAACTCAGTGGAGAAGAGACTCGACGCAGCAGTCACCCGCTCTGGAAGATATGATTCACGATGTGGTAAGATTACGATGCTTGTTGGAATAGTTAAGGGGGATCATTGAAAAAACTGTTAGATGCTGGAGGTAGCCTTGGGTGTTCAGTATATGCACTTGGAAGGTGTTGTACATGGCAATTTGCACGGAGTAAGCATTTTGACACATTCTTCTTATCCGATTGGCTTATCCGGTTGTCTACCAGGGGAACGTCCTTATCGATTCTGCTCTCCATTGCCAAATCACTGGTTTCGTATCATCTGAGCAATCAGATATTTCTGTTACACCTTCCTCCTCGACATTGTTGACAAACTATGCGGCACCGGAACTATTTGACGACGTCGAGGGGGACCTCGATGTGCAGAAGAGGATGCAGATAGACGTGTACGCGTTTGGTTGCCTGTACTACGCAGTGCGTTTCAATCGTTCCTTAACTCGTTCAGTGCATTGATTGATGACCGGTACAGGCATTCTTTGATACAATACCTTTTCATGGGAAAAACAACTTTCAAATTATGCGACTCGTCAAAAGCGGAAGACGTCCAGATCGACTCGAACAGCCGAGAATAGATGATTGGACATGGAATCTTATTCAGAGCTGTTGGGAATCGGATCCTTCGAAGCGCCCGACTTTGGAACAAATAGTGGAAACATTAAATCGACGGTCGTGGGCGTAATCCATTAGGGACTCGTCAACTACAATCGTTGATCGGTATTGACGATATGCACATACGGTACTAATCACCGCTATAACCTACTAGGAACTTGTCAGTGATATTGTCAGATCTTTACTGTACACTAAGTAGCACGAACTCCGAATACAAGTTATAACGTGGTTAACGATGCTCGGAAAGTGATGTGATGAACGTTCCAAAATAGGCTAAAAGCTCTGACGGTCGTCCAAATTTCCTTGCGCTCGAACATGTTTTATATATTGCTGCGCGATACTCCAGACATTGGCATGTCGTCAAGAAACAAAGCACGTTCACTCCACCTGCAAAGTATGTATACTGGTAAATCTAGACATCACGAAAATTGATCATCTGCCCGTTATCATAGAAGCCTTCCCAACCGTGCTACACCACCCCCGGAAGAACTTCGCCCGTGATGGCGGGTCATCCCATCACTGCTGGTCGCGCTGGCACCAGCAGCGTGGCATTGCCCCCACCGGCACAACAAGAATTAGCTTAGGCCCGATGGCGACATATCGATGTTCATTTATCATGCAAAGTTTACATGTAACCGACGTCGTCAACCCTGCTTGGTTGATATCCACTGTCGGCCCCGTTGCGCTGCCGCTCCCCAGTCTCTGTTGCTTAAACATGCTCTTTTTTTTGTACGCGATACTTTCATCCACGCGTCCCGGCACCGATTATCGCTACTACTGGTACCAACCACCCAGTCGCTACGTTGGCATACTCTAGAGTTTTTCATCCGACATGCCTCCCCGTTTGTTCTGCCGTTGTCAGTCCAACGATGCCACTGATTACTGGCCTGGGTACCGTCGGATGTTTTTTCCCTGCCTTTACCCTTTGTGATAATGACCCGCAAAACAGGCACGTACCATTCTTTCTTCCGTCAGTACCTTCAATAATATCAACCACCATTCTTCGTTTTGATGCCATACTGGTGCATTGGTTAGGATAATGGAGTTGAGCTGCCATATGTCAAGTTTTACGACTACAAACAGCTGGTGCGTGAGTCTTTTCAGTTGCAACGCTGAAGTTCTGATTGTGCTACTCAATAAAGATCGTCGGCATTGCTGATGGATCCTCCCTCATCATTTACAAGCAAAGTAGGGAAGACTGGCCGCGCTTGCCAAGGCATGTTACGTGAATCTCCACTCAAACGTGAATAAGTATCCGACCATAGGGTGCACCTGAGGCATGGAGAGGATGCTATGTCGATCCAAAGCGATATCTACAACCTGGGCATGACTGGCATTGAACAGGTCAATTTCAGGATTAACAAGAAGCAAGTTAACTGGCTACCCAACGACGCAGGGGACGAGTGTGCCGTCAAGCGTGGATTCGATGATAATCGGGATATACTGTACGCTAAGAGTGTCAATACTACTGTAGCCCACACTGCCTCCCTCACTTTCGCCAACAATCAGAGAAATTGTCCTTTCACAGATTCCCAAGCCCGTTGTTTCGCGATTAATCTCATCTTATTATCCTTATTCCACAGATTATCAAGCGTCTGTATCAAAGACTTGACTTTCTTGTAATTAGGATATTCCTTCCACCACTGGACAACTTCATCGTTTACATCGGGACTTGCAAATACAGAGGTAATCCGCAAGACGTGTTCGAGTGCTGGTGCCTGAGCATCCTTGGCAAGCTGTTCTTGTATCTTTTGGCATGTATTGAACATGGCCTCTGTAAGTCTATCCTTCATGGGGCCCGGGAGCTTTTTGCCCTCACACTTATTGAGTGATATGTGTGCCAATGTGGACACAAGCAAGGTGAACATTTCATCTATGTCCTTCAGCTCAAGGTCACTGCCCCTGTCCATAAGGCGACCAATGCATGTAAAGGCTTGGTATATGATATCATGTGGGACTAAGTAATGTCAAGACTACATTTCATTCAGAAGATTTTGGGTATGAATCACTCACTTTCAAGCACCTTTTTGATATGTTTAAGTGAGACTGGAGGCAAGAATTGAACAAGAGCACCCTTGTCTGGGGCTCTACCATCCCTGAGAGTGAGGGCAGTATTATTGATTTGAATGGCAAGTTCCAAGTGACTCTTGATTGCCTCTGGACTAATGCGAGTGGCTGGATCAGGAAGGTATCTCAAGCTAAGCATGTCCAGTGAATCCTTAGCTTTCTCAATGGATAGCCTATTAGATGTAAGATAGATTTGATGATGTTGCTTGTCGAAGACTTGCTCAAGTGGGGTTGGCTCCAACCTCTTTTCCTCCAAAGCTGCATTCTGACCCATGCATTGTAAAGCATGATAAAATGCAGGTGATCCAGGCACCATTTTCACAATGTTTTTCAGCCCATTGATGAAATCACCATTGGACTCTGGGGACCAGTCACCAAGCTTCTGGCACTCTTCTCTTTGGCATGCCCTTCTGTGATACCAGTGTCTGTCAAAACCATACCAAGATGTGAATTCCAAAGCTTGTTTTCCACGTTCAAGACGACGTCTGACAAATTGTCAGCTCTATGATTATATCTTATATAGGTTTGTTACTGACCTCCGCTCCATCCAAGTTATATCATGGTGATTTATTGCATCAGGATTTAGGGGCATGATATGTGAAAGGAGTTTAGACAGGTGAAAACAAAGTTGGCAGAATGCCCATGCTTGAGGAGACTTGTAAGGACATTGTGGTATGTGAAGGTGATCACTGGGATGGAGTAGAAATTGAAGAGCAGGGGAAACAGTTGTTGCAGCAAGGAATAAGAATGCTATGCCACAAAAGATAGAGATCACAGTTGCAACTGTTTTTGCACCATTGAGGTGCCAAAGAAAATCCAAGAGGCCAATAAAGAACAACAGAAGTGCCAGCTGTAGGAAGATGGATACCAAAGAGAGTATGGCAGGCACCTGCCACTTCTCCAAGCCCTCCCTGCGGATCTGGCGCATGGCAAAGGTCTCCATGTGCGGAAGACCAGTAATTTCATGCCGATATTCATGCAGCCATTGCATGCACAGCAAGCCAACTATGGCTGTCATCAAGGAAACTGACAGACTGAGGAACCATAGGATATTGACTCGGATGGCATAAGGTGGAGGAGTGAAATCTTGCAATCCTGACACTATTGACAAGAGTTGCTGCTGCTCTGTGGATGAAGAGCTGCCAATAACTTGCTGTTGGGCCATTATTGCAAGCAACTGTGCTGTGACCAAATTAGAGTTTGCCAACAACAACGGATAGGCTTGAGTGGTAAAGCCTGTCACTACGGCAGAGAAAAGACCAGCCTATGTTAGCAGTTAGTGATACATTAACGTACTGATGCCATTGATAATATATGCTTACGAAGATTAGCATATTTTTTACATCATCCTTCCATCCTTCATATCGGCTTTCATCTGTCTTCTGCGCTAATTCATCGCACACTTCCCAAGACTTTTCATTATCTGGCCGGAGGGAATATATAGCTGGCGCTTCACTGAGCCAAGGACCCGGATCCCCTTCAACATCGGTTCCAACGGCATGGTCCATCGTATCCAAGGGTGAGATGTGCGACATGGCAGGCAAGGAATGCGTGATGCGTGATGCATTGATGCGCGTGACGCTCTACATCCCCCGAAGTTGACGCTCATTGTGCTGTACTCCTTCCTGCCAGGCTACCATGCTGATAACAAAGGCCTATGTCATTCATAAATCTGACGTTCGCTGCCTGCAGTGGTCCGGCGAGCAATTCCTCTGTCCCCATTTATTTCGCGCCCGCTTCGCACTTGGCACTTTCATTATCAAACCGACCTCATAGTCTCGGCTGGCCGCTGGCTCCTGGCTTATCTGACCGTTCGAAAAACGTTGCAAATCGTAAAATGGCCCGTTCCTGCACCCCACTGATGCCCGGGATTTTCCCTTCATAACACTTGTGGAAGAAACATGTCACCGTCCTCTACCTTCTCACAGCAATCCAATCAACGGAAGTACTCGTTCGGCCCAAGTTTGTGAACTCCGTCCTCGGCGTGGCGGCATCTAGATATGCGGCATCTGCATTGGTCGATGCATTGGTTTGGGGACCAGGCCAATTTGAATGATGAATTTACACGTAGGGTGGACAGACGTCTGGAAAAGTAAAGTGGCAATGTTCGTAAGCTTTTCTTGGTATTAGATGACACGTATACTGATATCGTTGCAGCGCCCCTCTCAGCCAAGCTTTCTGCATTGAACCGATCTGCACCGTTTTTGTCGAGATGCGCACTCGCTTAAAACTCTGTGAGTGAGCATGACCGAAGGTCCCAGTGAGTTTACTGTAAATCAGATTGTCATTATGTTGACTATACCTTAGCTTCCTATTAACCCGTCTACACCTGAAATGATTCAACATATGCTAACGCAAGGAATTATCGTCTGCAACGCTCATCTTGCAAAGTATCAAGCATTACAAATGCAACGTACCATCACTCTTATTCCCTGAACATTTGTTTGTCATGAATTCGATTATTCGCAAGTAGCGTGGTATCAATGGACTCTTTCCGTCTCAACCTTGCATGCAAATTCAACGGGGCACATAATCAGGTGCGTACGACGCAGCGTTTTACTCGTGATTGCATGATACAACCTCATGAAGGCAAGTGGCCGGCGTCTACTGGTCGCTTCAAACACGTACGCATCGATCCTCTCACGGTGCAATCAAGCATTTTAATTTGTTGACAGGAGCACTGCACGCTGCCCAGCTTGGAGATGTAAGAACCTGTGTACTTCTCCCTTGCAGGCCGATATCATCTGGGAGAGTCGCTATTGAGCGTCCGTACAGTTGGCGCTCACTGCGTTGTAAAGCCGACTTGGTCCGTACACGTCCGTTGGGGTCTCGTCACCTGTGCCAAACAGGTCGGGGCGCAAAGAACCGACTGTCGCACGGAACCTGAGTCACTGTCCCGCGCTATCGAATCGAGTTGTTCCATTCTCGAGAGCCGTTGCCCGTGTACGACTCTTCAAGGTCAAATTGCGCCCGCGCCATAGGCTCCTCGTGGGAGACAAACGAACTGTCATACCACCTGATCACGAGACTGTTTCGGAGGTCGATACGGACTATGCAATTACCGTCGTGAGCGAAGGTGCTCAAGCGAGTATGCGAGGGGAAGGTTAGCGGTAACCGAATTAGCTCAGGCTAGCCGAAGTCTGACAGAATTCTATTGCTCTCTCTCGACTAGTATCAATCATACAAACTCAATTGGTACCTTAAGTATCACAATACATTCGAGAGTTCCGGTATTAGCTCATCTATCGAAGGTCTGCCCTCCGGATCCCTCCACCAACATCGACAAAGAAGGTCCCACATCTTGTCATCCAGCCCATGCTTGGTAACAAGCAGATCTCCCGGGCGATCAGGTAGCGCACCCACTACCTTTTTATTGAGCACTTGCAATGTTTTTCGATTAGCATATGGTTTATCATGTGTGAACAACTAAGCAAAATCAGCGCCCCAATGTCACGCACAAGACTAAGCTGGACAAACCTGCAAGATTGTCATGCCAAAGCTGTAGATATCGCCCTTGCACGATACCGTAGCTTGTTCTTCAAACATCTCTGGTGCACTCCATCTACAACTATCCGACACGCCACTGGTTTGGGTGATCAAGTTCCCGTCAAGCTACAACAGCAGGGTTTAGCGATACATCTGAACGTAGATTTAACGTAACTTGCCTTGGCGAGCGCAAAGTCCGTGATCAGCGGTTGGCCCTCGTCTCCAATAAGTACATTTTCCTTGCCAAGATATTAGTCTGTTGCGTACGTGATTGTAATGAATGGCAGACACGAACAGCTCTCAAATTTCCATGGATAATAGGGGGATCCATACAGTGTAGAACTTTTATTCCTTCAGCAATCCCGATGATCTACGATAGCATAATCAAGATTTGTGCATGAAGACAGGGCAAAGCAACACACCAGTTGTTTGTAGTCGAGAAACTCGTTTGCCTTGACATATGCCAGCGCGTCACCATTTTTCATCCATGGGCTAACCAGAGCACTAGCGTGATGACAACATCAATGACAGTGCATCACATTGTCAAGGGTACTCACAGGCGAAGACCGTCAGGGGTAAAGAAACCATAAAACGGTATAATATGCTTTCCATGGTCCTTTTCTTGCGCCGTTGCCCATAGTTCAACCTCCCGCCTAACTCTCTGAACACCCGTTAGTGACAGCGATGGTTCGGCGTTAGGGAGACGTGCCTTTATACTCTTTTTATCTCCAGCATTGACCGAGTGGATGACCTTGATTCTCACGTCCTGACTGTGGAGGTATCGTCCCTTGTACATATCGGCGTTCTGGCCACTCGGGGTGGCTTCACCCGACCACTCGACCATTCCATCCAGCTGGCAGTCAGGTGGAAGTTGATTGGACAACTGAAGCAGATCGTATAAATTCTTTGCCATACGCTTTTGCTCCTCTTCTGACACGATCCCATGCCCTGCTAAGCCCTGGTCCATTGTTAACTAGGCCAGGCCCCTGGGTATGGATAACGCACTCTTTGCATCATCGTTGATAGGGCCTTTATATCATCGCGACACTCTGTAAGATTACTTTCTACAACGCGTTGTTTGAACCCTACAGCAGAAAGCTGTCTCATGATATCTTTGTGGTCAGCATCCAGGCTCTCTTCGAGATTTCTCTGCCACTTTTCGTCTTCCTTTTGGTGTACTGGGTCTTCTATATGTAACGCAGTCTGGCAGACCGTCGTCAAGGAAACGGGTCATTAAAACCGAGGGTGCTTACGGTGAAGACAGCCAAGCAATCAGATATACCGTCATCGCAGTCCTTGAACTCTGCCTCGAAATCGCTTTGATGCACTATCATAAAGAACCAACTTTTGTCCGACCACTTCTGCATGGTATCCTTGACTTGTGAGAGACATCTACACGTCATCAGCGGAGTCTTATCATTGAAGAACTAACAACCGACTTTAATATCTTATCCCTGTATTGAACCGTTTGCTGTGGAAGAGGTAGCTGCTCAAACTGCTCCAAAGACATGCACAGTTGCCCACATCTCTCAGTCAAGCAGCGAACGGTATTCCTGTCAACGGATTAGAAATAACTAAAGTGTGAAAAATAAGACGTGCTTGTTTTGAGGGAGGCTGTCGCATAGGGTAATTATGGCGGACAGAAGATCTTGAACAGCATCTAGGCCTGGAATTGTCGTTGAGTTCGCTTTTAAGTCGTTTGGCCGCTCCGTAAGGGTGGCAGGCGAAGTCAACTTCGTAATTATTTGTTCCATCGTTGGACGATTAGAAGGAATCGATTTCCAACAGCTTTGAATGGCATCCCATGTATTGTCTTCCATTTTTGGACTTTCCAATCGATTTGGACGTTTTCCATTTATGACGAGTCGCATGATTCGAAAGTCGCTGGTTCCATGAAAAGGAACAGCACCAAAGAATATCTATGTTAGTAGGTCACAAGTTGCTCGTAATTCAAGGAAAACCTGAAGCGCACCGCATAATAAAGACAACCGAATGCATAAACGTCGGTTGCCATTGTTTTGCCTCTATGATGGTCTTCGTGACCTTTATAGCATCCTACGCACTCAGGCAGGCCGCACTTGATGCATATACCAAATAATTCGGGCGCGGCGAAACTTAAAGAAAATACTGCTGTAGATCGGGAAACAGCAGCTTCAGAAGGTCGACCTAATCCAAAACCAGAGATTTGGCAATGGAGATCAGCGTCAACGAGGACGTTTCCCTGAAAGGAAATGGGATGATCTGACTGGGAATCTATCAAAATACTTACTCCATGTAAGTCACCATGCACAATCCCTTCCGAGTGAATGTACCGGATGCCCTCAGCTACCTCTAACATCTAATAGATACTAGCGTCATTATCGGACTCTCCTGATGACTACTGCAGCAATCTTACCAGCCTATATATATCAGCTACAGTGGGTAACCGGTTGTTTCTCCAATCTCCTAATGTTCCATTTTTCATGAAAGGTGATACGAGGAACAGCTGTGGTCTATCCTCAAATATACCCACTAGAGGGAGGATAAAACGGTGTTCCAGTGATCGCCATACAAGCGCTTGCCGACAAAAATCTTGTCTGATCGAATTCTTACAAAATAAATTAGTACTATGACGAGAAGACAAACGCGAAACGAGCTAACATCATTACGGCCTTTGTCCACCACCTTAAGCGCTACTTGCTGCCCTCTGTATTCGCCTCTGAAAACACGTCCAAAGCCTCCCAGGCCAATTGCTCCAAGATAAGGCTCAGCTTTAACATCGGTAATAAATAGAGACTTTGGTAAGACACTGGTCATAGATATCAGCCTGAACATCAACTTTCTGGCTTTGCGATTTGCATCAGGGAAGCCTGAATCGACCAGGCTACAATTGCGGAGTAACTAGATGAAGGAAAAGATAGTGCACAACCGCAAATATGACTCATGCAAACTTCGACGTACTTGGAGGATGAAATCAAGCAATAACTGAACGTCTGATGTAATTCTGAGTTGGGAGGTAATACTATCAAATTCAGGTAGATCCAAGAGTTTACGCATACAATCAATGGTATGCGGGTTAACCATTGATTCGCCGAGCGCCTTTAGCTAATAACTATTAGCAGCAGTATATCGATGACCTGGAAGAAGTACATACCTCAATTATGAGGGTGGTAAGTAATGATGCAGGGCGAGTCATATGGCTCGTCACAATTTCATCCATTGATGGACGTCCAGATGGATTATGGGACCAACATTGCTGTACAAGGTTCCAAGTGTCATCGTCCATTTTTGGACTGTCCAGACGACTTGGTCTTTTCCCATTAAGGATGTACGGGATGATTCGATATAGGGTTTCCCCTTGAAAAGGCATGGTGCCAAAGAATACCTAGACAAGTCATCATTAAGCACGTCAAGTGAGTCGGAGGCTTACCGTATAATAAATACATCCGAATGCATATACGTCTGTTTGTGTCGTTTTTCCCTTGTTTTCCCCGGGACATCCCGATCCGTCGCACTGGGTCTGGTAGCATAGGGTGCACATGCCTACCAACTCCGGGGCGGCATAGTTAACTGAAATTGCCGCTATGGATGGCGACAGAGTGGATTCAATATGTCGGGTTAATCCAAAATCAGTAATTCGGCAATGGAACTCAGAATCGAGAAGGACATCTGCCTGGAGGACGAAGGTAGGACCGGTCAGGAAACTATGACATCAGAATACTTACTGCACTCAAATCCCCATGTACAATACCTTGCGAGTGAATATACTGAAGCCCCAATGCTACCTCGAACATCTGAAACCTATCAGCGAATCTATTCTGTTACCTTCACAGAAATCTTACTATTCTGCGTATTTCGATTTCGCCAGGCCAATGGTTCTGCCTCCATTGAAACAATGTCCCGTTTGTCATGTATGGTGATACGAGGAACAGGTGTGACTTCGTTTCATATATCCCCAAGAGAGGAAGAATAAATTTGTGTGAGAGTGACCACCATGCGAGGGCTTCTCGACAAAAATCTGTTCGAAGTGAATCCTTTACAAACTGATCAGCGTCAGAAAAGTAAAGACTATCAGCACTGACTTCGATATTGCGAGCTTTGTACAATACTTTCAGCGCGACCGGCTGTCCTCTGTGTTCGCCTTGGAAAACACTACCAAAGCCACCCACACCGATGGTACTAAGATCAGTCTTGACATCACTGATAAATAGAGTTTTCGGCAAGACATTCTTCTTAGACAATTTGTCCAACAACCTCCTGGCCTTACTGTTCGCGTCTTCAATGCCACGATCCTTCAGGCTACCGTTGCGAAGTACCTAATTTTCGGGAAAGAATATTAAGGGATAAACAAGTCAATTAAAACTACGCACACAGAGGGTGAAGTCAAGAAATAGCGCAACGTCAGAAGCAGTTTCTAATGCTGAAACAACGGAGAGACGGGATAGGTCTGACTCTGACAATTTGATCATAAAATCAATGGTAATATGATTAATTGCGTTCAACGGGGATGACTAGCAGTTTTCAATAGTTAGCGGTAATCTCTTGATGCGCGAGATATTCACACCTCTACTCTGAGTATCGTGAGTAATGATGGAAGAGGAGGTCTCGTTTGAAAGAATTGCACATCTTTCTCCGTGATCTGCCGTGAAATGTGTCTAATCAGCGATGAGTTGATGCCAAGCTATAAATTTCACACCTCATTCTCCTTCAACAAAGCATTTACCTTACTCATCATCGTATTACTCGCGGGCGAAGGTTGATCTCTAACAATTGCGGTTATTGTGTTGTGAACCATTTCCATCCGTTCCGAGCAAACGAACTCGTAGACAATTTCATTTACACTGTCTGGTGTTACCTTTCCTTTAAATCGAAGGAAAATCTGGAAGACCGCTTGAAGGATCAATATGAGGTCCACTAAATATCTCATAATATACTCTGATCTATTGAGAAGCTCAAAACATCTGCTCGAATGACAAGCTACAGATGCTCACCGCCCTTGATTGGCATTTTTTGTCCATCCGCCCCCTACACCAGATGCCACTGTTAACTCAAGTTGCCTTGTAAACAACATTAGCTGAACCCGCACATCTACATGACCTCAGGATCACCTACGTTGTACTGATATCGGTTCCATTTCTATCGGGATCCTCAACGATGGACATCATTCGGCAACGGAATGCGTCGCTAAGAAGAAACTAAGAAAATGTGATGATCAAAGAGACGTTCGAGATACACTGTTTTGCACACCTCGTCCAAACTCCAGATGGTAGCAATCTCTTTGTGTATTGCACGAACGCGCTTGTCAAGGGTAATATCGAAGAAATGCTTGTCAGATGTTATTGCATTCCATGCTATGAATTTCAGTAAGAATGGATGAGCATAGGAGAGAGCTACGGCAGCTGTACTTACTTTTTCCCCCTATTCTGATATACGATAAATACGATATTCTTAGTACTTTATTCTATATAAAGAGCTTACTTTATCGATGAGGCAACCTTGGCCTGTATATCGACACGTTGCGCCGCAGCTAGAGCGACTTGGGCGGTATACGATATATCTTCAGGTAATGTTGCTTGTCGATCGTTCTTGCTATTCGCATTGAAAATACTTCTCATGGTGATGTTGACCAGCCGCTGTAAAGTTTCAGGCTGCGATACTACGCAGGCAATCAACACAAACTAAGTGACACTAAAGATAGACTTACTCGCAACGAACGTGTAGGGTATCCCGCCTGAGCCACTCTTGATCGAGGCTTCAAATTTTTGACCATATCTTTTCTGAAATTCTTTTTCGGCGAATTCCTGGATACTCTCGCCATTCTGTCTGCCTTGCTTAGCCATCTGCGACACGAAAAGATCAAATTTGGTAAACACGACAATTATCGGCACTGTTGTGATCATAACTCTGATTTTGGGAACAGCGATTGGTGTACTTACCATGTTTTTGAATCATCTTGAAAATTCCTTTGTCCAATATTAGGTCATCCGAGGGAGGGGTAGCGATGCAGATCCTGCAAAGTAACATGAATCGGACTGATGGTTTCGAATCATTTACGAAGTTACCAAATAGCATGAAGCCTCTCAGCAACCGGCTTCTTCTGATTCCGCCATGCGACAAAATTCTTCAAGATACCGAATTCCTCCCCACTTCGTAGTACATCATCATGAGAATAGTGTACAGCTAGACGTTCGTTAAATTGCGATGTGATTTCTTGATTGATATCGGTAGTTCCTCTTTGGACGTCCTACATGTCGTTCAGCAATTGAAGCCTGATAAGCAAATCGGGAAGTATACTCCAAGAGAAGGCTCGAATATGGCTTCGATAAGCGACATTTTCCCTGATCCACGCTGAAACGACATCCATCAAGATAATACATTCGGCGGGAACGACAACAATTCTTACTGGACCAATGACAAGAACTCTAAACCTGCAATACATTCAGCCCGATACTTACGATTGATTCAAAGTAATGTCACCTTGGGCACTCCTCAGCATTCGGATCAATTATACTAAGTTCAGGGGACGTCTTGGAGGAATGGAGAGACAACTTTCGGGAAACCAGAGAAGCCAAAGCTGACTTCCTGATGAAGTCCATTTACGCCCGCACAGTTCTGCGTCACTGGAGTTGTGAATGCCAAATTGGTGAATGACTCCTTGAATAGGTTATTGTGGTTGGCACGTGCCATGCACCACGCCCAAGTCGCTAACTACTTAGTCGAATACCAAATTATTCATCCAGGGCCATCTTGTTAAGCTCTAGCATTACTCCCGACTGCGGATGCAACCCATGGGCGCTAGCTGAGAAACGGCGGAACTTCTATCCTTTATATTTCCTTCATGTGTACAACACTAGTTTGTGCCTGGCCGATCTTGCGTCTGACGAAGGCCAAACTTGCTTGTAGAGATGATGGAAAGGACGCTAAACCTCATCGATTTCCTGACGATATTCCCTACTGACCATCATGTTGATTTGGATGTCACTTGTGTTGACCGGTGCTGAGTGCTGGGCCCTGGCAGAAATTTGTCGACATTAACAGAGAGAAAATAGGCAGCGACACATCAATAATGCTATAAAACCGCTTTTTCTGATAACCGATTATCATTGCAGAGGACAAAAGCATCATAAGATGTCAAAATAGAACGAAAGGGTTGTAAAAGGGTTGTGTCCGTCGTGCAAAACAAGGAAAATGGTAAGATACACATGATATATTCTTCTCCTATACTTAATCGTTTCATAGACATTCGTGAAATTGAAGATACCTTGCAAATTATGATGTTAGCCATGTATGTCTACTTGGGTGGAGGCGTGGGGGGGCCTAATGAGCGATAAGGGGAGTAAATTGCTGTCAGGGTACCGGGAAGCATGGATGAAAGCATCGCGCACCAAAAAGACCCGGTTTAGGTGGTGGGGACTGGGGAACTGCGGCCGCGACGGGTGTAGGTGCCAATAGCGGGTTTGCTATAGATAATCAACCAAGCAGGATTAACGACATCAGTTCCATCTAACAAATGAACACGCACGTCGCCACTGGGCCCAAGCTGGTAATTCCTGTCGTGCTGGTGGAGGCGATGCGACGGAGACTGGTGCCGGTGCTGGTGCTAGTGACGGTGCGCCTGGGCCAGCGGTGATTGCTTTAGGCTTTCGTTTGTGAATGACCCGCCATCCTGGGCGGGCTTGAATGAGTTCTTCTGGGGGTGGCGCAAGCGCAGGTGCAGGAGTGCCTACTGGGTCGGGAGGCGCTTCTACGGCCTTGAGATGAATCCGTCCATAAGCGTCCCATGGATGAGAGGATAAAGCAAGGGCGACACAGACCTTCAGATTACTAGGCCGCCAATCTGGGGAATACTCGCCACCCGCTCCATGTTTCGATTTGACGGCCATCAATTCCGCTATCTCGCTGGATAATGATTGAGGACTGAGGAAACAATCACCCGTTCATTTTACGCACTATTGCAAGGCTCGTCGTTCATCTCTTAGTTTCCCTACTTCGGCTAGGAGTATACGGACTTCGCTTGCCAGGGCTTTGCTAAAGTCATTAATGTACCTACAGGATGGCAACACGATAACGTCAATTTTTGTGATGTAGAGATCGACTACCCAGAGACGTACTTTGGAGGCGGAGTGAACGTGTTTGTGTTTCTTGACGACATGTCAGTGTTGGAGTGGGATATCGCAACAGCCTTATGACTGCGTTCTCGTTGATATAAGGTTTGAGTGCAAGAAATTCTGGAACGAGGCAGACAGTCAGAGAACACGAGGCATTTAGCCTATTTTGGAAGGTTGTCAATCTGACATGACATTGACTTCCTGGTCCGAATCTCAGTGTCAGTAAGTGCGTTAAGTTCAAGCAACTTTATTTGGATCTGTGGTCACCGGTCACCAGTCCAAGATCAGATTAGGTTATGTACATGCACGTTCCTACCACTCGAGTCACTAGTGTCACTGGCGGTCCGCAGGCTCGCCTACTACAGAATGCTACCCTGGACATGATGTCATCCTGATTTATATGTCATATATACATGGCTACTTTAAAGTTTAGGCCTTAAGGTTTCCACTATTTCTGCCATGGTGGGACGTTCAGAAGGAATAGATTTCCAACAGCTCTGAAGGAGCTTCCAGGTCATATCATTCATTTCTGGCCTTTGTAGTCGAGCTGGGCGTTTTCCACCTGTGATTGGCAGGACGTTTTGGAAGTCATCAATGTCATAGAAGGGAATGGTATTAAAGAATATCTGTGCAGGTGATGAATCGGTCACTATCTGTGTAAGTTAAGGAATGGCTGAAACGCACCGCATAATAAAGGCAGCCGAACGCATAAACGTCGGTTTTCGTTTTGTCATCAGTTTCCATTGTTTTGTGGTTATTCCGTTCCTTGTGATAGTCGCACCCGTAAAAGCCACACGTAGTGCACATACCAAATAGCTCAGGTGCACCGAACCTTAAAGCAAACATTATTGCGGGTTGCGTCTCAGAGGCTTCAGAACGTCGAGATGTCCCAAAATCAGCGATCCGACAGTGGGAATCGTCGTCGAGGAGAATATTCCTCTGTGACGGGACGAGATGAGATGATTGGGAACGTCTGACATCCAATTACTCACTGTGTGTAAGTTGCCATGCACAATCCCTTCCGAATGAATGTACTGTACGCCCTCAGCGACCTCCAGCAGCTAACAATAATGAGTATTGTCACTTGACTGCTCTCGAAATAGTTATAATCTTACCCGCTTAAGTATATCGACCACAGCAGGTATCTGATTCCTTCTCCAATCACATAATGTTCCATTTGTCGCGAACCGCGATACGAGATATAGCTCTGAATCGTGTTTAAATAATCCCTCTAGAGGTAGGATAGAAGGGTGATTCGATTGATCGCCACCCTAGTGCTTCCCGACAGAAGTCTTGCCTGAGTTGACCCTTATCAAACAAATCAGTGCCATGACGAGGAACAAAACAGGCAATGAGCTGACTTGTTTACACCATTTGTTCACCACCTTCAGCACTACGTCTTTTCCTTTGTATTTGCCTATGAAATTACGACCAAGGCTTCCTATACCAATCTTTCCGAAACGTTCCTCGGTCTCAACATCAGGTAACAAACAAAGGCTTTGGTATGTCACTTGTTTTAGATATCAACTTAAACATCAAATTTCTGGCTTTCCGATTTTCATCTTGGGAGCCTGAAGTGGCCAGGCAATGGTTGCAGAGCAGCTAGATAGAGGAAAGGATATAGGTACAGGCGTAGCAGTAAAACTGGACTTCACGTACTTGGAGGATAAAATTGAGCAGTAATTCGACATCTGACGGAACTAGTTGAGAGATAATATTATCTGACTCTAAGTCAGATAGAGCCAACAGCTTGCGCATGTGATCAATGGTATGCTTGTTGGCCATTGGGCCACTGAGTGCATTTAGCTAGCGATTATGAGCAACAGGACATTGATGAATACTTTAGAAGTTCAAACCTCAGCCATGAGAGAAGTAATTAACGATTCAGGGCGAGACATGGGGCGAGGCATGGGGCGAGGCATTAGCATATGGCTCGCCACAATCTGCTCCATTGTTGGACGTCTGGATGGATCGGGGGACCAACAATCTTCTACCAGCTTCCAGATGTCGTCATCCATTCTTGGACTATCCGGACGATATGGTCGTATTCCGCTCGAGATGAGCTCAAGGATCTGAGATGGTTTTTTTCCTTCAAAAGGCATGGCGTCAAAGAATACCTGGATGGTCACCATCAAGTGTGCCAGATAGGTAAGCGGGACTTACCATATAATAAAGACGTCCATATGCATACACATCTGTCTGTGTCGTTTCCCTTTTGAACATGCCCATCAGCTCTGGGGCAGCGTAATTGATTGAATCGGTCATGGCGGATGACGATAGAGTGGATTTGATTTCTCGGGTCAATCCAAAATCAGTTATATAGGCAGTGGAATTCGGAATCAACGAGGACATTCACCTAGGAGACAAAATTATCGACTGCTAGTCGGGAAAATATCAAAGTACTTACTGCGCTTAAGCTGCCATGGACAATATTCTTCGAGTGAATATACTGAAGGCCCTGCGCTACGTCTAGCATCTAACGCGTATCAGCAAATCCCTTCTGCTGAGCACGGTAAACTTACTAATCTGTGCATATCATCTTTATCTGGCTGATGATTCCTCCTCCAATCAATTAATGTTTCGCTCTGCATATACGGTGATACAAGGAACAACCACGAATTCTCTTCATATATTCCTAAGAGACGATGGATGGACTCATGTGAGAGTGACCACCATGCTAAGGCTTTCTGATAGAAGTCCTTTGAGAGTGAACTTCTTGTAGACGCATCAGCTCTGTAAATCACGTGCAGCGTAACTGGCTGTCCTTCGTGTTCGCCTTTCAAGACACCACCCGTGTCAATTGCGCTGAGATCTGTCTTAACATCATAAACTTTCGGCAAGGGGTCTTTCTCAAACAGGCTTTTTAAGATCTCCGTGGCCTTATGGTTCGCGTCCACAATGCCATAATTCCCCAGGCTACCGTTCTGAAGCAGCTGAATTAGGGAAAGTAAATAACGAGAAAAACTTGGATGAAAATACGCACACAGATGAAATCGAAGAATGGTTGAACATCTGCAGCAGTCACTAACTCTGAAATAACATTCAGGTAATCTTGCGAATCCAATAGTTTACTCATAAAGCCAAGTGTAATCCGGTTTATTGCGTTCCGCGGAGATGACTAGTGTTTTTTTGTGATTAGTGGCAGTCCTTTAATGCGTTAGATGTTCGCACCGCAATTCTGAGGATTGCGAGTAATGATGGAAGAGGAGGTTCTGTTTGAATGATAAGGTCATCATTCTTGATCTGCAACACAACGTGTATTGTTAGCGATAAGTCAACGCCGAACTACGAATTCCGCACCTCATTTCCCTCTATCAATGACCTTATTCTATCGACCATACTATTGCTTGTAAGCAGATTCTGATTCCCATGTTGATCCCCTGCCAACGTAGTTATCTCATTATGGATTGATCCCTCCCGTTCCGAGCAAACAAGTTTGTAGACGATTTCATTTACAATGTCTGATGCCACCCTCTGTTTGAATTCAAACGAATTTTGGAACACTGCTTGTAGGATCAATACGAGGTTGACGAAGTATTGGAGACAACGAATAAGCTCCTGCCTGTCGAGGAGTTCAAAACAGCTGCTGGAAGAAAAGTAAAAGATGTATACCGTCCTTGATGCACGTCCTGCTGTCCCGTATCCCCTACCCTAAATGTTGTATCACGTTGCCGCCATTAGCTGCGATGCATAATATTATCTCGCGATCACCTACGTAGTACTGGAATTGCTTGGAGGATCGTGATCCTTCCTGATAGACTTCATCTGGCGGCAGAATGCCTCGCTGAGAAGGAACTGTCAAACACAGTGAATCCAAAAATACATTCGGGATACACTCTTATGCATACCTCGTTTAAACCTCGGATATTCCAGATGGTCACGACGTGTTTGTGTATTGTACAAAGATGCTTTTCGAGGTCAACATCCGAACAGTGCTCGCCGGGTGCTATCACATTCCATACTGTGAATTATTTGTCAAGTATCGAGAGAAAACTACCATGAGGAGACTTACTTTTTTCCCCTACTCTGGTAATACAATGTCAATTACGTTAACAAACATCCTGTTCTATACAGGGAGCCTACTTTATTGACGCGGTGACCTTGATCTGTTTATCAACACGTTGCGCGGCAGCTAAAGCAATTTGCGCCGAATGTGACATATCTTCACCTAATCTCGCCTGCTGGTTGCTCTTGCTAGTCCCGTTGAAGAGGGAGCTCAGAATGCGCTCGAACCTACTCGACGAATCTAGAATCCCGATGCCTATACCTTTCACCGTGATGTCGACTAGTTTTTGTAAAGTTTCAGGCTGCGATGCTACACGGCTAAATCAACGCGACGAAGGAATGAACGAGGTAGACATACTTGCAACGAATGTGTATCGTTTCTGGCCTGCGACGTTCTTGGTTAATGCATCTAGTAATTTACCATATCTTGTCCTTATTCTGTCTCGGCCAATTTCTGACTACTCTTGCCATTCTGCGTGCCCTGCTCGCCAAGCCTGTTTTCGAACACATCCAATTTTGTAAACACGACAATTATCGGCACTTTTGTAATCATGACTCTTGATTCAGAACAAATATCGTGGATAGCTACCTTTGCGATTAAACTTGAAGATCTTTTTGTCAAATGTGATGATTGGGTCACCTGAGGACGGTGTAGGGACGCAAAACCTGCAAAGTAACATAAATTGGAGTGATTGTTCCACAATATCAACGATCTCACCAAATAGCATGAAGCCTTTCAGCAACTACTTTCTTCTGATTCCACTCTTCAAGAGCTTTCTTCAAGATACGAGATTTCTCTAGATCAAGATCGCGGATGTCTAGACGTTCGTTGTCCGATTGGACGATTTCTTGAATCTTATCAAGCACGCCTGCCTGATCGCAAGAGATGTCCTACGTGTCGCTTAGCTGTCGAAGCCTGATAACTAAGTCAGAGAATATACCTCAAGAGAAGTCTTGAATACAGCGTCGATAAGCGACAACTTCCCTGGTTCACCCTGTGAAACATCCAATGAAGATAACACGCATATACAGTGGGGACAGCAATAAGGCTTACTCGACCAGTGACAAGGACTCTGAACCTGCAAGACGCTCAGCCCGAAGCTTATGACGATTCAAATCAATGTCACCTGGGGCATTCCTCAGCATTGAAGTCTGTAGGGGTCATCTCCGCCGAGCCGACAAACAACCGAGAAAACAGAAGGGTCCAAGGCGACTTCGTGGTGAGAGGCGAGAAGTAGCTTAGGCGCCCAGCTCTGTTTCAAGATGAATGCCCGAAGAATACACGGTTGTCAATCAAATTTGTGATAGTCATTGACGCAACTGGTCATCAGACGGGATGTGACAAACTCGATGGGAAATCATTGGGATTGGCCAGAAAAGTATACTTCTTCCAGAAGTAGAGTAGAATATCCCGTGATGTACAAAAGATTGATGCAGCTTCAGAGTTCAGACTAGCGAACCACGTTGCAATGCATATTGATTGCGTGAAAGTTTCTCAGGCCGCAGTTCCATAGGGATTCGTCAACCCACACCGGTTGCAGATACGTAGTGACGGGTTTGGTTTTCTCAACGGGGCGGGAAGTATCCAGTTTACTTTCCTAATGTGGAAGGTCTGATCTGACCGTGACATTGTCACTGAGTCTGAATCGCATTACTCGGACCAGTGCTTCGCTCTTTCATCTCAACTGCAAGGCTCGTCGTTCATCTCTTAGTTTCCCTACTTCGGCTAGGAGTATATGGACTTCGCTTGCCAGGGCCTTGCTAAAGTCATTAATGTACCTACAGGATGGCAACACGATAACGTCAATTTTCGTGATGTATAGATCGACTGCCCGGAGACGTACTTTGGAGGCGGAGTGAACGTGTTTGGATTTCTCGACGACATGGCCCGTCAGTGTTGGGGTGGTATATCGCAACAGCCTAAGAACAGCAGCCTCTAGACAGAGGGTTCCGTTCAGTATCGGAACATGTTCAAGTTGATTGTCGTTGCCTGGATGCCGCTGGAAAACCCTTACCCGAAGAAATGGTATCTGTGACAGTATTCAATGATCAGTACAACGCGGCACGCCAGAACATCTCCGTTTACTGTGAGCACCTTTTGTTTCAAAAGGGCGTCTCGCTAATGATCCTTCAGGCTACTCCGCGTACGAAAGGGCTTGTACACCGAAAAGTAGACCAAACGTTGAAGATATCAAGCTAGTCAGGACACCAACCGTAAAACATCATGGAACAGTTTTCTGATGTCAATTCGAGACATGAGGGCCGTCTTAACGACGATGCAAAGAGTGCGCTAACTGGAACACTTTCTTTGAACTGCTCTAACTACTTGCCAACAACGCACCTACGTTCAGATTCTAAGGCACAACGTTGAGCTGCGGGTAAAGATATATGAGGCAGTGGTGCATATATCACGCCATTCTCTGATTGGACATACCTTCATTATCGCGGAACCTGTCAGGTCATGGTTGCGGTCTGGTGTTTCTCAGGACTCCGATTCGGCGATACAGCATACTAGGCATGTTTTCCCATAAGCCGTACCAAGTAGTGATTGCGGTACATGAACTGGTGGACTAATCATAGAATAGCGCTCCGTAGAAATGTATTCAATGCTACATACGTAGCTACCTCATAATTGGACTAGAGAACAACAAAAATCGTGGTTTCAAATAATGACCAAGGGACCAACATATCAAGATCTGGACTGCGCAAATGAAGTTAAAGTCGTCACTATTTGTTCCATCGTCGGACGTTCAGAAGGACGGGCTTTCCAACAGTCCTGGATCAGATTCCATGTATTATCTTCCATTCTTGGATGTTCTAAGCGGTCCGGGCGTTTTCCACTTGTAATGAATCTCATGATCTGGAGATTGGTTTTCCCAGAAAAAAGAAAGGTATCGAAGAATATCTGTTTACCCCATCGCTGAATGAGTCAATAATTTAAAGGAGACTGGAAACGCACTTCGTAATAAAGACAACCAAATGCATACACGTCCATTTTCATCGTTTTACTTCTATGTGTATTTGAGCCTTCGTCGCATCCGCCGCATCCCAGCAAACCACAGTTGGCGCAGATGCCAAATAGTTCCGGTGCAGCCGAACGGACCGCAAATGTTGTAGTGGATTGTGTAACAGTAGATTCAGAATGCCGAGTTGATCCAAAATCAATGATTTGAACGTGTAATCCGGAGTCAAGGAGCACATTCCCCTGATAACCAACAGGATGAGTTGTTTGGAAAAATAAGGCTGTATCAGATAGCTACGCCGTGTAGATCACCATGCACAATACCTCCCGAATGCAAATAACGAACACCCTCAGCTACCTCCATTATCTAACCGATATCAGCCAATTTCTTCTACCATTCTAACAAGAAAGGGAATCTTACCAGCCTGTGTATATTAGCCACATCTGGCCCTTGCCTTTTTCTCCACTGATGAATTGTTCCGTTTTCCATGTAAGGCGAGACAAAGTATAAAGCCAATTTGTCCTCAAATACGCCCAATAGAGGAAGGATAAAGCGATGCGAAAGGGATCGCCACGCCAGGGCTTCCTGGACCAAGTGTTTGATAAGAGAATCCTTCAATACCAAATCAATCACTATTATCCCAATAAAAAGAAGGCAATGGGATGCACGAACGTCTTTACGACCCCCATCCGCTAGCTTCAGCGCTACTGACTGCCCGTTGTATTCACCTCGGAAAACACGTCCAAAGCCGCTTACACCGATTGCCCCAAGGTACGGCTCAGCCTTCACACCAGTAATAAACAGAGACTTCGGGATGACAGTTATTGTTGACAACAACTTGAACATCAACTTTCTGGCTTTCCAATTTGCATTGCTGGTGCCTGAATTGGAAAGCATATGGTTGCGGAGTAGCTAGATGAGGGAAAGCATGGATACAGACATTCTAGCTCAAGCAAACTTGTACGTACATGGAGTATGAAATCAAGCAGTAGCTCA
This sequence comes from Amanita rubescens, assembly GCA_015039365.1. Classification (NCBI taxonomy): domain Eukaryota; kingdom Fungi; phylum Basidiomycota; class Agaricomycetes; order Agaricales; family Amanitaceae; genus Amanita; species Amanita rubescens. Next base: position 367,659 of record WION01000001.1, read on the forward strand.
ACATCTGGCACGGTCGTCAATTGGGAGGTAATACTATCAAATTCAGATAGATCCAACAGCTGGCGCATGAGACGAAGAGTATACTGATTGTCCATTGAACCGCCAAGCCCCTTTAACTGGTGTTTATTAGTGAAAACTCATTGACGACTTGAAAGCACATACCTCACTTATGAGGGCGGTAAGTGGCGAATCGGGGTTGGGCATATGGGAATCCACAATCTTCTCCATTGTTGGACGTTTAGACGGATCGCAGGACCAACATTGCTCTACGAGGTCCCAAGTGTCATCATCCATCTTTGGATCGGGAAGACGACTTGGTTGTTTTCTTCTCAAGAATAGAAGGAGGAATTGATTTTGCTGTACCCCCTGAAAAGTAATGACGCCAAAGAATACCTGGATGGGTTACCACTTTCAGGAACGCCAGGTGCTTTAGGGAAATTTACCGTATAATAAAGACATCCATATGCATACACATCAGTCTGAGTCGTTTTGCCTTTCCTTTGCCCAGGACATCCGTCGCACTCCAACCTCCAACATGTGGTACACAGACCTACAAGCTCTGGGGCAGCATAGTTGATCGAATATGCCATGGCAGATGGCGATAGAGTGGATTCAATATGCCGAGTTAACCCAAAATCAGTAATTTGACAGCGGAATTCAGAATCGAGGAGCACATTCGCCTGAAAGATGACGAAGGTATACATAAATCAAAGTGTATGACACTAGAATACTTACAGCGCTTAAGTCGCCATGCACAATACCCTCAGAGTGAATATACTCAAGGCCTCGTGCTACCTCTATCATCTAATGTACTTTAGCAAATCTATTCTGCTGCATTATACATGAATCTTACCTTACTGCGTATCTGAATTTCACCTGGCCATTGTTTTTTCCTCCATTCAATCAATGTTCCATTCGTCATATACGGTGATACGAGGAATAGATGTGAGTTCTCTTCATGTATTCCTAAGAGAGGCGAAATAAACTGGTGCGAGAGCGACCACCATGAAAGGGCTTCTCGACAAAAGTCTTTTCGGAGCGAATTCGAGTCCTTGTAAACAGATCAGCGTCAGAAGGATGAAGATAAATAGTGCTGACTGACTTCGCTATTACGAGCCTTGTATAAGACTTTTAGCGCAACTGGCCGTCCGTGATGTTCGCCTTTGTACACACTGCCAAAGCCTCCGGCACCTTGAACTGAGCTAAGATCTGACTTGACATCACTAATAAACAGAGTTTTCGGCAATACATCTTTCTTAGATAGCTTATCCACCAGCCTCCTGGCCTTTCGGTTTGCATCTTGAATGCCACGATTCTCCAGGCTTCCATTGCGCAGTAGCTAGATTGAGATAAGGACATTGGACGCGCAAGATAGGTAGAAACTCTACGCACACAAAGGATGAAATCAAGTATTAGCTCAATGTCTGAAGCAGCTTCTAATGCTGAAATAGTAGTGAGATAATCTGGCGAATCCAATAGTTTACCCATAAGACCAAGGGTAAATTGGTTTATGGCATTCTGTGGAGATGTCTAGCAAAAATTTAAACATTATCGGTGGTCCTCTGAACCCTCACAGATGTTCACCTCAAATCTGAGGATCGCAAGTAATGATGGGAGGAGTCTTGTTTGAGCGAGTGGCGTATCAGTCTTCTTGGTCTACAGTGCAGCAAGTAATTAGAGTAAATCGACGCCAAGACATGAATTTCGCACTTCGGTTTCCTTTATCAGTGACTCAATTTTATCCATCATCATATCGCTTTTAGGCAAATCATGATCCCCGACAAATGCAATTATTGCGTTATGAATTGATTCCTTCCGTTCCGAGCAAATAAACTCGTAGATGATTCCATTTACGTCATCTGGCGTCATTTTTCCTCTATCTTCAAGCGAAATTTGGAACACTGCTTGTAGGATCAATATGATATCCACTACGTATCCCATGATGCAACGAATATGGTCTGGCCTGTTGAGAAGTTCAAAACATCTGCCAGAATAACAAACGGCATATGCTCACCGCCCTTGATAAACATCTTTCGTCCACTCGCTTGCTACCCTGGATGCCTTGATCACATCACGATGTCTTACAACAGCCGTTAGTTGTACTACGCATCAATCCCAAATCCACCTACGTAGTACTGGTATTGGAAAGATTGAGATCATTCACGACGGCAGTCGTTTGACAGTAGAATGCATCACTGAGGAGAAACTACTCGGACGCGATGAATTCAAATACACGTTCGAGATACCCTGCTGTACGTACCTCGTTTAAACTCCGAATATCCCATATAGTAACAATGCCTCGATGTATCTTGGATATACACTTTTGAAGGCTAACGCCAGATGTTATTGCACGCCCATACTCTGTTAGTGGATGTAAGAACACGGAACGTTGACAGTAACTACGTATCCACTTTACTTTCTTTTACAGCTCTGAAAGGAAAAGTTAAGTCTAACTTTATTCATTTTTCTTTTCATTCCGATGCTTACTTTATTGATGCGGTGATCTTGTTTGGTATATTAACACCTTGGGCCGCAGCTAAAAAAATCTGGCCTAAATCCCATGAATCGTTATGCGATCTTGTACGTAGAAGTTTCTCGCTAGTCTTATAAGTATTGAATATATGGTTCTTCAAGCGCACAAGCCCCATCCGCGGACTTGAAATATTGGTTTCTACACTTCGCATCGTGATATTCACCAATCGATGCAAAGTTTCACACAGCGATACTGGATGAAGATGTTAGTTTATATGGAGGAACGTGACATAAACGTACCAGATACCAGAGCGTATTGTGCCTGATCCAAGTCGTTCTTAGTCGCATTCTCGAATGCTTTGCCATATCGTTCCTTGAATTTTTTCTCAGCCAACGTTTGTATTTTTCCTTGCTCTGTTCCCGCATTGTTGAGACTGGCTATGAATAGATCAAACTTTGTGCATATGACGATTATTGGTACTACGATCACGATAAGTCCAGAAATGCAATTGGATAAGCAGGTGGTTGCCTTTGTTTCGATTCAGCTTGAAAATTCTTTCATCGCCTTCTTCGAGTATTTTGCCATCGTCAGGAGGCACGGTAATACACAACCTGCAAAATAGCACGTGTTAGAGCAATTCCATTCGCGACACTACGAGCGCACCAAATCGCGTAGAGCCTCTCGGAAAGAGACTCCTTCTGACTCCGCTCTTCGATAAATTGCTTTAAGACATCGAATTTCTCCACGCTTTCTGGATCGTAACGTTGGAAAACATGAAGAATAAGATGTTTATTATGCGGTGAGGTGATTCCTTCGTTGATATCGGCTGCATCGCCTCGATCGCGTTGAACATCCTAAACCTTATTGAGCGATTAAAGAACAGTCATAACAGAAGATATACCGCTAAAGAAGTCCCAAATACAGCGCCGATGAGAGTCGATGTCCCCGTTCCGGGCTGTTGAGAGTGAAGGACGTCTGGATTGCTCGTGTGGGAAAGGTGGTAAGTCTTACTTTGCCAACGATAAGAATCCGGAACCTGTGATGTGTGAATTAGCTTGATGTCATTGATTGGTTGAACTTCCGTCACCTTGGACATTCCTCGGAATCCAGGTCCATAAGAGTTACAAGCGTTGTCTCGTTGGAACCGACAGATGGCTGCAAGATGTACACGTTCTATGGTGAGAAGAACTTTGAGCGTCTAAACACGGACCTAACGAACCGGCTTGCATATTGAGAGTTTTGAACAGCGTCACTGATTGTTACCAGATTTATTGGTAAGTACATGAGCGTGATGTGAACGTGCCGAATCAGAGGTAGTGAGCGAGTATTATTAGAAACGCTATTTTTATCATTTGAGGCTGCTACTCATTCTTTGCGGCCGATAGACCAGTCTCTGCGCAACGTCACGTAGACGAAATTCGGGGCCGGTCCTGGAGTGAGATGACTGAATCGACTTTAGCGCCGACGAGACAATAGAGGCGCTACCACCATCTGGTCGACGCGAGATCACCGTCGTGTTGAACTTGAAAGCCGGGAGAGATTCCAGCAGATTCCAGCCCACGCGCAGACTTGCAGTAGTAGGATAAATAGAGATCGAGGCAGTCGGGGGTGGGGGTTCCTGAGCGTAGGTCTAAATGACGTGGAGATGCCATGAGAGGCAACCACTCCATCTAAGCGTATCTGTTCAATGGTTCGTCTGGATTAACGTCTGGATTAACGTGCGGAGGGGGACGGGCAGCGGGACTAGATTAAGGCGTGACAGCACTATTGTGGACAAGGGGTTCAGTGGGGCCGACAGAGGGTATATCGCACAATTTGTTTAGGAAATCCGTGGACCGTTAGGTGGTGACGAGAAGAAAAGGGATTTGGGGGAGAGGTGAGAGCGGATTAGTGGTGGTGAACCGTTGACAGAAGCGTAAGGCAGCCGCATCCGCACGGAAAATGGCTGAAAACGACTCGGATCGGCAGTGGTGACATTTTTCACACAAAAAACTATCCTAACAATGTTAGTAACATATATAGTAACCTGTTAATAACAGAACGTTACAAATTGTTGTTAGAATTGGGTTTGGAAGGGTCCAACGCATAGACTGTTAATAATTGCTGGGAGGAATTGCTCGGGAATTATTCACCGAGCCCTGATGCCAACCACGTGGCACGAGGCTCAGCCTGGCGTGCCAACAATAGCCTGTCAGATTATGGGTCGAGATTCCAACCGAAAACCCAGGAGAGTCGAGTTGAAATTGGTATCCAAGATTCGCTGCCCAGATCTTTGTTTATTACCAACGTCAAGGCAGATCTTTCCTCCAGTGCCATTGGTCGGGGTGGCTTTGGCAATGTTTTCAAAGGCGAATACAGGTTGCGCTGATAGCGCTTCACAGCGGCAAAGACAGGTTAGTGCCTTGTTATTCTTTTCTCTCGATAATACTGACCTGTTCTGGAAGAATTTATTCAGGAAAAGCTTCCGTTGCAAGGGTATAGCACTAGACCACTACTATATCTCACCCTATATAGTATGAATCGAATAACGGTTATCTCAGGTAGCACACCATCTCAAGTTGTGTCACTAGGTCATCAATCGAAGGTCTGTCCTCCGGTTCCTTAGCCCAGCACCGGCAAAGAATCTTCCATATTTCATCGTCCAACCCACGTTCAATGACACGCTCGTCTACCGAACGCTTCGGTAACTCATCCTTCTCCATCTTCCTGAATATCACCTGAGGGTTTTTCTTGATATGACTAAATGGCATTTCGTGTGTAAACAGCTAAGAGCGGATTTCAGTATCCCAATGCCGGATACAAGTCAAATTCGAACTAACCTCCAAGATAGTCATGCCGAAGCTATAGACATCACCCTTGGTCGAGACGAGACCTCCTTCACCCCACATCTCAGGGGCACACCATCTACAACCATCCGTTGCACCTGTAGTTTGGGTGATCAGGTTCCCCTCAAGCTATATAACCGAGATTTAGCAATGCATATAACTTTAGATCGAGGATAGCTTGCCTTGGCAAGCGCAAAGTCCGTAATTAGTGGTTGACCTTCATCTCCGATAACCACGTTTTCCTGATCGTGATAAAATCAGCGCTCCTGTATCGACTGTCTGTACAATGGATACGAACCCCTCTCAAATTTCCGTGGATGATAGACATAGAGTGGAGGACTTTAATCCCTGATGCTATGCCGAGGATCTATGATAGGACAATTAAGATTTTAGCGCGGGAACCGGGGGAAACAACGCACGAGCTTTCTGTAGTCGACCTCCGTGTCATGCTTCTTGACATACGCCAGCGCGCTTCCATTATCCATCCAGGGGCTAACCAAAGCACTAGCGCAACATTAACATGGTGGACAATACATAACAGCATCGGAAAGTGCTCACAGGCGAAGGCCATCAGGGGTGCAGAAACCATAAAATGGGATAATATGTTTTCCCTGGTCTATTTCATGTATCTTCGCCCACAGCTCAACTTCACGCCTAATCCTCTGACGATACGTGAGTCATAACAAGAAATCAGTGACAGAACGGGCGGACCTGTATGGATCTCTCATCCTTCGAATTGACGGAACGGATAACCTTGATCCTCACATCCTCACTCTGGAGGAATCTTCCCTTGTACACATCAGCGTTCCTATTGCCCATGGTGGGCGCCTCCCCCAACCATTCGACCTCTCCAGAGTCTAGCTGGCACTTGGGCGGCAACAACTTGGACAACCGAAGAAGACTATACAGGTTCTTTGCCATCCGCTTGCGTTCTTCTTCTGACACGATTTGGTGTTCCGCCAAGCCCTGATCTCAAGTTAAGTAGAGCAAACTACCGCATGCACCATTGACGTACTCCTTGCATCATCATTGAAATTGTTCGTATGTCATTTTGATTGTCGCTAGGCCCGTTCTCTGTCACTCGCTGCACGAAATTGGGAGCGGCAAACTCTTCCATAACAGCTTTACGGTCAGCATAAAGACTCTCTTGGAGACCTCTATGCCACATCTCGTCTTCCTTTTGCCGTGCCAGCGTTTCCATATGAGCCGCAAGCTGAAAGACAGTTAGAGACTTATTCCCTTATACACAGAATGCTTACCATGAAGGTAGTAAGACAGTCCGACAGCCGTGTGTTGCAACCGTTGATTTGTGCCTCGAACAAGCCTTGATTGACCAACATGTAGAACCAACTCTTCTCGGACCATTTCCGCATCATATCCCTGACCTGTACAAGACATCTTCAAGCCATTAGCTTCATAGAATCCATGGGGAAATGACGAGACAACTGACTCAAAAACGTCAGTCCGATATTGGACCGTTGAATTAGGGAGAGGTTTCTTCTCGTATTGCTTTAAAGATCTATACAGGTGTTGACATCTTTGAGCCAAATGACGAGCAGCATTCCTGCGGAAAGAGTTGGATAAGAATTTCGCCGAGAATAGAGAGAGAGATAAGACACACACTTGTTTTGTGGAACGGTGTCGCATAGAATGACAACGGCAGCGAGAACGTCCGCAACAGCCCCCATGCCCGGAATTGGCACCACAGCAGCGGTAATTTGAACAACTGGCTTGGCAAAGGCGGAGAAGATGGCACCCATGTCGGATATAAAATGCGGGGTATTGAGAGGCGGTATCAAGACCAGCAGGGTTATTATATATATGCTGCATGGCAGTGGTCTGTGATAGGCGCGTGGGCCATAGCCCCGTACCAAGTACCACAACTATGTGAAGAATGAGCGCATGAGCAATCGAAAAGTAGTTTGTCACACTGCGGTGTCACAGCCACTTAATTTACCACTAGCAGACACATTGGACCTCGTAGCCGATGCAGAGCCTCCTCATCGTACGCACGAGATAATGACTGTGCCGTGAATAACACGTTCCTGAACCCACTTTTCTCACTATCATCCTGACACTGCGCGCGAGTTTACTGTCTATTGCTTGCTTTCTACTCTTATTACACTTGGTTCTAAAACGTTCAATGTTCATGCGACGCAATGAGCATCTCAAGGCGTAGATCGGCTTCTTGCCAGGCAAACTTTAGAGTTGCGTCAGAAGCTCGTCAATCGAAGGCCTGCCCTGCGGATCCCGGGACCAGCATACACAGAGAAGCTCCCACATTCTGTCATCCAACCCACGTTCAAAGGCAAGCGCGTCTTGGGGGCGATCAGGGAGTCCATCGTTCTCCAACTTCTTCGTAACCACCTGGGGGAGGTTTTCAGCGTCGTCGTAGGGCATCTTGTGCGTGAATAACTAAACAACGTTCAACGTCCCATTACAAACCGCAAAGAAGTCGAGCTTACTTCCAGAATGGTCATACCAAAGCTGTAGATATCAATGTTTGTCGACACGGTGCTATTCTTTAGCCACATCTCCGGCGCACACCATCTATAACCATCCTGCGTGCCAGTGAATCGGGTAACGACATTACCTTCAAGCTATAAGGGTATGGTTTAGAAAATAGATGCGGCCTAAGGAGGTTATGACGTACCTTGGCAAGCGCAAAGTCCGTAATCAGCGGCTGGCCCGCGTTTCCGATGAGCACTTTTTCCTTGTAAAGATATGAGTAATCTGATAGTGAGCGTTATAATCAACAAAAGACCCACTCCTCTCAGATTCCCATGGATGACAGGGGGGTTCATTGAGTGGAGAACTTTCAACCCTTCGGCTATGCCAAGGATCTGCGATGGCACAATCAATACTTCGCCATAGAAACTGAACGTAGCAACATACAAGCTTCTTATAGTCGATAAGCCTGTCATGATTCTTGACGTATGCTGTCGCGTTTCCGTTATCTATCCACGGGCTAACTAACAGACTAGTATATTGTTAAACGGGAGGAGTGCATGACTATACCGAACATTACTCACAGCCGGAGGCCATCGGGCGAATAGAAACCATAAAAGGGTATGATATGCCTTCCCTGATCTATTCTATGTATCTCTGCCCACAGTCCAGCCTCACGCCTGATCCTCTGGATGCATGTGAGTTACGGACAAGGATCCTGCCAAGACGGCGTACCTCTACATTCTTCTCATCCCTCATATTGACAAAGCGGATGACCTTGATCTTCACGTCTTCACTGCCGAGAAACCTTCCCTTGTACACGTCTATATTATTGGTGCTTATTGTGGGTATGTCGTCCGACCATTCGACTTCTCCAGAGCTGAGCTGGCACTGGGGTGGAAGTTGTTTGGACAACCGAAGTAAGTCGTACAGATTCTTGATCATATGATTGCGTTCATCTTCTGGCATGATCTGGCGTTCTGCTAACCCCTGATCACAAGTGTTTAGTAGTTTAGAACTTCAGGCGTGCAATGGACTCACTTGTTGCATCGTCATTAAGATCGTCCTTGTGTCATTCCGGCTCTCTATAAGCCTAGCCTCCATTGCCTGCTGCACGAAGTTGACATCGGAAAGCTGTTTCATAAGAGCTTTGTGGTCAGCATCGTGGCTTTCTTTCAAGTTCATTCGCCATCTTTCGCTTTCATTTTGGTATGCCAGTGATTCCATTTGACCAGCAGTCTGAAAGATTCCTCAGCGACAGGTCTCTCTTTGACATAGGGTGCTCACCATGAAGAGTGTGAAGCATTGAGATAGGTCAGCTTCGCAATCGTCGAATTCGACCTCGAATTCGCCTTGATGTACTAACATATAAAGCCAGTTTTTTTTAGACCATTTCTCCATCATTTTCTTGACATTTTCTAGACAGCTACAATCCATTAATGGAATCCTTCATTGGAAAACAGACAACTAACGTGAACACTTTAGTCCGGTATTGAACCGTCGGATCAGGGAGAAACCTATTTTCGTACTGCTTCAGCTCAGTACACAACTGCTCGCATTTCTGAGCCAAGCGACGAGCGGCGTTCCTGTAGATGTTGCAGTTAGAGAGCAGTTTCACCCAGAGAGGGACGGCACGTACTTGTTTTGGGGGACGCAGTCACAAAGGGCGATGATAGCACCTAAAAGATCACCAGCAGCCCCCAGGCCTGGAATGGCCACGGAAGCCCCAGTGGACCCTGACCTAACAAAGGCTGAAAACAGGACCCGCAAGAAATGCATGGCAAGTCTGGAATTTAGAGGCAGGGTTGGACGTGAATATCGCGTGCGACCAGCTCTTATAAGGTCCAACCTCCTGCATCGCACTGGTCCATGATTGGCCTAGAGCAGGTTCCGCACAGCTTCCTTTGTTATGTTATGAGTGCCATTGTCTTTCACTACAGCATTTGAGGGGTAATCGGTTCACCCGCCCAACGTGTGTGGAGGACGTGGGCATAAGGTGTATGCGGAACAGGAGTTGGCGAGCTTCAGAGGAGAAATTGGCCAGAGTTGCCGTATTATATTTGGCCTCTAAGCCGTCGTCTTTGATGGATTTCCACCATCGTCGAACGTTGAACGTTGAACAATCTTGTCAGCGGTTTCAACGGAATGAGGCTAGCGGAAGAGAGCAAGACATGTTTGTCACCGTCACCGTGACGCGCATCCACTACGCGCCGTACCCACCACCACTTTGACAGGAACAATAATCGGCACGGCATCAGTCAAAGTTTAATTCGGGATGCAGGTGCGTAGTCCAGCTGACTTCTACGGCTGTGTCTCACTCCGGTGGTCCTACCTCTAAATGTCAGTTAAGTGTGCCAATTCAATCAACCTCATTACTTACATTGTCCATGCAAAGGATCCAAATGAAGTTATAAGCTGTATAGCGGCGCAGTTCTTGCCATTTTCAGAACGACAAGAATAACCTGGCGGTTGTCGGTGATCTCCGCGTCCAGTTGGCGACTCCACGCGCATATTCATGCTCGATTCTTATTGCGATTGGTTGATCGAAGCCTGGCGCGTCTAACAGAAGAAGTCTGCGTCGTATAAGCTCTGGACAATTTCAACTATGTTTGATGGATCGAAGACGGGATCAACAACAAGATCATTGTATCTGGCTATCCCAACCAAGACGCGGCAGTCTCAGAATCGAAAATAAAGGGAGGTTGTGAGAAAACACAGGATGTTTATGCGGTAAGTAAATAGAAGCCATAAACTTTCAGTATACCGATGTTTCAACGGCAGGTTCTCGATTGTGTATGGTTCTCGAGTATGCAGGGTTCCTATCACTCGCCCAGACCCTCAATAATGGTTGATTTGCCCTATCTCTTGTGCGCTTTTACGCTACGGTAATTGTAATCAAGCTGTGGCGAAATTGACCGCGTGTTCCCGAGTTGGACTGCGTAGTAGTGTGTTAGGAGCATGTGAGCCGGGCAACATTATAGTATACCACTTGCAGGGTAACCGGTGCTGTGGGCGCGAATCCTCAGATGTGCTGATCGTATCGATCAATATAGTGCTCAGCGATTTGCAGTCTGATCCGGATTCCACAGCTACATTGTGGTACATGGCCGCGGACAACATTGATGTTAACAACTTTTCTTGTGTCAGTTCAGATTACATACTCACCATCAATCCAGTACAGTGCGGGCGCTCAAGCTGGTTTGAACATTATTCTCACCACCTGTCATGGATCCCCCCTCTCAGATAACATTGCCGTCTGTCCGTCCCTCCGGGGCGGACCTTAGGCCAACGACAGAGCTACTTGGTGAAGAGTGTCCAAGGTGAGATTGATATTAATTCAAGCGATCGGTAAAATCCCAACATGCATTCCAGATTCCGGATCCTCATCGTTGGTCGAGTAAGATTTGTCGTCTTCCAAATCGCGTTTAGTTCATGGGATGTCATTTGACAGTCAGGCACGGGGAAATCCTCACTTATCAACGCTATATTCAAGGCCTCACTCGCGGTACGCGGTCTAATACCGATATTCTTCCACTGCTCAATAGTGTTTAGGAGGTCCGACATGATGAAGCTGGCAGGGCCGATATCGACAAAGGAATCACCTCACCTCACAATGAACATTTGATTATACATGATTCCGAAGGTTATGAGCCAGGAAACGAAGAGAAGTTCCGTGTCTTGGAGAGATTTATCGCTGAGAGAAGTCAGAAGGATGCCATCGCTGAGAGGCTTCACGCGATTTGGTGCGCACATGGATGACGCGAATTCAATACCTCTCATTTCATGTTGTTTCACAGGTTGTGCGTCACTGTACCTTACGCTGGTAATCGGATGTTCGAAGAAGGCGACGAGAAGATTTTCAAGCTGAATCGAAACAAAGGCAAATACCCGCAATTTCAAAACCGGTTTCTGACTCGCTAACCAACAATAGTACCAATAATCGTCGTCTTTACAAAACTTGACTTGCTCGTAGCGAGTCTCGACAAGTCGGGCGTAAGGAGAGGAGAAAACAGCCTAGAGCTGGCAGAAAAAGACTTCAAGGAAAAATATAGTCAAATATTCGAGAGATCAACAACCAAGAATGCGGGGGGTCACATACCATACGCTCTCGTCGCGAGTACGTTTGTATATCGATGTTACCTTTTCCTTACTGAAATCTTCATGAAGCGTCCCTTCCCGAAACGTTGCAGCATCTGGTCGATATCACGATGACAAGTATACGCGTCGAGACACCGGGTCCAGCCAAAGGGCTCGCGCGCGTTAAGGGATTTTTCAATAAATCTGCCGATAACAACCGGCTGACAAGGATTGATGAAGACGTGTTAGATTCGGCGCAAATTGCCTTGGCAACTGCACAGCGCGTTGACATGCCGGCCAAGATTATTGCATCGGTAAAGTAAGTAGCCCGTCAGCAACGGATAAATCTGACATCTGACATTATTACAGAGTGGGAAAAAAGAGTAAGTCGAACCCGCAACTCCGTTTTGACGTTCTGCGTTCTTACGTCTATCAGAATATTGGAGAGCAATAGCATCTGGCTTATACTTTCTCGGTGTCAGCCTTGACAAGTGCTTATATGCCATACATAAAGACATCACCACGATTTGGAATATCCGAGGTTTGGATGAGGTATGTACAGGAATTGGTATCGAGTCTATTCATCTTCACAATTGCAGTTCCTTGATAGCGAGCCATTCCGTCGCCGAATGATGACTATCGTTGAGGATCTTACTCATCAAAACCCGAGGAATCCTGATAACATGTGTGTGGAATTGGGGATATTGACGAATATCACAGCTAATGCCCATTGCAAGACAAAGCAAAATAACGATAGCATCGGCGGCGGCGGGCCTAGCAAAGAACGTGTGGGCGAGCGGTGTTTACCAAAAATTGTGAGTATGCCTTGCTTTTTATATAAGCAGACATGTTGAGCTTCTCAAAAGGCCTGAGCATGTTCGTTGTCTCATGGGATATGTAGTGGACCTTACACTCATCCTACAAGCCGTGTTCCAAGTTTCACTTCAGGATCGGCTTGAAGGAAAAGTCACACAAGACCGCGTCAACGAAATCATCTACGAGTTTCATTGTTCAGACAAGAAGAAACGTATTCATGATGCAATTCGGTCATTCGTTGTTGCTCAACACCCTTTTGCGAAGGACAACGTGGTGAACAGGATCGAGTCTTTGATAAAGGATAACGAGGTCTGCAGCTCAAACCTCACCGTCAACCCATTGCTAACCATACATCCCCCGTGTTCCATTACAGATGACAAGGGACGATATTCAATTTAATGACAAGAGGCCACACCTTCCATCATTGCTTACCATCCTTAGATTCGAGGTTTGGCGTCTTCTGGGCCATCAATGATCTATCGCTAATAATTGATAGTTAACCGCGAACGGCACCTCCATTATGATTGTGAACCCAACTACGCTTAGCTTTACGGGAAGACTATTAGTACTACCCGACTTTCGCAATCTCGTACACAACCTCGATGCTTTAGACGTTGAGCTATTACTGGACTTCATCCTCTACGTGTGTATATCTATTCCCCGCCTCTATACTATTATCACTTACTTTCTGTAGCTACTTCGCAACGGTAGCCTATCCAATTCCGGCATTCAAGAAGCCAACCGAAAAGCCAGGAGATTAATGTTCAAACTGATATCCGAAAAAGATGCCCTTCCCAAATCTCTGTTTATTAATGGTGTCAGGACCGAGGCGGAACTTTCCTCTAGCGCCATTGGTACGGGAGGTTTTGGAAATGTCTTTAAAGGCGAACTCAAGGGAGAGCCGGTCGCGCTCAAAGTGCTATACAGAGGCCAAAAAAAAGTTTGTGCCTTACCATTCTTCTCTCTCAATAATACTGATCTGATCTGTAAGGATTCACTCAAAAAAGACTTCTGTCGGGAGGCTCTTGCATGGGGATCACTCCCACACCGGTACATCCTCCCTCTACTGGGCGTGTTCGAGGACAGATCAGCCCTGTTCCTTGTGTCACCGTACATGACGAACGGAACATTATCGCAATGGAGGCACAGGAATCAGCCAGCCGTGGCTGATATACATAGGCGGGTACGTTTTCGATGCCTTGCAGTCCAATCGGGTGACTTTCTGACCTCTGTTAGATGTTTGAGGTAGCCCAGGCCATCGAATATATTCATGCAGAAGGAGTCGTACATGGCGACTTGAAAGGGGTGCGCATTTTGATGTTGCATCTCGTCAATCTGTTCATTTCTTTTTCTGCTAGGAAAATATACTGCTCGATCCCAAGTTCCGCTGCCAAATGGCTGACTTTGGATTAACACGACACCTTGACGCCACCGTTACAAAGTCCAATGCACCATGGACATTAAATTTCGCCGCCCCGGAGCTATTCGGTGTGTGTGATCAATGCAGTAAGCCCGAGTGCGATGGATGTCACGACGGCCATGAACCTGTGCAGAGAAAGAAAACTGCACAGACAGACGTGTATGCTTTCGGGTGTCTTTATTATGCGGTAAGTCTGCCACCGCGTCCAGTCTTGCGCATATGGTGACTCGTATACAGATTTGCTTCGATTCCGCACCTCTTCAAGGGAAAAGTGAATATCAAATCACCAGGTTCGTGACAAGTGGTGGTCGCCCACCCCGAAAGGAGAGCCCCGTAATAGACGACGACGCTTGGGACCTTATCCAGGATTGCTGGAAGCACCATCCTTCCGATCGTCCGACAATGCAACAAGTTGTGAAAATCATGGGATCGTGGGCCGCACACGTTTGATTGGTTTTTCTATTCCTCGAGGCACTCGTCACTTGCATGCAACATTTCTCAATCGGATACTAGCTGTGGTCTTAGCAGACAACATGTATTACTATTTTTAAATGTATGATAATGCACTACTGCTCTTGTTAGGCGTAGTAATGGTCGATCCCAGAAGTAATCGATGTTGCACTCTATTTCAAAGCTTCAGCACCTTCGACACAACAGCCTAAATGCTACGTGCGGCCATGCGGAGCTAAGAGCAGGCAGAACAAAATATGATTTTACAATTTACAGTGGTATTACAGTTATTTAATACGTACATACTCCCTGCAAGAGTTGATGGAGCGAGCTTCTGACCGGATACAAATTACATTAATGACATTTGACTGATTGGAGTATTGATAATCAAGATTAGACTTGAGCACCCGGAGAAGTCAGCGACTCTGCTATTTTCTCCATCGTCCAACGTTCAGAAGGCTTGGCGGGCCAACAACTCTGGATTATACCCCATATATTATCGTCGATTGTCGGATTCTTCAATCGATCTGGACGTGATCCACTTGTGACGAGACGAAGAATTTGATATTCATCTCTTCCTTGGAAAGGAAAGGTATCGAAAAATATCTACACGAGTTATCACCAAGCGCTTACAATTTGTTGAGGTACTACTCACCGTGTAATAAAGGCAGCCGAATGCATATACGTCTGTCTCCTTCGTTTTCCTTTTGCCTTTCGGCGCGTCACGATCCGTACGGCATGTATCGCAACCGGTCCCGTCACATTTGTCGCAAGTGCCAAATAGCTCTGGAGCAGCAAAATTTAACGAGATTGACGAGGCAGCTTGCGTAAAGGTGGCGTCAAGATGACGAGTTAATCCAAAGTCGGCGATTTGGCAGTGGTGATTGGCATCAAGAAGTACATTGTCCTGGCGGACAAAGAAATGAACAAGGTAACGATATGGGCATTAAAGTACGCACCCCTTTCAAGTCTCCATGTACGATCCCTTCTGTGTGAATATATCGAACGCCTTCGGCTACTTCAAGCATCTAGCAGATATCAGGGATCTTGTTCAATGACCTGGCAAGCATCAGAAACTTACCAGCTTATGTACATTAGCCACGTCTGGCGTCGGTTGACTCTTTCTCCATTGCGTTAACGTGCCGTTCATCATGAGCGGCGAAACGAGAAATTGCTGTGATTTTTCTTCAAAGATTCCCGTTAAAGGAAGGATAAAATGATGATCGAGCGATCGCCAAGCTAGTGCTTCCCGACAGAAGTCTTTCTTGCGCGTACCCTTACCAAATAGGTCAGTTTTGTTGGCACGGAAAATGGTAATGGCTAACCTCTTTGTCCAGCATTTTTAGCGCAACGTGATGTCCTTTGTGTTCACCTTTGATAACACGTCCATAGCCGCCAAAACCAAGGGTGTCACGATATGACTCAATCTTAACGTCGGCGATAAATAGGAATTTAAGTGTGACATCCGTCTTGGATATCAATTTGAACATTAGTCTCCTTGCCCTTCGGTTGGCATCTGGAATGCCGGAATCCAACAGGCTGTGACTGCGGAGCGCCTGTAGAAATTAAGCAACTTTATCAAACAATCGGATCAAAGGTGGACGAACGTAGAGGATGAAATCGATCAACAGCTCGACATCGTTCACAGGATCCTTCAATTCGTCGACAATAGTGCCATAGTCCGGTATATCTAACACTTGGCGGAAAAGGTTAAGGATAACCTTGTTCGCCACTAGGCCGTTTACACTTTGCTAAAATTCATTAACGATAGCTCGGCAATTCCTCCAATGTCCGCACCTCAAATCTGAGGATAGAAAGTAATAATGGAAGAAGAGGTCTCGTTTGGTCGAGTTGCCTATCATGCTCCGTCATCTGTAGTATAGTAAGCGAAAAATGTGATTAGCATAAGCTCACGCTAGAATAAGAGACTTTGTACCTCATTTCCCTTTATTAAAGACATGATCTGTTCCACCATGCTAACCTTTGCAACGACGTGCTGGAGCCCAATGATTGTTTCGTGAATACGTTTCTTCTTTTCCGACAAATGAAACTCATAGATGATTTCAGTTACGCGCTCTTGTGTTACTTTCCCCTCTGTTCGGTCTTGTAGCGAAACTTGAAACACGACTTGTTGAATAAGTGTGAGGTCCACTACGTATGCCATGAGGAACTGAATATGTTCAGGTCTGTATCAGACACCTAAGTCAATTGTCTGGATCACAGCCGGTATATGCTCACAATTTTTTGTAAACAGCACTCGTAAACTTGCTCAGTAGGCCAGGCGATCCAATCGCTCCCTTGTTCTGACTAACG
The DNA here is from genome assembly GCA_015039365.1 of Amanita rubescens. Lineage (NCBI taxonomy): Eukaryota > Fungi > Basidiomycota > Agaricomycetes > Agaricales > Amanitaceae > Amanita > Amanita rubescens. Next base: position 384,481 of record WION01000001.1, read on the forward strand.
ACAAGCGTCAGCTTTTCTGATCTATAATTGAACAAAGTACACCTACATAGTGTTGGGAGACTTTGGATTTCCATGGCTGAGATCGCCAACGACGACGGTCATTCGGTTAGAGAATTCCTCACTGAGAAAATACTATCAAACCATGATGAGTCCAGTGACGTATCGAAATACGGTACATACTTCATCAAGATCACGAATGTTCCAGACGGTGATAATGTCTTTGTGTATTGCGTATCGGCACTTTTGAAGGCTAAAACCTATGAAGCCTATGCCAGACCCTATCGCGCTCCAATATTCTGGTAATTTATTAAATGATGGAACGTTGACAAAAAAAGCTGCAGCCTACTCTTCTCTCCTACTCTGTTATAATACCAGACGTTAGGTCTATCCTACTTCAAAAAAAAAGTCCTTACTTTGTCGATGCGGCAATCTTGGCAGGCATATCGACACGTTGCGCTGTTGCTAATGCGATTTGTGCTGAATCCGCCATATCCTCGTCTAATCCTGCCGGTCAGTCATTTTCTATATCAAACCTGTGACCCCTACCGCGTGTAAGACGACTACCGGAACTCTCGGCTATGCTTTGCATCGTAATTTCGACAAGCCGCTGCAAAGTATTAGGCATCGAAACTATGTGAGGATATCAATACGAACGAAACACCCCCAGATGTAAACATACTCGCCACAGTCGTGTATGGGATCTTGCCAGAGATGTTTTGCGTCGCCTTCTCGAACGCCACTCCATGTTCATCTCTAAACTTTTTCTCAGCTAAATCCATACTAATCTTTTCCTTCCCCCTATTCCGCCTGCTCAAGCTCGCTATGAAAAGGTCAAACTTTGTGAAAACGACGATTATAGGCACTGTTGTCACGGTAAGCGTGGCATTAGGCAGGGATTGAGGATGTTTATTACCTTTGTTGCGATTCAGCTTGAAAATCTTTTCTTCTCCCGTTTCAAATATTCGACCTCTAGAGAAAGGCGCAGTAATGCACAACCTATTTGACAACTTGAGTTGAAAAGATTGATTAATATCATTGAACGCACCAAATTGCATGGAGCCTCTCAGCAATGGGCTCCTTCTGACTTCGTTCTGTGATGAATCTCTCCAAGATACCAAACTTTCCTATGTCCCCCGGCTCATAACCTTGAGAATCATGAAGGATTAGATGTTTGTTGTGAGGTGAGGCAATTCCTTCGTCGATGTTGGCGGAACCGGCTCGGTCGTGTTGGACATCCTAGGTTCGGGTGAGCAGAGGAAAGATACCCGATAAAGAGATTATACCGCCAGAGAGGTCTTGAAGATTGCATTGATCAGAGACGATTTCCCCATTCCAGACTGTTATAGAACGACCATGAACACAGCGTGTAATAGAAATAGTAGCTGGTCGTACCCGACCAATGATAAGGATTCGGAACCTGGAATTACACAGTCAGGTGGATGTTATCGATAGCTCTAACTAACGCCACCTTGGACATTCTTCGGCAATGCGGTCTGTAGTGGGAACAAGAAATTGCTCAACGGCAGCGACAGGCGACATAGGGGGGGCCATGATGAAGTGAAGATCGTTTAGCGCCGTGCTTATCTGGATTGATTTGGATGAATAATCACTATGCAAGCGAAGGCTAATAGATGGGAAACCGAAACCTAAGCTGGAAACGGGAAACAAAAGACACTATGAACATTACGTCAACTCAAACGTTCATCGCGCGGATCGAAATGGATATCGTTAGTATCCCAACAATCCACCGGACATTCGGCTGATCGTAGTGTGTATAATATAATAATGTATCCAGACACGAAAAGCTGGATAGGTGTCGTAAGAATAAGCACATGCCACGTCATATACTCAAGCTACAACGAACCGAAACTCTCAGCGTTGTCAAAGGAGACCAAATCTTGAGTGTTGGGATTGTATACGTAGGCGAAAAGCTATGAAGAAACAATCAGCTTATGGAATAATCATCAAGTAATGGAGCAACTCACTGTTTCACCACAGTTATCAAAGGTGTAGTACATCCCAGAGTGTCATAGCGAAGGTGGGAACTGGAAGTGCGAGCTGTAGCTCTACCTTCTGCGTACATGAGGAGGTTGTCGTCTGGGCTGGTATCGTCCTTAGCCGGGCAGCGTTGAAGGGGATGAAGAATGCTTGATGTCAATAGACGTCCTACGCTTCGCTCTCGCCATCGCCCGGCGTTGCCGAGGGCTACTGGCTGGTCTCGGGTTTCCCGCCTGACGGACGCAGGCACGGGAGCATCACGCTCCCTATCGAACTCAAGCAGCCCACCCTTCGGGTCCGCCTCACAACGGAGCTCGAAGCGTTGAAGGCGGTGCTGGATTGCCTGAGGGCAGGAGCAAGCTTGACGTTCTGCGCAGACACGAGCATATGATCCGGAATCATAGCGGGAACAGAAGAAGTTGTGGTGGTGCGTGAAAAGGTTTGTGGGGCTGACAGGTGTAGCGCTAGGAGGGGGAACGTCGATTTGAGAAGGTATCATGGAAACGAACGAACGAGGGAAGAGACATCAGCTGGGGAAAGTGATGGGATCGGGAGGAAGGAGGTAGTCGTCAGCCGGTTCTTCCTCGATTTGGGCCATGGAAGAAGATCGGTAGGCCGAGCTGAAGGAGTTGTTGGTAGAGGCACATTTGACCAAGCGCGCATCGCTGAGGTAGTGGATTAGATATCATCCATTGTAGGAGGAGGCGTGAACGACTCGAGAAGGTCGTCATCGTCTTGACCACTTGACATGAATATCTCCTGGACGAAGACTAGCAGTTTGTGACTAAGGCTGACGTCAACTTGGTCCGAGTTTTCTTTTAGGGACAGGAAAAAAAGAGAGTGCATAAACAAAATGGAATGCGCGAGAGGCGCAAGAAGTGCCGGCCGTATGACGAGAAGGAGACCCTGGTAGCAGTATCTGCAAATGAAATGCGAGATACGGGTTCTCCGGAAGTAATAGCCTGTATTTCGCAGACCTGTACCTCGACAGGGATCTGGCCACGTCGGGTGAGGGGGAAGTAGGGTCTGTAATCATGCGGGGGACGAATCCGGATGCAAAAGCTAGCTGACAGCTGTGGAGCGCCAGACGGCAGCCTGGGCACCAAGCATTACCAGTTTGTTGATGTGGTCTGCATGCGCTTTTTGTACTGGCGCTACTGTTTTTCTTTGCTTTGGGTCGTTTGATCTTGTCCCAAATCACGATGGCGCCGATGACGACGAGGAGATAAAGGACGGCAGTGGTGGCATGACGGGGGTCAGGTGTAGACTTTGAGCGCAAGTGATTGAAAATGTCACAGTTGTCACGCTGACTAATGTAACTGTTATGATCCTCGTCGATGCTCCATCCTCTGCACTTAACCTCTGAATACGTCACCTGGCGGTTCCGTCTTAATACATTCTTTAAATTGCCCACCATCCAAGTGTAAGGTAGAGAAATCTATGAAACGACTCCATCTACTTTACATATCACCATTCCAGCAATGGCACTTCCTCCTCGCTTTCTGAACAGTGTCTACGATACGTATCCGGATGATGACTCCGTGAAAGAAGTGTCCCTCTATGCCCACGGTCTCACCTACAGTGGCGTCGGCGATCGCCACGTTCTCCTCCAGTGGAACAATGCCACAACTGAGATGGGTCTAGTGACGCAGATAATCCAGCTCACAGGACAGTCTGGCAACTACTCATATTACGTCCCCGTTGCGAATCTTTGCTCCGCACAATCCATGCTCAACAACCAGCCTTTTTCTCTCGGGGAGTTCTCGCGAGCGCAGAGAGACGTGATTCTTGATCTTGCACGTCAGGTCACCTTCTCAAAGACTTCGACCACAAATGGGTGCCGGGTGTGGACGAGGGACCTGCTGGCAGCGATGGTACAGGCTCATCTGATCTCGCAAGCAAAGTTCAATGAGATAGATATTGGTGTCCCGCTGGTTAAACGTGTTGCTGATGCTTAGTTGTCGGTAAAGGTTCACCTCCTTCTCCGTTGAACTGTGTAATTAGCACTACACCGCCGGATCTCGTGTTCCCGTCCAATGCGTCGTCTAACTCTTATTACAAAAGACTAGGCAAATCTCTCAGTTCCCTGCCCTTTAAGCTTTGTCGCGTGCCAAGTCGCATCGTTTACCCACCGAACGTGCTTGACAATGACCTTTTGTTGCCGGCGTCTTTGCTCTGCGTCCAATGATCCATATCTGATCCATTCATTTTCCCTCGCTAGTATGCCATTCTTCATGTGGACTCGGATCGTTCTTGAGTCTGCGTACTTATTTCCTCGATGTCGACCGAATACTCATATTACAGAAGACTAGGCAACCGTCAGCACCGAGCCGCTCGGATTAGATGTGCTTACTCAGGCCTCAGGCTCTAGCCTAATACGGATTCCGGCGTCGCTCCGGGTTGCCTCGTTAGTCTCGACACAAGACAAATCCGGCAAGCGGATTACCTGTTTCCGTGCTTGATTAGGCACGGTACCCAAACGGGGGAGCGCTTTGTTGAGCCTACCCGTATACCCGCAATGCAGACAAACATTCAACGGACGTAGATCACATGATACTTGATAGTCAAGGCCTCAAAGCCTTGGTGGAGAGTCGCCGGAGACTGCGCCTTAAAAACCCCAAAACTCTTCACCTTGCGGCGACTTCACTGGACATCATTCCTGATACTGTATCCTCCCTGATGGGTCACATGGATAGAGGTTACGACACCCTCTGGCTCCCGAAATCATTTCGGGACTTAAGAATGCTGCCACCTACATCTATCATCTATAAATCACTTTCCTGCGGTATTACCGTCGTTCAAACCGCCCCCAAAGCCGTCATCAAGTATGGAGCACCATTTTCGGAAGAGATTATCTGTACGCGTTTCGCTCGTCGCAAGACTTCGTTACCTGTCCCACGCATCATTCACCATCCTCCATTCACACGAATTGGTGCCTGGTATATTTGTATAGAGAAGATCCCTGGCGTCTCGCTGGACAAAGTAATCGATACGTTGACTGTGGAACAACTCAGTCACATTGCCTCCCAGCTGAAGTCCTTCTTGGCACAGCTACACTCTGTCGAGTCGTCGAAAATGCTAGGGTCCGTTTCCGGGGGGCCTTATCGCAATGAATTTTTCCCACCACATCTGGCCCCGAAACACGCCTTCTCCAGCGCCGGAGAGTTTCTCGATTATTACCGCCAGATGTTGATGTTATTTTGCACGGAAAAGTACACAGAGTCCTTGCTGTCCCGGATCCCACGAAACGCTGCCATAAAATTCACGCATGGTGATCTACTTCCCAAGAATATCCTTGTGGAAGGATCTCGCGTTACGGGCATTATAGACTGGGCAACTGGCGGATTTTATCCTGCATATTGGGAGTATTGTCGGATGCACGATCCGAATTTTATGACGCCAGGGTGGAAGCTGGTACTTCAAGAAGTCTTTCTGGGCGAGCCCCGCGAAAGGGAGATAAATGCAGTCTGCGAACTTGTGAACGCCATCGCGTATAATCTCGCGTAACAACCATGCGAAGGAGGAGCATCCAAACACTGTGGGAAGTAAGTGCTCTGATGAACAATAAGTCGGTACTAGTATTCTGCATGTACTTTGACTATCAACTCACGATAGGGTGAAAATATCATTTTTCTAAAACATTCTTCAATCGGAGTTCAAACATACGGAAATGCGCCCCTGTGTTGTCTCAGACTCTATGCAATCAAGCGACAACGCCATTCGCACATTCTTCTGCCTCATCGAAGGCGACAATGTAGTATTCGATGTACAAATTGCTGCCAACAAGACGATAGCCAATTTGAAGGATATCATTCACGAGAAAGGCATCATCGAGCGCCCGATTAGGCTTGCCAAAAACCCAACCCTTCTGAAGGTGACTACACCTGGCGTCCAGCGTAAACACTCACATTTCTGTATTTTTTTAGGTCGATATAGATCTCAATACGCGTACTAGGCATTCGCTTAGTCAACTCGCAATCACTGGCAAAGGGGGTGATGGTATTCAGATGTTGGACTGGACGTCCGTCTCCGAGAACTGGCCGATCCAGCCCGCCGATCGAAGACTCCATATCTTCGTGAAGATATCCCCTACTACTGGTGAGTAGAGCCTTTTGTTCTTCAGGACGACAATAATTGATGATGACGCTTTCTTTTCCCCTGACGTCCACTTTAACTGGTTGCCCACGTTGCCCCCCGACCATCCATCGTACATTCCAACTAATGGCTTTTCAGGCAACAGTCGCGTACTCGCGAGACTCCGCGAGCTCCACACGCACTTGTGGGGTGAAAACCGGATTGTCCACAGAGGTGAAATGTCCTGCTCAATTCTCGACCTTGCGCTTTTCGACGCCCTCAATCTAAATATTCGTCCGGATAACATCCTCCTCGTCCGTAACGAGTATGTCTTAGCATACGACCATATTCTTAGGGATACGCTCAAGAACCCGACCATGAGACGGTGGAGGTCTGCAACGATAGTCACAGGCCAACCAGGAATCGGTGCGTCAACTCTTGAGTGCATGACCCAGGTTAATCTAGCTCGATAGGAAAGACTCTATTCTTATTTTACGTTTTGGCCCGTCGACTCCATGAGCGGAGTCCCGTCGCTTTCCAGATCGATAAGCATAAATTTGCCCTCTTCAATCAGGACGGTGTAACTTTGCATTCAACAACAACCTATAGTCACGTTCCAGAACGCACCTGGGCACTTTCCGATTCCAATGTATCAGATCGACGCGGCCTTTGCATGGCCTTCCAGCAGCCAGCATTCCACATCATACACACGAGCTCGCCGTCTTCCTCTCGTTGGAAGAATTTGGGAAAGATTGGCGCTAGTAAGTACATCATGGACGTGTGGTCGCTGGAGGAGCTTCAAACATTGCTGTGCGTGGTATCGTGTACTACACAGTTATTCCACTGACGTATTCATACCAGTGCTCTCAACAACCTCGATTTTCGGGAAGGTAAGGACCTCTTTGAGAAATATGGACCGAGCCCCAGGATCATCATCGACATTCTCACCAAGACGATCAAGGAGGATACATACGAGAGCGAAGTCATCACAGCAGCCGCCACGCTTGCAGGCGATTTCTCATATGGTTTTCTGCAGCTCGAAAGTCTGGATTTCGGTGCTGATATTTCCTCCAAGATATTTACCGTCAGGCCGAAGATGTCACGATGGGATCGATATTTGGAGATCCCAACGTCATTTCTCTGTCATATCTTTGGCTTAGCTATGTCCCGTCAGGAGGCTGCTCAACAACTTGCTTTTTTTAGGATATTCAACGGTCATCCATCTTTTCGCGATGCTGGAAGATGGCTGTTTGAAGATTATGCCCATAACCGCCTCTCTGATTCGGAGCGTAAGCCACTTGAAGCATATAGCCTCGACGGCACAGTACGCCACATTCCTGTGCCTGATAAAATGATCGTAGGCTCCACCGCACTGAAGCACATCCAGCCACCGCACAATTTCTACTGGCGACCTGTAAAGCCCAACTTCAAAGGTGTCAATGCTATCATTCGCTCTGGCGACGATGTTTGGGTGCTACAATACACGATGATCGGAGAACATAAAGCTTTGACAGATGGCCTTGTCGAGATCCGTGATGGAATGAATCACAAAAGAAATGTCAAATGGCACCTAGTTATCATAGGCTCGTACTTGATGAATGCGTTGGATGCCCGGGATGAACAGAAACTGGGGGATGATTGGAAGTGGACAACTGTTCAAGTTTATGCAAGTGAGCTGTCGTTGGGCCAGTTTAATGAATTACATGCGCGGCGCCTTGAGACTGTTTTGAATGATGCGGAATTACTTGAATGTTCATAAACTTTAGTTATACAAATAGGCCAATAAAGAGCAGATCTGATGGTTTCTCTTTTTTCGTAGAAACGACTCGGATGAAATGAAAACAGAGAAGTGTATTACTAGTACTGAGCGTGCACGTCATTTGTGTCTCCATCGGTAATGCGTACGGGAATGTGTAGCCGGTTACGCCGGCCCGTTCAGTTGCACGCGTCCCCCTCATCTTGTGTCTCACTTGTGCACCGGTTCGACAGATGCCTCCCAAGGCTGTGGTCCGCGAGAAGGAATTGAAGTTATTACTTGCTACTACTCCTGAACCGATTCCTATGCATTCTCCTCTATGCATACCGGCAGTTCCTACCGCTTTGTCGTTGTCTGCAGAGTCGCGAGTCCGGAGAGTTGGAGGATGGAATGTTGGAGGACTCTGACGTCGGGATCTTTCCTCGGTTGGTCTTGACAACGGTGTGCCCACTGGTACGCACACATCTACAAGTTTATTTATATTCAATGCTACGATTCTTTGACTCTTATGAACATAGACTGCGCCCGACTCCGAACATGTTCCAAAGGTTATCAAGACGGCGGATACGTCTGATGACAAGTGGATGAGGCAAACAAAAGACATTACGTCAACGAGTCAGACGTTCACCACACTCTACAATTCCCCTAGACAGCGCACATATGACAACATCGGGTCTGGATCGGAATGTATATCGTTAGTACCCCAATAATCCGGACTTCGGCCGATCGAAAAGCTTGATAGGTGTTGCTGTGCAGTCCTCCCATCCTGGGACATCTCCTTCCAACCCAGGATGCATTCAAGGCGCTGGCTGATAGCTGAAGCGCTGATGACTACCATGCCGCTTTTGCTTCGTTGTCCACGGTACTATGAACCGCCTGCTTCATATTCTATTCGGCAGCATGCGTAGTTTCCTGCACGAAAAGACGGAAGCATACTTCAATAAGTATCTTCAAGTCCATCGCCCTTAACGTCCACCACAGCGCCATGGTGAATACGCAAAAAGTTTGATGTTCCCGGGATTCTGTGGCAAGAATAGCAGGTAATTGTCATGGATAACGGAAACAAACTGGCCTCTCAGTCGCCGACGGCGCCCAGGAACACCCTAATTCGGAGGCTTCAGGTATTCTAGCATTGGATTCATTATTGCGTAGAGAATGCAAATTTCAATGCCGACATTGGTACCTGACAAGGCCAATCAAATCGCTGGAACGGAGTTGAATTGATGCCACCCTACGCGAAATGTCTCCGTTTTCACGATGTGTTCTAGCTGTCGGCTGTGGCTAGCTTGATGCTTCTACGTTCCCTTTTTTCTGTACATGTGCAGCCATTTCCTTTAACCTTAAGTTAGTACGTTGCTAAATTCATTAATAAATAAATAAGTATAAATAAAGTAAAAAGAGAGTTACGAAGTGAGCGCATGCTATGCAAGCAGTGCTTCCAAAAATAAGAACAATAAAGTCAACGAGGACGTTTAATCCACTTGGCTTATTGCTAAATAAGTACAATTGCTTGAACAAAACATCCAAGTGCATTTGGCAATACGCTAGTAGTGCCTACTAATAGTTGGGCGTTCAGACTAGTGATTGATGATGATCAAGCAGCGCTGATATCGATATGGCCACTGGCGCCCCAAACACTTTATCTAAATTGGCTGGTCATCTTCTCACAGTCAAGCATGGCTTCGCCCCCAGGCTCTCCAATAGCTAGCAGTCCTTCCACTGGTCCCATGGGCGAGACGAGACCTGTTGACGAATCGGAATGTCCCAAGTGACGTAGTTTGTGTCATCCATGAATCCAACTCAACATCCTACAGGTTTCGGATCCTTATCGTTGGTCGCGTAAGATTCCTCACCGTCATCAATACATGATCTGCTTATGAATACCATTTGGCAGTCTGGCACGGGAAAGTCATCCCTTATCAATGCCATATTCGGGGCATCCCTCGTGGTAGAATCTATGTCACAAGTCATTTCTCAAACACTCAACGGCTCTTAGGATATCAAGCATAATCAAGCAATATCAGCAGATGTTAATAAAGGAATTACCTCAGCTCATAACAAACATCTAGTCATCCATGATTCGGAAGGTTACGAGCCAGGAAACGGGGAGAAAGTTCGTGTTTTAGAGAAATTTATCAAAGGGAGGAGCCAAAAAGAGCGCTGTGATAAGCTTCATGCCATCTGGTGCGCTAATACATGGGATCGATTTTTCCAGCTTACATTATTTACTAACAGGTTATGTGTTACGATGCCATCCTCTGGTGGCCCCACCTTGGACAAATGGCACGAGAAGATTTTCGAGCTAAAACTAAACAAAGGCAATCTTGATCTGCAATTTCATAAGTTCTGACCCCCGACTTACTACGACAACAGTGCCGATCATTGTCGTTTATACAAAATTTGACCTTCGTGCCGAAAGATTGGATGAAGATGGTAAAGAATTCACCGAATTAAGTTTCAAGGAAAAATATGGTCAAAAGATCGAACAGCGAACGAAGCACTGCATCATGCGCCAGATACCATACACTGTTGTCACGAGTATATTTATTCTAATTACTCTCGCCTTGAAGCTTCGTTAACATCTTCTTTATAGCCTTGCGACCTGAAACTATGCAGCAGCTGGTCAAAATCACGATGGAAAGTATACGGCATGTAAATGTAGAGATTCCCAGTCCATATATTGGGTTCGTCCTCCGCGATAACGGATTATGGAATGGTGGATCAGCACCACCAGAAGAAGACCCATCGGATTTAGCACAAGATGCTTTTGCAATGGCACAACGCGTTGATACGACCTCAAAGATCTCCGCGTCGATAAAGTAGGTTACCTTAATGTATTAATTTATGATGTCTCACGACTGTAGACGAGGAAAAAAGAGTGAGCTGGACCTGCAGCTTGTCGTCAACAATCTGGGCCTTTGACCGCTATTTACAGAGTATTGGAGGGCAATAGCATCCGGGATCCACTTCCTCGGCCTTAGCCTGCGGAAGTGTTTATACAAGATGCACAAAGATATTGTCGCTATCTGGAATATCCCGAATCTAGACGAGGTATGGCACCGGAGCGTATCTTAAGCGTATTTTTGGACTCTTAATGTCTTGATAGTATCTTCTCAGCGATGACTTCTGTCGGCGTATGATGGCCGTCGTGGATGACCTCGTCCATCAAACCCAAACGAATACCAATATGAAGTGCGTGGACCGGATGTCTACAATCGTTTGGAGCTGATGATCGCTTGAAGGCAAGGCAAGATTCCGAAACAGGGGGTGGCATATCTAGCAATCGCATGGGCGAACAACCTTTACAACAGAGTGTAAGCATGTCTTATTTTGATCCTGTGCAAGTGTTGAACTTTTCTTAGGCCTGAGCATATTCGTTGCCTTATAGGTTATGTAGTGGACCTCACGCTTATCCTCCAAGTAGTGTTCCAAGTTTCACTTCAGGATGGTCCGGAAAAAAAGATAACACCAGACCGCGTAAACGAAATTATCTACGAATACCATTCTTCAGAAAAGAAGAAGCGTATTCATGACGCAATCTGGGAGTTTACAAAGACTCATTCTCCGGCGACAAAGGATGACGTTGCGGATGTAATCGAGTCATTGATAAACGAAAACCAGGTGTGATATTCGAAGCCGCCGTGAACTTATGCTAACGGTACATTATCGTACGGCACTGTAGATGAAGAAGAATGATATTCAATTTGGTCAGGAGAAGCCAGCTGTTCTGTTATTACTTGCGATCATTAGACTCGAGGTGTGCGGTCTAGTGGCGTAACCTCACCGTCGCTAATAGCTGTTAGCTATCCGTAAAGGGGAAGATAGTAAACCGAACTACCCTTCGCCTCATGCGCAAGCTATTAGATTTACCGAAATATGATAGTCTTGCGTCTGAACTGAAAGCTGACGCAGACACCGAGCTACTGCTCGATTTCATCCTCTACGTACGCGTACCTCCGCTCGTTTGTTTGGCTTGATCGTTTACTCCTCGTAGCTTTTCTCAAACAATAGCCTGTCGAATTCTGACATTCAAGATGCCAATAAAAAAGCTAGACAGCTGATATTCAATTTGACATCCACAAAAAATGTCATACCCAAGTCTATATTTATTACCGACGATGTTACAACCGAGGTGGATTCCCGTGACTTTGCCGTTGGAGGTCTCGGACGTATTTTCAGAGGAGAGCATAATAAAAAAAAGGTTACCCTGAAAATGTTCAGCAGAGATCATAAAGAAGTTGGGACATTACTTTCTTATTTGTCGCCATACTGATTCGCTTGGTAAGGGTTCAGTTATAGAAGTCCAAAGGATCATAGCGTGGCGGTCGCTCGTGCACCGTTATATCCTTCCTCTACTAGGAATATTTGAAATGAAACCACAGCTATTCCTCGTGTCGCCGTACATGGCGAACGGAACACTAACCCAGTGGAGAGAAAATAATCAAGAACCAGGAATTGCAGATAAGATACACAGGATGGTAAGATTCTGGCGCTCGTCAACACAATTTAATGTAATATACATACGTTTAGATACGGGAAGTGGCGGAGGGCATCAAGTATATTCACTCAGAGGGAATTGTACATTGCGACTTACGTGGAGTACGTGTTTTTTATATTGCGCCTCGTCGATCAATTCATATCTTCAATAGGAAAACATCTTCCTCGACTCTAATCTCCAGTGCAAGATCGCTGACACTGGATTAACTCAATACACTAATACGATCATCACATTATCTGGCTCAGATTATAATTTCAATTATGCAGCGCCGGAACTATTTCTTGCATATCCTGAGAGCCATGAAGATCATGATACGCGTGGGGGAAGGAAGACGGTGAAAACGGATGTCTATGCTTTTGGTTGCCTTTATTATGCAGTATGTTTCTGGTGTTCCATTTGCACAACGTATTTAACAAGTGACATGCACAGATATTCTTTGACACTGTCCCTTTTAAGGGCAAAGTTGAATACCAAATTATGCGACTCGTCGCAAGTGAGGAACGTCCAGATCGATTGGAAAGCCCAAGAATGGAAGATAGTACATGGAACCTCATCCAGGACTGCTGGAAAGGGGATCCTTCGCAACGACCGTTAATGAAACAAATAGTCGAGAAATTGATTTCACCTGGGAGTGGTGGTTAATGTTGACCTGTAACGTTCGTCGTTTGTATTTCATCGAGCCCGCGTTATCTATGCGATTAAACGGCTATTATTATGCAGTGTACCAAATAACGTATGTATCGTGTACCAATACCAATGTACCATTAGATCCCTTATACCACCTGCGATATGTGTAATTTTATTCCTTATAAGACCCAAATTGCGGCATTAGTGACCTAAATCCCAACTTCCTGGGAACGTTTGTTGCACCTGCGAATGTGGCGGCCCTGGTTGCACCCGTCTAGGTGCCAGCTGCACTTTCTAATCCGACTGGGGGCTCGACCCAGGTATCTTTCCTGGCAGGGGGGGCGGTGATATATTTAACCTTGGTAAAGTATAATATACATGTTAATTGTACATCCATGAATTAACGAGTTACTGTGAATCTTGAACGTTACAAATTACGAGACAGAATAGGCAAGTTTTGCTGAGGTGCGATGAACGGCGTCATCTTTTGCACAATATCGTCCATTTTCGGACGTTGAGAAGGGCTGGATTCGCGACAGCTCATAATGAGATCCCATGTATTGTCTTTCATCGTTGGACTATCCAAGCGAGTTGGATGTTTCCCGTCTGTGACGATCAGAGAGATCTGATACACGCTCTTCCCTTGAAAAGGTACAGTATCGAAATATGTCTGCACGAGTCGTTATTAAGCGCACTATAGTAACTTGAAGTACTTACCGCATAAAAAACGGAGCCAAAAGCATATACGTCTGTCGCCATTGTTCTCTTCTTCTGCGCATCAGAATCCCCTTGGCACCCTTCGCATTCTGGCCGTGAACAGGTGCACTTGCCAAATAGTTCTGGAGCGGCATAATGTATTGAGAATGCCGTGGATTTCGTAACAGTGGCATCTGAATGTCGTGTGAGCCCAAAGTCAGCAATTTGGCAGCGGAGGTTAGAGTCGAGGAGGACATTTTCCTAGTAGATGAAGGAATAAGCTACTTGACGAAATGTGGCATCAAAGTACTTACTCCCTTCAGGTCGCCATGCACGATTCCTTCTGAATGAATATACTGAACCCCTTTGGCCACCTCGTGCATCTAACAATGTATGGATCATTCCATTTGATTATTCTGACAAACGCAGAAACCTTACCAGCCTATGTATCTCGTGTATTTTGGGCTCTTGGTTTCGTCTTCTCCAGTCTGTTAATGTTCCGTTGGTCATGTACGGCGACACGAGATATAGTTGCATATGATCCTCGAATATTCCAAGAAGAGGCAGGATAAAGTCATGTGTGAGCGATCGCCAAGCTAAAGCTTCTCGGCAAAAGTCTGTTCGTTGCGCATCCTACCATACGAATCAGAGTTGTCAAGGACAAAATGGGCAATGCGCTCACTTGAACTTGGTACAGCACTTTCAGTGCGACCTGTTTATTTCCCTGTTCTCCTTTCAAAACACGTCCAAAGCCTCCAATGCCAATGGTTTCAAGGATGTTGATATCACTAACGAACAAAGACCTGGGTAGGATGTTTGTCTTAGATATCAGCTTAAACATCAGCCTCCTGGCTTTTCGGTTGGCATCTTGAACGCCAGAATTTGACAGACGGTTATCGCAGAGTAGCTACAAAAAATAAGATATGATATCGAACAAGCAGAACGAAGGGCAACGCACATAAAGGATGAAATCCAGCAATAGCTCAACGTCAGAGGTCTCCTTCGTTTCAGAGACGATAGTACCGTAATCGGGTAAATCTAATAGTTTACCGACAAGCCCGAGGATAACTTGATTTACCAGCATGCCGTTGGCGGTTAGCTGGAAGTCATTAGCAGCGGAACGGTATTACTTCGATGACACACACCTCAAACTTGAGAATTGTAAGTAATGACGGAAGCGGGGATCTCTTTTGGTTAAATTCGGTATCACTTTTCGTCATCTATTGTGCAGCGTAGGAGGTGAACTATTAGCAACTAGTTGACGTCGAGGTACGGGACGCACACCTCGTTTTCCTCTATCAATGACTCGATTTTTTCTATAACGCTATCCTTTGCAAACGGGTGCTTCATCCCGACAAATTCCCAAATTGCGTCATGAATGCGTTTCTTTTTTTCCGAGCAATAAAACTCGTAGATGATTGCGTTAACCTGATCTTCCGTCACTATCCCCTCGAGTCGATCTTGAAGTGATACTTGGAATATGGCCTGTACGATGAGCGTGAGATCGACTACATATCCCATGAGACAACGAGTATGCTCAGGTCTGTGGTGAGGTTCAGGATCTGCTAGAATAAGAAGCGTTACACCCTCACCCCGCTTTGTAGATATTGTTCGTCCACTTTGTTAGGCCTGCCATCGACGATGTCATCGTTATCTTATTTTGCCTTTTTATAGTCATCAGTTATGCTAATTTCAACAAGGCTTGTCCTCTCACGCATTGCCATTATTCTTTTGACTCTGACTATTGAGGTCTTCGACGAAGGCCATCATTCGGCGACAGAATGTATCGTCGAGAAGAAACTATTGGGAGCAATATATCAAAAGATACGTCAGGGATGTGTTCCACCACATACCTCATCTAAATCCCGGATATTCCAAACAGTGATAATATCCTTATGTATTGCATATAAACAAGTGTCGAGGCTAAAGCCGAATATATGTATCCCGGATGCTATTGCGCTCCAATATTCTGTACATCGAGGTAAGGACGAGTAGATTGGTAGTAAGTTTAAGCTCGACTCACTTTTTCTTCCTACTCTATAATCATATCAGACGTCAGCTCTACCCCAGTTTGGATATAGCGCATACTTTACTGATGCCGCGATCTTGCCCGCCATATCAACACGTTGAGCCGTTGCCAGAGCAATTTGTGTTGAATCCGATAGATCTTCATTGGCTCCTGCCGGATCAATTTCAACTAACTTACTGAATATACGGTTCTTAATGCGCGCAAGCCCGGTTACCGGAGCTTCGCTTTCTACGCTTCGCATGGTGATCTTGACCAGCCGCTGCAAGGTTTCAGGATGAGATACTACGTAAAGATGTCAACGCAAACAAAAGGGTGGCAGGCGCGAACGTACCCGTCGTTACCAAGGCGTATGGTATATGACCTCCCATATTCTTGGTTGATTTTTCGAATATTTTGTTATATTTCTCCTTAAAAATGCCCTCTGCCGCCTCTAGATTACCCCTGCCCTTTATCTCTCCGCGCCTTTCCAGTTTGGCCAGGAAAAGGTCAAGTTTTGTGAATACGACGATTATCGGCACTATTGCTAAAGTAAGTACAGCATAGAAACGTCCATTGAAGGTGTTTGCCTTTGTGTCGATTTAACTGGAAGATCTTTTCATCGCCGGTTTCGAATATCCGGCTGCTAGAGTAAGGTACAGGGATGCACAACCTATCAAAGTATTATACTGGAGTGATCGACTCGCATCGTCTAAGAACGCACCAGATCGCATGTAGCCTCTCAGAAATGTGTTCCTTCTGACTTTGTTCCGTGATAAATGTCTCCAAAATGCGGAACTTCTCCTCGTTTCCTGGTTCATAACCTTCAGAATCATGAAGTGTTAGGTACTTGTTGTGCTTTGATGTGATTCCTTCGTTGATATTAGCTGTGCCAGCTCGATCGTGTCGGACATCCTAAAAATGCTGTTAGCATTCGAAGGTTAACCGTGATGGAGCGTATACCGCAAGGGAAGTCTTGAAGATCGCATTGATAAGCGATGATTTCCCCGTCCCAGACTGTTAAACGAGATATGCAAACTAAGCTTGCATTGGTACGACAACAGGCCTTACCCGACCAACGATAAGGATCCGGAACCTAAATATGTTCAGTGTCACTTTATCGACGGCTTTAACTGAGTCACTTAGGACATTCTTCAGCAATCAGATCTGTAGTTGGTATGAGGCTTGTGTCTGCAGAACCGACGGACGCCAAAGAGTTTTGACGGGTGTTCACCATGATTGGTGGTAAGAAGAACGATTAGCGCCCAAGAATAATCCTGGGACCTGGATTGATGATGAGTAAACACAATGAGTCAGGTACACATTTACACAGTGGTATTATCAATATTCATGACACTGGACGCAAATCTTTCGGACGAAGATCATGTATGGTGTTCTAGTAAGGTCCAAATTTCAACCAGACAGCATCAACAATTGTCAGCCTATGCCTTGAAGTCAAGAATGATAACATCACCATGCATGATCATTGCCAATGATCGATGAATTCGGACCAGCAAATATATATCATCAATTATGTAACGTTTAATTTAACGCTCATTTACTGAGCGTTGATACATCATTTGGACGGTTTGGCGTCATAACATTAAAAGAACATATTCCAGTTTCCTCACTAACTGCACACTTTCGAAAACCCATCAACACTTTCACTCCAAATTTACATCTCGAAGGGGCTGTCGTTTCCACAAGTAGTTTCGCAATGTTCGCAGTTCGGAACACGTCTGTTTTTGGGATGAAGCAGCCTGATGTGTAAGCAACCAAGAGAGTGAAGTGGCCATATATTGTACCTTGCTCTCCTTGCAGATATGCCTCCAACTCTCCGAAAAATCAATGAGGCGGAACCCACCTCCACGAGCACGCCCAATGTTCCGGGGTTCGAGGTCTCCATGAGCTATCCCAACACGATGAAGGTCCTGTACCAACTTGTACACTTGAGGTCTGCAGGAAATCGTGATCGTCAATGAGAGTAATTGCCCCGGCATGATTGCTATTTACCGCTCAGGATCGCTAAGCTCTTCCCACTCATTCAGAACGCCATCACATAAATCGAGAATGAGAACGACCACGCCATCGCCTTCGAATGCACCATAGCAGCGAGGAGCGATACGATGGCGTAGTTGACGAGATTGGTATGCCTTCTCCAAGGTAAGGTAGATGTTAAACTCGTCATGGAGCCTTTGTCAGCTATCTGCATCAGCACGGCACAGCATCTCGACGGTCTTGGCAGCGAACAAGTCGGCGCTGTCATCGAAGCGGCATTGCCAGACATTGCCGGTCGACCCATACCCTACAAAGCGGGTCAGCCACAGGCGCCGT
The DNA here is from genome assembly GCA_015039365.1 of Amanita rubescens. Lineage (NCBI taxonomy): Eukaryota > Fungi > Basidiomycota > Agaricomycetes > Agaricales > Amanitaceae > Amanita > Amanita rubescens. The sequence continues at coordinate 402,469 of WION01000001.1, forward strand.
TTCCCATTCTTGGCACACTGCGGAAGGGCGAGCACATTGTTCGAGAAGGGGTGGAGATACATCCAAACTTGGAAGGATTCAGGCGAGTTTTGGGAAGACGAGGTGATCTAAGAGTAAATGAGCAAGGAAAATGACAGGTGACAGGAGGCATGGACAAACCATTAGCCCGGACTCAGCCTTCTTCTGGCCAGCGCGGTGACGGTTACGGGTGTTCGGAGGATCGTTTGTCATTTCTTCTTCTGAACTAGGTGAATACGCTGAGCCATCATTGATGTCGTTCTCAGGTAAAGGTCCCTCGTCTTGTTCTTCAAGAACAATATCAAGTTCCATTTCGCGATTGAAAAAGCTAGGTGCAACAGGAACAGTTTTGACAACGGACAAGATGGCGCCGAAGAGTGCTCGAAAGGGCTTTGATGAATCTTCAATACTGATCGTTGGCGAGAAGGCAAGAAAAGGGTCGTGATCGTCCCTCACAAGGTGGCACACAATCCAGTAGTTGTGACAGGTGAGAATGAGCCATTCCATTCGTCTTAGACCCAAGTACAAGGCAGCCTGCGTGTATTTCTTCAACACCAAAGCTGTGGGTGACGAAAATAACATACTCACCTTTGTAAGAATTTTCGCCGCCAAAGGTCGGCCACGAGCCCACGTCAACTCGATACCGTTCTGCGGTAACGACTGAGCAATTTGCTTCATGACCGATGGGGATTTTGCCTCAACGAGAGCCTTGTCCTCGCCGTCCACTTGTGGAATGTAGACAATCTTGGAGTTCCCTCTATCAGTCACATTTTCCATAGCTGCCAGAAAGTGGTATCCGTCATATATCCACAAGCAGTCCGCTAAAGCATTGAGGACACCTGTGTTCAACAACTTCCGACTCTGTTCCAAAGATCAGCCCGAATTGCTGGGCCTCGAATGAAGAGCTAGGACCCTTACCCAAATTTCGCTTGGATTCTGTCTCCAATCGGGGTCTTCCCGGCCAAGCGCACCGAGCTGTATCCTAGGTGAAAACCGCGATAGGAGTTTATTTTTAACATCCGGTGCCAAAGGGGTGTCTCCGAGGATGTTCTCGAGAGTACTGCAAAGTTTCTGAATAAGGGTATTGTCTCGCACAGCGTGGTTGGCTTTCCACTCCCTCTCTAGCAAGGCGACTTCAATGTGAGATATGTCTGTGGTTCCGGCAGATTGATCTTCACCAGGCTGAGGGGATGGGAACTTCGCATGTTCCACTAGGAAATCGTGCAAGTCGGACATGATGATGGCGGTACTGGAGGGTTGACTCAGGGGTTAGCTTACATAAGGTTCCCCGTACATGTCGAAAGGAGGATTATGTTCACCTTCATCACATATCATTGCAATATTTGGGTATTTAGGAGATAACTTACCCACGGCAAACAAGTCTTTTCGCGGAACTGCGCGACACGTCAGAAGAGGGGGTTGCACGGACAACGCAACAACTCACCCTAGCGGTCACGAGAACCATCCACTACGCCCATGGGAACACTTACAACTCCTCCGAGCATGTTAGCCCCGCACTGAGAACAGAACGAGCGAAGAGTTGCTGGTGTCAGTTTCGAGAGTCATCTCGTCCACAGTCACGATTCACCTGCCGGCGCGTAGCATGTCTCGCATCCTTTTGGCAGGCCTCGTAAAAATAAAGATGCGGTACCATCCGTCCCTGCAGTGGCGAATATCAGTACTTCAGTGATGAGGTGAAAAGGAAATATTCTCGCCGTCTCTTTTAGACGGAACTCTAGGGTACTGCGGACGCTAGCAACGGTTCACCTCCTTCACTTGGCCTTCATCTTTCACTGATTCAAATTCATAACCGTTTATCACGTCTCACCAAACGATACGCTTGCAGGTCTCCAGAAGAACGGACGTGGCTGACTAAGATCTGAGGGATAGGGTTAGGGCAAAGGGGAATGCAAGGACGTATGGCACATCATGAGGGTAACCTGTCTTAGATAACAGGGCTACAGTAGCATTAGCATTGAAAATGACACTTTTGAATTCAGTGTTGCCTCATGGATTTGAGTTTCAAGCTATAGCAGTAGTACACATGAACAAGCAAAATTTTCAACAAGCACCGTGTGTGACGTGTCGCTATAGTAGGAGGACACGGCACAGAGAGCTCGGTCGAGATGAATCACCGTTGTAAAGATATCAATTGTCTCTACGTATGGTATCGCTATTTATATACTAAAAGGGTCTTATGTAAGCTATACGTTCCCGCGCATGGTCCAAACGTGTACAGACGCATCCGTTACACCGCGGCAAAATATGGGTCACTCAACTGAGGAGTAGCAGCCATCGCACTCCAAGTCACCATAGCTGGAATGTTGAAGCTCCAACTCATTGCTCCATGAGCCACGTCACCGTCTCTCACCATCTCTTTCATTCTCCTCTCGGATTTCTTGTTCCGATTATGTAACTAATAGTACCACTAGTATTAGTAACTACCAGATAAACTTCCGTTTACCTCGCCTCACCTCGGTACGAGCACAGGTCTGAGCTTGAATCCCACATCTCTTCTCTTGTGGTACACTAACTACCATTTCTTTCCAAAACCTGTGAGTCAGGAGGCCGCTTAATCCACGTCGCCGTTGAGTCAGTTCACAGCTAGAGAGCATTTGCTGTGATTACATACTCATCCCCATTCAAGTTATCCCAGGAATATATATCAGGCGCCAATTCTCTTCTCGCCACCACGCATGGGTACGCCCTCCCAATCGTCATTTTCCTCCCTTGCTCCCATCGATACAAACCTTGTACCTACTACAGACATTATTTCAGCACAATGTCCAAGGTAAGGTTGGTTAGGCCCATCGATGAAAGCAACTCAACACGCATTGCAGGTTCCGAATTTTGATCGTAGGACGTGTAAGGCCTGGTTCCCGCCCCAACTACACGTGGAGTTAATGAATACATTTTCACAGTCTGGCGCGGGGAAATCGTCGCTCATCAACGCTATATTCAACGCATCTCTAGCGGTATGCATTCTATTATTATTATCTTTAACCGCTAAACTGACTTTACGATGTTCAGCACGATAGAGCTACCAAGGCCAATATCAACGAAGAAATCACCTCAGAGCACAACAAGCATTTAATCATTCATGATTCTGAGGGCTATGAACCGGGGAATGAGGAAAGATTCAACGTCCTGGAACAATTCATCACGGAACGGAGTCAGAAAGGAGCCATGGCCGACAGACTACACGCAATTTGGTGCGTCAGCGGATGATGCGAATCGAACATCCAAACTCACGTTATTTTAACAGGTTATGCATCACCGTGCCGGACACCAGTAGTTCGATGATCCAACAATGGGACGAAAAGATTTTACTGTTAAATCGATACAAAGGCAATTACTGATGATTCCTACTCCAACTTTCTAGGCTAACATTCATGACAGTACCAATAATCGTCGTCTTCACAAAATTTGACCTTTTCGTAGAGGGACTGAATAAGGGCACGGGTAGCCCTGAATCCGCTGAGAGGTATTTTCAGGAGAACTATGGTCCGTTATTCGAGACGTCAACGAAGAAAATCGCAGGCCAAGTACCATATACTGTTGTGGCGAGTACGTTCTACTCCTGCTCTAGGGTTTGCTTCACCCATATTAACATTTCCGTGTTAGTTTCGCTGCCTGCGACTTTGCAGCGGCTTGTCGAAATGACGGATCGAAGTATACGTGTCGACATGCCGAGTCCATCGAGCGCGAACCCTGATGGTAAGATCGTTTCTTCGATAAGACAACTGAGCATAATCGATCATTCGCAGGACCGAATGAAGAGCAATTGGATGCAATGCAAATTGCTTTAGCAACAGCACAACGTGTCGATGTGCCAGCCAAGCTTTCCGCGTCAATAAGGTGGGCTGCCTTCCCAGGGTAAAATATACCCCTGACATCTCATATTATCGCAGAGTAGGGAAAAAGAGTAAGCCGGATCTGCAAATTGCTGTCAATCTTACGACAATCTATAGAATACTGGAGAGCAATAGTATCCGGCATACATTTCCTCAATGTTAGCCTGCAAAAATGCCTACTTGCGATACATAAAGATATTGTCACTATCTGGAATATCCGGGGCTTAGATGAGGTACGCAACAGCGATCTCAACAGCTTTCGATTTACCGCTTCTCGATAGATTCTTCTCGGGGATCGATTCCGCCGTGCAATGATGATCGTCGTTGATGACCTGAGCCGACCAGACCAAATAAGCGCCAGTGCACTGTGGGTGAACAAACAACCTGATAATTAATCTACAAAGCTAATGTGCGTTACAAGGCAAGGCAAGATTCCTGTATCCGTGGCAGCAGGTCTATGGACAAGCGGTGTTTACAAAAGACTGTAAGTATTTGTTGTTGTTATTGTTGTTGTTCTTATAGCATGTGCCGAACTGTTCAACAGACCTGAGCATATTCGTTGTCTTCTGGGATACGTAGTGGACCTCACGCTTATCCTACAAGCCGTGTTCCAAGTTTCGCAGGAGGAACATCTAGAGAGCGAACCGTTGCGGGAACGTTTAAACGAGATCATCTATGAATTTCATTCATCCGACAAGAAGAAATCAATTCATACCACGATTTGGGCATTTGTTGGGTCTCAGCGACCATCTGCTAAGGCCGTAGTGGGTAAGATCGAATCATTGATAATCGGAAATGAGGTATGAATCTTGGTGAACTGATTGCTCGCGATATGACTCAATGCCGTCCGATAGATGACAATCAAGGATACGCAATTTGACCAGAGAAAACCTGCCCTCCCGTCTCTACTTACAATTCTCAAACTTGAGGTATGCGCGTTTGAAGTACCATGGACCCCTTCGCTAATGGCTACTAGCTGGGCAGAAAAGGTGAAATAGTAAACGAGATCACCGTTCGCCTTATGCGCAAATTGTTGGATTTCCCGGACTACAGCACTATTGCTTCAGAACTGGGAACCTCTTCTTCAGACACTGAGTTATTACTTGATTTCATCCTTCATGTGCGTATATCTTCGTTCCACCTGATTGACATGATTATTTACTCCCGCAGCTACTCCGAAATGGCGACCTGTCGAATCGTGGCGTTCAAGATACTAATCATAAAGCCAGGAAGTTGATGTATTATCTGATATCTAAAAAGGACGTCATGCCCAGATCCCTATTTGTTACCGATGTCAAGAGCAAAGTGGATGTTAGTGGCATTGCTATAGGAGGTTTTGGGCGTGTTTTCAGAGGCGAACATAAAGGGCAGCCGGTTGCGCTGAAAGTGCTAAGCAGAGGTCATAAACATGTGAGCATATTGCCCTTCTTTCTCCTTGCTGTACTGATTTGTGCTACAAGGGTTCCCACAGAAAAGACGGCGGACGGGAAGCCCTAGCATGGCGATCGTTGAAGAAGCACTCTCATATCCTTCCCTTACTGGGAGTGTACGAAGACAAGCTGCAGCTATTCCTGGTGTTACCGTTCATGATGAATGGAACTTTAACTGAATGGAGAAGGAAGCAACCACCACTCATAGATGTACATAAGCGGGTAAGATTGCCATGTTCGACGGAACAATGGAGTTACTGAAAATCGATCAGATGTTGGAAGTTGCTGAGGCCGTTCAATACATTCATTCGGAAGGAATCGTACATGGCGATTTGCGTGGAGTGGGTATTCTGTCATTCCATTTTATCGGCTAATCAAATTCGTCTACCAAGGAAAATGTCCTTCTCGGCGATAATCTCCAATGCCAATTAGCTGATACCGGATTAACTCAAAACTCTGATGCCATCGTGACGTTATCCGCGTCGGCCTTTTTGTTCAATTATGCTGCCCCAGAACTATTCGTCATGCAGTCCGAGGGCGACGTACACCATGAAGATCGTGATGCACAAAAAGGGGGCAAAACGACGAAAACGGATGTATATGCGTTCGGCTGCCTTTATTATGCAGTACGTTTTGCGTGATTTAATCTATTCGGGACGTTGAGCAGCAATCTATGCAGATATTCTTCAATACCGTTCCTTTTCAGGGCAAATTCGAATATCAGATCATGCGACTCGTCACAAGTGGAGGACGCCCACTTCGGCTAGACAGCCCGAAAATAGAAAACAATATATGGCATATTATGCAGAGCTGTTGGAAAAACAGTCCCTCTGCACGTCCGACAGTCGAAGATGTACGAGCACGGCTGGCTGCGCATGGTACATAATGACGATCTTGAAGCTTGAAGCTTGCTTTACCTTTCTTTCCCTATGGAAGTGCCGTGATACTGAAACATCTAACCCACAGAATCAGAGCAATGCGTGGGAGCCAATAGAACAAGTGTAACGCAGACGCGCCATAGAATAAACCTATTAAATGCGAGCATATCTCTCTTGTATCTTGTATCCCGACATAGATTGTCGCTAGAATTATGCTACCAGGTATTAATATTAGATGACATTCAAATAAATTAGGTTGACAGCAGTAATATATATATGCCACGCAATGGTACAATTTTCATGAATGGCAGTCAACCGAAGCGCATAAAATAGGACTGTATGTGGACAGGTGACAAAGCTCTGTTGGATAACACCAGTGTTAGATCGATTCGGAGAAGTCAACGACTAGACCGTAGGCTCGTACTGCAAGTGAAGTAATTTCACTGTCTTTCATTTGCAGGACAAAAGATTCCGGTAAGATGAATAAAAGTCTTCATCTGTTCCTATACCAGCAAGTTAAATCCACGGGCAGACTGTCAAGGTAAAATACTAGTATAATGCTACAAAAACAAGAAGCATAAATCTACATAGATGTAATCGTACACAGACAAATTGATGATGCGATATGGTGAAATGGTTTCGAATTACGTTACTAAGCTGGCGTAATAAACGACTGTACCATTTCCACAATTCGATGCATTGGCGGACGATCAGCAGCATGGAATTTCCAACAGTCATTGATGAGATTCCAAAGGCTCTCTTGCATTTTCGGCTTTTCTAATCGCTGTGGACGTTCTCCGGTTGTGACGAGCCAGCCAATGCGGAAAGGAAGTTCCCCTTCGTAAGGAACGGAACTGAAGAATATCTGCACGAGCCTTGTTACGCGCGCCGACGGATCAATCGATAGACTCACTGCATAATAAAGGCATCCGAAAGCATAAACGTCTGTTCCCGTTGTTTTCTTCTGTACCTCAGGTTTCCCACGACATCCATTGCATTGGGGTTTGCTGCATTCGCTGCATTTACCAAACAACTCCGGAGCAGCATAATGTGGTGTATAAGCCAGAGTTCCTGTAGCAGTGGCGTCGGAATGTCGGGTTAAGCCAAAGTCAACAATTTTGCAGTGGAGTTGAGAGTCAAGAAGGACGTTGTCCTAATGGACAAAGTAAATTGATAGACCAAACGCGATATCGAAATACGTACTCCCTTTATGTCGCCATGCACGATTCCTTCCAAGTGAAGATATTGAACACCCTCTGCTACCTCCAGGATCTGAAAGATATGTGAATTTTACTTAACGTTCTGACAGGTGCTAGAATCTTACCAGCCTATGTATCTCAGCTAACTCAGCCGAAGATGGCAGCTTTATATTTCTCCTCCAATCCATCAATGTTCCGTTCGGCATCAATGGCGATACGAGAAATTGCAGTTTCTGCTCTTTAAATATTCCCAGTAGAGGGAGGATAAAATCGTGTCTGAGCGACCGCCATACTAGAGCTTCCTTGCAAAGTTCTTGGAAGAGCTTCTCGTCCAATAATTAATATTTTGGGCAATAAAAAGAGAAAAAGCACCAACATCTGTTTGTTTGTTAAAGTTGTCAAGCATTTTCAGTGCAACTACCCGTCCTTCGTATATCCCTTTGAGAACGCGTCCGTGGCCTCCTATGCCGATAGGGCTATGATCCGCATCAAAGCTGACATTGGTAATATATAGAGACTGAGGTATAACATTTGCTTCGGAGATCAGTTTGGCCATCAATCTTCTGGCCTTTCGGTTGGCGTCTGGCACGCCGCAAGTCAACAGATGGTCGTTTTGGAGTAGCTGTTAGGAGTAAGTGGCAATCCAAAACGAGCGAGCGGAGCAAACGCATACGTACGTAGAGGATAAAATCAAGTAATAATTCGACATCTAAAGGATCCATGCCGGGGACTATACTGCGAAAATCTGGTAATTTTAACAGCTCGCACACAAGGCCAAGGATAATCTGGTTTACTACCAGGCCGTTCGCAGTTAACTAGTAGTCATGAGCGACAATGTGATGACTTTTCGAAAGTTCACACCTCAAATCTGAGAATTGTAAGTAAAGATAGAAGAGGAGGCCTGTTTTTGTTAAGTTGAGTATCAGCCTTCGTCATCTGCGGCACAGAGTAAGAGACGGCAGTTAGCAACCAGTTGCCGCCGGGATGAACTTCTCGCACTTGATTTTCCTTCAGCAATAACTGAATCTTCTCCACCACGTCATCTTTTGCGCGCGAGTGCTGAGCGAATGTGCGGATTGCATGATGGATATTTTTCTTCTTCTCTGAACTGTGAAACTCGTAGAGAATTTCGTCCACATGATCCACCGTTACTGTTCCTTCGTATTGATCCTGAAGCGAAACTTGGAACATGGCTTGAAGGATAAGTGTGAGATCCACTACGTATCCCATGAGACAACGGATGTGCTCTGGTCTGTAGAACAGTCCAATATATCTACCAGCGTAGGAAGCGGTACATGCTCACCCGTTTTTGTAAACAGCGTTCGTCCACAGCTTCGATAGCCCCGCCAGCGCTGATGCCACCGTTACTTTACTCTGCCTATAAACGATCATCAGTTGCACGAATTTTCCAACATACCTAGTTCACTCACATAGTATTTGTGTCCTTGAGATCTTCCACTATAACCATCACCCGACGACGGAATCCATCGCTGAGAAGAAACTACGGAGATGTGATGAATCAAGTGGCACATTTATTAAGATACACTCTTGTATATACCTCGTGTAAATCCCGAAAATTCCAGATGGTGATGATGTCTTTATGTATCGCATACAAACAATTTTCGAGGCTGACATTGAGAAAAACCATGCTGGATGCGATTGCTCTCCAATATTCTATAAATTGAGATAAGGAAACAGAATGTCGGTTAAGTGACGAATCTAACTTACTCCTCTTTCCTACTCTGCAATAATAACGGATGTTACGACTGTCCAACTTCGGATCAGAGTAAATCGGGGTACTCACTTTATTGATGCCTCGATTTTACCCGCCATATCGACGCGCTGCGCCGTTGCCAAAGCGATCTGCGCCGATCCCGATTGGTTTTCATCTGATCCTGCCGACCGATTATTTTCAGCAATGTTATCAAGAAAAGCTCCTACCGGGGAGTCCGCTGGTTAGGCTTGAACTCTCGGCCCCTATGTGTTCCATTGTGACTTGGACCAGTCGTTGCAAGGTATCAGATCGCGATTCTGCACGACATCAATGGAAGCGGAGCAACGTCAGGCGCGGACATACTCGACACGAGAGCGTATGGTATGGGGCGATCCTGACTCACGCCGCCCTTCTTGAATTTGTGGCCAAACGTTTGCTCGAACATTTGCTCAGCCGCCTGAGAAATATTTGGGCCTTTCAGCTTTCCCCGCTTCGACAACCCAGCTATGTAAAGGTCAAATTTAGTGATCACGACGACTATTGGCACTGTTGTCACGGTAAGTCTCGTATTAAGCTAGAGATTTCAGATAGTTACCTTTGTTTCGATTCAACTTAAAAATATTTTCTTCGCCTGTTTCAAACACACGTCCACCAGAGTAAGAAGCAGGAATGCACAGCCTGTGAAATGACGTGAATCAAAACAATCGACTTGCGTTATCTATGAGCGTACCAAATTGCATGAAGCCTCTCGGTAGGCGATTGCTTCTTAGTTTGCTCCGTAATAAAATTCTCCAGGATATTGAATTTTTCCTTGTCTCCTGGCTCATAACCTTGAGAATCGTGAAGTATTAGGTGCTTGTTGTAAGGTGAGGTGATTCCTTTGTTGATATTGGCTGCGCCAGCTCGGTCGTGTTCGACATTCTAAATCCCATTGAGCGATTGCAGGCGCGGGATGGGCGTCAAAGATAACATACCGCCAACGAGGCTTTGAAGATAGCATTGATAAGCGACGATTTCCCCACACCAGACTGTTACAGGACATCCATGAACAGAACTTGTACTGGAATTGATAATAGGCCTTACTCGACCCACGATAAGGATCCGGAACCTGCAACACGTTTAACTCGATGTCATCGATGGCTCTAAATGATGTTACCTTGGATAATCTTCTTCTGTGGTTGGCTTAAGGTTCTCCAGAACGGGAGCGACAAGCGACACTGAACCAGGAGAGAGCTCCATGGTGGGTGGTGAGAAGAGTGTTTACTTTAGCGCTCAAGAATTCTGGATCGATATGATGAGTAATCATTGGACGCATACAAAAAGAGATGGCATCAATGTGGTAGTGGTTCAGATACGTCCAGAAATAACGTAGCCTCGCGGATCAGACTATGCATCGATCGTTGACAAACTGGTATCGGTAAGAGTCCGTCTGACACCCGAGATTGTCAATCAGATATGGCGCAGAGGCAACTCGACTGAGTTTCATGGCTAATACCATCTCGCAGACACGCAGACACGCAAGAAGCTATTACTATTAGATATGATCGCCTTACTATTTGCCCCTGTACCTGGCGTTTATGTATTGCGTCAATCGGAAGCATTCCGCGACGCGTAGGCTGTCACTGATTTCATCACTGAAGCCTGTGAATAGCTAGCAGTTGTTGCCGCACCACTAATCGACCGCGCCGCTCCCGGTCGCCATCCGAGGATTGTGAATGCCGAGAGCGAAACGTACACACATAATTTAAGCGGAGATTCGGTGAAATCCTACTACTTCTCACGCATTTCTGTCGCTGGAGATTACTTACTTATCATCGTATTTCTCTTGCGCTCTATTTAATCAGCTTTCTCTTCATCAACGAAGTGCAAATCTCTTGTAAAAGAATCGGCACCAACAGAGCGATGAACATGATTTGTTTCAGCGCCCTCAAACCAAGCAGCTCCAATTCAATTTAATCCAACGAAGGTAAGTTGAATTTCCCATATGAAAAAAGTCTAATGAACAATGTGACTAAAGAAGGGGGGTGAAGAACTGACTGGGGAAGGCGAAAAGCGGAATGGGAGATTTGAGGTGTGAGAAACCCGTGCCAGTGGATCTGGTGATTACATACTACTTAGCATCAATCCGTGCAGGCCTATGCTCCGGCGTTAATGCGCATTCTTCTCATCAACATTCATGGATGACGCCCAGACATCTCGGCCACCCCCGTCGCCCGTCTCTCTCAGCGATAAAAACCTCATACCTACGACGGACTTGATTGCGGAAGATTGTCCAAGGTAGCGTAGGTTGGGCCGCTAATAAAATCAACTCAACATTTCACAGGTTCCGCATCCTTATTGTTGGACAAGTACGACTTGTTACCCTTCCCGTTATTTATTAGGCTCACAACTGGTTTTCTCAACAGTCTGGTGTGGGAAAATCGTCACTCATCAATGCTATATTCAAGGCTTCTCTCGCGGTATACCCCTTGTCACGGTTTACAGTTCAACAGCTCAACGACATCTAGGATGTCCAACATCACAACAAGGCTGGCACAGCCAATATTAACGAAGGCATCACGTCACCTCATAACAAGCACCTCATCATCCATGACTCTGAAGGTTATACGCCAGGCGACAATGAGAAATTCGGTATTTTAGAGAAATTCATCACGGAGTGGAGTCAGAAGGAGACCGTTGCCGAGAGGCTTCATGCGATTTGGTGCGCTCAGGGATTATGCAAATCGATCGCTTCAATTCATGTTGTCAAATAGGTTGTGCATTATGTCGCCTTACACTGGTGGCAAGATTCTCCACCCATGGGACGAAAAAATATTCCAGTTAAATCAACACAAAGGCAGTTATTCGCGATCCTTGTTCAAATTATCAGCTTATCGTGTCAATAGTGCCGATAATCGTCGTGTACACGAAGTTTGACCTTTTCGTAGTGAACCTGCGCAGGAATAAGAACAACGCTGGGAAGAGTGATAGTACTCATGAGGCTGCTGAGATGCATTTCAACGAAAAATACGGCCAGTCATTCGCGTCATCAACGAGGGACGTTTGGGGTCCAGGTCAGATACCATATACAGTTGCTTCAAGTACGTTTGCGCTTCAGGTTGATTCGTCTTGCGTTGACATCTCCCTGTAGTCCATCTGCCTGATACATTGCCGCGGTTGGTCGATATGACAATGCGAAGTATGCATATCGATACATCAGATGTATTGGGTGGGCTAGCACACGGTAAGAACTGTTTATTTGATGGGCCGGTTGAGAATAATCGTCCTTCAGGACAGGAGGAATATGTATATGTATCAGATTCACCACAAATTGCTCTTGCAACTGCGCAACGTGTTGATATGCCTGCCAAGATTGCCGCGTCAATAAGGTAGGTTACCCTTTCCATGTCAGAATATTGATCCGATTGTTGCAGAGTAGGGAGGAAGAGTAAGCTAATCATGTAGCTTGTTGTCAGCGTTCTACACCTTACTGCAATTCACAGAATACTGGAGAGCAATAGCATCAGGCTTATATTTTTTCAACATGAGCTTGCAAAAGTGTTTATATGCGATACATAAAGACATCGTCACCGTGTGGAATATTCGGTATCTGGATGAGGTACGCACCACTGCGTACCTTAAAAGGCGTTCAATTCATTGCTTCTCATTAGATTCTCATCAGTGATACATTCTGTCGTCGAATGATGTTTATCGTGGAAGATCTCAATGTTCAGAAACAACAGGATGCCAGCACAGCGTGAGTGGATCAAGGATGTCAGCATTGAGAACGCTGACGCTGTTGCAAAGTAAGATAACGCTGACATCGGCAGTGGCGGGCCTCACGAAGTTGTGGGCGAACGGTGTCTACCAACAGGGGTGAGTATGTACTCGTTGTTGTCAGTAAATGTGTTGGACTGTTTTACAGACCAGAACATATCCGTTGTCTCATGGGCTACGTAGTAGACCTCACACTTATTCTACAAGCTGTATTCCGTGTCTCAATCGCGGAACGTCTGGAGAAAAACGCGATACAAGAACGCCTAAACGAAATCATATATGAATTTCAGTTATCGGAAAGGAAGAAATTGATTCATGATGCGATCTGGTCATTTGTCAGGGTGCAGCACCCGTTTGCCAAAGACAACGTGGTGGATAAGATCGAATCATTGATAAAGGAAAATGAGGTATGAAGCTTAAATTCAGGCGCGAATCCACTGCTCATGACATATTTCGCCATGTTGTGCTGAAGATGACGGTCAGGGATACCCAGTTAGACCAGGAGAGGTCCTTCCTTTCCTCATTACTTGGAATTATCGGTTTCGAGACTGTGAGTGTTGTCGAGTTATTACTACTTGTCACTGAAGACTGCCAGCTAATCGCCAACCCCAATGGCCCTGTAGTAAACCAGGTTATCCTTAGGCTTGTACATAAGCTGTTAGATTCACCAGACTATGGTACCATCCCTTCAGAACTGGAAAACCCTTCGGACATCCAAGTCTTACTTGATTTTATCCTCTACGTGCGTTTGTATATGTTTCGCTTGCTTGACATCGTTTACTTACTCCATTTAGTTACTTCACACCGGTCGCCTGTCGAAATCTGGTATTCCAGATGCGAACCGAAGAGCTAGGTGTCTGATGTTCAAACTGATGTCCAAGACCGATGTCCTGCCAAAGTCTTTTTCTATAAGTGGTGTTAAATTTGACACACAATTCGACGTCGCCGCTATGAAAGGGTTTGGACGTGTTTTTAGAGGCGAATACGAAGGGCAGAATGTTGCGCTGAAAGAGCTGAACAAAGGTCATAATAACGTTAGTATTAACTTCTTTTTTCCTTTACAGAGCTGACTCGTTCGGTTAGAGTTGGAAAACTTTTTGTTGGGAAGCTGTCGCATGGCGATCGCTAGGCCCGCACCGTTTTATTCTTCCGCTACTAGGAATATTTGAAGACAAATTACAACTGTATTTCGTGTCGCCGTTTACGGAGAACGGAACATTGACTCAATGGCGGAGAGACCACGCACCATCTCCAGCTGAAGTACATCAATGGGTATGATTTAGTGCATGGCGAAACGATTAAGTAAATCACTAATATTTTTTAGGTGCAGGAGGTTGCTGAGGGGATGCGATATATTCACTCGGAAGGGTTGGTCCACGGTGACCTGCGTGGGGTATTTATCCTGATCTCGCATTTTGTCTGTCGATTCAGTTTGTCGTAGGAAAATGTCCTCCTCAACTCAAGCCTCCAATGCCAAATCGCTGATATTGCCTTGACGCAAAATTCTAATCCCATTCGTACGCTATCGGCCTCAGGTCATAGGTTTAATTATGCTGCGCCGGAACTGTTTACCGCACAGAATCAGAGTGACAGTCCTTCCGATGACCATGAAGTACTACGTAAGACAACGCAAACAGACGTGTATGCCTTTGGTTGCCTTTACTATGCCGTATGTTCCAAGTATTCCTCAGCTCATCAGGCGCGTTCAGCAATGGCTTGCACAGATATTCTTTGATTCTGTCCCGTTTTTGGAGCGGAGTGAATATCAAATCATGCAGCTCGTCACAAGTGGAACACATCCGGACCGATTAGAAAGCCCGAAAATGGAAGACAATACATGGAATCTTCTTCAGAGATGCTGGGAAATGGACCCCTTCAAACGCCCAACAATGGAAGAAATAAAGAAAACGATCATGACGTTCACTAACGTTGAGACTTAGCCTTTTCCTATGCTGTAATATTGAAACGATAAATGACTTATAATTGAGAGTCATGTACGCAGCAGATTTTGTGTAATTGTAATATCATCTTTTCTTGACCAGCATACAAGGCTCCGGTTTCCTTGTACTTGTTGAATCCAAAGTGCGTAAGCCGTGCAGGGCGTTTGTCCCGGCCCGGGGTCCATTCAACTTATGCATTCAAACCTCAGGTTATTGGGTATAGACACCGAATTGACTGAAGAATTAACGTCTGGCATCTAGCACCGATTCTGACATTTACCGCGTCCTTGGCAATTGGCGGATGTGTTCGAAGTCTGAATCATCCGAAACTGGCTAGACTGGTAGGGACAGTGATTCTAAAGCGTCAGAGCGTTCAGCATTACAGTCAGAGATTCGGAATTCTAGTAGTAAAAACGAGGATGGACAGGGCCCTACCAGTGGGCCAATTTAAAAAGCCCTTCTCCGTCGGTAGTGCGCTTCACGGCTTCCAGAGAAGATCTGACTTACTTAATTTGTAGGTGTACCGAAGCGCAGAAACTCTAAGGAGAGCGAAAGTCTTGCGTCGGGGTAGATGCGAAGCGTGGGTTGGACTCGGAGGGGCCAGTGTTTACGTATTTTGGCCCTTTCTCCCGGGCCGGCCCGGACAGTGTCACTGTGTAGTACGTAGTACTCCAAAATTACAAGGTGGTGGAAAAAGCCTCAGCTTGAACACAGGTTTTGAAAGAACTCTATTCTCACTGGAATTGGTAACAGAACTCTAAACTAAAACTTATTCCTCCATCCAGTGATTACATACACAGCATCAATCTAGGACCGCCATGGGCGCCAAACATTCTTCTCACCACTGATCATGGATCCTCTTCAGACATCCATACCATCTACGGCTCCCATCGAGACAACACTTGTACCTACGACAGACGAGATTGCGGAGGAATGTCCGAGGTAATGTAGTTGCAGTCCCTGATGGAACCAACTGAACGTAGTACAGATTCCGGATCCTTATCGTTGGTCGCGTAAGGCTTGTTACCGTTCCACCTACACGTTCAGTTCATGGATCCTATGATAGTCCGGCGTGGGGAAATCGTCGCTTATCAACGCTATATTCAAGGCTTCTCTAGCGGTATATCTTCTGTCACTGTTGCCAATCAACAACTTCGAACGAAATTTAGGATGTCCGACATTTCGAAGCAGGCACGGCCGATATCAACACAGGAATCACGTCGCCTCACAACAAGCACCTCGCCATCCATGACTCTGAAGGTTACGAGCCAGGAGATGAAGAAAAGTTCCGTATTTTGGAGAAATTTATCACAGAGCGGAGTCAGAAAGAAACCATTCGCGAGAGGCTTCACGCAATTTGGTGTGCTCATAGATGATGCGAATCTGTCATTCTGATTCATGTTATTCGACAGGTTATGCATTACTGCACCTTACGTTGGTGGCCCAATATTCCAAGCATGGGACGAGAAGATTTTCAGGTTGAATCAGCGCAAAGGTGATTACTTGCGATCCTTATCCCGATTTTTGCTGATTGTGATAACAGTGCCGATAATCGTCGTTTATACAAAGTTTGACCTTTTCATGGCGAACAGCCAGCGCAGGGGCAAAGGCAACACGGGGAAGGGTGATCTGGAGTCCGCAGAGAAGCATTTCTATGATAAGTATGGCCAGTTATTCGCGAAATCTACGAAGAACATCGAGGGTCGGGTACCATACACTATTGTCTCAAGTGCGTTCGTGTTTCCAGTTGCTTAGTATTTACTCACATCTCCATGCAGAATTTCAGCCCGATACCTTGCTACGACTCGTCGAAATAACGAGGGAAAATATACGCGCCGAGTCTACGACCTTATCGAGCGGGCTCGCGCCCGGTAGATGTCATTCCTTCGATGCAGTTCTTTCAATAATCAGTTGGCAGGGTCAGTTGAAGACTTTCTGGACGCAACACAGATTACCTTTGCGACGGCGCAGCGTGTCGATACGTCAGGTAAGATCGACGCGTCAATAAAGTAAGTATCTGTCTATAATAAGATAGACTGGGTGTCTTATTATTATCATAGAGTAGGGAAAAAGAGTAAATCGAACCCTCAGCCTTTTTTCAATGCCCTCACTACGATCCACAGAGTATTGGAGAGCAATAGCATCTGGGATACACTTCCTCAATTTTAGCCTGAAAAAGTGCTTAGACGTGATACACAAAGACCTCGTTGCCATTTGGAACATCCGGGATATGGAAGCGGTGCGTGCAAGAGAATACCTCAAATTCATTTTTGGATTCATCACATCTTGATAGTTCTTTCTCAGTGATGCATTTTATCGCCAGATGTTGATCTTTGTGGGTGAACTTGGTAATCAGGATCAGGGGAGTGACAGCCCACTGTGAGTGGATATGACACATCAACAACTAATTAAGATAATAATCAACGTAATCAACGAAAAGGATTATGATGGCGCCGGCGGGTCTAGCGAATTTGTGGGCCAGCGGTGTTTACAAAAGATGGTAAGCACGTGTGACTTTTTATTGCAACATATGTTCAATTTCTGACAGGCCCGAGCACGTCCGTTGTCTGATGGGTTATGTGGTGTATCTCACGCTCATCCTACAAGCCGTTTTCCTAGTTTCCCTTCAAGATCATTCCGAGGGCAAGGTTTCACTAGACCGCGTAAAGGAAGTCATTTACGAGTTTTATTTCTCGGAAAAGAAAAAACGTATTCATAATGCAATCCGGGATTTTCAGCCCTCGTTCACAAAGGGTGATGTGGTTGATAAGATCGAGTCTCTGTTAAAGGAAAATGGGGTATGCAAATTATATCTTTACCTGAACTCATTACTGATCGCGCGCTTTCGACGATCCGCTATAGATGACGAAGATTGACACACAATTTGACCTAAATAATAGACTAGTCCTTCCATCACTGCTCAGAATACTTAGGTTCGAAGTGGGTACTTTTGAACTATCATTGCACCGTCGCTAATGACCCCCAGCTAAGCTCTAATGGCCTGATAGTAAACCAGATTATCCTCGAGCTTACGCGCAAGCTATTTGAGTCACTATCCGATCCTCCAGACTATGTCAGGGTCGCCTCCGAAACAAGGGACCAATTCGATGCCGAGATGTTAATTGATTTCAACCTCCTTGTACATATTACCTTTTTGCTCCTTTGTTTGACGTACTTATTCCCCTTAGTTGCTCCGCACTGACAGCCTGTCAAAATGTGGCATTCAAGATGGCAACCGCAAAGCGAGGATGCTGATGTTCAAACTGGTAACCGAGAGAAACATTACACCAAGTTCTCTCTTTATTACAGACGTCAAGATCGATAACGAAGGTGCCATCAATATAGGAGGTTTTGGACGTGTATTCAAAGGCGAATACAAAGGAAAGGCGGTTGCGCTGAAATTGATGGACAAAGGCCTCAAAGACGTGAGGGTTATACTTTTCTTTTTTCACAATCCTGATTCATTTGTTAAGGGCAAGTTCAATCAAAACCAAGATTTTGTTCTGGAAGTCCTAGCGCGGCAATCTCTCGCACACCGTTTCGTTCTCCCTTTATCCGGAATATTTTTAGACAGAAACCAGCCATTTTTCGTGTCGCCATACATGGAAACATCATTAACTCAGTGGCGAAGGACACAAACACGAGACGTTCCTGAGATAAACAAGCTGGTATGGCCCAGCACTCCTTAGAACAAAATGGGATCACTAACATTGACTAGGTGCAGCAGGTGGCTGAGGGTGTTCGGTATATTCACTCAGAAGGAATTGTGCATGGCGATTTGCGCGGAGTGCGTATTTTGATACCATATCTTGGCTATTGTTTAAATTTTCACCCGCTAGGAAAATATCCTCCTCGACGCTAAGAACAACTGCCAAATTGCTGCTGATGTCGGCTTAGCCCAACATTCGAATGCCATTGTTACGCTCTCCGCTGCAGCCTTTTTGTTCAATTACGCTGCCCCTGAACTGTTCGTCATGCAGTTCGAGAGCAATGAACGCAATGAAGACCATGAAGTTCGCCATGGAAGTAAGACTGTGCAAACGGACGTATATGCTTTTGGTTGCCTTTATTATGCAGTAAGTCCCATGTGTTCCTCGATATATAAAACACATTTAACAATGAGCTGGGCAGATATTCTTTGATACCATTCCTTTTGTGGACAGAAATGAATATCAAATCATGCGGCTTGTCACGGCGGGAGAACGCCCAGAGCGATTAGCAAGCCCGAAGATGGGAGAGGGTTTATGGAACCTCATCCACCGATGCTGGAGCGCCAATCCTCTTGATCGTCCCACAATGACAAATATAACCGAGGAATTGCCAACTACGCTTGCTCGAGATGGCCCACTGGGGCCCTCATAAGCGAATAGACCGCAATTCTGATGTATCAAATGATGGAGAAATCGTGTATTACCGTGTATATGTAGCAGTATGAAAATGATATGTGGACTTGGGTTGTACTTATGTATAAATGAAACCAAACTTACGTGGATCATGAGAAGCTACGCAACTGTCGACAACGATGAAGAGGGAACGCAAATTTATGGCTTACCGCGGCTGGTGAACCGCGCGATTTATCGATGGAATCGCCGCTTGCATGACCAAGCAGACCATAAGGAAGTGACTCATTTCATTCAAGCACTTCGTTGGCAGACGGTCAAGAAAGTCGCGGCGAATTCCGGGACAAATGGCAGCGCATAGCAGGAATCTGGACTCCTCCGCACCTCAAATTCATCGATTTTCTTGCTTGAGGAGTCTACAAGGCGAACTTATCCGTACCTTGTTCAAGTCCTGCAATCGGGGAAGTGGATGAAGACTTCGTCTTGCAATGCGCAATTTGAGCCCTTGAGGTTCTCTGTCCATCAGAACATCTGTTCCTATATTCTGTAACGCAATGCCAATTTCATATTCGTAGAATATTCTGGCTTCCGTGGTTTAAGTGCCTCAAAGACCCTCTGGCACCAGATGAAACACGTCTACCAGGGTTCCATTGCTGCCGAGGGCGGCTTGTATAAATGCAACGTCTCGTAAGGCACCAACGGGTTCCCCTATACCCATGGTATCGGTTCCAGCTATTCCGTCGCAGAAGCTCGCCAACTCCGCCTGAACCCCTATCAAAGGCTTTCCGATGATTTCTTCCACGTTCTTCGGTCGCGATACAGTTTTCACTATAACAATAGCGTTATCGACGCTAATAGATATCCAGCCATCCGTTCCGCTGATGACAAAAGTGTCTGATGAGGACCGCGATTTCGTTGGCCAAGCCCATGTCATATCCACAATACCATGAATTTGCTTGCCTGCGCGTACGACAGCGTGCACCGAATCGCAAGGCGCAAGGTATTCTTTGCTCAACGAAGCAAAGCCCGTTAAATGTGTGATTGGTTCTGGGAGCAAAAGACGAAGAACGGCGATAAAGTGCTGTATCAAGTACGTAAATTATACCGCAATGAGAGAAATAGAAACCTACCACACCACCATCAAGCTATGTATAGATTGTCAGTTGACTTCGCCTGGTAAAATTAGCACTCACTATGAATCCCCCTTGATACTAAAGCCTCGTCAGTGATATGTCTACCGTAAGGCGAATGAAGACTAACATCAGGGACCGTGCGCCAAGCTGTCTTGTACCACTTTGACTCTTGGTCAATGAAATTTTCGACCACTGCTCTGAATTGTAACACTCTTCCAATCTTGCCCGCACGAATGGCTTCCGCCGCCGCGCGAAACCCAGGCTCAGCCTCAAAATTTTCAGCCACCCTCCAAATCAAGCCCTTGTGTTTATATTTTTCTTTGTACGTTCTGATCAAAGAGATGCCCGCTTGCACGTCAGCAGCGACAGGTTTCTCGCTCAAAACGTGTTTGCCGGCGTGCAGAGCTTTCAAGATTATGCTCGGTTGCAGTGTGATCGGCAGAACCACGATTACAGCGTCGATGTCGGGTCTGGCGAGAAGAACGTCCAGATCTGACGACTTGTCGTCATCGTGATAGACTTTGGGCGACGAAGTCAGCCTTAGGACATCGACGGCGACATCTGCGGTTTGCCGAGCACTGCGTTCGGATCGGGAATATACTGCTTTAAGGATAGGCGCTGAATCACCTAAAGCGGCGAGGGCCGGAATATATGCTGGTGATTCTACGGTGAGTATTCGACGTAGTGCTGCTGAGTACGATTCTAACCTTCTTTGACGAAAATCCCTGCGCCAATGATTGCAATGTTAATAGGCGATGGCATAGCGTCGTGGGGGGTTGTTTGCACGGCCGACGTGACTTTATTATCGGCGGCATGAATGCGACAAATGCCAATCTACTGGAAGAACTTTATCGGGAACGGAAGTCACGAGTGGCATGGTGTCACGTAGAATCCCAACTATTTTTAAACTGCACGCGCTCACCGCTTTCAAAATTTCACGTGTAACGTCCTGTTCGCTCTACGTCGGACCAAAGGAGGTACAGGCTTCCGTCACAAGTATTTTTGGCATGGATTTCTCAGCTTTACAGCTTGGACCCACTTATAGAGATCCCGCGAATCACGCAATCTTATCAATTCCGATGTAGCCATCGCACCCGCTATGTACCCGCCAGAATGAGAAGGATTTCTAACTGTCAAATTTCCAAGTGATGCAGGCAATATATAACGTTCTAATTTGAAACGCTTGACGTGACCTTCAAAACGATAACAGCTTGGGCCGCAACTCGGTTCGTAAACTGCTAATGCTATTCAATCATTGGCTTAATTATTGGATCTTAGTGTGCTGTACCCCGCTTAGTACAGAAGTGTGACGGATGCAAGCAACACACACTTGTTGCACTGCTCGTAGTCTATGCTTGACAATCCCTTTATTTTACATCTTTGAAGTTGCTCGACGATTTCTAGAAGATGCGATTACCCCGATCTCTATGATTCTTAGCATATAATAAGCTCAACTTATCTGTTGTAATCGCATGTTTCATTGTTTGAGTGTGGCTGGGAAGATTGATCCCTGATTTTGCCTCGTTTAGCTTTCCGGGATATCGATTAGATTTGCCGTCGAGAATGATAAGTTGCTTGAACAAACCCATGGCATAACCAAGAGTGTATTACTAAAACCATACCTGTGTTCTGCCGCCGAAGGAAAAGTTGACATATTAGAACCTATTTTCACGGAGTGTCCGTTCCCGCGTGGGTAGCCAGGTGCTTTTATAGGCGTCGTTGACAATTTTACATTGCTTGGCACGAACAGGTGAGAATCCCGAACGATGCAACACAGGGCTGATGGTTATGCAACGCGTTTTGGAGTCATGTTCGTGTACTGAGACACGAGCACGATATCCAAAGTATAACAACACCCTTGGCCAGGTCGAAAGAATTATATATATTTTTCTCTGGCTGAAGGGACAGGTGAAAAAACGTGGATAGGGCCACACTGGTTAGGAGTCCCGAACCTCTTCTCTTACAACTCGTAGCTTCTCTCGTGCTAGACTAGTGCATCTTATTGGCTTCCAAATGATATCATTGCGCACCCTGGTGCGAATGTCCTGTTTACGTGAGTTGGAGGCTCAGAGGTATCGGGGGTCCCGAAATTGACAATTCCATTTCGGGACTTTTGGTAGGACCTTCCGTCACTTTTGCATCACTGGGAAGCGATCCATGAAACTTGCTGCTCACTGCAGCCGCAGACAATGGCAACCACCGTTTCCACATTCCAGGATGATACCAGAGTGCAAGAGGTGATTCCTTCGGTTTTCCCACCTACAATGTGAAGAGCTCTCAGATGCACATTCAGGACTCCCTTCAACAAGGATCATCTTCACAAAGTACTCCCCGAAGTAATACTGCAGAGGAAGATACTGGAAAAAAGAAAAAGACAACAAAGAGGAGGAAAGTTAACCACGCATGTCTCTATTGTAGGAGGAGCCACATGACATGTGACGAGGGTAGGCCCTGTCAACGGTGGTACGCCCTCATAATTCCATGCCGATTCCGGACAATCTTCCTAACTAGTTCATATTTCTCAGCATAAAACGTGAAATTGGCCATCTTTGCCACGATGAGAGGAGGCCAAAGCCAGCTCAAAAAAGTGTTCCAACCACGCCGACGACGAGTAATAATGCCGACCTCTCGCGTACGTATGCGCCAGGTAACCAATACCAGCCCTAGTATTACCATTTCTAACAAGGATGGTGATACAGTAACGGTGTATCAGAACTCGCAAATTCCAAGTGCCCCACCAGCATGGCCTGCGGGCGTCCCACCGCAAAACACCAACTTCTTGTATCCGCCAGAAACTCTCGGAAATGAGTTTTCAGTGCTAAGGTACGTGGTTCCTATTTCTCTGGGCTGTCGATGTGCTAAACCATGAATGAACAGCGATTTTTTGGACACGCTCGACGAAGGCACATTTTTTACACCCCCTGCGACGGTTACGCCGTCCTTGATGTCGTCTGCTTCTTTTACCAGTGCAAGCCCAGCTGCAGCCCCACCGACAACGAACATTTTTCCATCAACGAACCCAGGGCGATCCACGTATGCTGATGCGAGTCAGGCATGCGATGCATCACCAACAGCCCCTGGTCCTGAGGGTTCCGCCACGTCACCAACTGAGCCACCTTCAGAAGCATCTCCCCCTTTAACTGGGAATGCACCTCCGATCCTACCCTCCGCGACAAAGGCTGAACAATTCTTACTAACGGCTGCAGACCAAGAAGATGGACCACGAGTCGAACGACTAAACCGAGTTATCAAGAGCAAGTACGAGGCAGGTCTCCTGAAGCCGTACAACTACGTCAAGGGATACCAGAGATTATCGAGGTGGATGGACCGCAAGTGCGTGGATATTTTTAACTGAACGTGTTTTGAATCTAATCTCTGTTTGCTCAAGTGTATCACAAGAGTCTAAGCAGCAAATTTTGCAGCCTCTTTCCGTGCTGAGGCCGAAGTTCAGGGTAAGAAAAGCTTTTTCATCTTAACCATGGAATTCTGAATCCCAATTTACCAGGCGATCGCTCAGTCACTAAGAGATTTGGTAAGTAATAATGACTTGATGTGTTCCCGTGAAGGGAACTGCTCTTTCCCCTTTCGCACCCATCTCATATGTAACTGCGTCACAGGACTTGGTATTTATCGAAGAGGAATTTGAACGAATGCTACTTGTTTATGACCGTGTTTTCTCTGCTATGGGTGTACCAGCGTGTCTTTGGAGACGGACTGGGGAAATATACAAAGGCAATAGACAATTTTCCGAATTGGTTGGGATAGATGGTATCATGCTACGAGACGTACGTATCCCTTCCCTTCCCAGCGCCCTACGCTTATTTGTGTACAGGGTCGAGTCTGTATATACGAATTAATGGCTGAAGAGTCTGCCGTTAACTACTGGGAGGTGAGTTCCAAGAATACTGAAAATTGTTATGTGACACGTAAACATGGTCAGAAATACGGCAACGTCGCGTTCGACTCTGCACAAAAAGCAGTTCTTACTTCCTGCGTGCTGCGCTATAAGCCAATCTTCAATACCGGATCTATAAACTCAAACTCAGCTACAGCAAAAGCTTCGGATGCGCAACAAGCAGACGTCCCAACGGAAGAAGGGTTTGTCAACTGCTGTTTTTCCTTCACGATACAAAGGGACAAGTGGGGAATACCCAGTATGATTGTTGGTAACTTTATAAAATGCTGATATTTGTGGCCGGATATGTTGTAATCACTGTTGTGTGTTTTTATACTTATACCGTGACGTATATTGTTATGAGTCTTATCTTCATCTGGATCTCAAGACGTAGAATAAACATGTTAGATGAGCTGTCTGTCCATCGGTCGTCTGGTCGAGCGTAAAAAGCTTTGACATGTGTCTTGATTGACCCTGCGTGCTGTATTGTACGCCAGGTATTTAAATCTTGTCTTCTTGCAAGTGTATGACGTTTTTCAGTTCTCACAACCTTAATAAGGTAAAGTAAGGTACGGCCAGAAAGAGCGTAAGGAAGGTCAACCGGGACAAGAAAGAGTTCTAGAATGAACCGCGCGGCGGCATCAGATTCAGAATAGACTATTGATAGTTACTTTTTACCGGATCATGAACTAATCGGCCACTGATGCAGGGAAATGAGTGTGGGGTATACATATTTCCATGAGGCAAGGTGCAACCGTGACTACGTCTCCGGCGGAACATTCGAGTTCGACAAGTTGGGATTAGTAGGCAATTGCCGAATGACGTTCCTCGTGACGCACAAATCTCGCGCTGAGGTCACCGGCCTGAGTTCGTACGCCTGGCGGCAAATTTGATGACAGTGACTGTGTATGGTACCAGTGTTGGTGATCGTTTGGACTTGAAGAAGTATGATCACACGACCCAGTAGGAATGTGAGACTGAACTTCCTGTTATAGGCTTAGCATGATACCACACCGTCCCGGGCCCAGATTCACTGCTTCCCGAACATCGATTTATTTGGTGTCTGGACTGGCATATACCACCCATTTCATTGAAAGGTGTGATACGTCTTGCGCACTAGAGCATCTGTAATATGATCCTGAATCACGCAGAGGTTGAACTACGAATTCCTGGATCCAACAACTGGACTCATGGCTGCAACACTTACTAAAAGTCTGAAACGCATCATGACAATCCATCGTTCTCACAGAAGAAATTGGTACTGACATGCAGTGCCGCATATAAAGATGAGATATGTCTCCCCGGAAGCGAATCTCTCCAAACGTGGGTCATTTCTGGTGAAGTATTAGTATATCGGTCCTTCACTACGGCCAAAATCCTGGATATGACGCATTTAATTCCTTTCCACGTCTCTACCATTGTCTTCATGCGTAAATAACGCGTAATTGGACATCGGCGCACCCAGGTTTATGCCATGCACTACAGGCATGTGGCCTATTACATCATGCGGCATTTGCCATTGCTTCTATGCTTCGTGTTATGCGTGCGACAGCACTTACCACTAGTAGAGGAGCTCCTCTGGGCTCCGAAATTATCGCTCCATTGTCGGCAACTATGAAAGCCTTTCCGGGGACGCAGTGACGTCTACCAGCATCTGCACCACATGCTGCGCTAGAATAGGCGAAGAAATCGATGCTGTTATATCTCAGCGTCCTAAAAGGAGTCCCTTCACGCTATCGTTACGCACAAGAACGGCGAAGTCTATGAAAAACTGGCGCATTCCGCGGAGCGCTTGATCTTTGTGTATTTCGGAAATACTCCAAGCTTCTCGACGCCACATTTGACTGATAGCCTCGCTTCGATTTCTCTGCTGTGCTGAACACGAGGATAATACTGGTTATTTCAGATGCAGACTACCCGTATACATGATGACGACCGCTACTCGATCGAAATTTACATTCTACCCTCGCGACCCTCGCGGAAGCGCCTTTCAGCTTCCTCAAAGTTGATGCACTTCCAAATGCTCTCAAGATACTAGATTATCGAGTCATCAGTGCAAGAAAGAGATACGAATCTCGGCGACTGACGTTATCCTTGACGTTGTGGTATTGGAGATAGTAAGCGTGCTCCCACATATCGATTCCAATGATCGGGATGTGACTCAAGAGGGGATCTTGGTCACGAGTAGTCGCCATCTCCAAACGCTTCGTAGCGGGGTTTAAGCCCTGTAGTGCCACGGAGATTAACTTAATCCTGTCGCGCAGTGGAACAGACTTACGACCCAGCCCCAGCCGACGCCATGCATTTCACACATCATCTTATTGAATTCCTTCTTCATCTTGTCCAGGCCGCCGAAGCATTCGTTGATGCTGTCCTTAAGGGGACCATCTTTCAGGACACCGCCATTTCCTTTACGCTCAGAAGAAGGGGGAGCGAGATTCCTCCAGAAAAGGGAGTGATTAATGTGACCTGTCCATGGAGCTAATTAGTTTGAAAGACATGAACGTTAAAGAAACACGTGCCTCCACCGTTAAACTTGATGGCGGATTGGAGAGCAATACGCTCCCTGGGGGTCGATGCCTTGGCGTAGGCGGCTTCAGCGGCATTGAGCGCGTCAACATATGCCCGGTGATGCTTGTCGTGATGAAGCCTCATGGTTTGCTCCGAGATACAAGGCTCGAGGGCCTTGTAGTCGTAGGGAAGGTCAGGCAAATTGTGAGGCATCTTGGACAATAATCGATGATAGGCAAGGATGTTGGTGTTCGTCGAGCCATCTGACGACGGGCTTTTAACACTCGCTCAGACCTTCACGCTTCACGATGTCCGAGACTACCCCAAGACATACGCGCTGAAAGTCCCAGCTCGGAACTTGTCAGTTGTGCGCATTGATCTCCCGCCTCCGCCACTCAGAAAGGCCTAGGCCTGCGGGTTTTCTCTGAAGGATGTCGGGGCATCTCGCGGGTATACTGTTTGCGAAGCGAAACACTAGGCCTGGATCACGACTGTACTGCCCATTCCCGCGAAAGTAACAGACATCCCCTATCTGTCGAAGTTTCATGACGTATTTCTTGAAGTGAGCACCTTTCTGAACACGACGGATATTGCCATCTACTCCCGTATCCCAGCAAGAGGTAAACCGTTCGTTAGGGTTCGAACGCCCCCACAAGCTATGATCCTCGGGTTATTATTCTCATGCGCGCTAACATACTAGTCCCATACTGATTACGATGTTCTTTGTTCCGAAACGATCGATTCGTCGAACGAAGGGCGCACATGTCGGATCTATTGTGTCACAACTTACCAATTTCGATGAACGGGATCGACTTCACACGGGGACTAGACATTAGGATAACTATGACGCTTGATCGGACAGTGCCGAGAGACTCTTTAAATGGTCAGCCAGATAAGAGTGGCTCAGGTATGTTTTATTACGTGTGATAGAACAGCTCTCAATTGGTGCTATGCAACATGGAGGTAAGTTTGGCGTGTAACCGTATGGTTCAATACCAATGAATAGCTGCCCTGAAACTTACAGCAAAAGTACCGGAGACAGAGAGAAACAATTTTAGTAATCCGTCGATGCTAGTCTGCGACCCTTTCAAGTTCCTGACCCATAAGACCGTTTCATAATGATCATGCTCGATAGAAAGCTAATTTTCCTCTAATAGGAACCTAACTGTGGAAAAACGTTCAATTAGTGAAGAGGACATGCGTCAGAGCCCTCCTCTCGCCGTATTAACCCCAGGTCTTAGAGGAGCGACCTGTTGGTGGGGCCGTAAATAACAGGTTTCATATATCAGCAGACCAAGAACACCCTTTAAGAAATAAAAGGGACGTCGGCTAATGCTTGTTTCTCCGCGGACGTGCGAGAGATACTTGGATCTATACCCGCTTGGGGGCAAAATAGATCTGTCCCTGTCAAGAAGCGGCTTCAATATGGTGTATATCGGGCTCGGAGAAGCTAGAGAAGCATTCCACAGGGTCGTGATTGGTGATTTGCCCTCTGAAAGAGAAACATTCGACGCGTCTAAGTCCTTGGATTAGACGTTCGTGACATACTGTGACAAGACGCGACTGCGTAGAAACAAGCTTCAAGCTCACCTGCGCACCGTTTAGTATGGCTTCCCACATGCATGAGCGCCACGGCTCCAAACCTGATCAGGCAATGGAACTCAGCGGTGTTCTGATTTACACAACGTGTTCCCCGGTCCCCAAGATACCATGAAAGTCTTTTTCATAATTGTCTGAAGTTATTCGGAGGTTCCCGGCGTGTCCGTCCAATACGATCAGCTTTTCGGGGCCAATGCAATTGAAACCCGGAGCCAGTACGCCGAAGATCACAGTTACTCGACCGCGAGTAATACTCGATTTATTTACCACAACCAAAAAGGGAGTTCCGACGCCGGTTATCGCACCTACCCGCTTTCTGTCCAATTTTTCCCTGACTTATGGGCTTTTTTCATGCGAATTACAGCGAAGGCCTTTCCGGGGGGTCGCCATGAATAGACCTGATGCCGTGCGGAGCATAACCGAATGGAATCACCGGGTGTGAGACAACCGGAGTTGCATTGAACCAGCGGCTCCGCCCGAACCTTGTTCGGTTTCCCAACTTGTCCTCGACCACGTCCACCTGTCATTGGTACCACCCTTGGTACGTACTACTGCGGTTATCGACTTTTCTTATGTGACACCTGACAAATTGGTCTCATCAGTATAGCGTTAGGTTTTCAGTCCAAGTATACCGATACAAGTATATCGTCGTAGATCTCCAGAATCCAGAATTCGGCACTATCATGGGTTTGGCATATTTCTGGTCCCGAAATCGATGATCAGCTCATGAACTGCCATGAAACTGGCCGTTACTACATTTTTCTCTCTATATTATGGTCTCAAAGTGAAGATTGGGACATAATCTCCGTGCATCGTCCCTAGTGGATCTGATGGTGTTTCAGTCAAAGAGCACTATGAGACAGACACGGTGATATCAATTCAGCGCGTTCATTATATTGGTATCCCATCAGCTCTCGGCCAAGTAAGGTCACACTAACATGCAGTAGACGTGGATAGCCATATTTGTTTCATCGCTTCGAAAATCAGAGATCATCCGTCGAAATGAACTCTGGCATCTCGGTCGCACTCGGTCGCACGCTCGCGTGTGTCTCGGGGAAGTTCATTCTTGAATATTCCTAAGGGAGCCTAGTCCGGTTAGAGTGACGTCAATCTTAAATCCCCCGCAACGGATGGCAACTCCTTTCTACTATTCCTTCTGCACATGTAGGATAACCTTCTTCGAGGCCCTCCTCCTTGATATAAAGCGCTCTGAGACACTGGAAGAACGTTAAGATCTCGTATCCTCGTACCTCTCGGATGGCAACCACGTATTCGCAACCCGGGCCCTCGACATTACCAAGGGGAAGAGCTTGTGCGACGTGCCGTAGAAGAAAGACAGTGAGTCCACTGTCGATTATAGCGATATTCTTGCTTACTATTGTTCACGACTAGAAATGCGATGGCGCTCAACCTATTTGTGGGCAATGTCTACGCGCTAAGAAACCGGAAGACTGCGAGTACACCGTCGGGAATGAACCAACGCAAAACCAACTTTTGGAAGAGAGAATCAGAGTTTTGGAAACACGTATACAAGAATTGACTAGTCCTGCACGCGCGAATGCAAATGTTACGCTGCACCAGCCATATCAACTTTTAGACTCAGCTCAAGACCATGCCATGTCGGTAACTACATCTAACTCAGGCAGTAAGTTCCCTACTTTCTAAGTCTAGGATGGCATAAAATATCATGAATTAGGTTCTTTGGAACCTCCGAAGGAGGAGGCAACACTCTTGTACGTCAATAGTGCATTCTTAGCCTTTAACAAATCGTTAACAAATCTTTAGCCTCGATAAATTCTTGACACATGCTTCAGATTTTGGATTCTTCCTCGACCAGACGCGTTTTCGTGAGAGTATGCTTTTGGACCTCCCCTTGGGACATCAATTCCGTCCTTTCCCTGCTCTGATCATGGCAACTTACCTTGTTGGCATGTTCCTTGCCGCTGAAGAAACTTTTGTGCCGCGAGAGAAGCATACCCTAGCCGCAGCTATACAGATGTCGGCTCAAACCCTATCGAACACACATCCTAAACGCGTTATGCACGGTATTCAAGCGGAATTGATGCTCGCTTGTTACTTTTTCGCCCAAAATCGGTTGCTGGAGGGGCAGTATCACTTAGCGACGGCCGCATCGACCGCCCTTGCAACCGGCGTTATGAAGACGAGCAAGACACAGAGCGAATTTTCGGATCTTTTAATGCCTCCTATGAAGGACGTGGTTGAGGAGCGAGAGCGCGTCAATGCCTGTTGGACTATCTATTTCCTGGACTATGCCTGGGCCGCAGCTCTGAACACGTTCCCCAATCTGAAGTGTTCACCTGATACGCTCCGCGGAACAATGGGACCACCCGTTATAGCGCCACCTGAAGGTGGCAGATTGGTAAATTGTTCCTCAAATTGCTAAGCGGTTAGATTGATCGGTTATATGTGATGCAGGCACATGTCAATGGTTCATCAATCCATACTAATGGTAACGGGGCCTCGGTGAATGGTTCGTCCATGTCAAGTGGACATGGTTCACCCACAACCAACGGTTATGGTAGTCCCGTCCTCAATGGTTTCAATGGTTCGTCAATCACCAATGGTATTCGCGGTTCACCTGTCCATAACGGCACCGGCAATTCGTTGATGCATTTGAATGGCAATGGCAACTCGCCACATCCTAATGGATCATCTATGAATGGACACGGCTCGTCTGGGTATGATGGAGCTTTAGAGACAACCACCCTGAGCCAGAAGGCTGAAGCTGCATATTGGTGGAAGTTTGCAACGGAAACCGTGCAATCCTGGCGCCCAGGTAAGCCCATTAATGGAAACAACAATTTAGGCATAAACTCGGACCCCAGACATATCCTACGATGAACTCACGACATTTTCCAATAAAATACGTACGGCGATCGGATCTCTTGATGCTCTCATGCCATCTCTTTTGTCGACCGAGCAGGCAAATGCTTCACAAACTGTCCGTAAACATCTATTGCTGGCGCACCATCTCGTCTATGGTGCGCAAATGCTTCTGCACAGAGCCTCGATGAACGGAAGTGATGGAAAAGGACTCACTGCTGCCGCATCCATCCTCAAACTCGCGACGTCGGTTACCTCATACAGCCCTGGTTACGTTGATCCTTTGACAGGAGTAAGCTTAAACAATTATTCAGAACAATGCTCTTCTGTTCTTATTACGATGATTCAGGTGCTCTGGAATAGTGCGGGCCAGATATTGATCAAGGAATCCTCGAAGTTGCGCTCAATGCGACTTGCCAATCTCATGTCCAAAACACGCGAAGAAGAGCAGATACATGCATTATATACCCAAGCATTGCAAATCATGAATAATGCCGGCGGTAACTCGACGTTCATGCGTAAGTCGAATAATAGCTACGCTTACACGTGTCACTCATTCGCAAATTTGGCTAGGAAAACAAGTTCGCGAGTTGACCGAAGCCTATCAATCATATGTTACTGGAGAGCTGTTAGCATAATCTACCTTTGGAGATGGTCGCAGCTACTGCGTAGCTTATCATTCTGTTTCACATCGCATGCACCCCAATTGTACTGTACTTTTTTACATCCTCAATGATGACCAAATTATTTGAATGTGGTAATCAAACCGTGGAAACGCTAGGTTTAATCATAGCAATTAGCGCTGGCGGAGTGTTCGGGGACTAGGTCTTCTTTCATTTGAACCCGTGCGGGCGTTCGCAACCATTTCTTTTGGGGTACTGATGTGATGCAGGTTAGAGATCATTTGACTTCTCCAAGCGGAAACATCACGCGCTTTATACGATCGATGGCAGAACTGACATCAAACCCCTCAAAGAACGCTTATAAAGAGGCCATAACGGTGCCCACCGCAGCTCCGATTCCGTCCTCCTTTATCACTACTAATACCTGATCCTCCATCTCCCGGGCCCGTAAGGCATATCACACGACACATTACTATGAGACTGGATTAAGCTCCCCAGGATGGTTAGTTGACTCGACAATTAAACACATGGCGTCATTTTCGGAAATGTACGAGCATCGCAAAAAGAGACATGTGACAACCGGTTCTAGCACGAGAACGGTTAGCCCTGCAAAAGAAAATCCAGAGTCCGCGTAGATTCTGCTCGTGTTAGACTATACCTTCTCGGAGTATACCGGTCAAGGCGACTCTGCAGGCCAAGCTCCTGTTCCGCAAACCACCATGTTCCGTTGTACACGATTGTGTCTTCTTCGGAAGGCTCTGGCACTCCCTATCCTACAGCTTCCCTCTCTCCATGCGCGATAACTCCATTCTCAACAAATAAATTGGACAGCAATAATCCAGTGCTTATAGCATCTTCCATGTGAACATCTTCCATCAAAATCACCGATGAACAAGGTGCAAGATGTACAAATTTAGGAATATGGGATGATAAATGACAGCAGGTACGTTGTTTGAAGATGGAGGTGCTTGAATATTTCAGAGTGATTAGGGTCCTCGTTATTCGCGAAGGAATCGGAAAGAATCGTGTCAGCTTCCGATGCAACAGTAATGCCATCCCCTTCTGGCGTATCACAAAGTTGACATCTTACGGTCGTGAAGAAGACGAGACACGAAGGTAAACAGGTAAAGGTTGGTCGCGCCGCGGAAACGTTCGCGTTATTTGACGTAGTGGTGGAGATGCGCGTGGTGATCCCGAAATAATAAGAACCTCCTCTTTGCTCGAATCATTGGAGCCTTCAGCGAACCGAAACCAAGTCATTGGGTTCGTAGGGGTGCCGTATTGCCTGCACTTCGGAGTTTTGCGTTATCTCGAGAGGCCCCAATAATGCGATGATTCGCGACAAAGTATATCGTGAGTGATTTTTGGCGCGAAGTATCTAAGATCAATGGGAGCCTTCTATATCTGTTTATCGATATGACCATCATCGCTGAGAAGGGATGTAAATATAGGGAGAAAGATCAACGCAAGGCACAGTGCGCCAGTCAGAGAACCGTCAAAGTAGAAGACTACGAACAGCTGGAGAACATCATACTGTGAATAGTAGAATGCCTTGTCGGTGTTGCCAATGTGCTTATCCGTAACGATGTAGAAATAGAGGATAATAGGCATTAGGACGTAAGTAGATGGCCGATCATACTTTGCATTAATAGTAGCCCTCTGTCTGACGCGTGTTATGTTGCTGGAAGGAACAACCTTGATCATCCCAGCGTGACTGCAATGAGTTTAGATTGAAGATACTGGAACTTGCTAGGAACCAAGCTATGAAAAGCAAGCGAAGTGACCCTGCACGGAGCGAATACTGTTGAGTGGGAATAACAAATACATCGGCAATGTATACCTTGGATGATCTAAATGACACTCACAAGTTGTTGCTCGAAACTGGCGGCTACCAATTATGGTACTCTTCGATGATAGTGCTAGCCAGTGAAAATCAACGCACAAGGATTGTGGCTGATTCCCAGGCTCTTTGTTGGTAACGGCGCCTGGAGAGTGTCCGGCAATTTTAGGAACTGCCTGGATGACTAACATCGACTCTATTGATTACTTCACGTCACTTCTAAGCTTCACGAGGATTGGTTGATGACTACGAACCGTGTCCCATAGTAGGTGCGCGATATTTGTTCATGCAATATGTATTCTGAATCGCGCCAAAGTCTGTACAAAGTCAACCGAAATTAGGGAAGACCTTTCAGTATATGGTCCTAAATTGACCAAAGCGAAGGACAGCCACTTTATCGCAAGTGGCGGGGTACGCAAGTTAATGCATCGCAGGGAGTGAGCAACGAACTCAATCGATATAACACGATTGGCAAAGCAAAAAGTCTCAAAGCTTTTCAACGCAGAAACCATCGGGACGTTACTTTATCATACACGTTCCAGATCATAGGGTTCTTGACAAAAGAGGGTTTACATCGTATCGCGCCACCAAAACTGGTGTTTTCAGTATTTCCTTTTGCGGCAATGCGGTACTAGGTGAGTAATACAGCGTGGAGGGATTACAGGACGTCTGGATAGACGAATGGGGGCATGCGGAGAGGGAAATGCAGATACAGAAAAAAATATAACAATTCGCTCAGTCGAACAAACCGAAGCCCTGTGGCACGCCAAATGAGTCTTTGTGCATATTTCTGCGACGTGGTAGACTCACCATGTCATCGTCTGACTCTTCCTTCTCCTCCTTCTTTTCCTCTTCTTTCGGTGCTTCTGTTGCGGCGGCGGTAGCAGGTGCACCAGTTGAAGCAACAGCAGCGGGTGCACCACCACCTGATCCAACGTTCGATAGTAGTTCCTTTACGTTCTTGCCCTCGAGAGCTTTCGCGAGAAGCGTTGCCCAGATGGGCTCGAGTTCAACATTGGCGGCTTCCGTCAACGTCAGAATCTTGTCAGACTACGGATTTTGTTTTAGTACATTTCCAGTGGGCGAAGGCGATTTGCAGTACAGTGATTTCAATGCCATCGTCGGCAAGAATGAGAGCAGCGTATGTCGGAGCGAATTCCACGGATGCCTATGGAAGATAGCGTCAGCATTGAGTAACTACATCCCAGCATTTCTATCGGCATCCACCCTTACAACTGCATGAAACGGCAGAAAAGACCGACAGAAGGGACTTTGGATCATATGGGAGCGATACTTACCATTTGGCTGTCTAGAGTCTTTGCAGGACGGAGAGGTGGTCGTCGACGATACTTTCCAGTGGTGTTTTGGTGTTGCTGGCAAGCACTTTCCTAGTTTGGTCGTGGGAATCTTTGATTATCGCGTGGCGGCGTCTATCACCATTATATTGAATGTACAAAACTACAAGTCGTCCGTAAACCAACAGTCTATCAAATTGTACATACAACACCAGGTAGAAAATTCCAATGGGAACTAAGCATGATCCTCAAAAGCAAGCACGCCTCCCTTTTTCAGATTCGCTCTGAACGTTACTCGGATTTTCCGGGGCGGTGGCTGTCCCTTCTCCTGGCGATCCACTGAAATATAGGAAGCGTTATGCATGAGATCACGATCCATATGATGAGGATGCCGAAATTCAATCCCACTGATTCCAATCAG
The DNA here is from genome assembly GCA_015039365.1 of Amanita rubescens. NCBI lineage: Eukaryota > Fungi > Basidiomycota > Agaricomycetes > Agaricales > Amanitaceae > Amanita > Amanita rubescens. The sequence continues at coordinate 437,759 of WION01000001.1, forward strand.
TATAAGTCAGTGAACATTTAAAATAAGATCCTTACAATTATTCTTTATCCCAAATATGATCGCGCGCGAGCCCATTGAGATGCTATAAAAGGGACTTGCGTATCCGTAACGAAATATAGATGGAAGGAGAACAGGAGGCCATTGCGCAGCAGCGACATTGACTGGGTAAAAAGTTGTAGCATGACGAATAAGGATATGTTCGAAGATACCTTACCTATTACCCAAAGGAGGAGGAAGAAAGGCATAAATCTTGGCGTCAGAATGACTATCACAGATTCAAGGGCAAGTCCACTAGATCATTCGAGAATTAATTGACTTTCGCAAATGGCACAAGACGACTCACAGAGCCATCATTCCTGCCCAACTTAACATCCAGAATATGACGAAGCCCAGCGCTCCCAAAACTGTCAACAAAGTTAGCTCTTTATCATGCCCTGTGAGTGATCGCATACTGGGTTCTGAAGTCAATCTGAAAAGCGCGATTAACTAGGGTGTAACATAGCTATAATCGTATCAGTAGGTTGGCAGGGCTTGGGTGAATTCTTGCTTACCGATAAGTAGAAGTATATTATAATGTTTGATAGGAGGCGGAGGAGCATTAGCGATCGAAAGTTCAGCATTTTATTTAGACCCGTTCCCTCTCGAAGATTAAAGCTCATGGACTATGATGCATTACGTGAGAATAAGAAACTCTGTCTGAAAAATAAAACTTACAACAATAGCAAATGCTAAGACTGTGAGATAAATCAAACCCACGAACATAGGCGCTGATGCCCTAAAATACATTCAAGCCGCTTGACTCGTTTACAAAAAGATACACTTACACGGGGGGAGTGAAAGCCCGGACGGTAGTGATGCCAAAACCTACGGGGTCGACAATGGTCTGGGGAGAAATGGCGAGTATAGAAGCCAAATTCAGATTTCCCGCGTGTGCCTTGGCGTTCTGGGCTGCAAACCCGTTACTTATGCCCAAAAGTGCAGGGAAGAGCTAGTGTCCAGTCTCAGCAAATGTCAATGTATAGAGTCGAAACACGAACATTTGATCGCAGAAGATTGCGGCTAGTACAATGTTAGAATTAAGTAAAACGCGTTATGTCGAGTAATTCACGAAAACGCACTAAGTAAGCTCATTACGGCCCTCATTGCCGAATACCATGACTGCTGTTGACGCGTTGTATGACGGGTTTGGGATATCAAGTGACGCGTTTAACTGAGAAGTTATGCCAGGAGCAACTGTCAGTTGATGTTAATGATGATGTCATAGTAGCCAAGGGTCAACACAAACTTGTTACGGCAAACCACGCTTTCTGCTCTACCACGTCGTGTATGACTTGTGGAATTCCGCCCGGATACTCCGTTGCAGGAACTATCTCCCAGCTGAATAAATGCGAGGGGTTCTGATATAAGCCGTTCCGTGAAGAATGTACCAACGGTGCTGCCGTCGAAGTCCTGCCTTTCCTTCAGGGCTGAAGAGCAGAGAGTTGGTCAATATGACGTACCACAATAAATCCCGTTACCCTCCCGTCGGGGACCTTCCACAGCGAACCCCAATATATAGAAAATACACCGAATATCCAGATCGAAACCAAGAAAACTCCTTTGAACATATTGACAAGATAGGCCTTGCGAGCTGTACGAATTGCAGGGCTCCTGTCAAAGAAGTCGTAACAATACAATGGTTCTTTTGGCGGCGCAACTAATTGGGGCTGCTTGCGCTTGAATTGGGATCTTTCTTCGTTGCCATCGTGAAGAGTTCCTGTTGACGGTCGTCTCTGAAGCGTGATGATTTGACTTTCTCTTCCTGGGGAAGCGTCAACTTGGTTCATCATCTTGCATCCAGCGTGGCAAGGTGGTGCGAGCGGTGTGTGTTCCAGAGCATTCAGTGGTTTTTATTCAAGAGGCTTGCCTTCAATAGAATGCATCCGCCCCTGACATCACGCGTCATACAGTCATACATCATGAATCATACGCGCGCTTACATAATAGCGAGATTAAGCGTTGCTTCGGGGAGCGGCCTCGGCGAATTCACCTCTCTTTCGGGGAAATTCAGCCACCCGCAGAACCCTTGTTGTGATGCAGGTATTAGACAACGTACTAGGGCTCGAAATCGGTGCTCGGAGTAGACAAATGAGCAGCTTTCGAGTCATTGAGTCGTTAATTTCACCGGAAACCTGGATGCGGCCGCTTCGGCGGTTGAGTAGGAGCATCACTGTAGCTTGACAGTAGTTTGACAGTTCTTGACACAAAAGCACGGTTGCCTGCGTGTGCTCGAATCCTGAGTAATAGCGTACAGCTGTCTCGGAAACCCATCAGCGACTGACAAAATAGTTGACATCCAGTCATGTAGATTTCCTTCACTGGCATCAGTGCCGACATCTGATATGATTAAGACTTTTATCGGTTCCCTTATCTGTGCCTCGCCGAAATCAGGCAAAAGGTTGCCCTCACAAAGTCTCTATCTCGACGGCAGCGGAGTCGGTCCTACATAATAATGTACATGACTTCCGATTCACATGCAGAGTCAGCAAATTTACCGCGGAAGAGCGTGATATATGAGGCGTCGCAAAGGCACATCGCCGACCAGTAGTCAGCAGAGATGGTGGAGTACTTATTAGGAAATTCAAGGCACGTCCAAGGACCCAAAGCTTCTACGTAATGGTATGCCCGATTCGGAGGCCATGGTAAATGTCACTGGCAAATATTCGCTACATCCCGGCCAAGTCCGTACTGGGTGCCGTTGCTTTACTTTCGTATAAATCCCTTGACCTAGTCGGTTTAAGGAAATCACCAGGGTAATACGAACTCTGGAGGTTTGTCGCATCCGAGTCATAGTGCCGAACCTGAGCGCATCCAGGCGTGCAACATTGGCTTCTTGAAGGACTAGACAGGACGTCAGACTTGAGCGTCCGTATGACGTTGTAACTCTGGGATTCGTTGAACCTGCATCAGAATAGTACGAAGCTCGTAGAAATACTGAACATACCGAAACGGATTTGTCAATGCCCTATAGGGTTAACCGTTCCGCTTTTGGTTCCCTCCAAATCGGAGTCCGAGGATATGCGGAACGGGTCGCCGTATTCGGTGCAGATAAACTGTTCAAGGTACCTCTGCTTCCCAAGCACAGGGGTTAAAGAACTACTCATCGAGGAGGACGGTCTTATATTTAGTCGCATCGAGGTACAAAATTCTGTGGACGTTGGTGTAATAAGTCAAAAATGCACGACGAATGAATGACGTGAACAAAACCTTATGATGGTCAAAATGACGCTACGGCTTGGCTTCATGCTCGTAAGAGCTGATGTGCTCATGTCTCGCGGCTGAGGCGTCGGATACCCATGAGACCCCGTCACGTTCGCGATACGGAACTGTAATGCATCCCCCAAAGAGTCGCAACCCTTTATGCACCTACGAAGGCGGCCTGATCAAAACTTGAATAGCATGCTTGGACGGGGGCGACGCAGCTGTCGCCAGTTATGTCAAGTGACATTCATATCTTCGCAAACGGGAATGTGGATAGTTCGGCCCTTCAGGTGAGCCCCATGTATGCGCGTTATTGGATGTGAATGCGCGGTTTGACTCGGGTCACAGCTTTTCGACACGAGGGAATGGAGCATCGCCTCATTAACCAGCCTGAGAGAGAAAGTTCTATGAGTAAGGGGAGCCGTAGGCAGAAATGTATAGAAATCTGAGAACATTGGATTGAGATAGACAGGTTGTTGGACCCAGGTAAAAATCCCAAGTCTCGGAGATCCATTTTTTCCGAGGCCGTAACGAAGTGTAGGGTTCCGTCTTACATCCGTTTTTTGCGCTTATATTCCGAGTGTTGTTAGCCGTTAGCCAAGACGCAGATTGCCACGCAAAACCAAACATTGACCAGGTACCCGAGCTACACTAAACCAAACATTGACCAGGCACCCGACGATTGCCACGCTGAACACAGCCACAGATTGTATCATTCTCACTAAATATGAAATTGGGCTTGTTGTACTAAAAAAATGCCTCGCCAAGTCATGACATTTTCCCTTCAAGTTGCCGGGACCTGACGCATCTCCATTGCTAACATGGTTTCCATTTTATCGCGACCTGAATGTTATTGAATGCGCGTCAAATAAATTGTAGGACGGAAGGACGTTCATCCCATCCTTCCTTCGCCACTATGAAAATTTGGGCACTACTTTTGCTAGCTTTTCTCTCCTCCGCTGAAGCCGCTCTGCGTCAGTACACGCTCGAGTTGACGAATGACGTTGTAGCACCGGACGGGTTTCCCAGGAGGTGATATCCAAACTCGAAATTGCACAGCGAAGGCTCATCTCCGTTCTAGCGCTATAACCGTCAACCATCAACTTCCAGGGTCCATTATTACTGCCAACAAGAATGATCAGCTACAGGTAAACCCTTGTGTTCTCGGGTAGCCTCTCCGAAGCTGAATGATGTATAGATCGAAGTGGTTAACAACTTGAATGATTCGACAATGACGCAAGGAACATCTGTTGTACGTCACAGCCAACTAATATCTTGTTCGCCGTCCTCACACCATATTAGCATTGGCACGGGATCTTTCAAAACAGGCTAGCTGCAGAAGATGGGGTTGCTTGGGTTACTCAATGTCCAATTGCAGCTGGGGACCGCTTCTTGTGAGTATGCTTCCTAGGGGAAAAGTAAACAAGATGCGAGGACTCTTTCAGATACAATTTTACTGTTGGCGAGCAGACAGGGTAACGTCGACGTGGATATCTCTCTTCGTCTGCTCACATTGATTTCTGAAAGGACGTACTGGTATCATTCTCATGTTGTCACGCAGTATTGTGATGGCCTCGTGTACGTGATACTTGACTTCCTCCTATGGCGTAGTGACGTTTGACGAATCTCAGGGGTCCTCTGATCATTTATGGTTTGTCCAAGACGTTTGCCATGGGTATTCCTTCAAACATTTCTCTACAGATCCCAATGATCCACTCAAGGGCCTCTATGACGTCGATGATGGTGAGTGATTCTGCTCTTATTTTATCTTATCATTCGAAGCGTACCCATAGAAAGCACGGTTATTACATTAATGGACTGGTCTGTGTGGTTGAACTTTACTCGTTTACCGGGTATTTAGTCCTACCCCTCTCAGGTACCATCTACCCTCCCCACAGGTGCTGCAGACATTCGGGTAAAGTGCATTTTATCTGCCACATTTTTAGATTTAACTGCCGTCTGAAGATTTCCTCTCTCGCACCTAATAAATGGTCGCGGACGCGTGGCTGACTCAAATGTCTCCGCTGCGCTAACTGTTATCAATGTTGACCCAATGAAGCGATACAGATATAGACTTATTAACAGCGCTTGCTTTGCTGCATATAACTTCTCCATCGATGGGCATGACTTGACCGTTATAGAGATTGACGGCACCGAGACAGTCCCGCATACGGTCGGCGTGGTACCAATATTCGCAGGTATGTTCTCTGGCATGCTGATCCCCAGTGAGTATGTTAACGCTCGTTGAAGGACAACGTGTTTCTGTTGTTGTAAATGCCTTCAAGCCCATCGGAAACTACTGTGAGTTTGACCTCGCAGAGGTGTAAATTTACGAGACTCAGTATGTTCCAGGGATACGATCAGTTCCATACACACTCGGAGTCCCGCCTAGCAATGAAACAGGTTTGTGATTTCAATTTAGGTGCTATGAGTTAATCTCACTCCAGACTCAAGGAATCAACTCAGCTATATTGCGCTACACTGGTGCTAACGACAGCGAGCCCACCACTGTGCAAACGAACTTTAATTTCCTGAGAGAACAAGATCTTATGGTACGTTTTATTCAGTTCCCTGCAATTGAACAGGTTATCAACAATAATTCGCAGCCTTTTATCCCTTCCAATGTACGCTACCATTTTTTTAACAAGTCATCATTTCCTACTATTTCAACTAGTTGAGTCATGGGGAGCCGGATATCAAGATCAGCCTAGTTCTCGCTCTGGTGCGTAAACGACTTAAGTTATCTCATTGCTGGGCAAGGTCTAATGACGTGAAGATCGGTGGGCCAAAGGGCAACTTTTCCGTCAATGGGGTACAATACACGCCACCGTCGCTTCCTCTCTTACTGCAAATATTGAATGGAAACGTCAATCCACATAGCTATCTGCCGCCGGGAACGGTGTACACTCTTCCTCGAAACAAGCTCGTCGAGATATCCGTTCCTGGAGATTCGCCCTTGTCCCCGGTGAGCATCTTGTACTCTGGCAATACGGAAAGGAGGTTGACCGATGTTCTAGCATCCATTCCACTTACACGGCGTGAGTATACTGGATACGAATCTTCTTAATGGACGTAAACTGATTCTTCATCAGCATAACTTTGCTGTCACTCGAAGCGGTGGAAGTGCAACGGTCAATACGTTGAATCCGCCATTGAGAGATGTCGTAAGCGGGGGTTTCGGGGGGGATGCTGGTATCTCATTCCGCTTCCGGACAGACAATCCCGGTCCATGGTAAGCATATATATGGCCAGATCATCGCATGATTGGAATATCTTCCCAAGGTTCCTTCATTGTCATATTGACTTTCACTTTGGACGAGTAAGTATGATCATTCTGATCTAGGCGCCTGGCTTGATTTTTTTATAGAGGTCTTGCTATCGTTTTTGCTGAAGATCCTGAGGATCAGATCTCCGGACCAGACTCTGAACTGGTTACCCAAGAATGGGAAAACCTCTGTCCTAAATGGAATTCACTAACGACGGGGAAGCAGTACACCATTGATGACTTCCAGGATTATGAATACTAGACCAATGTGATATCATCACACAAGTACGGATTATTGTAGTACCATACATTACTCATGAATTGAAAGAAAGATTGTACTGTTATTATTATTCCCGAGATCCCTTTACACGCGGACTGTACGAGATACTCAGTATCAGGTGTGCGTACTAGTGAACCCTGTATGCACGTATGAAGACCTGATCAACATTGGATGCGAATGCGTGGTTCGAAGACAGGTACGAATCATCACAGAAATGTCCGAGCACGGATGGTGGAAGCATTTGTTGCGTAATTTTGTATTACTGATCATATCAGATTCACTCGTCAACTCGGAATGGCCAACTTTGTCAGCACAACCTTGCTTCTCTCGTACACTGCGGGTTCATCTATTATCAAATCCGTCCGCTATTAATTGAATGCAAACTCACCCCGGCGCTTTTCGTCCCTTCGAGCGTCATCCACCCCAATGCAGTCGTGCCGTGCATACCAAATTACTCATCCCATACAACTCGAGATCCGCAGCTCTTCCCTGCTGTAACAACAGAAAACTCTCGGAAAGGGATGAGAAGTAGCTCTTGGAAGCGCTTGATGGCACACGATCGGGGTTTGGATAGGCTGATTGATCAAAGGAGGCGAAGTATTCTCTCATCACGCTGAACGGCGTGAGTGGTATTGCGGCATCAAAAAGACTGCAGGACGTACTCGAGGGAACCATCATCATCCTGAACTTGTAGTATCGTAGGTCGTGATATCACCGTCGAGGTCGAAAGTCAGACCTAATAAAAAAAGATCCATTAATACGAGGAATTTAACATAGAAAGGTTACTCATCCTAGTTGGAACAAGATTTTGGGTCCACAGTTCGATTTTCAGCGTATCTCGAAGTATGGCGTAAGACGCGTCCTCGGTTGGGCGTAAAGACGTCAGTTGAACAGCCTTGGGGTTCGATTCAAGTCATGTTTTAGTTCCGTGATGGATGGGCTACGTACGAGTTGTGGACAGGTTGATACGATACGCTGTGCGCATATATGCCTGTTCTGGCGTTCAACCGTTCAATGCAACGAACAGTTACTAGGGGTACCGTGAACCGATCCAACGACGCAGACGAGAGGGCGGAATGAGGTAAAACTTCCCCGTCTATTCGAGCAAAACCATCATCTAGGAGCAGTGTTGATATATGATTCCTCTGCGTATCCGAAGCTCCCAGCGTCAGGACCGCATCGATGCCCATCTTGTCATTAGAAGCAGAATTGGTGATCGTTGATGGAGAGAGAATTACGTGTAGGGTTCTCGGGTGGGGTCGTTAACTCCCGTGATTATCTAATCTACTTAAACCGATTGTGACCGAACCATCGACTCCGGTTCACATCAGTTCCAAAACCCATCGACTACGGTTACGAGGAAAGCCACTCGATCCAAGAGTCGAAGATGACCGGTTCCGACAGGTCAGAGTCAAGGTAGGTCGCAAGTAATAGATAGCAGCCATGCTCGACTGAAAGGAAATAAGTAACGAACGTATGAATTACAACAATCCGCATCTCGCGGATCTTGCGCTCGAGGTCCAGCTTCACATATTGCGATTTTGTTCGCCTCAGGATCTGGCTATTCTCTCGCGAGTACATTCCTCGCTGCGGGATACTGCCGAATATGTTCTCTACAGTCATATCAACTTCCGCCCCGATGAATTCATATTTGGACTGCATGACGAGGAGGAGGAGGAGGAGCACAGATCATCTGTGGCATTTGCCATGGATAATACGTCTCTGCTACTATCCACGCTCGCCAGTAACGCACGGAAAGCTTCAACGGTGAAGGCATTTTACATCAATTTGGATGATATTTTTCGTGATGATATCCCTCTAATCTTAGTTGAGCTCGCCGGGGTGCTCAAGAAGATGGTGAATTTGGTTGATTTGCGTATTATGATCTACGCGAAGCAGGATCGTTCGTATGGGAAGATAAGCAAAGTAATCAGGTCCTTATTCAACCTATTCCCCCGAGAATTTGATTAGATTCACGCCAGTCATGCATCTTACAGGGGAGGTTACTTCAAACTTCATACCCTATACCTGGACTATTATCGTGAGCTTGGAGAGATCATCGCCTGCCAGTCTCAGCTGCGATTCCTTGGACTTTACCACGACCACGGTGATTTGCAATTGGTTTCGAAAAAACTCAAAGGACTGCATCTGAACAAACATCGCCCTTACGTTTCATCCGGGCCAGCGATCTTCACAATAGAGTCGTACTACACTCGTCCAATTACCATGTTTCCTGCTTTTCATCTTCCTGGAGAAGTGATCTCGGTATTCCGAGAAATCTCGGCTCCTCCAAAGTATTACGAGATCCCATACGAGCTGTCGCTTAGCTTCCTCGGGATCTCAGAGTACAACATCAGTTTGTTCTGCGAAGCTATCGATGCGATGGCAATATGCGCACACCACCACTTGCATCCAGGGCTAACCAGCCAAACTTTAAGAATTATCGTCCATGAGACGACTTTACAAGTAAGCCTTTCGCTGATTATCAGAGCATCTTAGCTCGATGTTTACCATTTGATGCAGAAGCCGTGGCTATCTCCAGAATTCATTAAATCCTTGGCGCAGTTTGAAATCGTGCTACATTTACATCTCTACTTTCCTACTCTTATAGATGCGGTGGAGCTGCACCCGCTGTCCACGGATCTGCAGGAATGTTTATTAAAAGATTTAGGACATGGTGCATGGGCAAGGTTACAAACAATAAGTCTCCGAGGCTCAAAGTACTGGCTACAGGTTGGACCGCCAAAACAATTGGGTTCCCGGCAATAGTGAATGTTTTCTACTGATATTTAGTATCACCAAATTTGTACATTATTAATGTATATTATGTTGTTTCGCCTCACTTGCACGATGTGCTTAAGAGTCAGGATACAGCAGTTATGGCCCAGTACCTATGATACGCAGCAAAAGTTTTTCACAGACACGATTTTGTCCGGAGACGAGCCAACGTGACACTAATTTTGAGTAGTTTATTTAAATACAGTTAGAGTGATATAGGCGCTTCAAAGGCCTCGGATATGCCACACGAAGTGGCCTAGTTTAGCCAAGTTTATATATATTTACGGCCTGCTCAAGCAAGGCAATTCGTTCGCCTCTTGTGAAGCTTGAAGACTGACAGGTTAAACAAGTGACCAAGGCCCAACATAACCTGGCAGGACTGCGGGCGGAAGGGTACTATCAGTCGCGGCGCACTGTTCTGAGCTGCATCTTGGAATGAAATCGAGTTGGGACAGAATCATCGCATGAACTTGTCTGGCAAGGTAGAGAAAACCCTGGTTCTGTCGCAACAAGGGTTATGGGCATAGGGATCCGGATGGCTGGCGACACCCTGGTCAAGTTCAACTTCCGCCATTTAACCAAAGCGAAGCTTTGAGGATCTAATGTTGGGAAACTCATGCCTCTTCCATCACTCTAGAAAATCCCGACGTCATGTTTCCAGAGTTTTGCCATGCCGTGATACGTCCGACTCTAATCCATCTTTGAGGCATATGTATCTAAAGATTGATTGACGGACGATGGGAGACGCGTCTGGGAATGTTACCCGGTCCTATTTTTCCCCAGGTGACTTCCTCGTTAACTCTCCAAGTAGTGGCGATTCCTGCCCATTTTTATCATTTTCTACCCCGTATCACTTCCGCGAGGCTACATGGCGGATTCTATCCTGTGATCGCCTAAGTGGACAGGCTGCTGGGCCACGGTGAAAATACCAAGTCTTAAAGATCCATATCCAATAACATTTTCCGTTGAAGTTATACTCATTTTCCGAGACCTGATGCCGCCCGAGGTTCATTGCCGTAACGCGATTCTCATTTTGCCGCAACCTAAGAGCCCTATCGAGGTCCAAAGCCAAGCGCGTCGAATAAATTGTGGGACAAAAGGACGTCCTCCCCATCCTTCGCCACTATGACAGGGATGAAATTTTGGGCACTATCTTTGCTGGCTTTTCTCTCCTCCGCTGAAGCCGCTGTGCGTCAATACACGCTCGAGTTGACAAATGACATTGTAGCACCGGACGGGTTTCCCAGAAGGTGATATCCGAACTCGAAATTGCACAGCGAACACTCATCTCCGTTCTAGAGCAGTAACCGTCAACCATCAACTTCCAGGGTCTATTATTACTGCCAACAAGAATGATCAGCTACAGGTCAGCGCCGGTGTTTTCGTTTTCGTGCAGTTTCTCCGAAGCTGAACGATGTATAGATCGAAGTGGTCAACAACTTGAATGATTCGACAATGGCGCAAGGCACATCTGTTGTACGTCACACCTAACCAACATCTCGTTCGCTGTCCTCATACCATATTAGCATTGGCACGGGATCTTTCAAAACAGGCAAGCTTCAGAAGACGGGGTTGCTTGGGTTTCTCAATGTCCAATTGCAGCTGGGGACCGCTTCTTGTGAGTATGCTTCCTACTAGGGGAAAAGTAACTAAGATGCGATTGCTCTTTCAGATACAACTTTAACGTTGGCGAACAGACGGGGTAACGTCGACATGAGTCGCTTTCTTCGTCTGCTGGCATTAATTTCTCAAAGGACGTACTGGTATCATTCGCATGTTTCCACGCAATATTGTGACGGTCTCTTGTACGTGATACTTGACTTCCTCCTGTTATGCAGTGACGTTTGACGAATCTCAGGGGTCCTCTGATCATTTATGGTTTGTCGAAGACTTTTGCCATGGGTATTCCTTCAAACATTTCTCTACAGATCCCAACGATCCACTCAAGAGCCTCTATGACGTCGATGACGGTGAGTGATTCTTTCTTATTTATCTCATCATTCTAAGTGTGCCAACAGAAAGCACGGTTATTACATTAATGGACTGGTCCGTGCTGTTGAACTTTACTCGTTTACCGGGTATTTAGCCTTACCTTTCTCAGGTATCATCTACCCTCTCCAAAGGTGCTGCAGACATTCGGGTAAAGTGCATTGTATCTGCCACATTTAGATCTAACTGCCCTCCGAAGATTTCCTGCCTCGCACCTAATAAACGGTCGCGGGCGCGAGCCTGACTCAAATGTCTCCGTTGCGTTATCCGTGGTCAATGTTGACCCAATGAAGCGATACAGATTTAGACTTATTAACGGCGCTTGCTTTGCTGCATATAATTTCTCCATCGATGGACATGACATGACTGTTATAGAGACTGATGGCGTCGAGACGATCCCGCGTACGGTCGGCGTGGTATCATTATTAGCAGGTATGTTCTCCGGCATGCTGATGTCCAATGTTAACGCTCGTTGAAGGACAACGTGTTTCTGTTGTCGTAAATGCCTTCAAGCCCATCGGAAACTATTGTGAGTTTGACCTCGGAGGTGTAATGTTACGAGACTCAGCATACTCCAGGGATACGATCAGTTCCATACACACTTGGAGTCCCGCCTAGCAATGAAACAGGTTTGTGATTGCAATTTGAGTGCTATGAATTAATCTCACTCCGGACTCAAGGAGTCAACTCCGCTATATTGCACTACACCGGTGCTGACGACAGCGAGCCCACCACTGTGCAAACGAACTTTGATCTGCTGAGAGAACAAGATCTTACGGTAGCGTTTTATTCAGTTCCCCCGCAATTGAACATGTTATCAACAACCGTTCGCAGCCTTTTATTCCTTCCGATGTACGCTACCAATTTTTTAAACAAGATAACATCATTTCCTACTAACACTATTTCAACTAGTTAAGTCACGGGGAGCCGGATGTGAAGATCAACCTGGTCGTCGCTACGGTGCGTAAACGACTTGCCTCATTGCTGGGCAAGGTCTAATGGCGTGAAGATCGGTGGGCCAAAGGGCAACTTTACCGTCAATGGGGTACAATACACGCCACCGAAGCTTCCCCTCTTACTGCAAATATTGAGCGGAACCGTCAGTCCACATGGCTATCTGCCGAAGGGAACGACTTACACTCTTCCTCGAAACAAACTCGTTGAAATATCCATTCCTGGAGATTCGCCGTTGGCCCCGGTAAGCATCTTGTACTCTGACAATATCGGAGGGAGGTTAACCGATGTTCTAGCATCCATTCCACTTACACGGGGTGAGCATACTTGATACGAATCTTCTCAATGTAAACTGACTCTTCATATAGCAAAATTTCGCTGTTACCCGAAGTGCTGGAACTACAGAGGTCAACACGTGGAATCCGCCAGTGAGAGATGTCGTAAGTGGGGGTTTCGCAGGGGATAATATCACATTCCGCTTCCGGACAGACAATCCCGGTCCATGGTAAGAACATATATGGCCAGGGTCATTGCATGCCAATTCAAAAATCTTCACCAGGTTCCTCCATTGTCATATCGACTTCCATTTGGACGTGTAAGTATGATCACTCTGATCTGGGTGCCTGACTGATCTTTTGATAGCGGTCTTGCTGTCGTTTTTGCTGAAGATCCTCAGGATCAGATCGCCGGACCATACGCTGAAGAGGTTACCCAGGAATGGGAAAACCTCTGTCCTAAATGGAATTTACTTAAAAACGGGGAAGCAGTACAGTATTGATGATCTCCAGGATTATAACTACTAGACCAATGTGAAATAATCATACAAGTACGGATTATAGGAAAGTACCGTATATTACTCATGAATTTGAAAAGAAATCTGTTATTATCATTCCCAGTGAGATCCTCACATGTCGCAGCTTTGACGGTTCATTTCGGAGAATGTTCGCTATACACAGATGCTCAGCAGGTGTGCGTAGTGGGCCCCGTGTGCGCGTAGACTTGAATAGCATACTTAGGTGACGTGGCTGTCATTATCATTTGTGTCAAGTGATATCCATTCACAAACGACTCGGAGAACATGGATAGTTCGGATAAACCCAGGGACCAGCATGTTCGTGCGTTTTTGGATATGAATGCGCGGTTCGAGTCACAGCTGTGGTTTTCGTAGAGATGGTTATTTAGTGTGGTAGTATTTGCGCAGCTTTGTATTACCGATCACATCGGAATATTCGCTCGTCAAATTTGTTCGCGAATCAACCGACATGTTCAATGAGAAGTCACTAGTCACTAATCAAGATAAACCTGGCGGGACTGGGGGCGGAAGTACTATCAGTCAGTGGTAGTTCTGAGCTGCACCTTGGGATGAACTTGTCTAGGTTATGAGCCTAGGGATCCAGGGACCAGATGGCTGGCGACACCCTGGTGACGGGCCTGGTCAAGCTCAACTTCCGCTTTTTAACCAAACCGATGCGTTAAGGATCTAATATTGGGAAGCTCATGCCTCTTCCGTCACAGTCTCTAGAAATCCTGATACTTATCTCATTTCCAGAGTGTTGCCATGCCGTGATGCATCCGACTCTAGCGCAACGCAATCCATCTTTTTAGGCATATGTATCTTTTACCAAGCAAACGTTGATAGACGGATATTGGGAGATGCGCATGAGATGTTACCCGGCCCTGATTTTCCCCGTGTGCCTTCCTCGTCAACTCTTGTAGTTGGTGATTTACTGCCCATTTTTTTCACCTTCTACCTCTCATATCACTTCCGCGAGGCTAGATGGCAGATTCGGTCGCGTATCGTATTGGACCGAGACAGACAGGGCCAAGGTGAAATCGCAAGTCTCGGAGATCCATATCCGCTTTCCCTTCAAGGTTTACTCGTTTTCCGGGACCTGACACCGCCCGAGGTCCATTGACGTAACACGGCGCTCAATTTATCGCAACATAAGAGCCCTATCAGGGTCCAAAGCCAAGAGCGTTATTAATGCGCGCCGAATAAATTGTAGAACCGAAGGGCGTCGCTCCCATCCTTCCTTCGCCACTATGACAGGGATGAAAATTTGGGCACTACTTTTTCTGGCTTTTCTCTCATCTGCCGAAGCCGCTGTGCGTCAGTATACGCTCGAGTTGACGAATGATGTTGTAGCACCGGACGGGTTTCCCAGAAGGTGAAATCCGAGCTTGAAATTGCACAGCGAACGCTCATCTTCGTTCTAGCGCTGTAACTGTCAACCATCAACTTCCAGGGTCCATTATTACTGCAAACAAGCATGATCATCTACAGGTTAACAACAATATTTTCAGATAGTTTCTCCGAAGCTGAATGATGTATAGATCGAGGTGGTTAACAACTTGAATGATTCGACAATGGCGCAAGGCACATCTGTCGTACGTCACTAGAAAACTGACATGTCGTTCATTGTCATCATGTCATACTAGCATTGGCACGGGATCTTTCAACAAAGGCGAGCTGCAGAAGACGGGGTTGCTTGGGTTACTCAATGTCCAATTGCAGCTGGGGACCGCTTCCTGTGAGCATGCTTCCTAGGAAAAGTAACTAAGATGCGATTGCTCTTTCAGATACAACTTTAACTGTTGGCTCACAGACGGGGTAACGTCGACATGGTTGCTCTCTTTCTTCGTCTGCTCACATTGATTTCTGAAAGGACGTACTGGTATCCATTCGCATGTTTCCACGCAGTATTGTGACGGTCTCTTGTACGTGATACTTTACTTCCTCCTATTGTGCCGTGACGTTTGACGAAGTCTCAGGGGACCCCTGATTGTTTATGGTTTGTCCAAGACTTCTGGCATGGGTATTCCTTCAAACATTTTTCTACAGATCCCGATGATCCGCTTAAGAACCTTTATGACGTCGATGACGGTAAGCTGATTCTGTTCTTACTTACCTCATCATTCTAAACATATCCACAGAAAGCACAGGTTATTACATTAATGGACTGGTCTGTGCTGCTGAACTTTACCCGTTTACCGGGTATTTAGCCTTACCCTTCTCAGGTTCCATCTACCATCCCCAAAGGTGCTGCAGACATTCGGGTAAAGTGCATTGTATCTGCCTACATTTTTAGATCTAACTGCGGTCCGAAGATATCCTGCTTCGCACCTAATAAACTGGTCGCGGACGCGAGTCTGGCTCGAATGTCTCCGTTGCGCTATCTGTGGTCAATGTTGACCCAATGAAGCGATACAGATTTAGACTTATTAACAGTGCTTGCCTTGCTGCATATAATTTCTCCATCGATGGACATGACTTGACTGTTATAGAGGCTGACGGCATCGAGACGATCCCGCAGACGGTCGGTGTGGTATCATTGTTCGCAGGTATAGTTGTCCCGCATGCTGATCCCCAATCGGTATATTAACACTTGTTGGAGGACAACGTGTTTCTGTTGTCGTGAATGCCGACAAGCCCATCGGAAACTACTGTGAGTTTGACCTCGGGGTGATGCAATGTTACGAGACTCAGTATGTTCTAGGGATACGATCAATTCCGTACATACTTGGAGTCGCACCTAGCAATGAAACAGGTTTGTGATTACACTTTGCGTGCTACGAGTTAATCTCACTCCGGATTCAAGGCGTCAACTCCGCCATATTGCACTACACTGGTGCTGATGACAGCGAGCCCACCAGCGTGCAAACAAACTTTGATCTGTTGAGAGAACAAGATCTTGTGGTGCGTTCTACTCGGTTCCCAGGCAATTGAACATTTTATCAACAATCATTCGCAGCCTTTTGTCCCTTCCGATGTACGCTAACAATCTTTTTCAAACAAGTCAACATCATTTCCTACTAACACTATTTCAACTAGTTAAGTCACGGGGAGCCGGATGTCAAGATCAATCTGGTTGTCGGCATGGTGTGTACTACACGACTTGTCTCATTTCCGGGCAAGGTCTAATGACGTGAAGGACCATCCAATGGGCAACTTCACTGTCAATGGGATTCAATACACGCCACCGAAGCTTCCCCTCTTACTGCAAATATTGAGTGGAACCGTCAGCCCACATGGCTATCTGCCGAAGGGAACGGTGTACACTCTTCCTCGATACAAGCTCGTTGAAATATCCATTCCTGGAGATTCGCCCTTGTCCCCGGTAAGTATCTTGTACTCTAGCAATACGGAATGGAGGTTAACCGATGTTCTAGCATCCATTCCACTTACACGGGGTGAGCATACTTGATACGAATCTTCTTAATGGACATAAACTAACCCTTTATACAGCATAATTTCGCTGTTACCCGAAGTGCTGGAACTACAGAGGTCAACACGTGGAATCCGCCAGTGAGAGATGTTGTAAACGCGGGTTTCGCGGGGGATAATATCACATTCCGCTTCCGAACAGACAATCCCGGTCCATGGTAAGAATATATATATGGCCAGGGTCAACGCATGATTGATATATCTTCCGCAGGTTCCTCCATTGTCACATTGACTTGCACTTAGACACGTAAGTATGATCACCCCGATCTAGGTGCCTGCCTGATCTTTTGATAGCGGCCTTGCTATCGTTTTTGCTGAAGATCCTCAAGACCAGATCGCCGGACCATACGCTGAAGAGTTTACCCAAGAATGGGAAAATCTCTGTCCTAAATGGAATTCACTAAAGACGGGGAAGCAGTACACCATTGATGATTTTCAGGATTATGAATACTAGACCAATCTGACATAAACCACACACGTACGGACTATAGTATATACATTACTCATGAATTGTAAGAAAAATTGAGTTAATCCCGAGATCCTTGGACCTTGAATGTTACAGCTTTGATGGTTCCTTTGGAGAATGTTCGCTATATACAGATTGAACGAGATGTTCAGCATCAGGTGAGCGCAGTGAGATATTATATTCAAATGGTTTGAGGTGACTTGAATATAAAAAAATTAGTCGCGTGCCGTGCGAATGACATCAGACGCATACCAAACTGTTCCTGATAAGAAATCAATGTTGGGAATGATCTCTTTGCCACTTTCGTCCCTGGCCTTTTCGATGTTAAAAACTGACAAGGACATGGCCATCGCTATAAATATATTCGCGTCGGCTAGACCTTCGCCTGGGCATCTTCTGCGACCAAAACCAAAGACGAATTCGTGAGGGTTGAGTTCAGGAGTGTAACCTTCGCGCTCGATGAAGCGCTCGGGATTGAAAACCATCGGATCTTTGTAATTGTTCTCGTCATGAGCAACGTTCCTACCCAAATGCAATCAGGTACTAATCACAGGCGGTCTCAGGCTGCGCGCTTACCATATATTGGCTATGACGATGGTTCCCTTGGGGATGTAGTATCCCATGTAAGTGTCATCCTCGCACGTGTAGTGTGGAATTCCTGTGACACAATCAATAAAATGCTTATTGAACAAGACACCGTCAGGTCAGGGCGGTCGTCTTACCAACGGGACCAATCGACTGCCAGCGCAACACTTCTTTGTAAACAGCGCCCAAATACGGCAATTTATCGCGGTCAGCCAGGCACGGCAACCGATCCTTTCCAATAACATCGTCAATCTCTCGCTGAGCCTTCTTCTGTACTTCGGGATACAAAGTCATGGCCAGGAAGAACACGGCGATAGAAGCCGTTATCGTATCCGTGCCACCTGCATATAAGGTATTGGCGGCGAATTTGATAAGTTCCCTTTCTTCGGGGTCTGTCGTGTTCTGCAGCATTGTCATAGTGAATGAGGGTAAAGCGGTTTTTGCTTTCTACAATTAGATGTAACGTCAATATGCAGCATTGAGGCTTTTGATGTTAACGCACTATTTCCCTCAGGACAAACTCGTAAGGTCGTAACAACTGTGCATCATTCGTCTCTCTGTATTTCTCAGCTATACGCTTGAACCCTGCTCCCGGCATCCATTTCGGCAAGTGTTTCACTGAATAGGGTTTGAACAATAACCGGGTGGAATATGGACAAGGACACACACGGATAGGAAACGTATCCACAAGCCATTTTCCCGGTCTAGTTGCGAGGTAGAATTCCTGGGCAGCTTGTTCCACTATACTAATGAGAGGATCGTGCCCGTCCTTATGGATGATGTATCCATGTGACACCTGCAGGAAGATTGCGCCCTCCGCTCTTAACCAAACTTTAGTTGATGATAAGGCTAAGGACTACCATCACTCACATGCGAATTTCCTCCATCAGCTTTTTTGGGTTCTTCAACAAACGAGCCAAGAAGTAGCGAGTTTCGATTTCTTGAACAGACGAAAGGGCAATAGCAGCGGCTTGTGTTCCGACATGGGTATGAACCATTTTTCGTATCATCTTGAACCTCTTGGCGTAAGGCGCGAGGATCATTTGCTGGTTCCATCCTACTCTATTCCTCGCTCAGCAAGCTACGAAATCTAGAGTGGTGGATACTCACAATTCGCCGGCCAGTATGAGAGGTGGCCGGTCAGAGTACTTTAGGGAGCGCTTCCCGAGAAGATCTTTGCAAACATCTAGGCCGTTGAGAATAACGATGGTCTTCCCGAGAGCTTGAACAGAGCTTATGGGTCCTAATCAATTTATCGGTGTTAGCAGATTGAGCGAGTAGCATGATGACGATTGTGTACCATATAGTTTATGATGCTTTGCCCAATGTATCCATTCGAAGTCATGCGGTAAATCCAACAGATTTCCTATTATCGGCAAACCCCGTGGACCAGGCGGAAGTGGTTTCCTAGACTTGAGAAGAAGGCTGACTAGAAGTGCCGATAATGCGACCACCGCCGCGCTGTAGCCAAGGCTAGACTGCTCCAACATGAGGGGAAAGACAGAAAGACGATTCCGAGACGACTGTAGAAAAGGCTGCAAAGTGGATACATTGCGGGCGCAGAACAAACATGATGAGGATCACTTCCTGATTGGCGTCTTCAGGAGCTTTATCGAGCACTGAACAATTTATTGTGGGCGACGTCCCCTTCCACTCAGTGCGACCCAGTTCTGGATCTGTACGTGGATGCTATATATAATGCGTTGCATTTTAATCTTGAAACCCGTGTCACCGAGGATACCCGTCAATCCAAAGGACTGGTGTTGCACGAGGCTGTGACGCTTCTAAAATGGCCGGACATTGAGCGCTATTGAGTGGGTGATTGCAGTAATGTCATGAACTTTGGGTAACGTAAATGGTTGAACTTTCACACCATATTTGCCATGCGGTGCGCACACCATTGTGCCCCGTGACCAACTGATGCATTCTTTGGGTTCCTTGCGGAGCAAGGTCGTGGTATGCTGGCAATATACAGATCATATCATGATAAGAGAGGGTCTCATCAGAATGAGTGGGAAGATGATGGTTATTTATGTAGATCAATGAGGCTGCTGCCACTAGTGGCTGCAGAATTCTTGCGCAATCAGTACTACTTAGACAGACGCTAGAATGAAGTGTGACGTTAGCTGAGCGCTCTAGGAGATAATCGACCTCCATGGAGTTTGAGGTGTAAGGGCGGAATTGTCTTTGATCCGCCGACGACGGGCGGGGCCGCGACGTACAAAGAGTTGCTTGTTCAGCAGGGTCGAGACCTATAAGACGATATGACTTCGAAAAAACAAACCAGGTACGATGCAACGACTCGGAAACTCTGGACTTATAGTCGTGAAAGTGTGATAAACCATAAATAGTTACGAGTTACCGGCAAGTTGGCTTCCGTATTGCGTAAGCGGCCTCGATCATGCAGTGCAAAGAAAGCCCTAACAATACGCAGTGTCGCCCTGATTGCATCTGCCAGATGATCTCATATAAATGTCCAGCGCAGAAACCTCCGTTTGAGGGAGCGCCTTCTTTTTTACCCTCAGCCTCCCCGTACCCGCCGCCACCTCCCTACGGCAACCGGCTACCAGAGCTTAGTTGTTTAAAGACACAGTTCTTTCTCCATTCACTCTTTGGGTTCGATGGCAGCGGCACCACCTATTCCGCCAAACATCGCGAGCATGTAAGTTGGCCAATCTTACAAACTCGGGTTCAGACTAAACTTTGCCTTGCAGAGCGGCCCCTACTGTAAGTTCGCATGACTATTTTGAGGACGGCATATATAACCTCAAGCCCTAGTTGATCGGCTCGCTGTTGAATTACTGCTTGTACGGTGTTCTGGTTGTCCAAGTTTGTCCGTCAATCCTATACCTCATGTTTTACACGCTCTCACAATAGATTGCAGACATCTATCACTATTCATTCCCCGATGATAAGCTGCTACTCAAGGGTCTTGGTGAGTAGATGTTAAGAATATTCATCCGACTGTTCTGACGATTTGGTTATAGTCTATATCTCCGCGATTATAGAGACGATCCAAGTATGTTTCAATGGCGCAGATGTGTTCCATTGGTATGCGGCCGGGTACGGCAATTTGGAAATGCTCAATGAAGTCAACTTCTCTCCGTTCGATACACCCATGCTCGGAGCGATCATCGCATTCATTGTCCAATTATTCTTCTCCTATCGTATCTGGTCTTTGAAAAAGTCGTACTTACCGATATCTGTCTTCATTGCCCTTGTGCGTGATATCCATGTGTTACGCTGCGCTGCTTCCTAACAGTTCTATAGATTTCTCTCTTGCAACTTATCGGTGGTATTTGGGGAGGTGTGAACGTACGTGATCAGAAACTCTATCTTGGTCCTCCCAACCGATCCACGTCATAGGGCTTCCAAATTAAATTCCTTTCTCTCGCGGGTACCACGCCAAGAAATACCGACGTAAGTGACTAAATCGAAGGCGGTGCCGTTAATTGACATCCAAGTAGATGTGGCTCATAGGTGGAGCTGTTGCGGACATCCTTATCGCCGTCACGATGACATATCTTGTAGGATCCATCGCCTTCGTCTGATTTCTTTGAGATTAAGGTCATATTAGCTCCTCAAAGCTCGGGAAAATACGCATGCGATGTCACATACCATTGTTACTCGCATAGTCCGTCTCACTGTCCAGTCAAACTCGTTGACAGCAGGCATGGCATTGCTTTCCTTGATCCTGTACCTTGGCATTCCAGTAAGTTCATTCTACATAAAGTCATACGCGGACTCTTACTGCCCATGCCAATAGAATCAACCCTACTTCACCGCTCCGTAAGTTGTCAGCCCGAGTTACCTGGACCAAACTGACAAGATCTGTATTCCAGAACATTAATTTTAGGGAAACTGTGAGTGTTCCTGGTTCCGGCGGTCTAGAATCGGCTCAAAGAAGATATCCAGGTACAGTAATACATTACTGGCGACGTTCAATCACCGAATCTTCCTACGCCGGGATGGGGAATCAAGGCCTTCCCAACGGTCATATCAGGATTCGACGCCATCGTCCAACAATCCGCTTACAACGGGAGGTGGTAGTTCTTACGTTACGGAGCCATACAAACCCCGTCCATTCGTTCACGTGGACGTCGAGACTGGCAGCAAGGAGTTTGTGAGGAATGATGTCCAGGTACGGTTATAAGTTTATGATTATCTGAATCTACTAAATGAGTCTTTTACAACAGCTGACTCCGTCGAGGGGAGGTCGCTACTGATTACGGGTGCAAAATGGACTTTTTTGTTGTCTTCTTGCCTTTTTTTGCAGTAAGGTTCTATTTATATATCAATCTTCATTTTCCTTGTTTTACGATCGAAACGCACATGACGGTTGCATCGTGTACGATATCCTCTGGACTATTGTATACCCTTGCCGCTGACATACACGGGACAGTAGCCTGTTTTAATTGTAGTTGCTGACATGATATTAACATGACTGAATTTCATTCAAGATGCCAAGGTGATTCCTGGTGATTCTGAACTGTACCAGGCGTGCCGTTGACCATACTATTATTATGTGAATATGTGAATATGAAATATTGTCACGCCCACATTGATGGTCCACATATCGTTACATGACAAGTAAAGTTTAATTGACAGGACGATGGATTTGGAAGTTCAGCACATGGAGTGTGTGAAACTCTGGGAAGTTAATTCCCGTTCAAGGGACGCAAGGCAGTGCAGATATGATTGGAGTGGATCATCATCCCTGGCCTACAAATCGTCATATTCCAGTATCGCAGGTGAACATAGCCCTTAAGGTTTATAATTTAAAGCTAGGTAATTTTAGCAGGTCGCTAGGTCATTGCCACTGCACAGGCGTGTAGAGGCGTGTAGAGGCGTGGGTGGTCCTGGGCATGAGATTCAATTGCACCTGATTGTGGAGGCTCTTGCGGCCCTTGTCGAGGCTTAAAGCACGAGATAACGACCAGAACGAGTTGATATCAACAGTAGGCGATAAAGCTTGTTCTTCCGCTCGTACATCAGATGGTGCCTTCGCATGAATGACTGTCAATTCCTATAGATTCTACGTTAGCGAAGTTAATTCTGTTATCTGTAGGGCATCCGCGTGTTGATTGACATCGTTGTGACTCATAATGAGTGTACCAGCAATGACCAATCTGATGTGGAACCTATTATTATACTCGAGGCTAAGCAGGTCTGGTGAACTCGAACCATCATTCACCACTTACAGGCATATTTCTGACGTAAAGCTTCAGCCATCGAATTACACTCCGGTTAGAATTGTTTCGGCACATTACGCCAGTCCCAGCTGCGTCCCTACCTCATCAAGACGTCACAAGGAAAACCATGTTTCATGGAGCGATGAAAATATGCACAGGTTTCGTTGATTGATATTTGATACACGCTTGACCAAATAGTCCGCACTATGACTAGAACCTTCGGACCACGCGATCGTTGATCTAATCGCCTGGAGACCAGCGCCGGTCGGGACGAGGACAGTTCAGATCGTTTTTCTCACCGCCACCTGCTGTCATATGTCCATGGTCTCTCGAAAAAAAACGTGACGAATAGACTGCGAGCAACGACCAATGCGAAGACTTACGCGGTGATAAAATGTCACGTCTACCCCCAAGCCTTATTGTTTGAAATGGTTAGGTTCCTCCGCGAAGGGACACGGCCGATGCAGATAGACGCGACAAAGAAAAGGCACAAACTCACTCTCAGACTACTCGGTTCTTTTCGGTGCACAGGGATTTTTAGCTCTCCGTTTAGAGAAATGCTACGAAGTCGGCTCTTTTAATCACTTACGTTTCATCAACTCTATCAACGGTTTCAAATATTCCGAGACGTACAGGTACAGAGATGAATCTCTATGGGATTTGGGACATGATTCGAACTTCAAGTTGTTGCAAGCAAGTGATGAACAAATTTTATGTGCTTGAAAGTTGGCGTCTTGTAATCATGACGTTTTCATCTGGTCCGTGATCCGGCGCAGACCACGCGGGCCAAATAGGGTCAAATAACGCGCCATTGAACCGCACACATGGCCAAAAAACGAAAATCTGATCAGGTCAAGGCAGAATCGCCTCTCACATGCACACCTACTAGTGAAGATGGCCATATCTCAGCCGTAAGTTTATAAATACTTACTGCAAAAATGCGTTTTAGCTGACTTGTCAGCTGGTAACGCGCTCGCAGGCCAAGAAAGCTAGATTGAGTGCCGACGCGCAAGCCGATGCTCAACCCCCTTCCCGAGTCTCTACTACCAACATCGGAGAGCCAGAAGCAATTCACGCACCTGCCAGCGCACCGCCTGCGAGTACTCAAGCAGCAACCAAGATAGCCAAAAAGTTTGTGAAACACGATACGCATTGGTTACTCGATGGCAACACTCTCGTGCAAATCGGAGAAACAAGGTTCAGGTTGCATCGAAGCACCCTCGTCGGACAAAGTAAATGGTTCCGCGAAATGATCGAAAACCCGCCCCACGATAGGTGCATATATGCTGACGAAGAGACTTCGGCAACAGTTTATTGCCTTGACAGCCTGGACGTTAGTGTCAAGGATTTTGTTGCCCTGCTAAATGCGCTGGACGATGCCATGTAATTTCTCTTTCGCTCTTTCCTTCACGAAAGCTAAACCACACACTAGATTATACGCATATACTCCCCCATCTTTGAGGAATGTAGCTGCCATCTTCCGTGCCGCTGACGCCCTGGAGTTCGATAAATTCAGGGCTTATGCAATATCCTACTTGGAGGACCAGTGGCCCAACGATATCAGCGAGCTTACAACTGATCGGGTAAAATACGCTGCGGATACTGTCCTGCTTGCGCGACGGCGCAATATAAACTCCGTCCTCAAGCGTGCTCTTTACGAATTGGTCAGAGCGGAAGGCTTCATGCAGGAGACCACAGGAGATGACGGCGACGGCGAAGCTGATTCTGATCAATCTGCCCTCAGTGCATCCGATATTTCGCTGCTTCTCTATACGAGAGAACAACTGACCACGTTTTGGATGGGAAAGATTCACCTGCCAGCACAAGCGTCTAAGTGCATCAGTCCTGTAGGCTCCCAAAGCTACAAGAACTGTGTACTTCGCGTCTACGGCGCTGATTCAATGTACAAAACATTGATTCTCGGTTCGAAAGTCTTCGAGAAGTACAGATATGATCCCATCTGTGGGTTAGATGCTTTCTGTGACGCCCCATGGGTTTGCGGAGAGACGTGGCCCTTGAATTACGGGAAGGATCTTCCCACTAGCAACAGTGGCTATCTTTGTTCTGCATGCGCTACCAAATGGAGAAGCATTTGGCGGGAAGAGCAAAACAAGTTGTGGGATGACATGGACACTTGGTTTGAGCTGAATGTCGAAGAGGAACAAGATAATGCCGAGGAATAAAATGAAGTCTTGTGCCGAGAGATACTAAATTTCACTTCAAGTAATTAGTCTACGAATGTCCACCGTATTCATTAATGTCTGTACCCTCGACCATAAGTGTCTTCCAGGATATGGTCCCTTAGCGTATGATGAAGAAGCAACAATCTTCATCTCATGAATTCATGATTGCGTCGCATGACAAAAGCCTTGCGTACCCGTCTGACAAGGGCCGCCCATTACGTCTGTGAACGAGAATACAATCGGGAGCGGAGGGGGGATTCACACCATTTTATTTCCACCTCGTTGCCGCACATGCAAGGTCGTACAGATCCAACAGCGAAATGCAAGGAGCATGGTGAGTGGTTGCGGACAGCGCAAGGCAATGTGGAGGCAATTTCTAGCCCTTCAGCTTTCGCAATGGCGCCGTGATACAATGTCATGCCCGTTTGCAAGCTTTCGATGTACGAATTGGTCAGGCTCCTCTAGGAAAGGGATACGGCTGATAAGGACAAACACAACGGTGTGGGAGTTCCAATGCTGAATTCTCACTTTTTGGTGCGCAATCTAACTTCAAGGCTTTGCCTGTTTCAGGAGAGTGCGCAATCGCTTTGCGCTTTGTAACAATCTGTCCAGTGGCAGCCTTCATTAAAAAAGGTGTTAAGTTGAGCCTGTATGTCACCACCGAGTTCGATCCATGTAGTCGCATGCGATGTGGCACAATAGGCGGGAAGGAAAACTTGCCGACGTATCATGCCAAGCTGGCCCAGGCACAGTGCGCACTGCACGACATTGACTGCCATAAAACACTATCAAATAACGTTATATAAATAACGCGCGATGTTCGAGTTGCGCCCATTACTATAGGGCGCGTTCGTGCACCTCCCCGTCAACATGCCCTCCTTTGACTGCGGATATTTCATGCAGCAAGATTACATCAAAAGCTTTGTTATGAAAGAAAGCAACGCCGATGACTCGGACGAAGAGTATGGCTCCCTCAGTCTCCTCTGGGATATCCGTGATTGGTGGTATTGTCTCGAGCGCGACATACGAAGTAGAACGCCGCTTCCAGACAGTTCGTGTTGTATTCCTCCATTCATCATCATTACCATTAACGTTCACGTAGTTCATGTCCCCGATGGAGAGAGTGCTTTTGAGACGGGGGTTATCTGGTTTCGCACCCGCCGCCTCACTGCGGATGAGGGAATTGAAAGCGTGAGCGAGATTGAGGCAGACAAGATAGTGAAAAGGCGTTTTTTAGAAGCGATTGGCCGGGATTTCGACCAGAATCAGTTGGTTTTCTTTGCGAAACCTACATCGATTCGAAGGTATTAGCTTCTGCTACTATCAGCGAAACACCGGGCTCCACTTCCATCTCTTTTGCTTTCACCCCTCTACTTTCCATGCATATCCAGCACTTTTCATCACTTTTTTAACTTTGGCACGAGGGCTTTAAGTACCTTCAGAAAATATATTAGAAAGTGTTGAATACACAATATCGGACTTGTGAGCTGGTTAAAAATTAGAAGGCTTCAACAGACAGATTCCGGCGCAGAGACCGTCCCTGCTCTAAACATTGATTATCTGATGCTTCTCCATGTGAGAGAACAACTAACCTTGTTTTACGCTATGGCGCCAAGCATCCACGTCCACGTGCTTGTTGACATCGGCTTCCACGCTCGGTTGGACGCCAAAAAAACGATCAAATAACGTCAAATAACGCGTAAACCTATTTCAAGTCATAAACAACACGAAATATGACCAGAAAACGAAAATCCAGCCTGCCCAATAGAGCAGAATCACCTCTCACTCCTGTTAGTGAAGACGAAGATCATAACCCAGTAAATCCGGTTCCACAGAGTTTATAAATTCAAATTAACTGATTTACTTGGCAACTCGCAGGCCAAAAAATACAAATTGAGCGCTGATGCGGAATCCGTGGTCCAACCGGGTTCTCTCTCTGCCACCGGTGCCGGAGAGGTGGAAGTAGTTGATTCGCCTGCAACCAAGGTTGGCCCTCCTGCGAGCGCTCGACGAGCGATGCAAAAGGTAGCCGGAGAATATGTGAAGCACGGCACATTTTGGTTACTCGACGGTACCACCCTCGTGCAAATAAGAGATATCAGGTTCAAACTGCATAGAAGCACCCTCGTCGAGCAAAGCAAATGGTTCAAAGACATGATCGAAAACCCCCCTCACGACAGGTGCATATATGCGGATGGAGAGACAGGAGCGATCGTCTACTGCCTTGACAGCCTTGAAATCGATGTTAACGACTTCGTCGCCTTGTTAAGTGCGATTAGAGATTCTGTGTAATTCCTTTTCCGTTCCTTCCTTTCGCTAAGCTCAACTACATGCTAGAACCTTCACATATAATCCTCCCACCTCAAAATTTGTGGCAGCAATGCTGCGTGCTGCGGATGCCCTAGACTTCTTTAACTTCAAGGACTATGCAATACGCTACTTTTGTGACAAGTGGCCGGATAATGTACAAAGCGTTACGATTCGGCGATTGAAATACGCTGCAGATATGGTTTTGCTTGCACGACGATGCGGCATAAATTATGTCCTCAAGCGCGCTCTATACGAGTTGGTCAGGGCTTCAGGCTTCAGGCAGGAGACGGATTCTAGCGCGGAAGATGATGACGAAATCAATTCTGACCGATCTGATCTGAGTGCATCTGATTATTCGCTGCTTCTCCATGTAAGAGAACAGCTAACCGATTTTTGGACGGGGAAGGCTATCCCGTATTCTGTGGCATGCATCAGCCCTAAAGAATCCGATGACTACGGGGACTGTGCGGTTGCCACATACCGAATTCGCTCGGCGTACATGATTCTGGTCCATGAATCAAAGATTTTCGAAAAGTACCGATATGATCCAATAGGTGGATTAGATGCCATTCAAGAAGCTCCGTGGGTCAGCGGAGAGAAGTGGCCGTCGAAATACGGGAAGGATATTTGCACCACCAAAAGCCGTCTTTGTTCTGCATGTGGTACGAAGTGGAGAAATATTTGGGACCAGGAGCGAAAAAAGTTGTGGAATGACTTGGATACTTGGTTCGAGCTGATTAATGAAGACGAACAAGACGATACTGAAGGGCTAAGCAATTAATTTGTCGGTTCAATTCGAGTTAATTAATTCACATGCACCTGTACACTCAGTGCTTATAAGCGGTTGTGATATTATCCACTATAGGTCGTAGCCCGGAACATCTCAAAGATAGATCAGGAATGAAACTGCCGCTGAAAGAATACTCCGCATAAAAATGCCGAGGTTGCCGTTATGGAGCGGCAGTGTAGAGTGGCACGGCGATCAACGGAAGCGTAAGAACTTGACAACATAGTACTATGTACGTAATTCAAATACTAATGAAACACAGAAGAGCGTAGGCATATAGGACATGGTCGTAAAGAAGGACAAGCGTAGTACATGAATGAGAGGACAATTCATCTACAGCTTGGTGATCAGATAATATTGCGGAGAATTGAGAAAATGACTTACGCCAACATCAGAATGTAGGCGCAACTAAGAGGGGTGCACACAAGGTCATGCAAGCACCCTGCGCAGCATTACATGCCAAGATAATGGGAGGCGCCGCGGGTGCTGCGACAGTCCCAAAGGTGAAACCTGCTGCTGCATAACATGCTACAGCGCCAAAATTGCAAACTGTAGAAGGTGAATAAATGAGTCGTCGCATCTTGTTCACGTCTAGTACGGTCCAACATGAACCTTGCATACGCACCTGTCTGGCATAGACCGTAAGCTATCGGCCCTGCATTGACAATGCCGGTGGAGGACAGCGCCACCGCAATTGGGAGCAAAAGTTTAGAGAGCCGCATAGTACGGGATTGTATTGAAAGACGATGAAACAGACTCGATGTCAGCTCAGTGGGTGTCACTAGCCAAGGAGGTCGAGTGGGTTAAAGGAAAGACTTGAAGAGAAAGGTTCTTTTATATCCGCACACCAGATCACGAGGGTCAAGGCGTAATTTCCAGCACTTTCTAAATCCATTATACGAAAGCGGTATGGTGTGGAGCTTATATGACTTGATCAAAGCAGAAATGGTGATGCTGTGGGCACGACTGCAACGAGATCTCGGTCGAAGGCTACGGATGAGAATCTCGTTTCAGATTAATTTTATTTAAACGACGGTAAACATAGTACCTTATTTGAAGGCTTCTTTTTTGCATCTTAGACGTCTACCAGCATTCGGATTTCAGAGTCAAGCGCAAAGATGCCAGTGGCGCCGGTGGGCGGAATAGAGTTCGGATGCTATAGGACCGTTGCGGATAAGTTGGACCCACTGTCAACAACTACAAATCATACCAATATGGACGACTCTGACTCTAGTACTCTGGCACAGTCGCCTTCTCTGGAACCTGAGGATGACGTGAATATAGTTATTTCTTCCGCGAGCACATTTTAACAAGTTCTCTAGGTAGCACCTTCCCAGATGGATAAATGCGAGTTGAAAGCGATCATTGACGCGCCTGCCCTATTTGCAAGTGCTCAGACGAAGCATACGATAGCCAAAAAATTCGTGAAACACCATGTGTATTGGTTATCCGATGGTAATACCCTCGTGCAAATCGGAGATGTCAGGTTCAGATTGCACCGGAGCACCCTTGTGAAACAAAGCCACTGGTTCCGTAAAATGATCAAAAATTCTCCGCACGACGCTGGGTGCATATACGCGGATGAAGAGACAGGAGCGACTGTCTACTGTCTTGACAGCCTCGAAATTGGTGTCAAAGACTTTGCCACACTGTTAAACGCGCTGGACGATGCCGTGTGAGTTCTCTCTTCCATTCACCTCCCCACTTGCACTAAACTACTCGCCAGATCCTACGTATTTAATGGACTGCCATCCTTGAGCTTTGTGTCAGCGATCCTGCGTGCCGCACACGCCCTGGATTTTGATCAATTCAGGGAATTTGCGATATCCTGTTTGGAGCATAAGTACCCAAACAGACTCAACAAGCTAACAACTAAGCGCGTGGAATATGCTGCAAGTACCGTCCAGCTTGCCAGACAATGCAATGTAAATTCGGTCCTCAAGCGCGCGCTATACGAGTTGGTCCGAGCAGAAGGCTTCAAGCAGGAGACCGAACCTAACACCAACGATTACGAGGAAGCCGTCTATAACCAATCGGAGGCTCTCACTATATTTGATTATTCACTGCTTGTCCACGCAAGGGAACAGCTGACCACGTTTTGGTTTGGGAAGATCTTTCCTCCACCAGCGATTAACGGTTGTCAGAATCATACCTACAGTGCCTGTGCGGCTAACTGGGGCAAATCTCCCTCAATATACAAAAAGCTGGTTCTCGATTCAAAGATATTCGAGAGGTACAGATATGATCCTATATGCGGGTTAGATGCTATTAGCAATGCTCCGTGGTGTAGGGGAGAAACATGGCCATCGACTTACGGGCAGGGTCTTCCCATCATCGAAAATGACCATCTCTGTCATGCGTGTGCCCAAAAATGGAGAAGCTCTTGGCGGGAGGAAAAGTCAATGTTATGGAATAAATTGGACACTTGGTTTGAGCTGAGCGATTGAAAGGAGTTGGTAATCGTGCGAAATGCGTAGGGCATTGTCAACCTTAAGCAAGGATTCGTTGTTCATTGACAGTCTCACAACAAACTCCAATATCGTTCAAGGTTCTCTTTTGCACAATGTAGCCTCCCGCCTGATCAAATATGTTCATGTAGGCAGCTTTCCCGTTTCGTGTGACGAATACAACAAATACGTTGAAGCCTAGGTTGTGTTGGTTTATTGGTAACACCCCCTGCGTGAACCTTGCGTCTCTGTGTCCGTTTTGCCATGCGAGGATTGTGTCTCGGCCCGACTGATCGCTTTCAATAGGCCCAGCTGCAACAGTAGAAGAACCAGAACCCATTGCGCAAAATGTATGTCAGTGAAATTTTTTATCGAATTGCCGCCGACTGTCTCAGATGGTGGGTATAGGACCGTGGAGCCTGAGGTCTCAACCTCCTGCCCGTTCTCGACCACCGGATATGTATGTCTTCTGATTGCACATTTCATTGAACTAAGGCATTGATGACAAGTCTGACCCTGCAAACGATGCCAGGTTTTCGTGCAAAGATAATGATGAAACAGACAACGCCTTCGACCCTTCCAAGCAAGCAATCATAGATCGAAGCATCACTTCAGACATGCAAGACATGGAAACAAATACAACAGAGCACTCAAAATACCAAAATCAAGACCCCTTGAACCACGCACGCGAAGAGTTCCCATGCCTATCGCCTGGATAACTTCACCGGCACATCGCTTATACCGAGCGAAATACCCGCATGCCCCTGGAAAACTCGGTCTGTCCATGATTGGATCGTTTCCCCATCAGAGACCATCGGTTCGACTCTCCAGTCGCGTAACAGGACACTCAAGAACGATACACCTTCCACGGTGGCAAACTTTCGGCCTATGCACGCCCGTTGGCCTAACCGATGCATAGGCATCAGACATAAAACACAATGGTGGAGTCGTGGACAGATTGGTCTCACCGATGCTAAAGGCCGTAAAAACGTCCGAATCACTGTTAACTTTGCTCCATCGGGACGGCTTGAACTTCTCGGGCTCGTCAAAGTAGCGAGGATTAGACTCTGTATTGGGTTAACTCTGCATGACATAAATATCTCCGGGCTACATACGAGCACCAATGAGATCGCATATCATCTATGATGGAATCATTAGTTTACACTAGGCAGCGCGTCGCGTTTTTCCGTACCCAGGTTCCTTTGGCTATCGGCACGGCAGTAGCACCTTCTTGTCCGAACGACTTTGGGACCATCACCACGGTATCTTCATATGCTTGGCGCATCATCATGTACGCCGGAGCTATCCGTTTCAGGATCATAGAGCAGGTAGAGCATGTCAAGCTTACGGTATAAGCGTAATGCTTCCAGAAATATGGCAAGCACCTTGTTCAGTTTATCATAATCTTCAAATCTCTTTAACAAGCATTAACGGAATGGAGACACGCATTGCGTACTATTCATACCGGATCGGCAGTTTCCCCAGCGATGGAAATAATTTGCTCATAAGCCTCCTGCTGTACATCTTGATGTATGGCGAGATATGCAATTGCTGCCGCCAAAGTCTTTGCAGTCGTTTCTGCATCAATAATCAAGAAAATGATCCATTGCCCTGACAAATAGAGAATTACCATGCCCCGCGAAAAGCATAATATACATGTTGCCGGTCTGTTAAGATCATAAAAACACGCATTCCCAAGCTTTTATAACAACGTACCAGTTCTTGGATGGTCAGTTTTGACTTCTCGTTATCGCTTTCGTTAGCTTCCACAAGCATCGTGAAAACATCGATTGCTCTGCTTTTACGCGTGCTTCCGACGCGTCCACCCATCTCTTCTTTACGTTGCGCAACTTCATCGAGGAAAAACGACATCAACCTCTCTTTTGCGGCACGTATCCTCTGAAACCTAACATCCTTTAATTGATATTCCGTAAACGAAGGTTTAGCGCGACTTACTTTGGCAATGGTATGGACATTAACCACGGGGCGAAGTTTATGATGAGGTGGTTGGCAGTCACGACGCGACTGGATTCATGAATAGACATTGAACCATCGGCTGCTTGGGACGGCACCGACCAGTCGGAGTTGAATCCAAATCCGCATTTCATGATAACGAGTAGTGCCACATTGTACGTTAACCGTTGGACAATTGCGACATCCACAACTTTCAGATCGGTCCACCCTTCCGCGGCAATCATTTCACGGTATATGACAATACTTTGAGCCCACACGTTCTCGTATCTAGATCAACAAACGCGTGAAATCAAAGGGACCATTATGGATAGTAAAACTCACAGTTTCGTATTGAACGCTGGCCCCACGATGCGTCTGTGCTTCCTCCACTCATCGCCATCCGCAGAAAACACATTTGTTCCCCAACGCCTGAGAAGAGTAATTAGATCACAAGGTTTTTCTTGCTGTACAGTCAACCCACGCGAAAGGTCCACTTGCGTATTCGGGCTTGCCGAAACTCGACTTGGGACCAGGCACAAGAACTTGACGGATTACATCTACGTTGGAGGTGTGGATAGAAGGCAAGCCCGCTAAGAAAGAAACGAGCGAGATCGTGTCCGTCTTAAACGGTTTATACACTATGCATAATCAGTCCGGGTTAAACGGAAGGTGTAGGTCAAGGACATACAATGAAAGCGCCATTTCCACAAAAACTCTATGCCCGGGTTCCACCATACAGTGGGTATGAGCGCTCCAAAGACATGTTGAGGATGAAATGGGACACGCAGGCCTGGCACATAGTTCACTGCCTGGTAACCATCCAGTCATGAGCAACACGAGTTCGCAGATGAGTACCACAGTACCTTCAGATCTTTGGCAAACTTGAAGACGCGAGACGCAATGAAGATAACAAACAGTGAGAGCGCAAGGCTCTTAAAACTGGCTCCATTGATCAGTTCCAGCGACATAAAAATGGATGAGAACGTTGCATGACTGCAGGTTTTCAACTTTAAGGTACTGTTGCAGGGCGGTCGGTGATAAGGCCATAAGGGAACCACTTTACGTAAAACGCGCAACGTCATGGGCCCGAGTCCAGTCTATTTTCTCTACTCTCTTTCTTGTTTTTCGCCGCTTTTGGCTAACGCCTGGTCCTAGAGTTCAATGACCACGGGAAGAGCTCAGACTGGCATGCCGTACCCCAACTGCTCCATCGCCTAATTTAGACAGTCGCGACTTCAATGAGGGTATCTTCAGGATGTTACGTGTTGATAAAGTGGACACTACAAGGAACGGGGGAAGCTGCTTAATTCTCTGAGGTAGAAGAAGGATGCGCTGACGGTCATCTTCATCAGCGAACGGTCGAGAGTGTGTACGGTCTCTAAACAGAGTGCCGTGGCAGTTCCTGAGAAACCATGTCAATAGGATCAAATAACGCACCCACTCTCAATACGTCCAAAAATATGACCAAAAAACGGAAACCCGAAGTTCTTGAATCACCCGACTCGTCTCCCATTCAGATTTCAGATGTAGTAGTCCGAGTAAACCCATTTTTTCCTCATTCGAATACTAAACGCGTACTAATTAACCTGTTTATTAGGTAACGCGTTCTCAAGCCTTCAACAAGAAGAGCAGGCCGAACGGTACCGGCTCGATAGCCAAAAAGTTCGTTCAACACGGCACGTATTGGTTACCCGATGGCAATACGCTCGTTCAAATTGGAGGGGTCAGGTTCAAGTTGGACCGAAGCACCCTCGTTAACCAAAGCGCGTGGTTCCTCACGATGATCGAAAACCCGCCAAACGACTCGGATAAGTGTATCTACAAGGATGAAGAAACCGGGGAGACAGTTTATTGTCTCGACAGCCTGAAGGTCAATGTCAAGGACTTTGTGGCTTTGTTAAACGCATTTGACAATGCCGTGTAAGTCCTCTTCCGTTCTTTTTTTTAAATATATATTTGGGCTGAACGAAACTGTGCAGAACCTACTTCTCTACTCCCCCTTCCTTGAAAACTGTAGCAGCAATCCTACGTGCCGCTGATGCCTTGGATTCCGATCGATTCAAGACATTTGGCATATATTACTTGGAAAACAACTGGCCAGCCAATTTCAAGAAATTCGACGGTGGCGTTATGGAACATGTCGTAGACTCTGCCGAACTCGCCTGGAAATATAAGATTGATTCGGCACTGAAACGCGCTTTATACGAGCTAGTCAGGGCAGATGACTTCAGGCCGTCCACTGGTTCTCAGGACAAAGACCATCGCTTGATCGAGACGGTTAAATTCCATCGGACGTGGCTCATCCGTGCAAGAGAGAAACTAACGGCGTTTTGGATGAAGAAGGCCGTTCCACCAAAAGTGCACCAGTGCGTCAGTCCTAATAACACTGAAGCCCGCAAGCAATGCGCAATTACCCGAGGCATAGTTCATGTGCCGTACAGTGTGCTGGTTCACGATTCAGGAACATTTTTCCGATACAGACAAGATCCTATGGTGGGCTTGCAGGCCCTTATCGATGCCCCTTGGGTACCTGGAGAAGCGTGGCCATCAACATATCAAAATCTTCCAAAGTCTCGCCAGGGAATCTGTTCTAGATGTGCCAATAGCTGGAGAGCGACGTGGCGCATTGAGAAAGAAGAATTGTGGCATTACCTGGACACTTGGTTTGGGTTAGCGAAAGAATGAGCATATCATGCCATTGAGGAGCGCAGGGTCATAATCTTTTTTTTTTTTTTTTTTAAATCCTTGTTTAGGCCCCATGGCGCTCATAGCGCATGGTAGGGTGTGATCGTATGTAGTATACATCTTTGTAATATACTGTGTTTTGTCTTCATCATCCGCTGAGGAATACGCCCCATAATTGGTGCGTAGTGTGGGTTTGAAATGGTGTTTACAACGAGAGGTCGTGTGGTTAGATGGTAGAAGTGCACACTCACTGTGCTTTGTTCATCGTTGCCTCACCCCGCCTTTTATCACCCTGCTCCTGCTCCGCCTCATCTCACCTTGCCTCACCTTCCACTAATTCGTCCCTGTCCCCCGCCAGCAGCGCATCTCCGCCCCGTCTCACCCTCCCCGTCTTCCCTCTCAATCCCTTCCCTCCCACCTTGCCCTGGGGCCCGGGTCATAATCAGTTTCCATGTTTACTTTACTCAGGTCACGAATTTATAACGGTTTTACCATGTATTTCCTTCGTACTACGGGGCTCAGCGCTAGCGCTCATCAGTTGATCAGCGGATCGCAACCAGCGACGCGATGTTCTGAACTCCGTGGCGCTGAGTGCGGCTCATTCCAACAGGTGATTGTAGACGGGCCACACACAGTGCATTCGAATTTCATTGTATACGTACAGTAAAGTCATCAAGCGCAGCAGAAGACACAATATGTAAGGGCGATCATCACGTAGAAAGAACGAGTATAGTACATAAAACAGGGAGCAATTCTCCTTGGGGACCTACAGCTTAGGACGATGAGGGAACGTTGCATTGAAGGATTTGTGAACGATGAACTCACCTCAAGGCGTCGGAGCGATCAAGAATGGCGTGCACAAAGCCATACAAGCACCGAGAATGGAGTTACAAGCGAGGATAGCGGGAGGCGCGGCTACCAACGTAACTCCAAATGTAAAACCAACTCCAGTGTAACAAGTAACGGCGCCAGCATTGCAAGCTATGCAAAGAGAAAAGCCCCATCCCATGAGTTCATATTTGCAGCGCCCAAGATAAACCTTGAATACGTACCCGTTTGGCAGACGCCATAAGCAATGGGACCGGCGGTGACGATGCCAGTAGTGGACAGAGCCACCGCAATAGGGAGCAAAAGCTTAGAGGGACGCATTTGGAGAGCCCTAGTCAAGTTTGATTGAAGGTAGATAAGAAAACGGACTCGAGGTTGGCTCAGTGGGTATCACCAGCCAACGAAGGATGTCGAGCGGGTTAAAGAAGAAAAAGGGGGGTGGTGCCCTTTTATACCTGACATGGGCAAACACGGGTAAATGCGGGATTGTGACGTACATATATGGTATGGTTCCGGAATGGGGATGACGGTTGTTCGCGGGGTTCTTTCTAAGTTCTAACCAACGAGAGGCTCAGAAAGAGAAGCGCTCAGCATGGTCGACAGACAAGATTGCCAAGTTCCAACGCGTGCGGTGGATGAGCTCTACGCGGGTCAATAGTATTGCATCGTTAGTTCTAGTCTTTTCGTTGGGTGCTTACAGCGCTCTTGCACTTACGTACAATGTCATTTTGTCTTGAATCTTTGTCATAAGTAACTGTTTCGTCGCGGGTGCGCATGATTCAAACTCCGCCAAAAACGTGGAACCAATGATACCGACGCATCATATCATATATCAAGGATGGAAACACCAACGACTCGGACATCCCTAGACTCAACCTCTTCCTCTCCGCCAACAATGCCCTCATCCATAATAAGTTCACCAATTTCCCGGGCCTCCTCCGATCCCTCTCCATCCGTAACTTCTCCCGTACCCGCAACTCCCCGATACACACCTAAAGTTTCTTTTGACACCTTCGAGAACCCCGCGGCAAGCATGTTCTCTTTTACGCTCCAAGTCAAAAACGACGGTTACAAGCGTTCTCGTAACACCCGCGTCTTTCTATGCGCCGCAAGTCCGGACGAAAGCGGTCGCGAGGCGTTGGATTGGTCACTCGAATCTCTCGTGCAGGACGGAGACGAACTTATCGTGTTTAGGGGAGTAGACGAAGATGTATTGGGCGGGTTATAATTTCGTTTTTGTCTTGCACTGGACGCGTCGCTGATAGCCTTCTTCTTATACAGACAAACCGCATGATATTATCCGAGACGAGGCTAGAGAACTTATGAAGTATATACAACAGAAGAGCGTAGAATATGATCCGGATCGAAAGGTATGCTGTTTTTTTTTTAAAGTTACGTGTGCTCATGGAACCTTTAAGCTTTCTCTGGTCCTGGAATATATTGCTGGTAAGACGACGGACTCGCTCGACCGTCTTATTGCATTGTACCGCCCGGACTCGGTTGTCGTTGGCACGCGGGGTCGCAGGTGGCATGCCATAGGCATGGGAATAGGCGTAGGGAGCATCAGCCGGTCAGTCTTTGAATTAGCGTTTTAAATCGCGTTGCAAATAATAATGATATCTACAGTTATTGTCTCTCACATTCGCCAGTACCTGTTATCGTTGTCCGTCCAGAGCGGAAAGTGCGCAAGGCGATTGAAAAACGAAAAGCAGATCCAAACCGAGGGAAGCATTTTGGATGAGGTCCTCTGCAGGCAGAGGCATTGACCACTTTTGTACTAATAATGTTTGGTTATTCTTGGTATGTATTTAGAATTCGTTCTTTGTCGTACTAGATAGTGTTTTATGACTTCTATATTAAAACAGCATAATCTAGATTTTGAGCTAAGCAAACATAGGCGCTCGTAATCGATCGCAGTAAGCTGAGTGCACGTGCAGTGATCAGCTTATCAACGTGTTCTCCATGCCAGATTCGAAGCGACATCTTGGTCAAGAAACAACCTCAATAGTCTTTGAATGGGAACTTAAGGGCCTCAGAAGTCTTCTTGACTCGACAAAAGGTGAAATAAAGTCGAAATTCACCGAATCACCATTGTTTGGTGATGGTAGATGGCGGGTAGGAGTTTGTCTTCTCGTTTTTCTCGAACATCCCTGACCGGGTCAATTTCTGACAGGTTTCATTCCTCGCAAATTCTGGTTTGTTGGAGGAGGAGCTGGGGACAGCTACGGAAGGGGAATATGTCGGCCTTTTTCTCACCCGTCAGGTCCGGCAGAATCAAGTAAATCGCAGATCTTGTTTTACGCCAGATTCTGCTGGAAGAAGAATAAATACGTTAAAGAGGGATGTGCCCTACCTAAGTAGGCGTTCAACATAATCGTTGAAATGGCGAGCTGAGTGATGGCCAATTCAGTGTTCGACACTGTACAATGTACATGTATGACATTCCACTGACGCTGGGAATTGTCAGACTGAACACAGAATCTAGATGTAAATGTCTTTTGATGTTGTTGCGTATTGGCAGGAGAGAGGGACGTCCTCAGGAACGTGTTCAGAGTTCAGTGATATATAGTTTGTCACGATCAGCGTCGACGTCGATCACGGCAATTCCCCGTCCCGACGCATCTTTTCTTTCTCTCACTCCTCCACCTTGTCGCCGCTAGCCTTTACGTAGTCTCGTCCACTTTTTCATCCCCGTATAGGTCTAGGCAGCAAGCCCGTGGCGCTGCACTTATCCTCCATTGGCACGGGTCCGGCCCGACCTCTGAGTCTGGGCCTTTCGCTTTCGGGCCTTTCGCTTCACGCGGCTTGCCCTCGCCGCTCTCCGGATCCCTCATGATCAACGCGATTCCCGCTTTCGGCCTTCCCCAAATGGACTTTCTACATAATCGCGCACGGCCCACCGCTCAAACTAAAGCAAATGAATAAACATTTTGGACTTTGGGAAAAGGTCAGATACACAACCAGAACAGCGAGAGATTTATCCAATTGCAATCGCGAATCGCGCCCGCCTACTGCTAATCGGGGAAAGCACGGCAAAGAATTTATTGCAACAATACAATCTGGATTCTAAGATAAGCAAACATAGGCGCTCGTAATCGTTCGCACTACACGTGCACCAGCTCCCACCAACTTCGTGTCATGCCAGCTTTGAATCCAGATCGATATCTTGGTCAAGAAGTAACTTCAATACTCTTCGAGTGGAGACTTACGGGCCTCAGAAATCTTCTTGACTCGACGAGAGGAGAAATAAAGTCGAAATTCACCGAATCACCGTTGTTTGGCGAAGGTAGATGGCGGGTGGGAGCTTGTCTTCTCGTTTTTCTCGAACACCCCTGACTAGGTCAATTTCCGGCAGATTTCATTCCTCGCAAATTCTGGTTTATCGGAGGAGGAGCTGGGGACAGCTACGGAAGGGGAATATGTCGGCCTTTTTCTCACCTGTCAGGTAGGTTCAACGCAGCACGGTTATTGGGACAGTTGACAAAGTCGAGTACAACTGTATAAGACGACTACCGAAGAACCAGCGAATGCAGCCGAAGCCGATTTCTGCAGGTACAGGCTTGTCCGCCTTGAAATCCAAAAGTAAGCCTTCTTGAAATATCCAGTCAACATTAGTTGATTACATCGTTGAAGCGCCTGCAGGACAGTCTCACACGAAGTCAAGGAGGAGATAACTTGGCAGCCATTCCCATCGGAAGTATGTAGCGACACGGCAGCTTGCAGCGCATTCCTAACAACGTTCTAGAATAAACAATGCGGATGGTATCTATACGC
The DNA here is from genome assembly GCA_015039365.1 of Amanita rubescens. Taxonomy (NCBI): domain Eukaryota; kingdom Fungi; phylum Basidiomycota; class Agaricomycetes; order Agaricales; family Amanitaceae; genus Amanita; species Amanita rubescens. Next base: position 477,700 of record WION01000001.1, read on the forward strand.
CTATTGATATTAAATAATATGATAGGCCAGAACTTTTTCCAGGGCACGATTTACCCGCAGGAACGCGATATATCCAAGGGTTAGATCGCCTGATGCGGTCGTGATTAAGTGTGCCATTGAATCATTCAGAAAGCTACGGGGGTCATCCAATGTGCCAACAATTCCTCAAGGATCTGTGCCCGAATCGCCAACTGTTGAGTTTACACGAGTGCTCGTGGTGAAACGTAAAATTCCCTCAAATGTCCTCCTTTTTTTAGGCACCTCTCGGACAAATCAGTTACTTGAAAAAGGTTCGCCGTAATAAAATTGTCACTTCAAATACATTAACCGTGCTTCCGAATATAAAGGACATTCTTGTAAGCCTGAAAAGCGACGGGAACCTCTTATGCTCAATATGCTCTGAAAGGAATATGCGGATGCAGAGGCACAAGCCCAAATCGACTCACAGCTTAAGCCCAGTTCATCGCTTGCAATACTACTGGCCGTCTTACGACGAATGGAGGTATATCAGTGGGATATAAACCATAATCTAACTAAGCATTCCATTAGCCAGGATCTCCTATTGGTCGTGTCGTCAATGCAGTGACAGTCGACCTCGTACGCTTAATCTTGACAACGAAAAACTATGTCAACGTTGCTTTGGAGCCCATTGATACATCCGACGCTGAGCTTTTACTTGATTTTATGCTTCACCTGCTATGCTCTGGCCAATTAGCATGTTTGGACGTACCAGATGCCAACCGTCGAGCGAGGCGACTAATGTTAAAAATGACAACAAAGACGCCTATCACCCCGAGCTCTTTGTTCGTAAAAGGGATCAACGCCAAAGTGGATCACGATTACCTTGATCGCGGAGGATTTGGGTTTGTTTTCAAGGGCGAGCTCGGAGGAGCTACCGTCGCGCTGAAATGGTTGTACAAGACTCGCCATGATAATGCAAGTCATGTACGTTTTTGATGAGATTCGATTGTTGACCACGACCCTTTTGGTAGGACTTTTGTCGAGAAGCGTTGACGTGGCGATCTCTAAATCATGAACGCGTGCTGCCATTCCTAGGGATCTATGAAGATGAAGCATCGCACTTGTACCTGGTATCTCCCCTTATGGCCAACGGTACTCTTTCTCAATGGAGAGGAAAGTCAAATCCTTCGACATCAGAAATTCAAAGACTTGTATGTATGAATATTCTGTCCATATGATCGTTGAACTTGAACTCCCGGTCACCCAGATGCTAGAAGTGGCTGAAGGTATGCACTACATTCACTCGGAGGGCATAGTCCATGGCGATCTCCGGGGCGTAAGCTAATCTCTGTCTCAAGCCTGATGCTTGCATCACTCACCCTTTTATCAGGCTAATATTCTGTTGGACGCCAACTTCCATGTTCAAATTGCTGATTTTGGCTTAACTCGACACGTAGAAGCCACAGTTACCCCGTCCGGAGCGCTGCATTACAACTTCGCGGCACCTGAACTGCTTGGCGACTTGGATGAATTAGAGGGTGAGGATGTTTCGGAGTCAGACGATTATGGACAATTCGCGACAAGGACGCAAAAATCGGACATTTATGCGTTTGGATGTCTCTATTATGAGGCGAGTAACTTCGATCCTCTTGCTGGACTGGATGAGCGAATGGACGTACAGATACAATTTAATACTGTACCTTTCAAAGGTATGAATGAGTTACAAATCGCGCGGCTTATCTGTCAAGGGAAACGTCCGCCTCGAATGGACGAACCGCCTTTGAGTGACAAGGCATGGAGATTGATCAAGCGTTGCTGGATGAAAGAAGCGGTGAGACGGCCTGCGATGGAGGATATCCTGGAAAGGATGGTTGCTTGGAAATCTCCCTAATCATATATCGATGTCAAAGCCTTAGTTACTTCGCCCTTACACTGCCGTTGACTGTTAAGTCGAGCCTTTATGCATTATGCTTCCTATTCAAGGTGTTTATCTAATACACTGTACACTGTATTCACTCTTCGCATTCGTAGTTAATCGATATTTTCTTACTGATCATCCGGGTCTCACCCTCGGAACTAGTTATAATCATAGGCAGGACTATGACTGTTCTCTGTCAAGGGAAACGTCCGCTTCGAATGGACGAACCGCCTTTGAGTGACAAGGCATGGAGATTGATAAAGCGTTTCTGGATGAAAGAAGCGGTGAGGCGGCCTGCGATGGAGAATAATCCTGGAAAGGATTATTACTTGGATATCTCGGTAACACCACGGCGATCACACTGATATCAATATTAGAGCCCCAGGCCCCAGTTACCCCTACGCTGCCGGTAAAATGTTAACCGTTCATTCGAGCCTTTATGCTTCCTATTCGAGATGTTATCTGATGCTGTACGCTGTATTCACTCCTCGCGTTCGTAGTTAATCGATGATCGCTTACTGATCCTCCGGGTCTCGCCCTTGGAACTAGTTATAACCATAACCAGGACTATGACTGTTCTGGAGACACCACCGTCTCGTTGCGCGGTCCATGACTGATTGCAGCGCCCTCAATGGTACTCGTTCGTCGTAGCCCAAGTTATGTCCGGCATGTAGGAGTCGAAGGTAAGGTGCGATTAAGTCACATGCCTGCAGGATCAGGTATCGCAGGTCTTGTTTTACTCCAGATTCTGCTGGCAGAAGAATGAAGACTCCAAAGAGGCTAAGTAGTAGGCGTTCAACATAATCGTTGGAATCCGGGCAAAGTAAGACGGCCATTTATTTGACGCTGTGTATATGCGTGACATTCCACTGGCTGTGTGTGGGAACCAGTGCCAGACTGACAGAATACAGATGTGAACTAGACGCTTTTGAGCGCCTGCCACTCGGCATCACGCACTCAAACGGTGCAGTTTCTCCTGAAGCCCTTTCTAAGCTGGAGTCAAAACTGGCTGATAGCACTCGAATGCAAGAAGCTTCTAAGCTGGATTCAAAACTGGCCGATAGCCCTCGAATGAAGGAAGCCGGTAGCACTCGAACGCAAGAAGCTGGTAGCACTCGAATGCAAGAAGATGCTCATGTTCGAGCTTTGCGTGGCCGTAATCAGGAACTCGAAGCTGTGCTTCAACAACTGTCGAATCAAAATCAGCGTGAATTGATTCGGAGGAGCGATGCAGAGCGACGTGTCGTCGAACTCGAGCAGAAGTTAGACTCAGCAGACTCAGCAGAGCGAGTTCACAGAGATCGACTTCATCAGTTGGAGGAAGATTATCAACTAGCTGTGCATTACGTCAAGTGAGTATTAGTTGAACTGCTGCATTTCAATTTCTGACATTTGCAAGGGGTGTGGATAAAATGATGCGCAAGATGAGGGATGAGCTCACCAAACAGAAAAATCTGAACTCTCAAATTCAAGCCGAACTAGACGCGACTCGGGGCAAGGTAATTCAAGTAAAAACGATGCAGAATATAGGCCGAACCTTGCTTTTAAAGGTATACGCGGATGCAGATGTCCAAGTACAACTGGACCCTCAGCTCAGGACTATCACATCTCCACTTTCATCGCTGCTGACCATCTTACGAGAGAAAAAGGTATATCGGCAAGCTAAATATCACATCCATCTTGCTAAGCATTGCCAAGCCAAGAGCTCCTATTGGTCGCGTCGTCAATGTCGCGACAATCGACCTCGCACGCTCACTCTTAACGGCGAAGAACTATGTCAACTCAGCTTTGCAACTCAATGATCCATCAGACACTGTATTTTTACTCGATTTTATGCTCCATTTGCTATCCCGTGACTGTTTGTCATGTTCAGAAGTACCAGATGCCAACCGTCGAGCGAGACGATTGATGTTAAAAATGATAAAAAAGACGCCTATCATGCCAAGCTCATTGTTGGTGGAAGGGATCGACGCCAAGGTTGACTACGATTACATTGGTAGCGGAGGATTTGGGTGCGTTTTCAAGGCCGAAATTGAAGGAAATCCCGTCGCGCTGAAGTTGCTATATAAATCCCGAAATAACGATGCAAGTCTTTCGCTTATCTTGAGCGGATATTATGTATCAATTGTTGATTGCAATTTGATAGGATTTTTGTCGAGAAGCGTTGACGTGGCGATCTCTAAACCACGAGCGCGTCCTACCGTTTCTCGGGATCTTTGAAGATGAAAAGGCGTCTCGTATGTTCCTTGTGTCGCCGTATATGAAGAATGGTACTCTTTCTCACTGGAGAAGGAAAGTGGATCCTTCAACGGCCGAGATTCAAAGACTTGTACGGTTTGTGTTAGACTCGGAGTGTTGCTATTGATATCCGAATCTTCTCAGGTGTTGGAAGTGGCCGAAGGTATTCAATATATCCATTCAGAAGGCATAGTTCATGGCGACCTTCGCGGCGTGCGTCTCCTACTCCAAGCCTGGTCAGATGCTGACATAACTTTTCTTTTTATCAGGACAACGTTCTTTTGGACGCTCACTTCCATGCCCAAATCGCCGACTTTGGGTTAACTCGACATTCAGAAGCTACTGTCACGCAATCTGGAGCGCTGCATTACAACTTTGCCGCACCTGAGCTACTTGGAGACTGGGATGAAGAGGAAGACGTCTCAGAGTCAGACGACGATGGGAAATCGACCGCAAGGACGCAAAAATCAGATGTCTATGCGTTTGGCTGTCTCTATTACGAGGAAAGTCCTCGTTCTCCCTCTAGTTTTATTAGATGCTGAACGCAAAACCGTACAGATCCAGTTTGATACTATACCTCTCCAGGGGATGAATGAGATCCAAATAGTGAAGCACGTCTCTCGAGGAAAGCGTCCACCTCGGCTGGACAAGCCACCATTGAGTGATAGAGCTTGGAAGTTGATTAAGCGGTGTTGGATGAAGGAAGCGGCGAGGCGTCCTACAGTGGAGGATATCATGGAAAAAATGATGACTTGGAAATCTGTGTAATTACACGGGGCCTCAGTACCCAGGTCACAGTAGAGCCGCTTTTAGGCTGCCGTTCAATTTGTTTACGCGCCGCATGCGCTGGTGTTGGACATCACAACGCGACGGCGTCCGAGCATTATTCGCTATCAACACGCTTTACAGGTTACCACCTCTTTCACCCTTTCATCCGCTTACGAACAGCTTCGTAGACATATAAATAATAGTTTAATATTTCTCCCCTCACTTCAGTACAAATATCCGTAACTGAGGTTACTTTTATCATTAGCATTAGATGTGTGACGGTTTAACAGCTGGCACCACCCATACCACTTTGCATTCTCCAGCACCATATATTTGATAGCGCCGTATAGCGAGCGCATCTGAGCGCAGCTACTGGTCCCCGGCCTCGGACCATGCATACCCCATCTTTTGCTTGATACGACGTCATGATATCGCTTAGCCTTGTCAGGCCGTGGTAGATGTTGATCCACCAGGCTTCTGCCCTCGTGTTGTTTCCGGATTGATAAGGTCTCAAAAGACGCAGTCGGAGAGGTGGTAGGGATGACGGAGCAGCTGATGAGGCTGACGGGATTGGCGAGGCGGATGCATCCGAGGTTTAAGAAGGGCGCAGAATGTTGTGCAGGAGACCTATGATACACAGTCACTTCTGCGTGCAACTTAGTAATAATCTATAATATAATAATTCTATAATTCTATATAATTCTATAATATTAGCGGACGACGGTGTGTGAGAAAAGGATTCAGCCCCGATACGCGTCGCTTAATGCCACGCGAATTTCCTTTTATATCGGGCTCAGCCACGTGGAAAGTGCTCGGCTATCGCTCGGCGCCCGTGGCAATCACACGGCTTTCGCGGCATTCACTCGCCAACCGAGGTGCAGCGCCAGACATGGTGAAGGGGTGAACCGTCCGTGCGTCCGAGCGAAGCGAGCGATGCACAGGTTCGCAACTTCACCATGTCGGCGCTGCACTGACTACCATACTACATGAATGATGAATAATAATATTATTTAACTAGGGATTAAACATCAAATTAAATAATGGGATTTATGCGGGGTCTGGGGGCGCAGCCCCCGGCGAGCTGAAGGGGCAAGACGAAGGCCGCAGTCTGAGCGAAGCGAAGACGCGCCGAAGGCGGGTCCCCTGAAGCTCGTAGTAGTTACTCGACACTAAACAAGGCAAACAAACGTATACATGTTGATGATTCAATCATTGCCACCTGCGCCCTGATTGTACGCGAAGCGCCAACATAGAATTGCTCCTCAGATATCATCTCCTCCACCAATTTTCGCACTCTCTGCATACTGCCAAAATGAGTTCCGAAATACCAACGGAAATTTTACACGACATCTTTCATCTTCTTTGCGATGGACCTATCGCTCTCCATGATTTAAATAACGAATCTCACTTTCGCGAATTCCCGTGGGCTGTTGGACAGGTTTGCAGGCACTGGAGAGGGGCCTTTCTGTCCCACACGCATTTGTGGACCTCTTTTGCCCTAAAGCCTGGTACTTTCAGAACCGCTCACTTTGTTGAAATGAACCGCCGCGCGACCTTATACCTCGAACGATCCGGACAGCAGCCTCTCACCATAGACGTGTCCATGCCGTGTTCAGGCACCCAAACATTTCCTAAAAAAGTTTGGGGAATGCTATTATCGTGCTTGAAGCGATGGAAAAAGGCCGATTTGAAGCTGGGAGGTGGAGCAAAGCTAGTCCTGGACGGACTCCTCAACAGCAGAGGGTACATGTCGAGCCTCGAGTCCCTCAGGATGTCCATACCTCATTCCCTAGCCCCGGAGCACTATAACGCATTCCAAATCGCGCCGCACCTAACTGAACTTGATCTATCCCACCCCAGATACGCGGCAACATGGCAGTTCCCATGGGCACAGTTGACGAAGCTCAAACTTGAAACATCGTGGGAAGAGTTCAACAAGGACGATAATCCGTGGGGAGTTCTATTCCAGTTAGAAAATATCGAAGAGTTACACATCATCATCACAACCTTCGCCCGCACGCTAAGGCACCGTTCCCCACTTCCCATTGTACGCCTTCCCGGCCTTCGGCTTCTCGAAATCTCCTTAGTCTCCGCCATGATGTTCTCCTGGTTCACTGCACCTTTACTGGAACATCTTCACATACACGGGTGTGGCACCAATCTCAGCTACGATTTGTTACACGATAGTCAACCCTACGAAAGAGAAATAACGTCTTTAATCCAACGTTCATCTTGTCGCATTCGCCGATTGGTACTTGATGGTTGTAGAACGAAGGAGATGCGCATAATAATGAAAGCACTGGCCAGCATCGAAGAGCTCTCTATTACTCACCCAAGGCGAACCCTTGATGTAATAGAGGATATTACAGGACTTGAGGGCTTCATTTACGTGCCCAAAATGCAGGTATTGCAGGTTCGGACGCGTATTATTTGTGGGAATCTTGTAGAGAAAACAGTGACCGTAGCTTCTCGCCTTTTGGAGACTCGAGGGAAGGGATTGTCCCTTCCGAGCCACAACATTATGCCACTCAAGACGTTTGTGATCTGGTTGACCGTGCAAGAAAAGTTCCCCGATGAGGTCTTGGAAGTGATGCGCAGTTGGCCATCCTTTGCTCAAGTTTATATCAATGGCTCGGTGCTCGAGCGATTGACTCCACCCCTTTGATTGACGTGCTATCCTGGGCTACTGCAAGAGCAGCGGATGCGGGAACTTGAACCTAGGGTACATTTAGTTTATAATTTTTTGTACAAAAATTCCCAATCTCAGAGTCACGAGATCGAAGCGAGCGAAAGGGGGGAAATGGGCCGTGGTGAGAGTCGAATTTACAATGAATCACCGCCTCGCGAGAAGTGATATACACTTTATCGTTCCTACCAAGGAGCAATTCTTGCTTAGAGTGCACATGCACGCGGTTGAGACCGATGTCAGCGACATTGAACACGTAAAAGATGGGACCATCGAGACCAAAGACCCAGAGTTCATAAACGCAATTGACGCAGAAACGGTGCAGACTGAAGTATATTTCACACGCAATGACCATGGTCTCTGGAAAGTCAAGTCAAACAAAAATTTCAAGATCCAACCCAAGGTTTCCGTCTATCTAGTCGCCGGATCGTCGTCTGTGATTCATAGTGTTCCGAGAGTTCACGGCGCACGGCAGCTCGGGTGGGAGCTGGAATTGAGTTAGATTTTAGTCGCAATATGTTGAAGAGAATAACCTACTTATAATTACTTATTCAAATGGATTCAGGAGAGACGGATCTGCTTCACATGCCCCGACTTCCATTCTCCATTTAGCAAGAACTTCTCAACTGATCGTGTGAAGCCTGGATTTATAGGAACACCGTCAAGGTAAGGCGCGCTGATGGTGAGGGAAACCAAAGCAAGTCATGGTGCTGCAGAACCGTTGAGGCAACAGTGCCAAGTGAGTACCTATGTTACACATATTACTAGCTTGTGTATTTCTACAGGTTAGCTAGTAGTTTTTACAGTCATTTGTCGTACACAACTGAGCTCATGTAATTCTACACATTCGCCCAGTTATCCGCCACCACATCAACCATATAGGAGTCCACATTCCTGTACACACCATCCTTGGTCGTCGACTCAGTACTTCCATCCATATACCACTTCGTCACCGTATACTTAAAATTGACCTCAATCTTGGCGTTGCGTACCATAACCGTGACCCTGGCCTTCTTGTGGCCGGGCAAGGCGACGAGTGTTGAAGAGGTGACGGTCTCGGTTACGCTCTCGGAACCACCCCAAGTGTGCGAATAGTTGGCCGAGAACGAGAGAGTCACCTTCCCCTCCGCGAGGAATGGCACGTCGGCCTTGACACTGGTTTGGGTTCCTATCGTGAAGCCCAGGGTGTTGCTCCATGTTCCGGTCTTGCAGTGCGCATACGAGAACGCCAGGGTCTGCGACACAGTGTCGTCAGAGTCGTTCTTCACCATCGTGCGCAACGCGATAGTGGGCGGCACATCGTTGTTAATCACAGCGTTATCAAGGTCGTACTTGATGTCTGTGATCTCCGTCTTTAACACGGCTTCGGTGACCTGGAAGCGCGATCTATAGGTAATATTTGTGGAGTTTGGAAGAGTGCCGTTCGAGTTCAGCTCGTTATAGAGGAAGCGCTGCACATTGGACACGACCATGTACAGGTAAACGTCGTTTCCAGAGGTGTGGAGGACTGAGACATGCCAGCCTTGGCCTCCGGTGTTGAGGGCAACCCATCCATCGCCAGGGGTGAACCACGCCACCGCGCCCGTCGTGCATGTGATGTCGTAGTTGTCAGACGATGAATGGTACTCGGTTTTGAAGATGCAGTTGGAATCAGGCTGCGCGCCCACTTCGGAGAAGCCAAATCGTCCCCACGAGTCGTCCGTGCGGAGGTAGCGACCATCTTTGTCCTGAAGGTAAATGTACTTGGGCAAGAGGGCGGAACCTTCGGTCCATGCACGTATCAGAGGATAACTCATCCCATTACTATGTAGAAAAAATACACACTCATAATGCTTCAAGGGCGTTCAGGAAAAAAATGCTTGCTTTGGGGGCAATATGGGTCTTGAGGCACAGCCAGCTATTTAACAGTCCCCCGGTCGGCATATACAAAAAAATAAAAGCATAACTGACACGGGTTCCACAGGTTTGGACGACATTTCCCTCGTTATCGATGAGTGTATCTTTTACCGTTTGCCGGTCGCTTCTGGGGCCTCACATGCCTCAGGCCACATGTTCTATGGTGATTGTGGCGAGAAGAAAAGAAGAATAAATGAAAGCAAAACTGACATGGGTTCCATAGGTTTGGACGAAATTTCCTTTGTTATCGACCTTCTACCGTTCGCCGGAGGCCACATGTTCCATCATGATTGTGGCCAGAGGAACAGAAGCGTACGACTGTTAAGGGCTCCAGTGCGCTGCATCAGGGTGGCATGAGAACCTGACTCACCACTACTGGTGCTCGCCGTTCTTGTGCCTCAGCTTGGAAAAGTGCACAGGTGAGTTACTATCCACTGATACATGACTGAGCTGACTCGGAGGATGTGATCAACAACGGGAGGCCCGGACGGGCCTGAAATTCACAACTTGACCTACGGTGCCCGTGGCCATCTAGATTTCGCATTTCGAGATTCCCGGTGTCAGTAGCCTATTCAAGTTCTTCTCAAAGTCAGTCCTATGACTCCTATCGACACCGGTGCGAGAGAAGCCAGGGCGCGGGACAAGTGCGCTCTGACCGGGCGAATGGGATGAACCGACATAGAAATTCATGGGAACAATAACGCCACAGAGCGCTTAAGCACTGACGTTTGTGGTAAATCATCTATGACTATTATTAGCTTTACCTCTCTTCGCTCATTTTTCTGCCCACACTTGACGCCTGCACGTACAAAGGAACAGCTTCTGCGATCGATCAGAGTCATGAGGCCATCATTCCCCCAGAAATGGAGTCTTATCTTCAGAGGTCTCTCAGCGGACCTTCCAGCTGCTAAACCAGGCACGTCTATTGACTTCCATGATTAGTACTATGCCAAATCGATTTTGTTCAAGTAAAATTGGACCTCAGGCCAACGCTTCCGACGGGCCCTGTCGGGGATTAACAATAGTTCAAGACCTGGATAGGTGACACTTGTACGAACGTGCGACCCAACGACCTAAATGTAACGAGTGAAAGGAGCAGGCACGTAATGCACCCCGAATCCGTGAGGCTTGGCTGGAGGGCTGGAAATTGTTGCAGTGCTCACGAGGTTCCAGTCCTTTCATTTTAGAACGCCACTACTCCATTGTCCACCCCACGTGAATTTACCAGTGGGGATGTCTCTTCGACGTGAAACGGATGGTGATACAACCGACATTACAATGAAGGAACTGTAAATGAGTTTGGTGGTAGCTTGCTCTATAGACCTTTGGCCGAAGCTGCTTTCACGTCCACAAAATTTGTTGCCTCATTCCAAGCTCAAAGTATAATGTATCTCGAAGTATAGGCAGGTATTGGGTAGTCATAATAGCATTGTATATCTTCCATTTATCCGCCGTGTCGTCAAGTCATATGTTGTGTTGAAGCTTCTCCCTCCCCGCCTCGAAGACGTCAACCTCGCGTACACCGCGGCCTTGTGTGACTGAGGGCCTGGGGTGGTCAGAGCCTGGACAGGATCAAGTGCTATTGATGGAGGTTCCGGTGATCTAGTGGAGTGTTGAGGATGACGTGATAGGCCGAGAGGCTGATGTCAAAAATGTAAAATGGGCGGAGGCAGCACATAAGCACGGACAGTCCCTGCTCGTCCTCCATCGTCTAATTGGGAAAAGTGCCGACATCGGTGTATTGTACCTGAGCGACAGAATCGAGGATGTGAAGAAGAGGCAAGGCGCACGTAGCCTTAGGACCACACGTCGCACCGTATCTGGGACATGCGAGGTTTCCCATATGCTTGCCATTATCGAGGAGTTCATACGTTCGAGGACATGGTGAAAGGATAGAAGAAAAAAGAAGACGAAGCACAACACCACAATAAGTGACGAACGCGATGATCCTCAACATTAGCTGATGCCCACAGCCATGACGTAAGACGTTTCTCCAAGACCTTCGCCATCCATAACACCAGCACGCCATCCCCGATGCCCGTAACACCACACTTTATAAGACCATCTCCACAAGCTCCCAAGAGTATGGACCAGCACGCTGGCGTCGATGACGATGGTAGTATTATGTTCCTCGCTGGACCCAGTGCATAGCGCAGCTTCAACTTGGCTGCCACGGGAGCGGGGCTGAGGTGGTCCGTGAGTGCTGAGAGCGTTTTGTGCAGCTGGAGGACGGGGCCGCAGGGAATCTAGTACCACCAGGCTTGAATGCACACAGAGGGTCCTGCACCGGTGTCTCTGGGCAGCAGGTATGGCGAATATGGAAGGTGCAGGCCGGGGACCCAAAGATGGTGAAGATGGCGATGATGGTGGCGGTGGAAAGGAAAGGAAAGAAAGACGAGGCAGGTGTTGTACATGTCCATCGGAGACATATCCGAGCCTACCATCCAATGGCATTCGAAAGCACAGTGTCACCGATCATGGCAGTGATCTCGATGTCGATCGAGGACGATGTGTTCGGGTCGAATTAGCGCGGGAGCTCGCCCGACATCCGCAGCTTCTGAGGCTCACTGAGCAATACGATGGGGAAAAGGAGTCGTCGGCGCACGACTCCACGCCGCGCGGGTGAGCGTGAATCTGGTACTCCGCGGCAGAGAGGGTGAGGTTCAAGATGCGGGTCTTCATCAACACATCCAGGTCTGGTAGACCATCGTGCGGTTGGCTGTTCTGGTTGTGCTATAGCATAAAGAACGTGATAGTGTCGTCCATGACGCGGGCAGACCTTCAGCGGGACATCTCTCCTAACCCACCTTCGTCCTCGGGTACCTGGTGGAATGCGTAATTGGCCGAGTTTGTGGGCAAGCAGCGTATTTGTAACATATGGGTCGGATTTCTCGGTTAACCGCTGTTAGAGGACATCAGCTTGTGGAACGAGAAAGGAAAACCAAATTGCGAATTTACCTGCATGAGTAGAGGGCCTCGTTCATGTTGGGAATGATGAATACACGGGTACCGGTACGGGCCACTATGGATGGGGTGGTCAGATTGGACAAGCAAGAACAGAGCGCCGGATATGAGCGTACCGTCAACTCAGGGTTGGAATGAGAGCAGGCTGTGGACAAAGGATATTGGCAGCGTTGATGGTATGATTTCTGCGGGGGTGGATCAGTCGGCACGTCTACGGGCAAGGATGACATAAAACTCCCTCAATTTCCAATAATCCATCCTTGCACCGCATAGCCCGCATGGTAGGGCTCGGTGAATAATTCCCGAGCAATTTCTAACTGCAGTTATTAACAGGCTGTGCGCTGGACCCTTCCAAACCCGATTCTAACCGGTGTTATTAACAATTTATAACATTCTGTTAGTAACAGGTTACTATTTATGTTAATAACTTTGTTAGAAAATATTTTCGTGTGAAAAATGTCACCACTGCCAATCCACGCTATCCACCGAGTCGTTTCGCTCGACTTCAGCCGTTTTCCGTGCGGATGTAGCTGCCTTACGCTTCCCGTCATGTGCCCGCCCCGTTGGTTTGTCAGATATCATGTCTAGGAGTGCGGGTGCCGTTATATCAACCAATGGGTTGACTTCGATGGCGGTTACGCTGCTGACTGGTGTTATACTTGCCGGTAAGGTTGCGTCCTCGTCCTCGTCCTCGTCGTCCTCAACCTCTTCTCCTTCCTTTCCATCAGACTCTAATTCTAATTCGATATCAGCCTCCAGGTCAGCCTCTCCGCACCCGTACTTGAGAGCCTCAAGCACATCTTTATCAAGAGTCCGAAACTTCACAACCGGCCGTTTGGCCGGTATCTTTGAGTTTACGCCCTGCCAACATGATCAGGTGTGCAATGAAGGGCATATAAAGAACCATTCTACCTTATGTTTCCCATGCCACTGCCCAATCTGAATCATGTCGACGATCGTTCTGGATTGTTGGCTGCCTCGTTGTTTGGAGTTGAACCATGTTATCGTCGAGTTCGTTCTCTCATCAGGCATTGAATTCACGAGGATTGAAAATATCTTTGTTGCTAAAATCTAGAATGCCCGATAAGTAAGATGTAATACTAGTAGAAGAATGGACCACGTACGGCAAGAACATCGCCGTTTGGCATGGGCGCGATCTTCTCCCACCACTCAAGTGGATCCATATCTTCAGCGCATTCCATCCTGAACGGCCACTCTTTTCTCCAGAATGATTCCAGCTGCGCCTTTAGTTGATCAGCCGCTTTGCGAGCTCCGTACTCTTTTAGAATGGGGTAAACGTTGTCGTCTGGATTCTTCTCAATTGAAGTAAGCAAGTTTCTGAGCATATCTTTTAAGAATTCCTTCGTTATCTCGTATGCCTCATGATGCGCTAATATGCGCACACGCAACCCAGTTTGTGGGTGAACCCGTGGAATTGTAAGGGTTATTGGTGCACTAGTATCTGGCACCGGGCATGGTGCCTTTTGTTTCAGGAAGTCTTCAAGAGCGAAACCTGTTTGTTGTATGTCAGAAAGAGCAAAGATGAATATAAAAGTTACATTTACGAGGATCAAGGGTAAATGCTACGAAATAAAGGTCATTTGCAAACATCTCCTTATACCTCTTGTTAAAAACTGTAATGATTTTTTCAGCATGTTCATTAGGAATGCCGGTAATGCCTGGGCCCTTGTCGAACAAGTTTTTCAAAACTGCTGCGACAGCGCACCAAAACACAAACACGTCAGACGCATTTGCACGTGCGGCTTCCAATGACCACAAAGAGCGTATGAACGGCTCGACAATATGTAAATAGTGTAAGAGGCTTTTTTCGAACTGCGAATAGTGACCAGTTCCTCTATTCAAAAACATTCCCTGCACAGTTTCATTCTTCAGAGTTTAGATGTCAGTGACGCTTCGTATGTAATGATGAAAATATGGATGCACCTTGAACTTGACATCTCCCGTTGAAACAAGTTTCTGGATTTGCTGGAGACATGGCTCGAGTGACTGGGTGGCCAACCAATACGTGCCAAATCGAGTCTTTCCGATTGTTTGCAAAGCTTTGAGTGGTTTTTCGTTGCCATCATTCTGGCGGAGTAAGGTCGTTGAATATGTGGAGTGACTGAAGTGTTGAATAATGATTTGCATCGTTGATATAAACTGTTCAATGCTCTGAAGTCAGCCGTATGCTATTGGTGTTTCTATGGCTATTACGAACCGATTTAAAAAAGCCCAGCGTTGTGATGTCTTTGATTGCTGAGTGAAGGTGATGTACGCAATCGTTCACGGTCAGTATAGTTTTAACTTCTTTGCTGATTTCTCGGCGTGCTGCTTTGGTTACATTTGTGTTGTCTGAGCATGTTGCAGCCCATCGTGAAACCCCAACTGTAGACAAGGTCTATATGCATGCGTTAGACGACTGTAATAGGAAATTAAGATAAGAATGTTCTCGTACTGATAAGAGCTTATCTTTAAGCCATGCCGTTGTATGATGGGCATCTGAGCCTTCGTGGCCATCAAGGAAGTATATCTCACGAAGTGGGGTAGTTGCATGGACAGTGTATAAGGACTGTGGTTTACGGATTGTTGTTCCATCGAATGTCAATGTGAGATTCTTTTGAAGCTTCAGATGCTCAATCTGTTGGCTGCGTACATATGCTGCTTCTTTAGGAATAAGGTCATGTGAAAATGTGCTCGACGATGTGGGGTGGTAATTTGAATTGAGCGTCTCCATCAGTTCTTTCCATTCAGGCGAGTCGATTACATTAGGAACAAGACCCCGTACGCAAATAAGGCGCATGACAATATGATCAACCTTCAATTGGAAGGCTTTTCTTGACTCTTCTTTCTTCTTCTTCCCGGCCCCCTGTAGCTGAGAAACGTCTAAAGTGGCCTGGCCCTTGAGTTTCTTGGCAGGTGGAGGTGCCGAGCGACACGAGCCTGAGGGAGTCGAGTCTCGGGATGTCTTGGGATCCTCGTCCGCCCCTGTCAGTTGCTCAAGCTTGGCACTGATCGACTCAGCGCTTGAAAGCTCAACTGCTTCCTGATGCAATGCAGGGTGTTTCTGCATAAGCGTGCTGCATCTGCTTGCATGTGCCAAGATACGAGAGATTTGCGCATTTCCCATCCGGATAGTTCCACAACCGGAAATGCATTCCCATGAACTATTCTTGCCGTCATTGTATTTCTTGACAAACTTCTTGACAATATCACTTGTATTGCGCCCTCGCCCACCGGTATTTGCAGGGATGATCTGATTAGATATCTAATTTAATACTGATTATGGTACTCTGACATTTGGCAACACATACAGATCGCATCGATCCTAGCTCGACAGCAACACTTTCCGATCTTGCACGCTTCTGAGATCCATCGGCGGATTTCCTAATAGGGACCTGCAACAGATATGAGTTAAAGTTCTGTCGTGGCAAGTTCACATCATAGTCAAAGACTTACCGGTGTATTGTGAACAAGGAAGGCGCTCTCAACGGCATTAGCCACATCGACTACCCATTTCTTCAACACATTATTGCCCGGATGTTTTATATAGAGTTTAGAGAATGCCTGGTGTAACGAGCATATCCCTGGACCTCGCTCTTTGATTGGTAGCATACCATCACCTGATGAACGTGCTTTCCAACCAAACACACGCTCGAGGTCCTCCCCTAGCACTGCAACTTCACAGCCTGTTTTTTCAAGCATTTCCGGATCAGGCTCAAAGTTTTGGAATTGTGCAAATTGCGACTCCGATAAAGTTTTGAACGGTAGTTGAGGAGGTAACGCCTGGAGAAGTGTATTAAGGTGTGCCAGGACTTCCTTAAACTCGTCATCTGACAACATCTCTGCAGGGGCGTATGGCATCTTCGAAGATTGGAGGAGATCACTGGCACGTCCGATTTCTTCCGCAATATCTACATTTAGTATGTCTGATATTCTAACAATTTCTAACACGGCCTTCTCGGTCAACTAATTCTAACAGAGTTACTAACAGGTTAATAACTGTGAGAAATAACACATGTAAATAAATAGACAATTATTCACCGAGCCCTACCGCATGGCCTACATGGTATCCCCGTCCATCGCTCGGTAGAGATGCCACGTCAGCGCTGGTCGACGCGTTCTTTTACGGTGGCAGTTTACAAGAAGGTTGGCACTTCGCGTGTACGGTCGCGTGTCCAACAGTCCACCTGCCGGGAATTACCGGACGTGAACTCAACTTGAGCGCCTGCTCCTTCGCGATCGTGATGCCTTTCCCCTTTTGTGTCCCGCCATGCCCACGGCCGACAAAGAATCAAGGTGCATCAAACTCATCGATCAGCAAGGAGAACTCCAGTTCGTCGCCCACTGTTTATTCCCTCCGTACAGATTCTTCACATCTTTCCCATAGGCAAAATCCCGATGCCCAGATCAAACGATGGAGCTTGAGTGACGGACATAAGGTTGTCACCACCTTTGGATTGGCCTCCAGTGGCAAAAGTAAGTCAAATCTCAGGAAGACGCGTGGTTAAACGTACTAACCAGTGTCCTAGATGCCTTTCTCAACCTGGTTTTCGGCACAGACTTTCAAGTTACGGATGACGAAGCGGTCCAGCAAGGTATAAACATATGCATATATGAGGCGAGCCTATCTCTGAAAGCTGGCCCTTGTGCAGGTGTTTGGTTATGTGGGGCAAAGAATGCCAACGCGATCATTGTAAACGTCGAGGACAGGTGCAGCGAGATGACGGTAAGCATCAGTGTTCTTTTGAAATGGGGTGCGTAGGGACTCATCATCGTAGAACTCGGTGGTTCACAAATGCGCTTTGCTCTCCGTCATCTTCTCCGACGTCCTCACCTTCCATATTACAAATATCAGTTATTGGCTTGTGATGCGCTTCATTAAAGCCATCTTTGAAGTTTCCATTGGCCTCTTTTCGAAGAGGATGTACGTTATCAGTCCTTTGTATTCGAAATCCGACTCACATAATTTGGATGCCAGCGTCGATCAAACGCTTCTACTCTTCGTCGTCGCACCAACTGATTCTAGCGTACCCATGTCCTGGGTTCAACCCATGCTTATCGCGGAACTCGAACGCATATGGGCACAACAGAGCAAACCACCTGAACTAGCAGATCGCCGATTATACGATTACTTTGACCTCTCGTTTATGACTGCTTCTTCACAGTTGTGCCAGCCAGAATGGGTGAAAACCGACGTCTCTAAGCCGAAGGCGCGATTCCTTGACAAAGATCGCGTGGATTACGCTTTCCAGCCCAGGTATCAAAAGAAAATCGCTATCGATAAACTCGGATTGTGCATGGAGCATCTATGGGTGAGATGGTATCATACTATTTGTAACATTTTTTCACTTATACGTGATTTAGCTACAACTGGACAACGAACACGCCGATCTTTCGCCGGTCAGAGGCCTGATTGAGAGTTTTCGTCGTGGTGAAGTGCCCCCAATAGTTCGTGATAAAAAACCAGCGGCCTCACAAATTGACTAATTCGTGCTCTTTTGAAGGAGCGTCGCGAAATAATCGGGCCTCAGTTAGACCCTGGACGTGCATCTCAAGGAGTACGTCATGACACTGTATTCCCCAATTAGCTAGACTAATCAGACCCAAGGGCGCTGTAGCAAATAAAGTTGACAAGAGCATACAAACGGGAGAGGTCCATATGAAGGTAAATCAAGTATGAACGATGCCGAATACAAGCTTAATCTTACTTTTGAAGGTATACGCAGATGCAGAGGTCCAGGCGCTACTAGACCCTCAACTCAGGTCCAACACTTCGCCACTTTCCTCGCTGCTCACCATATTAAGAGAGAAAAAGGTATATAAGCAAGCTGAATAGCATATAATTCTCGCTAAACTTGATAAGCCAGAATCACCTATCGGCTGTGTCCTCAATGTAGCGACAATTGACCTTGCACGCTCACTCTTGACAACGAAGAACTATGTCAATTCGGCTTTGCAACTCACCAGTGAATCCGACACTGAGCTTTTGCTCGATTTTATGCTTTATCTACTATGCAGTGGCCATTTATCATGTTCCGAAGTACCGGATGCGAATCGTCGAGCGAGGCGGTTGATGCTGAAAATGATAATAAAGACCCCTGTCATACCAAGCTCTTTGTTCGTCAAAGGGATTAACGCCAAGGTCGATTACGATTACGTAGGTCGCGGAGGATTTGGCTTCGTTTTCAAGGGAGAGCTCGGGGGAGCTGCCGTCGCGCTGAAATTGTTATACAAAACTCGTCATAACGATGCAAGTCGTTTCGCTTATCTTGAATGAATACCAATTGTTGATTGCTGATTGATAGGATTTCTGTCGAGAAGCGTTGATGTGGCGATCTCTAAATCACGAGCGTGTATTGCCATTTCTCGGAATCTTTGAAGATGAAGGAGCTTCTCGCATGTTCCTTGTGTCGCCGTATATGAAGAACGGTACTCTTTCTCAGTGGAGAAAGAAGACTGGTCATTCGACATCGGAGATTCAAAGACTTGTGTGAATTTCGCTCGATTGTATATACTCACAGCTGAATCTTTGATAGATTTTAGAAGTAGCCGAAGGCATTCAATACATCCACTCGGAAGGCATAGTTCACGGCGACCTCCGCGGCGTACGTCCACCTCAACCCGCCTGGTTAGATACTGACCTTTTATCAGGACAACGTCCTTTTGGACTCTCACTTCCACGCTCAAGTCGCCGACTTTGGATTAACTCGACATTCAGAAGCCACAGTCACGCAATCTGGAGCGCTGCATTACAACTTTGCTGCACCCGAGTTACTCGGAAACTGGGATGAAGAGGAAGACGTCTCAGAGTCGGACGATGATGGGCAATTAACCGCAAGGACGCAAAAATCGGATGTTTATGCCTTTGGTTGTCTTTATTACGAGGTGAGTGCGCCAGTTGTTGGGCTTCCTTTCGTCGGATTAGACGCTCAACGCGTAAATGGATAGATCCAATTCGATACTATACCTTTCCAGGGTACGAAGGAGATTCAAATCGTGAAGCTTGTCTCTCGGGGGAAGCGTCCGCCTCGACTGGATAAGCCACCTTTGAGTGATAGGGCGTGGAAGTTAATTAAACGATGTTGGGTGAAGGAAGCGGTGAGGCGTCCTGCAATGGAGGATATTGTGGAAAAGATTATGGCCTGGAGATCTGCGTGATCTTATGGCGTCTTGGTACAGAGACCATGAACCACTTGGATAAACTTAGGCACTTGAGCAGTGTTTAGGATGAGCGTAGGGAGTTTCGCGGCTTGTCCGTCAAGTCCACATATTATATATATAACGGTAAGCAAATCTCGTTACCGATAAAGATCTGCACCTCGGTTTTCCTATCAATCCATTTCCATCTGTCCCTTTTATCTTGCTTAATAACCTCTCGCTTGCGCCCCAATAGGCAACCTCATTTGTGGATTAGCCTTTTCCAGCGCGTTTACTCAACTCGAACAAACGCATGGGTAGACGGTAGGCACCGTTTCATTACCATGACGAAGGCAAGCTTACCAAGTGCTCGGCAGAATTTTGCATCAGACAGCCTATTCTGCTTCCGTGCGCACCCAGTGCCAACACATCTAAGACGACGTTACGGGATGCTACTGAAACATGCCGCTGCCGTATATATTCGAGCAATGCCTCGGCGACAGTGGCGAGGTGTGCCTCGCTCCGGCTATCAAACGCGCTCCCCATCTGTCCCTATCAAACTCGTAGCCAATGGGCGTGTATGGCAGCTCGACCCTTTACCAGGGCGAGCCATCAACGCCTCCCACGCCCAGCTCCGTCCTCCTCGTCTTGCACAACCGCCAGCAGTATCGGAAACGGTTACTACATCTCTGGAACCAGCGTCGGCACCGGAACCCCTTCTTCAGGCGTAGGTAGTTCTGTTTCCACACAGCCCAACACACGACGTTGGCGCGATCGCTTGGCCTAGTGGTGGTGGCATGAGCACGAACCACGAAGCATCCAAGAAGTAGAGATCTCCGCTTTGCCTGCAGCTGTACATTGATGTTCAGATGGTTGGACTATGTCAGAGGGCATTACTCACCCATAATCATTGGCTTGAATCACAAGCAGAGTAAGACCTGGGTACCATCCCACCACGAGCTGCCTCGATGACCCTCGCAGTGATCGTTTTGTCATCATGGAATGTCAACAACCGAACTACTTCATCCATTGGACACCAGACGGTATCAAAATCCTCGTCGTCTTGTTCTGTCGTATTCATCTGACGTATGGCGCAAGAATTGCCTTTTGCCGCATACCAAAAGATGATCTTCAGCACACCCTGAGTCGTCCTTTGCGTCATAGCGACGGGTTCCGTTGTCCCTCCAGGCATCGCAGATCGGACATCATCATTCCCGCGGAGGGTAGCGAGGGTGGTCAACTGAAGGGGTAGTAGCTCAATGACGTATCCTGTTTCTTCGTACGTCTCGCGAACGGCTGTTGCTTCGAGCTGTTCCCCCACATCTTTTCTCCCTTTTGGAAGGCAATATTCGCCTGTTTTTCTCAAGTAGATGACGAGAACTTTAGATCGATCGATATCGAGGGTAACTGTGCCACAACTGATGACGAAGGATTCGGAGAGATGAAGAGATCTATTCATTTTCTTTCACAATCTGGTGAATGAATCAGATTTTTGAGATAAAGTCGGAATCTGGAGTGGGGCCTAATATGAGCTTACTGCTCTTGTGACGGTACAGGATCGTGGGCTCCAACTCCGGAACGTGGTTCAACTCAGGACAAGGGCGGAGTTATTGGACGTACTCCGTAACGTTGCCCTCGACAGCTCTAGATTTGCAATTAGTGTGGCGGAATGACGTCCCTGCATTCCATGCTGCGGGATAGAATGGTTGACATACCAGGAAGCGTTCAGGTTTGTCAGAAGATCAGTCGAGAATGCGGGTGGAATGGAGGACACGATTGTGAGGTTGATAAGCGAACGGACTGGGCTGGTCACTCGAGTGGAGATGTTTTGTTTGGCTTTTGAGGCCTGAGGTTTGCATCGGAGTAGGTTGTTTGGGAAAAGGGCTTGTTGTGGGGCTGGAAGAGAAGAGGATAAGGGATTGCTAGCTGCGACTGCATACTACATGCCCATTGCCCTCGGTACTCGGTACTCGGAAAGTTTCTGCCTAGACCTTTCATCATCGCTCCACCGGTAATCAATTTTATCCCCTTGCGTGTCACGAGTCTCTCACTGGCAATAAAATAATGAGAACCTTCGAAATCGGACGGTTGAGCTAGACTCAGCTAATTGCCCCTCCCCCGCCGCCGCGTCCCACTGGTTATCCGCTTCATGTGCACAAGTGTCACCGACTGCCAGTGCTATCCAGCTGACTTCACAAACCCATAGGAATGGCTGAGAACGTTGGATCCACGATGCGGTACCACGTGGTCTGCAGAAGCTTCTGAGGTGTTTACCTATACTAAGCTCGGCGCTAAACTCACTGTCTCTCACTCTTCATCATGGGCCCCCCTATGTCCCCTGTCGCTGTTGAGCCATCCCTTGTTCCCACTACAGACCGCATTGCAGAAGAACGTCCAAGGTAGCGTTAGTTAGAGCCATCGATAGCATCCACCTGACTATGTAATTCCAGGTTCCGAATCCTTATCATTGGTCTGGTATGACCAGCTATTATTTCCATTACATGTTGTGTTCACGGTCATTCTATAACAGTCTGGAATGGGGAAATTGTCTCTGATCAATGCAATCTTCCAGACCTCTCTGGCGGTATAATCTCTTTATCGGGTACCTTTCCTCTGCTCACCAGAATCTAGGATCTCCAACACGACCGAGCCGGTTCTGCCAACATCGACGAAGCAATTGCCCCACCTCACAACAAACATTTAATCCTTCATGTTTCTCAAGGTTACTATGAACGAGGGGACAAAGGAAAGTTGGAGAGATTTATCACAGAACGAAGTCAGAAGGAGCCCATTTCTGAGAGGCTCCATGCAATTTGGTGTGTACATGACATTAATCGATCGTTTCAACTCAATTTATCAAATAGGTTATGCATTACCGCGCCTTTCTCTGGAGGCCGAATATTTGAAACAGGAGATGAAATGATTTTCAAGTTGAATCGCAACAAAGGTAATAAACATCCTCAATCTCTGCCTAATACCACGCTTACCGTGACAACAGTGCCTATAATCGTTGTTTTCACAAAGTTTGACCTTTTCATAGCGGGCTTAAGCAGGCGGAGTAGGAGGAAGGAAAGTATTAGTATGGAGGTAG
The DNA here is from genome assembly GCA_015039365.1 of Amanita rubescens. Lineage (NCBI taxonomy): Eukaryota > Fungi > Basidiomycota > Agaricomycetes > Agaricales > Amanitaceae > Amanita > Amanita rubescens. The sequence continues at coordinate 500,359 of WION01000001.1, forward strand.
CTGAAAAAAAGTTTAGAGATGAACATGGCGTGGCTTTCGAGAAGGCGACGCAAAACATCTCTGGCAAGATCCCATACACGACTGTGGCGAGTATGTTTACATCTGGGGGTGTTTCGTTTGTATTGATATCCTCATATAGTTTCGATACCTAATACTTTGCAGCGGCTTGTCGAAATTACGATGCAAAGCATATCCGAGAGTTCGAGTCGTTTCACACGCGGTAGGGGTCACTGGTTTGATATAGAAAATAACTGACCAGCAGGATTAGACGAAGATCTAACAGATTCAACACAGATGGCTTTAGCAGCTGCGCAACGTATTGATATACCTGCCAAGATTGCCGCATCAACAAAGTAAGCATCTTTGCCGAAGTAGGATAGACCTAACGTCTGGCATTGTAACAGAGCAGGAGAGAGGGGTAGGCCGCAGTTTTTTGTCAACACTCTGTGATTTAACAAATTACCAGCAATCCGGAGCGCAACAGGATCCGGTATCGGCTTTTACAGTTTTAATCTTCAAAAGTGCCAATACGCAATACACAAGGATATCATCATGGTCTGGAATATTCGTGATTTTGATGAGGTTTGTAAAACAGTGTTTCGATATGTCATTGAATTCATCGTGTTTTGATAGTATTTTCTCAGTGATGAATTCTATAACCGAATGACCGTCATCGTTGGCGATGTCAGCCCTGTGCAAGTGTACTTTGTTCAATGATAGATTAGAAAAGTTGACGTTTGTCCTTAGTCAGAACAAGGCAGTGATTGGATCACCTGGCCTACTGAGAAAGTTTACGAGTGCCGTTTACAAAAAATTGTGAGTATACCGGTTGTGATCCAGACAATTACCTTAAGTGTCCGATACAGACCTGAACATATTCATTTCCTTATGGCATATGTAGTGGACCTCACACTTATTCAACAAGGGGCTACGAGAAAAGTGCGCTGGTAGGTGCACAAGTGCATTTGGTGCGCCGATTGTCTGCGTCCAGGTGCACCGATTTTGAATAAGTGCACCGATGTGGCGGTGCCCAGGTACACCGATCCTCGAGAGGTGCGCCAGTTAGTGCGCCGGTGAAAACTGAGGTGCACCTCAGGTCCCAGGAGTATGTTATATTACCAGCAAAATTGCGGTCCGAAATACAGGTAGTAACTACATCTGGACTAGTATCAGAAAAGCGCGCCGTAGCATACAAACATGATAGTAGTACTACTAGACTACTATAACAGCTTGTGCTAATACCGAAGTTCAGGAGCATTCATGTTGCGCGCCTCTTCATCCTTGACCGTGTAATTGGACGGGGTCTGGGCTGTTGTTTGACTGGCTCAGGCTCGACAACTTTGACCTTGAGCTCGTCGATGAAACCTGGTCCGTGCTGTACGCAAGAGTATGACATCATTCAAGCCCAAATTAGTCCGCGCTCAACGTGACTCACCTCTAGCTCAGACTCGCTCCAGTCATCAAAGTCTTCTCTCTTCCACTCGCTCGGTGTCCCTGCCCAAGGATCCCAGTGTCCTTGGTGGTATCCTGCATCCAATCCCCATTGGTAATATCCTGCTAGGCCAGCCGTCTTCGAGCGTTCAAACATCCTCTCTTCTAGTGCCTCCAAGCATTCTGCATCCACATCAACGACCGTAACTTGATGTTTTGAGATGCTCTCAGATTCCATGCTCGTGATGTTCATCTTCTGTAAGTTCCATGCCCTGGAAATGAAATCCTCTTTCGTATGCTTATCTTTCTTGTTCTTCTTGACAGCACGGCGCTGCATTTGATCGGCCAAAAAAAGGGTGATTGCATGTGCATTTGGCAGGCATCCGATCCACATTACTCGCAGTTCCCGCAACCGTGAGATGTTCACCTCAAACCAGTTTGCAATTTGTGCACGCTCTGTCATGGAAACCCCCCCCACATACGGTACAGGAGTCCTAAAGAGGTTAAGTCCCTTTTCTTCGAGATAGTCCCTTGCCGGTATCTTGATGTCTTTTCCAAAGGAATCAGGAGCAGTAATAAGTTTTGTTAAGACATCCATTGATGGAGATAGGGCTTCGTGGACGTCTTGAGTGTATGGGATTGAGGAAGGGTCTGTAAGTATTTCTTCGCTCTCATCATAGCCATATCGTGGATGTGTCCATTGACCAAGCTTAAATGGTAACTTGGTAAGCTCATCCTTCCATGTTATAAATCTATAATTCACTTACCCGAATCTCTCTTCTACGCTTTTGGTCCAGCCATAAGGAGTCAACTATATTGTCCAAAGAAACAACCGTTGTTGAACCATGTTTGATACCCCTGGAATCAAACTTGCAACCTCGCCACCAACGAACCTTCCAACGAAGTATGTTCTTCTGCCTACCCACCCCGGCTACTAGCTGAATGAGCCGTACTGGATACCAGAACGTGCCATGTCGTGCAAGGGCACCTGTTCCCGCCCTTACACGGTCTTTAAGTGGTGGAAGGTCATCTAAGCTTTGAAGATCTTCAAGCCTTTGTACGCTGGTAAGGACATGTCTCACCGTTGATGCCTAGTGACTGGACTTACCTTTTTCGTTCATGTCGATATGCTGCAGCTCGACTGATCTCTAGGTTACCCAAGTCACATTCATCACAAACAAATGATGCTTCTTGACGTATCATGTTGTGAGCTCGTCCATTTCTCTGGCAAGCCACGTGTACCCATTTATGGCAAACATCACAGCTTATCGCCTCACCATCCTCTTCCCCTCTGTAAAGCAGGTTTCCATCACCAATGCACCCACAACGGCATGCAAACTCAAAGTCTTCATCAGGTCCCGAGTCTGGATGAGTAACGTTGGTGTTGACTGGAGTCTGAGCCTTGGGCTGATGTCCAAAGTCTGAATGCCAGTCCTCGGATTCAGGAGAAAGGGGAGAACTGGTAGGTCTCAGTTGTTCCACTTGAGCAACAGTGTCTTTGACATATTCCTTTGTACGTGCAGCTATTGGATTGGATATCCAGGACCGATCTGCAGGATCCAGCACGGTCAACCCAACTTCCTTGTAGTGGAGCTTTGGCAATATCTCGAGGTTATTAGAGTCGGTGGAGAGATGGTATCTTGTGGCTAGATCTGCCTTTCGCCTGTGGAAGAAATTCAACTGTGCGTTGGTCCCTCCTCGAAGCTTGTAGACAGCTGAGCAAACTTTGTAGCTGTTGGGGACCGGTATCGATGGCGCAGAAAGGTGCGAGGAGGAAGTGGCACCTTGCTCACACATGGCATACCCATCATTGGCGCGGCCATCATATGTGTAGACTACTTTCCGGTCTAGACTTGAGAATCTTGCTATAAAATGTGATTTTGCTTTGCTATAAAAGCCCAATCCTGTGAGCTCATAAATCATCCCGGTGTTCATCGCCTCTTTCAAGGGTAATGGCAAGGGGAATAGATGTTCAGAGAACCTCCAGCTTGAGGGTTTGTCAGCCTCGATGTCATCATCTGCGATTTCAATGATTAAAATCACAGGAAGTGAGAGGACAAGGTCTCGGATGTCCTCTCGCTTTCCTGAGCACAGTTTTTTCCCAGCGGATGTTCGCCAACATCCATGCTTGACTTAAATACCAGAAAAGAATTCATGGTCATTCCCATGACCAATATGGAGCGTATTATGGATCGACTCCTCAGCATTTGTTGTTGAGGGAATGGAGTCCCATATGTCACCGTCCATTGCTCGCTGAGATTTAAAAAGCATGGCAGCATGAGGCGGTCGAAGCCACCACTCGAGCCATTTTTCCACTCCAGGAAATTCATGAATGAGAGCTATGGCCAGTTTGCGAAACTGGTCATCTGTATTGGCCTCCAAGAGTGCATGTGAACGTAGTTTGAACTCTTGAGAACGGTCTGGTGCAACAATATGGCTGATCCTGCTTACACGAGTCACTGTCTTCTGGAAGTGGTACGTGCATCCACGAAGAAGGGTGGGAGCATCATTTGCAAGTTCAACCAATGACCGAGTATTTTCAACTCGCGACTGCCAAAATTCGATGAAGGCTTGGTTAAACCCATTTCGCTGGGCATCGCTGAAGTCCATGACCTAGTACTTGCAGTCAGATAGTGCATTCTGGATCATGCACCGCTACGTACACCAGCAAAGAGTCCATCTGTAACTCCAATTTGCCGACTCTCAGCCTCCACTGCAATCCCTTCAAACAGAGTTAAGAAATGGATCTTGTAGTGAGCCGCTGTCGCTCCATTTGAATATGAAAAAAGACCAGGAATCCACCGTGACATCTCAATTGCATATGTTGACGAGATAATAAGAAGTCCTGACCTGAAAGATTCTGTGAATAAGATATCTTTGATGTCATAATAATTGAAAGGTCCTGACCGAAAAAATTTATGAGCGCCATCAGTGACAATACCATTGATAGGTTCCTCGATGATTGCATTGTGGACTAGTTGAGCACGCATGAAGCTGGTTTGACAGCAGATAACGGTCACCTCTCCCAGAACCTCTCGTCGAATGAACTCTGGGTTCGCTATCTTGCATTTTGCATAAGCTTGGAAGAAGTTGTCACCACCAGTTCCAATTTCTTCATGAATAAAGTTTCTTCGCTCGTAGCTGACACGGCTTGTGTTCCGCAGCACAGGGGTAATTTTCGCGACAGATTCTCCTGGCCCAGTAAGGCCTGGAGGCCCAATAACAAGTTGAAGAGGGGTTGCCTTTGGGTGCGCTTTAACAACCGCCCTAAATTGCTCTTTTTCATCATTTAGAAGATGAAGGATATGGGGAGGAGGTTCATGAGTATGCCAATCACTGTTGGTAAGACGTATGCCTCCCTTCCACATTCGAACTTCAGCAATCACCGGGCAAATGACCATTTCACGCTGAGCGCCACAGAGACATGCCTCATCAAGCTGGTCCAAGATCCGCTTCTGATCCTTGACCAGAGGTCGCTCGACGAGTTTGCAGTCACTGTTTGTGCATTTAATCATGCCCTTGCAAATCATTCTTGAGAGACGACCTTCTTCTGGTGTTTCAGCATCGAGTCGCCCAATATTTGTGCTTCGATTTCGATGTGGCCAATGGATAATAATTTTTTTACCCATTTTGTTGTAATCGGTCCAGGTAAAGTCATGTACCAAGGGACCAGTAGGCCATCCATTCCACCGGGGCTGATTTTGACTGAGAGATGAAGGTGGACGAATCTCCCTACTGTTCTCTGGTGTTTTAAAATAGTCAAATCAGATACAGAGTAAAAAGCGGTGCATGATAATACACACCTGACAATATCTGCACGCCTTTTCTCTCTATATCCACTGTCTGGTCTTGTCGTATTCCTTGTCTAATTACCTGGTATGCGACGATCTTGCCTGTAGCTCAGTCAGAATATTTATAGCCTCAATAATCATCAAGATAATCGCACCGTCATGAAGTACAGGAACCATATCTCCTGGAGGAAGGTGAACATTGCCAGCTGCGCTTTCCCTCTCTGAGTGTTGCGATAATGATGTTGGAGGTTTGAAGTATGCCAGGATGTGATTTAGAAAGGTCTGGCAGGAGTTTAGTACGAGGTTGTAAAATTCACAAAAAGTTTTGCATACCAAAGCCATGGTTCAACGTATATAGACCAGCAGAATGGCGCTTGGAACAATATAGTTGGAGGCGGAAGTAGCTGCAACGGAAAAACGGCATAACGGAATAACATTTAAACATACTTCCTATAAATAGAACGAGCATATATGCCGCAGCACCAGGAGACACTGACAGTGCAATGATGTCGGAATGCCATAGTAATCATGTACAAAAGTGGTGCGCCGATGTTGCACCGAGGTGTGCAGAGGGTGCGCCGATGTGTGCAGAGGGTGCGCCGATGGTGTACCTGAGTGCGCATGCAGTGCACTCCAGGTGCACGGGCGTGCACCGACCAGTGCGCCGAGGTGCGCAGTGCACTTTATGGTGTGCAGAGGTGCACTTTATGGTGCGCTAACGGGTGCACACTGAGGTTTAGGTGCACGGACAGGTGTGCCAGTATGGTTAAGTTTGGCCCAGGTGTGGTATTGAGGGGAAAATGGATGTATTTTACTAGTTTACATATGCTGTGTGGACTAGTAGGTGAGTGAGAGAACGATGAGAGGGTGGCCAAGAGAGCACCCCAGGTTGTCTGTTGGTTGGCAGGTGGCAGCAGATTTGGGCAGCATTCAAGCTAGATCCAGAGCGCTCGAAACTATGCTTTGGGAACCAGTAGTACACCACCTCAGCTTGTAACCCATCTGCACAGGCACACCGGCCTGGGAGCTCACCCGGCTATTGGCCAAGGCAATGGGACGGTGTAATAGTGAGCACGAGAACTACAGAGGCCAGGTAGCTGCTACGCCGCATCCATTGCTGGGCAGAACTGATGAGTCATGGTGTCAGGGTCGCCACCGTAGACCACCAGACGCTTCGCTTGTCCTGTAATGCGGCGACGCGGGCACTGGTAACGAGAACAGCCTAACATTCACAGTGAAGAACAGTGACATCAAGAAGATGCCTATGGCTCACCATTCGGCCCACTGGATTATCACGAATGAGTGCTATGGCCGTGCAGGGGTGAAGGACGGTAGGACGCGAAAAGGTTGATTATATACAGCTACAAGGACTAGTGAGTGTTTATAGCTTGAGAAAGGACGACACGAGAGTCTAGGTCCCGGGAGCGATGGAACGTCTAGCTCCTGAATATGAATTTTCGCACCTCGAGTTGACCCAATGGGACTTGAAGTTGAGGGAAGTCGACTCTTGCCAACCGTCATGAGACGCCCACAGGCGCGCGAATTCGCCCGCGCAGCCAAAGTGAGCAGGCCATACTCATGGAGTTAAGGCTAATGCGAGCAACGCGAGGGGCGAGATCCGGGCGGCAGATGAAAAAGAACGCGTCAGATTGGGCGCAGGGGGCGTCAAGAGAAAAACGTGTACAGGGCGCGTCTTAGTCACGTGCACGCGAGCCTTTGGTGCACCGATCTAATGTGTGCACCTGAGGTGCGCCGATTTCGTGCACCAAGTGCGCAAAATGGCAAGTGCACCTACCAGCGCACTTTTCTCGTCACCGTTCAACAAGCCGTGTTTCAAGTTTCTCTACAAGACCAAACAGAAGGGAAAGTGACACAAGAGCGCATAACTGAAATCATCTATGAGTTCCATTTGTCGGAAAAGAAGAAACGTATTCACGACACAATCATTGGGTTTCAGCGCGTGGATCCAAGGGATAGCATGGTAGAGCAGATCACGTCTTTAATAATAAAGGGAAATGAGGTACAAAGTCTCTTATCTTAGCACGAATTTATGCTAATCGCGCGTCTCGCTTATGCTACAGATGACGGAGAATGATAGGCAACTTGACCAAACGAGACCTATTCTTACATTATTACTTTCTATCCTCAGATTTGAGGTGCGGATATTGGAGGGATTGCCGGACCATCGTTAATGAATTTTAGCAAAGTGTAAACGGTCTGGTGGCGAACAAAGTTATCCTTAACCTTTTCCGCCAAGTGTTAGATATACCAGACTATGGAACTATTGTGGACGAACTGAAGGATCCCGTGAACGATGTCGAGCTGTTGATCGAATTCATCCTCTATGTTCGTCCACTTGAGATTTAGTTGTTTGATAGAGTTGCTTACTTTCTACAGGCGCTCCGTAGTCGCAGCCTGTTGGATTCCGGCATTCCAGATGCCAACCGAAGGGCAAGGAGACTAATGTTCAAATTGATATCCAAGACAGATGTCACACTCAAATTCCTATTTATTGCCGACGTTAAGATTGAGTCATATCGTGACACCCTTGGTTTTGGCGGCTATGGACGTGTTATCAAAGGTGAACACAAAGGACATCACGTTGCGCTAAAAATGCTGGACAAAGAGGTTAGCCATTACCATTTTCCGTGCCAACAAAACTGACCTATTTGGTAAGGGTACGCGCAAGAAAGATTTCTGTCTGGAAGCACTAGCGTGGCGATCGCTCGACCATCATTTTATCCTCCCTTTAACAGGAATCTTTGAAGAAAAATCACAGCAATTTCTCGTTTCGCCGCTCATGATGAACGGCACGTTAACGCAATGGAGAAAGAGTCAACCGCCGCCAGACGTGGCTAATGTACATAAGCTGGTAAGTTTCTGATGCTTGTCAGGTTGTTGAACAAGATCCCTGATATCTGCTAGATGCTTGAAGTAGCCGAAGGCGTTCGATATATTCACACAGAAGGGATCGTACATGGAGACTTGAAAGGGGTGCGTACTTTAATGCCCATTTCGTTACCTTGTTCATTTCTTTGTCCGCCAGGACGATGTACTTCTTGATGCCAATTACCACTGCCAAATCGCCGACTTTGGATTAACTCGTCATCTTGACGCCACCTTTACGCAAGCTGCCTCGCCAAGCTCGTTAAATTTTGCTGCTCCAGAGCTATTTGGCGCTTGCGACAAGTGTGGCGGGACCAGTTGCGATACATGCCGTACGGATCATGACGCGCCGAAAGGCAACAGGAAAACGAAGGAGACAGACGTATATGCGTTTGGCTGCCTTTATTACGCGGTGAGTAGTACCTCAAGACATTGTAAACGCTTGGTGATAACTCGTGTAGATATTTTTCGATACCCTTCCTTTTTTAGGAAGAAGTGAATATCAAATTCCTCGCCTCGTCACGAGTGGATCACGTCCAGATCGATTGAAGAATCCGACAATCGACGACAATATATGGGATATAATCCAGAGTTGTTGGTCCGCCAAGCCTTCCGACCGTTGGACGATGGAGAAAATAGTAGAGTCGCTGACTTCTCCGAGTGCCCAAGTCCAAATTTCGAAGGATCATCGCGGAATAAACGGGCCGCAGTTTGCCTTTGAACGTGTATCTCAAGGGGCACGTCATGACACTATATTCTTCGATTAGCTAGACTAATCAAACTTAAGGGCGCGGCAGTAAGCAAAGTAGACAAAAACATACAGACGAGAGATATCCATACGAAGGTAGGTTAGGTACGAACGATGCAGAATATAACCTTAATATTACTTTGAAGGTATACGCAGATGCAGAGGTCCAAGCGCAGCTAGATCCCCAACTATCGCTGCTCACCATCTTACGAGAGAAAAAGGTATATAAGCAAGCTGAATAGTATATACTTCTCGCTAAATATTAATAAGCCAGGATTACCTATCGGCTGTGTCGTCAATGTAGCGACAATCGACCTCGCACGCTCACTCTTGACAACGAAGAACTATGTCAATTCGGCTTTGCAACTCACCAGTGAATCCGACACTGAGCTTTTGCTCGATTTTATGCTTTATTTGCTATGCGGTGGCTATTTGTCATGTTCCGAAGTACCAGATGCGAACCGTCGCGCGAGGCGGTTGATGCTGAAAATGATAACACAGACGCCTGTCACACCCAGCTCTTTGTTCGTCAATGGGATTAACGCCAAGGTTGATTATGATTGCATCGGTCGCGGAGGATTTGGTTTCGTTTTCAAGGGAGAGCTCAAAGGAGCTGCCGTCGCGCTGAAACTGTTATACAAAACTCGTCATAACGATGCAAGTCGTTCGCTTATCTTGAACGGATACCGATTGCTGATCGTTGTTTGATAGGATTTCTGTCGAGAAGCGTTGATGTGGCGATCTCTAAATCATGAACGCGTCCTGCCATTTCTTGGGATCTTTGAAGATGAATCAGCTTCTCTCATGTTCCTTGTGTCACCGTACATGGAGAACGGTACTCTTTCTCAGTGGAGAAAGAAGACTAGTTTTTCAACATCGGAGGTTCAAAGACTTGTGCGGATTTCGCTCGACTGCTCATATTCAATGCTCAATCTTTATAGATTTTAGAAGTAGCCGAAGGCATCCAATATATTCACTCAGAGGGCATAGTTCATGGTGACCTCTGCGGCGTACGTCCACCTCAACCCGCCTGGTTAGATGCTTACATACCTTCCCATTTACCAGGACAACATTCTTCTGGACTCTCACTTCCACCCTCAAATCGCCGACTTTGGGTTAACTAGACATTCAGAAGCTACCATCACGAAAGCGGGAGCGTTGCATTACAACTTTGCGGCACCTGAGCTACTCGGAAACTGGGATGAAGAGGAAGATGTTTCAGAGTCAGACGATGATGAGCAATTGACCACAAGGACGCAAAAATCGGATGTTTATGCCTTTGGTTGCCTGTATTACGAGGTGAGTGCGCCAGTCGTTGTGCCTCCTTTGTCGAATTAGGCGCTGAACGCGTGAATGTATAGATCCAGTTCGACACTATACCTTTCAAGGGTACGCATGAGATTCAAATCGTGAAGCTTGTCTCTCGGGGGAAGCGTCCACCTCGACTGGAAAACCCGCCTTTGAGTGATGAGGAGTGGAAGTTGATTAAGCGATGTTGGGTGAAGGAAGCGGTGAGGCGTCCTGCAATGAAGGGTATTGTGGAAAAGATTATGGCTTGGAGATCTGTGTAATTAACCTTGCTCGTCGGAAAGGTGGCGGGCTCCCGGGAGATGCGGTGCATGGTTGGAGCACCCAGCTTTTTGGGCGGAAACTAGCAAGCCGCGCGCAATGATATAGATTCCACTGTTTGACGAACGATATCGTCGAAGAGAGCTTGTGGCCTTTCTATTGAACGACATTTTTTACATATGGCGTATTGACGTTGACTATAGGAAGACAATGTGTGGTATTGTGGGAGGATTCAAGAAATATATGCATGAATCGAACTATGCACTAGTAAAAGGCTACGCCGCGGAAAGACAACACTGACGCTGGGCACTGTCACTGCTCCTGCGGAAATAAGATATTCCAGGCACTGTCGATGTCTTGCTTAAAATCTGATTTTGCCTGTTGAATTGTAGCCTAGTTAATAATAACACCTCGGAGTTAGACATTACAATGAAAACAAATCGTTTTACACACCTCAAGTAGTCCTTGACCATTAGGATTTTTTACGACGCCTTCCTCTTTGGCCGCTTGAAGCGCAGAAAGAACATCAATTTTTCCGAAATGAATGCCTTTTGGGCCATAAAGATAGGATCCTGATGCAAGGAGCTGAAGGCATGCTCCTAGAACGAGAACTTCGAACGTTGCTGGATCGGCATCACCGTGTTCCCTGTCGCTGTAGTAAAGCCCGCGAAGAACAGAACCAACTTGGGCTGGCGATTCACCTAGACGGTGCTTCCTAGATGCCGCAGATAGAAGGGAAGCGATGAGGTAATCGTTCGACGGAGTGACAGATGTGTCGATGTCGTTTGCGAGATCCCCACTGAGGAAGTCAGCAAGCTCTCGCACAAAAATAGGTTCGATGTCGAGCTGTGCCGGCCTCCCGAGATTATCCGTGATGTCTATTTTCACTTTCGAATTTTTGACCTCTGCGAGAGCTTCGGCGAGTTTATCAACTTGGTTAGGTTGCTCGGCAACAAGCACCGTATAAAGTGAAATGAGATCGAGGATGGTCGTACGTTTTGGATGCGCTTTGATGAGCTCGATGAGCATTTGGGCGGGCGTTGAATGGTTCAATGCGTCTTGAAGAGCCTCCTCGACACTTTGAGACGGCGCAGCCATTGTGGAGCCTTGAGGGGATGTGGGAAAAGACCAGACCCAGTGACCAGTGACTGAACTCATGTGAGGGGGCAGGACGCGACCTGCCCCGCCAAAGGACTTTATCGCCTTTCCACCATCCCAGTCTTCCATGCCCGATAATGCCGACCATGACTTGGGTGACCCGGACTCAAAAGAAGTGCAAGCGCGCAACAACTGGTTTAGCAGAGCCACCGCGACGCGAATCACCATTTCGGAGTCTTTCACTAGATCAATGTATTCAATCCGAATAAAGCGCTCAGATTGAAAAGTCCAGGACAGCGGAATTATGGATGAGCTTTGGCAATTGGAGCAGAGGATATTCTCATATTCAACTTAGATAACTGTAGGCCCGATGCGCCGGGAATCACGATACGATCTCCCATGATGTCGTCGTGACGACGGCAGCCCCCCTCCCCCTATTGTGTGTGAATTGCAAAGGAGTGCACTCGGCGGTAAGCTGCGAGTGCCCTTTCTTCCTGGCTCGATTCGACGAGAAGAAGATGGCCAAGTTGCAGGAAGAACGACGTACACGCGTCACCTCGAAGCGTGCAGATAAGAAACAGAAGAAGAGGAACGAAGTCCATGGGATGGTCTTGGGTTAGTCCCCTCCTATTTTACATTATTCCTTAGCTTTCCGTCTGGGCATTTCCCCGTGCCCCTTGTGTATTTCCTATACCGGGGTCCCCCCATTCGTGCGGACCTGGTCGTCAGACATAGAAGTCGTGTACAATGCCGACGTGCTCCACGGGCCTCATTTGTCCCCTTTTTATGCGTACTCCCCTTTATGTGGCCGCTATGTAGCTCTTTGTATTGTACCTACCTGCATGGCTTAATATGATGCCCTTAAAAAATAAATAAATAAATATATAGATAACTGTAGGTTTAAAGGGATCCATAGCCTATGGCAATCAAATAGATGGGTGCATAAAAGTGTTACTGTGTGATCATCTCCAAAAAAAAATTGTTCAAAAAGTGTGATGAGAGTGGGATTCGAACCCACGCCCTTTCGGACCAGATTACCTGGACATCTCAGCGCTATTACGCCTCGATGTCCCGGTGTCTTGGTCTGGTGCCTTAACCACTCGGCCATCTCATCGATATTCTCATTTTGTCATATCGTGGTACAAGACCAATACCCAAAGTGCATTTCTTAATGTTGCCGTTGCTCGGTCCTTCGAATTTAACCCGAGACACCTCTGGATAATCTTTGCTGTTGTAAGGACATCTGCCTCCTGCAGCACTTTGTAGTTCCTAAGAGACCTGGAGAAAGGGTTATTAAATACGGGCGGATGTGCCTTCAGGTCACCTGGGTTTGTTGCGTAAGTATGCAACAACTGTAACCAAACAGAAAGACAAACAGAATGGATTGTCAATGTCGTTCGGTTTAACAGTGAGGTCGAAGTATTGAGCCCCAAGCTTGCTTGAGTTTACTTGCTCGCATGTGAAGCAGAGCATTTGCCACAGATGCCCCGTCAGTTCGTCGAGCATGTACTATTCCGGATAAGATTTATATTCGAACAAAGAGCCACCAACGATAAGCTCGAATATCTGAAGATTGATACAGTCAGCGGGTAAAAGTACAATACCGGGATACGGCTACGCACCAGGCATCCAAATGCCCAGATATCAACCTTATTGTCCCATGGGCCCTGAAGAATGATTTCCGGGGCGCGAAGGGAGTTAGCAGTGATCGCATTGGTAGTGTGTAAGGCTTAAGGTTGCGCTACAGGATGGTAGGCATCAATACTGCCTCACAGTCGGAAAATCAGGCTATTGCTCACCGCTGCCGAAATCTGAAACTATGTAGGTACGGGTCATAGCCTCAGAGAGCGAAGGAAGAGGGAGTGGTTGAGAGACGGCTGCTTGAACAACACATTCCCAGCTCTCTTCAGGAGGGTGGCGCCGAGCCGGGTTCGTCTTGATGAACATTGCGATATCGTCCTGTGTGATCGAGCCAGTGCCAAACATGATATTGTCATGCTTGAGATCCGTGTGCACGGTCTGACAGTGGAGCATATGCGCGAGACCCCGCAAGGTATGCAAGAGGATACGCTTAACCAGTGGTCAAGGTAAACCTTTTTTACCAGCGACCTCGAGATTTAACGTCTCCGCCCATAACATTTGTAACAAGTCCATCCCGATCCTTTCCAGGATGTATGAAGTTAGCAAGAAGTCGAGGGCAGTGGGTTGGCTCGATGCCAGAGGGTGGTGGCATGGAAGCCACGGGCTCCAGGGCCTCGAGCTCCCACATTATACCTCTTGTAACCAGATCGGTCGAGCATCCTTTCAGAGCTTTGATTGCGACGTATCTCTCTTCCCTGCGGAGGTCATGAGTATAAAATGTGTACGACTCTCATGTAAAACGTACTTCACATCAAACGCCATCCATACGCTGGAGTTCATGCCCCACCCGAGCTTCCGAACGACCTTGTAGCGCTTATCTGGGCGGCGACTCTGAGATCAGTGCGGTCCGAGATGTGATGTGTGCGTGTTTGGTCGGCGACTCGGAAACGGTTACCGGTTACCTTTCAAGGGAAGTGTCGGGAAAACTGTCGGTAAGTTTCGGATCACCGCGCGTTTCCTTTTCTGTCACGATCGTGCCATACTCAACGCACCATGGTAAATTCATGTAGCAAGAGGAAGCAAGCACCTTAGAGGATCAACGCTCAGCACTATCACGGACCACCCTGCAAGTCGACACCAAGCACCTCACAAGCTCAAGACCCTCAGAGTCAGAGCAATCTCCCCACTGACACGGGGAGAGTTTGGATCCTATGCTTCGACGGGACAGGAAATAAATTCGGAGAGGTTGACGTCTGACCTAGATGCCTTTCTCAACCCGGTTTTCGACACAAACTTCCAGGTTACGGATGACGAAGCGGTCTAGCAGGTATAAGCACATGCATATATGAGGCGAGTATATTCCTGAAAGTTGCCCTTGTGCAGGTGTTTGGTTGTGTGGAGCAAAGAATGCCAACGCGATCATTGTGAACGTCGAGGATAGGCGCAGCGAGATGACGGTAAGCACCAGTGCCCATTTGGAATGGGGTGTATGGACTTACCATTGAACGTAGTACTCAATGGTCCGCAAAAGCGCCTTGCTTTCCACCACCCTCCGACCGCCAATATTACAAACATCAGCGAGCTCGTGGTGTGCCCCATTGAACCCATCTTCGATGTGTCCATTTACCTCTTTTCGAAGATAACCCCAGGGGCGTACGTTATCAGTCTTTTATGTTCGAAACCAGACTCACCCAATTTGAATGCCAGCTTCGATCAAACGCTTCTACTCTTCGTCGTCACACTGGTTAATTCTGGCGTACCCGTGCCCTTGGTCCAACCCATGCTTATCGCGGAACGCATGTGGTTACAATAGAGCAAATCATCTCAAATAGCAGATCGCCGATTATATACTATTTCTTTGACGTCTCGAAGCCAAAGATACGATTCCTTGACAAAGATCGCGTGGATTACGCTTTCCAGCCCAGGTGCCATCAATAAACTCGGATTGTGCATGGAGCGTCTATGGGTGAGGTGATATCATACTATTCGTAACATTGTTCACTTATACGTGGTTTAGCTACAGCTGGACAACGAACGCGTCGATCTTTCGCTGGTCAGGGGTTTGATTGAGAGTTTTCGCCGTGAAGTGCCCCCAATAGTTCGTAATCGAAAACCAGCGTCCTCGCAAATCGATTAATTCATGCTCTTTTCAAGGATCATCGCGGAATAAACGTGCTCCAATTTGACCCTGGACGTGTATCTCATGGGGTACGTCATAACACGGTATTCCTCGATTAGCTAGACTAATTTAATCAGCCTTGAGGACGCTGTAGCAAATAAAGTAGACAAGAGCATACAGATGGGGGATGTCCATATAAAGGTAAATCAAATACGAACGATGCAGAGTATGAGCTTAATCCTACTTTTGAAGGTATACGCAAATGCAGAAGTCCAAGCACAGCTAGACCCTCAACTCAGGTCTAACACTTCTCCATTTTTCGCCATTTTACGAGAGAAAAAGGTATATAAGCAAGCTGAATAGTATATGCTTCTTGCTAAACTTGATAAGCCAAGAATCACCTATCGATTGTGTCGTCAATGTAGCGACAATCATCGCACTCTCACTCTTGACAACGAAGAACTATGTCAGCGCTGCCCTGCAACTCAGTGATGAATTCGGCACTGAGCTTTTGCTTGATTCTATGCTTGCAGTGACCATTTGTCATATTCCGAAGTACCGGATGTGAACCGCCGAGCGACGCGGTTGATGCTGAAAATGATAACAAAGTCTGTCGCACCAATCTCTTTGTTCGTCAAAGGGATTAACGCCAGGCTTGGTTATGGCTACATCGGTCCCGGAGGATTTGTTCCGTTTTCAAGGGGGAGCTCAAGGGAGCAGCCGTCGTGCTGAAACTGTTATACAAAACTCGTCATAACGATGCACGTCGTTCGCTTATCTTTAACAAATGCTTTGATAAGATTTCTGTCGAGAAGCGTTGATGTGGCGATCTCTGAATGACGAGCGCATCCTGCCGATCTTTGAAGATGAATCAGCTTCCCGTATGTTCCTTGTGTCGTACCAACGAAGGCACCGGTTAATCCTCCGTTTCACTTCAGCGTCGGAAAATGATAGAGGCGTAAAAAATATTAACTCATCAGGAACGGACCTACTAGTAATCCAAACGATAGAGGCGTAAAAAATATCATTCTTGTTCTAGATGTTCCAGAGAGATCATAAATGATCAAGATGTAGGCTCTGAACACGAGTTCTTTGGTGATTGGCGCCTGTGCTCAACAAAGAGACGGGTCAGTTGGCTACGAGAAGGAAAGAGGCCGCAGGATCGACTTGCTATGATGTAGTTACGGATTCCCTGCCGCATGAAGAACGATGTCAATACCGTACATGGCATATAGCGGACCAGTGAAGAGTGGGGTTGTTATCGGATGTGATCTAAGGCGCAACGGTGTTGGGCGCATTGCGAGCCCGAGGCGGGGCATGGTTGCGTCCATCTCGTCTAAGAAATTCTGTTATGACGTGAATAAGAACATGTGGCACAGTAGCATTGCAAGCAGGCTTACCTCTTTCCCATGGGTTCTCCAGTGAACCAAAATCACTGTTAGAATATATAACGTCGTAGAAACTGTACACGCGACGACCTAGCGCATATCGTGCCATCGTCGTCTCTCCGACGTTCGTGGTTTCCTTTTGCTGATACCGACCCTTCGTAACAAGCGGTTTAGTGGAGAATGCCAGACGCGTCTTATTTGCGTGCCAACGTACGTGGAGGCGAAGAAAAGGGCGAGGAAGTACATTTGCGTTGTGGTCAGAACCGTCAGAGACGTCGACGCGCGAGGGGCGTTGTCACGGTGGTCGTCAAGAGGCTCCGCAGCAAATATGCGAGTCGTCAACCACTGACACAACTCTATCATTCAATCGAGGATGATATACACAACCATATCGATCGCCTTCAATGAGTCAACAATACTGACTAGGCTTCTCCCGTCTGGTACACATCCAGATCCAAAGTTTCGAGTTTTGGCACGTTCAACGAGAAGATCGCGGCAGGCATGATTCCCTTTACGCTTCAGGCGAAGAGCGATGGTTAGGGTATGAACTATGGCACGCAGCTAGTCATTTGAGGAATAATGCCACACCCAGGTTAGGAATGGATTCCCACTGCCATGACAAGTCGACGGGCGCTCGCGCTAAACCTTGGACTCCATCCTCTTACCGCCATCCCAGTCTCCACCTCAGTCCCCATGCCCGATAATACCGACCATGATTCGGGGGAGCAGCTGGTGGCAGGCCCAGGCTCAAAAGAAGTACAAGCGCGCAACAATTGGTTTAGCAGAGCCGCCAGTTTCATCCTCAGCAGATGTAACATGAATGACATAGGCCGCGATGCCAAGTTTGAAAATTACCGTTTCAGAGCTTTTTACCAACCGATTGTGTTTAACATGGGAGCACCAAGCACATCACAACCACATATCGGACAGGTACCAGAAGCAAATGGTCTGTCCCCACAATTGCCAGTAGCGATCTACTGATATAGCAGCGTGCTACACTCCTACAGTAATATCAGAATCTGCCAACTGCCCCCTTGAAGTGCTACCCGAGTCTCAGGATGACATTCTGTTCAAAGATGGAAATGCATTCGGAAACGCAGCTATCCAGGAACCGTCAGGTTTCTCTCTTGAATTTTTTCTTAACTTTCTATCTGATGATGGATTAGGGTCGCTGCAGTCAGGCGACTCAGACGTCCCTTCTGCATCACCTCCTACCGATGTTGACGTACGTCACACCCTCTTACTAGTCTTGGTATTTCAATGTGATTACATTTGCCTAGCTCGCCAAAGCATTTGAGCCAGTGGTCTACGCAGACCCATATGTTCCTCCAAATTGCTCCGTGAGTGAAGAAGTGACTCTATAGCTTCATACAGCTCCTGACATCTTGATTGCTCGGCTGCTCCCGTTCGACATGTGGAAGGAGTCCGTTCAAATTTATTCCCGAGAAATGTTGGCGCGGGGAGTGGGTTATCCTCTGTACATGCCCTCACCATCGAAAAGTCTTCCATTGGCATATCAAAAGAAGGGAATAAGCGTCGGAGACGTTGGCATAATAACCCCGAATGGCGGCTTCGATTTTTTGTTCAACGCTTGCCAACCACGTGAGGAACCAGACGGGGAGATTCATCCAGTTCCTGACGGCTTTGAACTACTCAAATCACATATCATCTCCGATGAGATTTATTACCCTCGCACGCATCTACTTAGCACCCATGTCCAGCCATCAGACGGTAGCGATTCGTGAGTGCAAACGTTGTGATATAGAGGAATGTTACGATGTTTGTTAGGCCTCGTGCCCTTGTTTTTCAATGTTCTGCATCTGGAGCAGTTCTTGCATTGCCGAAGGGTGCCATTTCCTATGCAGCAAGAAATAAGCGTCATTTCCGGCTGCATGCCGCTCGTCATGCCCTTAGTTGGTATGAGTATATGTTGGGTACTATGGGTAGGGAAGTCCCGAATGGATCCCTTTATTTCGTCACGGACTGTATCAAGTCCGTAAATTGGGGCATTGCGACCTTTTATGCACCCTCAACGGCCTATGATGACTTACATCTTGTTTTCGACGAAACGTCTTGTCGGTGGGAATTCCGGGGCAAGGTAGAGGCCAGGGAAGGACCGAGACCGATGGATGTAATCGTCGCCGACGGTGAAGAGCCTAATCAATGCGTATTCTTGCGTGGCTACAAGATCATGCTCCAACAGCACATATGGGACAAACTATGGAATGCTGTGGCTGTGGAATCTCAAGGTGGAGAATCTTCTTCGCCTTCTATCAGAGATTCTCAAAGCCACGGGACATCGGGTGGTCGAACCGATTTATCCCATCAAAGATCGAGCGACGGCGGCAATACTATGCATATGGATCCCACCAGTCGCATTACGACATATCAGGCAAGCCAGCTTACTACACACACACCGGAGTCTTGGCCCGGACAAGTCATGCTGGAAGCATTTTGTAGCGCAGCAGCTCCTGTGCGCATTTTAGTTTCCCTCAAGTTCCTTTACGTGTTGATTTTGTTTTCAGGTCCATCCTTCTGACCTGATCAATATCATGCTTTTGCACTTGGTGAGATTTAATGCTGACTCATATTGTGTGATTTTGAGCTTATCCGAACAGAAACCGGAAGCCATTGTTTCCCTTGTGCATGACAGTGAATGGTGTGATCACCTGCCGGATGTAAGTCCCTGTCCTCTGTAGCTAACAGGATGCTAAGTTCGCTGGAGGACTTTATGGCTGATCCTATTAATCCTAATGTTGATGGCTTACTCGAGAACATAAAGCGGGCGCGCAAAGTGATGGTTGACGAGCATGGTATTGAAATATTTATCATTTATTATTATGGTCTTCACAGAACTACGTATTGAACAGGGAGTGTGGTTCTAGATAAGTGAGGCTCTTGGTTCTTATTTCCGAGCAGCCAGCCGATCATATACCTTGGCAGTCCAGAAGAAGATCCAGAAGCGCAGGTGAGATGCAAGGTACTATCAGGGGTCATGGGGCCTAACAGGAATACTTGAATTTTGACCGCCAGAGTCTGGAGAACCTTAAGCCAACCACAGAAGAAGATTATCTAAGGTAACATCATTTAGAGCCATCGATGAAATCGAGCTAAATGTGTTGCAGGTGCCGGATCCTTATCGTGGGTCGAGTAAGGCCTATTATCAATTCCAGTACAAGTTCTGTTCACGCATGTCCTGTAACAGTCTGGCGTGGGGAAATCGTCGCTTATCAATGCTATCTTCAAAGCATCGTTGGCGGTATGTTATCTTTGACGCCCATCCCGGGCCTGCAATCGCTCAATGGGATTTAGAATGTCGAACACGACCGAGCTGGCGCAGCCAATATCAACAAAGGAATCACCTCACCTTACAACAAGCACCTAATACTTCACGATTCTCAAGGTTATGAGCCAGGAGACAAGGAAAAATTCAATATCCTGGAGAATTTTATTACGGAGCAAACTAAGAAGCAATCGCCTACCGAGAGGCTTCATGCAATTTGGTGCGCCCATAGATAACGCAAGTCGATTGTTTTGATTCACGTCGTTTCACAGGCTGTGTATCCCTGCTTCGTACTCTGGTGGGCGTGTGTTTGAAACAGGCGAAGAAAATATTTTTAAGTTGAATCGAAACAAAGGTAACTATCTGAAATCTCTAGCTTAATACGAGACTTACCGTGACAACAGTGCCAATAGTCGTCGTGATCACTAAATTTGACCGTTACATAGCTGGGTTGTCGAAGCGGGGAAAGCTGAAAGGCCCAAATATTTCTCAGGCGGCTGAGCAAATGTTCGAGCAAACGTTTGGCCACAAATTCATGAAGGGCGGCGTGAGTCAGGATCGCCCCATACCATACGCTCTCGTGTCGAGTATGTCCGCGCCTGACGTTGCTCCGCTTCCATTGATGTCGTGCAGAATCGCGATCTGATACCTTGCAACGACTGGTCCAAGTCACAATGGAACACATAGGGGCCGAGAGCTCAAGCCTAACCAGCGGACTCCCCGGTAGGAGCTTTTCTTGATAACATTGCTGAAAATAATCGGTCGGCAGGATCAGATGAAAACCAATCGGGATCGGCGCAGATCGCTTTGGCAACGGCGCAGCGGGTCGATATGGCGGGTAAAATCGAGGCATCAATAAAGTGAGCATCCCGATTTACTCTGATCCGAAGTTGGACAGTCCTAACATTGTTATTACTATTGCAGAGTAGGAAAGGGAAGTAAGTTAGATTCGTCACTTAACCAACATTCTGTGTCCTTATCTCAATTTACAGAATATTGGAGAGCAATCGCATCCAGCATGGTTTTTCTCAATGTCAGCCTCGAAAATTGTTTATATGCGATACATAAAGACATCATCACCATCTGGAATTTTCGGGATTTACAAGAGGTATATACAAGAGTGTATCTTAATAAATGTACCGCTTGGTTCATCACATCTCCGTAGTTTCTTCTCAGTGATTCATTCCGTCGTCGGGTGACGGTCATAGTGGAAGATCTCAAGGATACAAACACTATGTGAGTGAACTAGGTATGTTGGAAATTCGTGCAACTGATGATCGTTTATAGGCAGAGTAACGTAACGGTAGAATCGGCGCTGGCGGGGCGATCGAAGCTCTGGACGAACGCTGTTCACAAAAACGGGTAAGCACGTACCGCTTCCTACACCGGTAGATATACTGGACTGTTTTACAGACCAGAGCATATCCGTTGTTTCATGGGATACGTGGTGGATCTCACACTTATCCTTCAAGCCATGTTCCAAGTTTCGCTTCAAGATCAATACGAAGGAACAGTAACGGTGGATCATGTGGACGAAATTCTCTACGAGTTTCACAGTTCGGAGAAGAAGAAAATTATCCATAATGCAATCCGCACATTCGCTCAGCACTCGCGCGCAAAAGATGACGTGGTGGAGAAGATTCAGTTATTGTTAAAGGAAAATCAAGTGCGAGAAGTTCATCCCGGCGGCAACTGGTTGCTAACTGCCGTCTCTTACTATGCCGCAGATGACGAAGGCTGATACTCAACTTAACAAAAACAGGCCTCCTCTTCTATCTTTACTTACAATTCTCAGATTTGAGGTGTGAACTTTCGAAAAGTCATCACATTGTCGCTCATGACTACTAGTTAACTGCGAACGGCCTGGTAGTAAACCAGATTATCCTTGGCCTTGTGTGCGAGCTGTCAAAATTACCAGATTTTCTCAGTGTAGTCCCCGGCATGGATCCTTTAGATGTCGAATTATTACTTGATTTTATCCTCTACGTACGTATGCGTTTGCTCCGCTTACTCGTTTTGGATTGCCACTTACTCCTCATAGCTACTCCAAAAGGATCACCTGTCGACTTGCGGCGTGCCGGACGCCAACCGAAAGGCTAGGAGATTGATGGCCAAACTGATCTCCGAGGCAAATGTCATACCTCACTCTCTATATATTACCAATGTCAGCTTTGATGCCGAGCATGGCCATATCGGCATAGGAGGCCACGGACGCGTTCTCAAAGGGAAATACAAAGAAGAGGTAGTTGCACTGAAAATGCTCGATAACTTTAACAAAGGACAATCAGTCGTCAGTCCATTTCCTCTTTCTATTGCCCAAATAGTAATTATTTGATGAGAAGCTTTCTCGAGAATTTTGCAATGAAGCTCTAATATGGCGATCGCTCAGACACGATTTTATCCTCCCTCTACTTGGAATATTTAAAGAGCAGAGAGTGCAATTTCTCGTATCGCCATTGATGCCGAATGGAACATTGGCGGAGTGGAGGAGAACTGTAAAGCCGCTGTCTTTGGCTAGGATACATAGGCTGGTAAGATTCTAGCACTTGTCAGAACGTTAAATAAAATTCACATATCTTTCAGATCCTGGAGGTAGCAGAGGGTGTTCAATATCTTCACTCGGAAGGAATCGTGCATGGCGACATAAAAGGAGTGCGTATTTCCATATCGCATTCGGTCTATCGGTTTACTTTTTCCATCAGGACAACGTCCTCCTCGACTCTGAATTCCACTGCAAAATCGTTGACTTTGGTTTAACCCGACATTCCGACGCCACTGCTACAGGAACTTTGGCTTATGCACCACATTATGCTGCTCCGGAGTTGTTTGGTAAATGGGAGTTGTTTGGTAAATGGGAGTTGTTTGGTAAATGGGAGTTGTTTGGTAAATGCAGCAAATGCAACAAACTCCAGTGCAATGGATGTCGTGGGGAACCTGAGGTACGGAAGAAATCAATGGCAACAGACGTTTATGCTTTCGGATGCCTTTATTATGCAGTGAGTCTATCGACTGATCCGTCAGCGCGCGTAATAAGGCTCGTGCAGATATTCTTCAATTCCGTTCCTTATGAAGGGGAATCTCCTCTCCGCGTTGGCTGGCTCGTCACAACCGGAGAACGTCCACAGCGATTAGAAAACCCGGAAATGGAAGAGAGCCTTTGGAAACTCATCAATGACTGTTGGAAATTCCATGCTGTTGATCGTCTGCCAATGAATCAAATTGTGGAGAGAATAAGGTGGTTCATTAGTACATCAGCCCAGGGCAAATAACATAATTCAAATTGTTTTACCATATGGCATCATTAAATATCTGTGTACGATTATATTCCATGTGGATTTATGCTTGTCTTTTTTGTAGCGTTGTACCAGTATTTTACCTTGACTGTCTGATCGTCGATGTAACTTGTTCGAAGATAGTCGATATGGTAAACAGATGAAGACTTTTATTTAGTCTTACCGGGACGTGATGACAATTTTGTGTCCTGCAAACGGAAGACAACTTGAATGAGATTACGCCTCTTGCCGTACGAGCTGCGGTCTAGTCGTTGAATTGACATTTGGATATCTCATCAAGCGCTATTGGGCCCAAATCCCTTCTGAGCGTCCGGCAATGCAAGAACTGACATCGTTGACGGCATGCGCCAAAGGCCGTATTACGTAGGGCGCGCTCGTCATCCGTAGTAGTGTATCTCACACCTGGTGGTCATATTATTCCATCAAGAAAAAAATGTCTATGATTAAGATATCAACAAAAACAGTCCATGTTATACGTCCCATATTATCATGTCGAAAAAATGCCCATAATCTTAAACATCGGCACCGACTTTCCCTCCTCTCCCATAAGCAAACACTCAACATAATGCGACCCCCTCGTAACACCATGATCAATAATCTCCAACGCAGATGTCGGCTCACCCACATTCGCAGCATTCATAATCGTCCTCGCCCCCCCAACATTATCATCCACCCAACACGAAATCTCACTCCCCTCCCCAATCAAACTCAACGGTTCTTTTAAATAATAAACCCCGATATCGCCCGCACCGACTTGGATCGGTATCCTAATCTTGCTCGTCGGAAAGGTAGAAAACCAATAATGAGCCGTCGCGTGTAAATTGGGACTTGGCCCGAAATTTTGGGGGTGGTGAGCTAACCATCCCGAACCGTAAAATAGGGATGGAGGGAGTGGGTTAATGAGGTTGTTTGCGGAGACGCAAAATGGGGCGATTTCTTGGAAAGGCCGGGTATTGGATGGTAGGCGGGTGGATATTCGACCTTGGGGGACGTGTAATAGGTGGCTTTGTTGGATGGCGTTGCGGATGTTTTCGGGGACTTGTGGTTTGTCGTCGGTTAAGGGATCCGAGTCTTCGTCGTGTGGGACGCCGGGTTCCATGACGGGGTCATGTTCTGGGACACCTTGGCGATGGCCTATGCCTCCGAATAGGTGGCCTGGATCGCCTGGGAGGTTGCCTGGAGTGATAAAGGGTATGGCGTCGAATGCTTTGCCGTGGGCAATGTCCCACGCGAGGCATGTTTGCGCTTGGAAGTAGGTTATGAGGATTTCACTGAGGACTTGGTGGCCTGCAGAGTTTGCGAGGACGGGGTCTGCATAGTATTTGTTGATGGAGGTCGGGTCGCGGAAGTAGTCTGGGAGAAAGATGGACTTGGCGCTGAGGTGGGGTACGTCGTAGAATCGGGCGACGACGTTGTGCCAGTGGTCGGGTCCTGCGTAGCCATTGGATTGGTGAGTTTGACGACTAAAGTGGCCGAGGAGGACGACGGCTGGAGAGTCTGGGCGGATGAGGATGGACCGGATGAGAGTTTCAAAGTGCTCCATTGCGCCAGCGTCGGAAGAGTCCTCGGTATCGAGCTCAACGATGATGAGGTCGGAGTGGTCTGGGAGGTGGTGTGCGCTGCAAAAAGAAAAATATCTCGAGTCGGTCCGCCGCATAGCACCATTGGTCAATTCGGAAGCGGGGTGGGGAAAGACGGTGTTCCACCATTGGAAAAAGCGGGATGGGTAGCATATTGGGGCTATTGGGTCGTCTCCAGCGCCGTGGCAGGAAGAGACTATAGTAGCGTGTGAGCGCTTGTTCAAATAGACACAAGTGACACGTACTTGAACCCCCGATGACGCTAATGGTGACGGGGTGACCGGCTAGAGCTCTGTTTAACACACGGAGGACGCGGGCTCCACTTCCCATATGCAATCTGCTCTGCCCTAGGCGTATAGGTCCGTACTTGTTCCCTACATCGTCTCCAGGGCCAAAAACTGGACAAAAGTCGAATGGATTTGGCTGGTCGCTTGAGCGGAGATAGTTTTTGGCTTTGAGGTTTGCATTGGAGTAAGTTGGATGGGAAGATGACTCGTTGTAGGACGGGGAGAGAAAGTGGACGAGAATGATGAAGGTGGTTACGATGGCGACTATGAGCCAGACGCGATTGAGATTAGAACGAGAAATGCGAGAAGATTTTTGAGAGTCAGAGGCCATGAGAGGGTCAGTTTGACCCGGAGAGGCGATGCGAAGTTGAGCTTTGCCTCTCCGCTGCATTTTTGATGGTGAGAGAAGACTCGGCCCAGTTGCCTTGTTAAGCCATTCATGCCAACAACTTCAACTCGTCGAATTCCAGCGCCTGTCGCATTACTCATTGGAATTTTCTTTGGCGTACTCTTTGCTCGTCTTATATCATGGGCAACAGATACAACACCAATTTGGCGAAGTAGCAACATTGCTGCAAAGTCGCGCCAGCACATCACTCTCCCTACACTAGATCAACGTCGCAGAGTGTTAGATATCATTTCTACACTCTCTCCTCACTACACAAAAGAATGCACTCGTTCATCTCATCTTCAACCTCTCTATACCCACCAAGCCCATGGTCGCTATGCAGCCCTCGTCGGTCATCAATCCTCTTCTGCCAAATCCTGGCTATACAATCTCTTTGCACCCGACGATCAACACCCACTCAACGAACACACCCACCCAAGACACCCACCTAGCGACCACAAGTATTACTTTGCCATCAACCTCTACAACTCCTTCGACATCATCCCGGACCTATTTGCCACTCTTTTTAGAGTCGCTTCCGTCCTAGGCTTCCAAAACGTCTACGTATCCATCTACGAAAACGGTTCCACAGACCAAACCAAAGCCCTCCTCCGCATCTTCGACGCCCTCACTAAATCCGTCGGTCTACGTGTCGCCATCAGAACATCCATGCGGACGCGCGGGGCATTCAACCACCGAATCGAATACCTCGCCGAAATCCGAAACGCCGCCTTTGGGCCCCTCCACGACCTCCGTGATTCCGAAAACGAATACTTTGAAACGATCATCTTCATGAACGACGTTCTCCCCTGCGTCGACGACCTCCTCGAGCTTATCTGGCAAAGTAGACGGAACAACGCCGGGATCACTTGTGCGACGGATTACATGTACCACGATGAAATTTCCGCTCCCGTGTTTTACGATAACTGGGTTGCGAGGGATATCAACGGGACGGCGCTAGAAAACGCGCCTTTTGAAAAGATTTTTCATCATTCAGAGTCGGCGCAGAGGTTCCAACGTCATCTTCCCGTTCAAGTCCAATCTTGCTGGAACGGGATCGCGATATTGGATTCGAAACCGTTTTATACACCCCCTCAGGTTAGGTTCCGTATGGCTCGGATCACGGAGGGCGAGTGCAGTGCGAGCGAGTGTAGTTTGATTTGCAATGATTATTGGGAAGCTGGGTATGGTCGAATTATGATGGTTCCTAGGGTCAAATTGGCCTATGATAGCGTGCGTGCAACGGTTCTCTGTCTCTTTCAACTTCTCATGGGATCCCACAGAAAGTGTTTGATATTATTCACCCCTCGAGGAGAAATTTGACTGCGATAAGAGGGTATAAGCGATTGGGAGGCTTACCGGACGATCCGAGAACGGATCCGCAAGATCGTTCTTGGTTTGGACCTCATGATAGGTTATTTACGGAGGAGGAGAGTGAGCCGTTGGACTTTAGACCTGGTCCGGATTATGTATGGTGTTGGGGATGGGATGGTGCAGGTGATTTGGAAGGTCCAGATGTCGATCCGATATGGGAGAGGATGCCGAACAGGTCGTCGAGGCCAGAAGCTGTCCTCGTTCGTCATGATAGGAGTATACCGTTCTTATGAGGCCGTCGCGGTGAAGATGTAATACTCTCGCGAGTTAGCTACTGCAACATTGCACCGTCGAGTTTAATAATATAATTAGCAGTGGACTAATGTTCCGGGTGACAGTTCTATCAATTGCTCAGTAGTTGAAGTCACTAATGAATACACATCAGTATCTGACAATGTCACATAGGCAACTTGGAAGAGATCACCAAACACCACACTGGCAAAACACTCAAGCCATACAAGTGATTTGGGAGAGGACATTTCAACCTCAGAATAAAAAATGTTTGCATAACTATAGCTACTGTACAACAACTGGAATTTAGCAGTTCTGCTTGATCAGCTTTCCAACATTCATAAGTTGCAACTATCAGTCCCTTGCAAAGAGGCATCAGAATTTCGGGTGTTGGGATTTTGGGGTGACCTTGAATTTATGTAACTTGCTCCACATCTTCTTCCACACTTTGTCTTCTGTCACTTCAGCCTGAGATTGACCACTCTGTGCTCCATTATCCAGGAGAATCTTGATAATTTCAGCATTTCCTCCCTGTGATGCAGCTTGCAATGCATTGCCAAACAATCCACCCTGTGCATTCACATTTGCACCTTTGTCCAAGAGAAGCCTGGCAATGTCAGCATGACCCTCCCATGATGATGCAGCCTGCAATGCATTGCCATATTCTCCACCTTGTGCATTCACATTTGCACCTTTGTTCAAGAGAAGCATGGCAATTTCAGCATTTCCTCTTAATGATGCAGCTTGCAATGCATTGCCATATTTCCCACCTTCTGCATTCACAATTGCTCCCTTGTCCAAGAGAAGCCTGGCAATTTCAGCATTTCCTCTCCATGATGCAGCTTGCAATGCATTGCCATATTCTCCACCTTGTGCATTCACATTTGCACCTTTGTCCAAGAGAAGCCTGACAATTTCAGCATTTCCTCCCCATGATGCAGCTTGCAATGCATTGCCATATTCTCCACCTTTTGCATTCACATTTGCACCTTTATCCAACAGAAGCCTGGAAATTTCAGCATTGCCTCTATATGATGCAGCTTGCAATGCATTGCCATATTCTCCACCTTGTGCATTCACATTTGCACCTTTGTCCAAGAGAAGCCTGGCAATTTTAGCCTGGCCCTCCCATGATGATGCCACAGCCTGCAATGCATTGCCATATTCCCCACCTTGTGCATTCACATCTGCACCTTTGTCCAAGAGAAGCATGGCAATTTCAGCATTTCCTCCCCATGATGCAGCTTGCAATGCATTGCCAAACCATCCACCCTGTGCATTCACATTTGCACCTTTTTCCAAGAGAAGCCTGGCAATTTCAGCATTTTCTCCCAATGATACAGCTTGCAATGCATTGCCATATTTCCCACCTTGTGCATTCACAATTGCACCCTTGTCCAAGAGAAGCCTGGAAATTTCAGCATTTCCTCCCCATGATGCAGCTTGCAATGCATTGCCATATTTCCCACCTTGTGCATTCACATTTGCACCTTTGTCCAAGAGAAGCTTGGCAATTTCAGCATGACCTCCATATGATGCAGCTTGCAATGCATTACCATATTTCCCACCTTGTGCATTCACATTTGCACCTTTGTCCAAGAGAAGCTTGGCAATTTCGGCATGACCTCCATATGATGCAGCTTGCAATGCATTGCCATATTTCCCACCTTGTGCATTCACATTTGTGCCTTTGTCCAAGAGAAGTCTGGCAATCTGAACATGACCTCCCCATGATGCAGCTTGCAATGCATTGCCATATTTCCCACCTTGTGCATTCACATTTGCATCTTTGTCCAAGAGAAGCCTAACAATACCAATATATCCATTCTCTGATGCAATTTCAACCAGTGCACCATATGCCCAACTCCATTCATTTCTTGTTATTTTCCATTTATTGCTTTTGATTGTTGTTTCTATAATGTCTTGCAAGCCAAATAGTGCAGCATAATGGAGTGGTGATGCCCTAGTATATATATTTTCAATTTCTGCAACATCATACACTGTTTTCCTCCATCTCATAAAGGCACCATCTTGATCCCATAAAAACCTTTTTGTTAGATCCTGTAGGATTTCATTCTTGTTGCTAAGTTGGTAGTGATTGGACCAAAATTTAGCTGGATAAGCAAATTTGAAGATGGCATACTGTCCTTCTGACTCAGATTTGAGCAGAATATAACTTAAACAGCAATGTGCAATGGCAGCATGTCCTAATTGTACATCAGACAAAGCAATTTGTCTTGGTTTGTGCAGGAAATACTCCTTCACTGATGCATGTGCCAGTTGAACTTTGTTGTCAACTGTCTTTATTACAAGACTGGAGCACATATGTATTACATCATCAGGATGGGCCAATCCCAAGTTGGAATCAAAGTTGCCACTGGAAGCATCAAATGTCACAACAATGGCTAATTCCTCAAGTCTTAGAGGCCTCATCCCAAACATCAGCCATTGTAGAATAACTTTTGCAAATGATATCTGTTTTCCATCAATTCTCTGAAGTATTTGATCATATGTGGTTTCTAGATCCTTTGGAAGACTTTTCAGTGTCTCCATGAGCACTTTCTGGCTTGGACAGTGCTTTAGCTCTTCAATTTGGCATGCAACCCAGCGGAACCTGCTCAAGTACTTTAACTCCTTCTTTATCATAAAGACACATGGTTATACATACATTCCATTAGCACCACTGATGAGTGAACCCTTTATGACCTGTTGTATTTCAGGACTCCATCTTTTTAATCTGCCATCATTTTCAACAGCTGAATTGATGTAGGATATGATGTCAGAGCCAACTAATTCTGCAGACAAGGGCAGTTCTGTTGGGACCAATTCTTCCATGTTCATTATGATATCTTGCTCCCTCCTGCTGGTCACCAAGAGGTGAAAATGTGGCAATTCCCACTTGTGAATAACTTTAATCACTGTATCAAATAACTTGTGATAATCATCATCACATTCATCCAAAGCATCAATGACCACATAAGTTTGTCCAAAGCCTTGCAGAAGCTCCAAAAGCAAAGTGAGAAGTTCATCCTTTGTTGGGAGAGATAATTTGTCATGTTTGTTATACAGTTTGTCCATGGAGAGATAATTGTTGGACTTGGCTGTAAGATTCAAGACCAAAGATGAAATAAGACTTCTGGAACTCTGCTTTGCCTTGTCATTGATGTCAAAATAGAAATAAGCCAAACAAGTTTCAGGCTGAGCCTGCACAATGGCTTTGATATCCTCAATGATGGTGGAACTATCCTTACTTTGAGCAATTATATATGAGTAAAACAAGGTGATACTAACCAAATGAGTGTTTTTCCACAACCAGCTACCAATTGCACTTGAGATACAACCCATATTCATTTGTGATCTCACTCACAAATGCCATTGATCCACATAAAAGAGTTGAATTGTTCTTTCCATTTGATATACCTCTCATCCCCAAGAAGCCATTGACCAGAGCCTTGTAAGTGCTTCTCTCTAGCATTGTTATGGCTAACTGATGGGTCAGGCACATTCAACCACTTTTTGAACTTTGCTGAGGAAGGTACATATGTTGAAGCAATGCAGAAATTGAGGCTGTAGACAACAAACCAAGAAGCTCTTCAGCATTTACTACACAAGCACTTTAGCATAGTCATCCTTTCAATCATGAGATATCTCATACTGTTTATGACATTGATATTGTTTGTAGTTTCATGTTTCTAAGTTGAAAAAGATCCACATTTGCAAATTGCAATGGAACTTTGAGCAGAACTGAACACGCACTATATAGTCATGACCAACATCAATAAGAGTACTTTCCTTGATATTGATGACCATGCTGGTAAATGCAGTGATAGTACAAGATCAAGATACACTGATGATTGTGTCACAGTATCGCATCACATTTTCCACGATCTGGCATCTCCCGAGTACCAATCGCGACTCGAGCCACAACACGAGCTCCGCAGGGAGATTCGGCCTCGGGCTCGATTGGATGAAAGCTGACGTGGCCCCTGCTAGGCTCCCAAGTCCGTTTCTCCGAGTCTACATCCGTCCTGCTTACAACCGCACTGACCTTTCTCTGTTAGAAGCGCCACCGGGATCACCCCGCCGACGCCCTCAAACTTAACAATGTCCCCCGTCACACCACACGCTCTGGGATTCACCCTCAAGCTCGTCGATATTCGAGAAAATAGTCGCGATGTTTGGATGATATCCGGGTACTCCCCATCTATCCACGTCTAACAATAGTAGCTCACCACGAGCGCCAGAACTCGTCGAGAATGGCCCGTGGACAACTTCTGGCTGATGTGCTATGCGTCCTACGAATTGTCAATGGACCCAACCTAGGTCTCGTGCACATCGCGTTGTCGCTATAGTGAATGCCTACGTCGATGAATAAGAACGTCGGAAGCGTGAAAGGAAGCAGGAAAGAGGATCGAAGAAGATTCCCGCCATCTCTAGTCTTCATTGCGCCACCTACTTCGAAAACGACTCTCCGACCCCGAGTCCGTCTTGGTCCCACCACCCGCAATCCCAACTACAGCCTCAACCTCAGGTGCCCATATCCGCCTCAAAACTTACCTCCCTTTACATAATGCTGCCTAAATTCCAAGATCGTTAGCGGATGGGCCGCGTTCAAAGTTGTTTGTTCTGCTTCTTTCAGTCCTATTCCAAAATATGGATAATATGGATACCAACAAAGAAACAGAGGGTGACTCGGTCGGTCGCATTGATCGAGATGCGCTCCTGTTGTTTCCCCCTAGGAACACATGCAGGTCTTTTTTTTTACACAAATACTGTCTTCGTTTCCTGAGGCTTGGAGTATCGTATAACAAACGTGATTATAGGAAATAGGAATATGAAGGCCAAACGCTACAAATACAAATTTATAGATTTCGTCATTTATTTTTGCATAGGGAACGATAGAGAATGTTAGCGTATAAAGCCGGACTACAATATGGGTGAAAAACGACGAGAGAATTTACTATAAAAGAAAAAGTGGCAATCTTAGCCGGGATCACGAAGGCAAGATGTTGTGCGCTGTCGCCCCGAGACCAGTGAAAACCAGTCCTGCTATAATTCAGGACGGCACGCCGCTTCTCTCGGCTGGTGGATTAAACAGGATCTCATATCAGGAATTGATGGTCGGGCAACCACGATGTATATAATATTGATACTACCGCAGGAGGCTACGGCGGTCTGGGTGATGGATGGGCGCAGGGTACGGATAAGAACGTTGGCAGCCTGCGGAACTGAATCAGCCCGTGCATATATATGTATATAGGTTGGAATTTGAAAGAATGGCAGTCTCACCTTCGTCAGCCGTCCACATCCCTTGTCTTCCAACGTACGTACGCCCGCACACCTCATTGCCGCTTCTGAGAGGGGTTATGTTCAGCCGTAGTTGATGCATTTGCCAATCGTAGCGAAAGGAGAACCTTCGATTGACAGTTTGTTATACTCGGGTCCACCTTTGAGTGTATACAAGTAGAGGCCCCGGCAGCGCTCATGGTGGGACCGAGTAACAGCGCCGTTGTGGCAAAGCGTGACCCTCGTACGGAATGATATTGTCAATACATCATATTGAGGGTTTGAAGGTCTGTCGGCGATATTCATGTCGGAAATTGGACACGGGCTGAGCTGATCTAAATCGATGGGCTTTCCGAGTCATTCAAATCATAAGTGAGACCTACGCATGGCGCTTTGAGTCTGTCCATAGTTTTCGTGGCTCCTCCGCATCTGAGATGTTCCTCCTCTCGTTGCGCTGTACCGATTACCACCCCAGTGGATGGGTTACGGTCCCTTTGCGTGTAGGGCCACTGGACCAGCGGCGCTAGGTCGGCGTTCGAAATTGGCATAGGCTGAAGTGAAATATTCATATATGCCCACCAGCATCTGTCAAACGAAAGCCTTGTCGATTAACTAGGTCACAAAAATGGACAAACTACGCACTAGAGCCAAGAAAAACCATCGATTTGATTGACATTGACGGTAGACGATCAATAGCGTGCTGAGATATGATACGCATGCAGGATTCGTAGGAAGGGTCAAGATGGATGATGAACTACATTTGAGCATGACTGGGGGACCACCTTAGAGGAAGCTTTGTCTCGTTCGTAGATCTACGGAAAGGAACTGACGCCGGATCAACGTTTCGGGTAATCCAATACCGACAACCGCTAAACTGTCCCGGCCACCAAGTCGCGCCAACGTCGCAGAGTGTTGGATATCCTCACTTCCCTCTCTCGTCACTACACGAATGAATGCACTCGTTCATCCCAAGACTGCTGCGCATCCCTCGTCGGTGACCGGTCACCCATCCGAATCCTGGCTCTACAAGCTCTTTGCCCCCGACGACCAACACCCCCTCAACAAACGCACCCACCCTCGATATCCGCCCAGCGACCACAAATGCTACTTTACCATCAACCTCCACAACTCGTTCGACATCATTCCGGACCTCTTTTTAGAGTCGCGTCCGTACTAGGTTAACCGAACGTCTACGAAAACGGTTCCACCGACCAAACCAAAGCCCTCTTCCGCATCTTCGACGCCCTCACTAAATCCGTTGGTCTAGTACGTGTCGCCATCAGAACATCCATGCGGACGCGCGGGGCATTTAACCACCGAATCGAGTTCCTCGCCTCGCTGAAATCCGTAACGCTGCTTTCGGCCCCCTCCACAGCCTTCACGATTCTGAAGATGAATACTTTGAAACGATCATTTTCATGAACGACGTTCTTCCCTGCGTCGACGACCTCCTCGAGCTTATCTGGCAAATCAGACGGAACAACGCCGGGATCACTTGTGCAACCAATTACATGTACCACGATGAAATTTCCGCTCCCGTATTTTACGATAACTGGGTTGCGAGGGATATCAACGGGACGGCGTTGGAAAATGCGCCTTTTGAAAAGATCTTTCATCATTCAGAGTCGGCGCAGAGGTTCCAACGTCATCTTCCCGTTCAAGTCCAATCCTGCTGGAACGGGATCGCGATATTGGATTCGAAACCGTTTTATTCACCTCCTCAGGTTAGGTTTCGTATGGCTCGGATCACAGAGGGCGAGTGCAGTGCGAGCGAGTGTAGTTGGATTTGCAATGATTATTGGGAAGCTGGGTATAGTCGAATTATGATGGTTCCTAGAGTCAAATTGGCCTATGATAGCGTGCGTGTAACGATTCTCTCGTATCTTTTTTTCACGTGTTCACACAGAGTGTTTGATATTATTCACCCCGCGCGGAGAAATTTGACTGCGATAAGGGGGTATAAGCGATTGGGAGGTTTACCGGACGATCCGAGAACGGATCCGCAAGATCGCTCTTGGTTTGGACCTCATGATAGGTTGTTTACGGAGGAGGAAAGTGAGCCGTTGGACTTTAGACCTGGTCCGGACTATGTATGGTGTTGGGGATGGGATGGCGCGGGTGATTTGGAAGGTCCAGATGTCGATCCGATATGGGAGAGGATGTCGAACAGGTCGTCGAGGCCGGAAGCTGTCCTCGTTCGTCATGACTCATGATAGGAGTATACCTTTCTTATGAGGTCGTCGTAGTGAAGATGTAATACTCTCGCGAGTTAGCTACTGCAACATTGCACTGTCCACCCGGTTTAATAATATAATTAGCAGCGGACTACAGGGAAAATCAATGTTGACAGTTCTATCAATTGCTGAGTGGGTTGAAGTCACTAATCAATACACATCAGTATCTGACAATGTCACATAGGCAACTTGGAAGAGATCACCAAACACTGCACTGGCAAAACACTCAAGCAATACAAGTGATTTGGGGTATGAGTCAAGTAGAGAGGAGTCCTCTCTACTTGAATACCCCGTTCAACCTCAGAATAAAAAGAAGTTTGCATAACTGTAACTACTTTACAACAACTGGAATTTAGCAGTTCTGCTTGATCACCTTTCCAACATTCATAAGTTGCAACTATTGCGGCCAGTCCCTTGCCAAAGAGGCATCAGAATTTCAAGTGTGGGGGTTTTGGGGTGACCTTGAATTTATGTAACTTGTTCCACATCTTCTTCCACACTTTGTCTTCTGTCACTTCAGATTGACCACTCTGTGCTCCATTATCCAAGAGAATCTTGATAATTTCAGGATTTCTTCCCTGTGATGCAGCTTGCAATGCATTGCCATATTTCCCACCTTCTGCATTCACAATTGCACCCTTGTCCAAGAGAAGCATGGCAATTTCAGCATTTCCTCCCCATGATGCAGCTTGCAATGCATTGCCATATTCCCCACCTTGAGCATTCACATCTGCACCTTTGTCCAAGAGAAGCCTGGCAATTTTAGCATGACCCCCCCATGATGATGCAGCCTGCAATGCATTGCCATGTTTCCCACCTTGTGCATTCACATCTGCACCTTTGTCCAAGAGAAGCCTGGCAATTTTAGCATGACCTCCATATGATGCAGCTTGCAATGCATTGCCATATTCCCCACCTTGTGCATTCACATTTGCACCTTTGTCCAAGAGAAGCCTGGCAATTTTAACATGACCTTCATATGATGCAGCTTGCAATGCATTGCCATATTCTCCACCTTCTGCATTCACAATTGCACCCTTGTCCAAGAGAAGCCTGGAAATTTCAGCATTTCCTCCCCATGATGCAGCTTGCAAGCATTGCCGTACGTCCCACCTTGTGCATTCACATTTGCACCTTTCTCCAAGAGAAGCCTGGCAATTTCAGCATTTCTTCCCGGTGATGCAGCTTGCAATGCATTGCCACACTGCCCACCTTGTGCATTCACATTTGCACCTTTGTCCAAGAGAAGCCTGGCAATTTCAGCATTTTCTCCCCGTGATGCAGCTTGCAATGCATTGCCATATTGCCCACCTTCAGCATTCACATTTGCACCCTTGTCCAAGAGAAGCCTGGCAATTTCAGCATTTCCTCTTAATGATGCAGATTGCAATGCATTGCCATATTGCCCACCTTGTGCATTCACATTTGCACCTTTGTCCAAGAGAAGCCTGGCAATTTCAGCATTTCCTCCCTGCGATGCAGCTTGCAACGCATTGCCATATTGCCCACCTTGTGCATTCACATCTGCACCTTTGTCCAAGAGAAGCCTGGCAATTTCAGCATTTCCTCCCCATGATGCAGCTTGCAATGCATTGCCATATTGCACACCTTGTGCATTCACATTTGCACCTTTGTCCAAGAGAAGCCTGGCAATTTCAGCATCACCTCTATATGATACAGCTTGCAATGCATTGCCATATTCTCCACCTTGTGCATCCACATTTGCACCTTTGTCCAAGAGAAGCCTGGCAATTTCAACATGACCTTCCCATGATGCAGCCTGCAATGCATTGCCATATTGCACACCTTTTGCATTGACTTTGGCACCTTTACCCAAGAGAAGCCTAACAATACCAATATATCCTTTCTCTGATGCAATTTCAACCAGTTCACCATATGCCCAACTCCATTCATTTCTTGTCATTTTCCATTTATTGCTTTTAATTGTTGTTTCTATAATGTCTTGCAAGCCAAATAGTGCAGCATAATGGAGTGGTGATGCCCTAGTATATATATTTTCAATCTCTGCAACATCATACACTGTTTCCCTCCATTTCATAAAGGCACCATCTTGATCCCATAAAAATCCTTTTGCTAGATCCTGTAGAATTTCATTCTTGTTGCTAAGTTGGTAGTGATTGGACCAGAATGCAGCTGGATAATCAAATATGAAGATAGTATGCTGTCCATCAGGCTCAGATTGGAGCAGCATATAACTCAAACAGCAATGTGCAATGGCAGCATGTCCTAATTGTACATCAGACAAAGCAATTTGCCTTGGTTTGTGGAGGAAATACTCCTTCACAGATGCATGTGCCAGTTGAACTTTGTTGTCAGCTGTCTTTATTACAAGACTGGAGCACATATGTACTACATCATCAGGATGGGCCAATCCAAAGTTGGAATCAAAGTTGCCACTGGAAGCATCAAATGTCACAACAATGGCTAATTCCTCAAGTCTCAGAGGCCTCATCCCAAACATCAACCATCGTAAAATAACTTTTGCAAATGGTACCTGTTTTTCATCAATTCTCTGGAGTATTTGATCATATGTGGTTTCCAGATCCTTTGGAAGGCTTTTCAGTGTCTCCATCAGCACTTTCTGGCTTGGACAGTGCTTTAGCTCTTCAATTTGGCATGCAACCCAGCAGAACCTGCTCAATTACTTTACTAACTCCTTTATCATAAAGACACATGGTTATACATACATTCCATTAGCACCACTGATTAGCAAATTCTTTATGATCTGTTGTATTTCAGGACTCCATCTTTTTAATCTGCCATCATTTTTAACAGCTGAATTGATGTAGGATTTGATGTCAGAGCCAACTAATTCTGCAGACAAGTGCAGTTCTGTTGGGACCAATTCTTCCATGTTCATTATGATATCTTGCTCCCTCCTGCTGGTCACCAAGAGGTGAAAATGTGGCAATTGCCACTTGTGGATAACTTTGATCACTGTATCAAATAACTTGCAATAATCATCATCACATTCATCCAAAGCATCAATGACCACATAAGTTTGTCCAAAGCCTTGCAAAAGCTCCAAAAGCAAAGTGAGAAGTTCATTCTTTGTTGGGAGAGATAATTTGTCATGCTTGTTATACAGTTTGTCCATGGGGAGATAATTGTTGGACTTGGCTGTAAGATTCAAGACTAAAGATGAAATAAGACTTCTGGAACTCTGTTTTGCCTTGTCATTGATGTCAAAATAGAAATAAGCCAAACCAGTTTCAGGCTGAGCCTCCACAATGGCTTTGATATCCTCAATGATGGTGGAACTATCCATATTTTAAGCAATTATATATGAGTAAAACAAGGTGATACTAACCAAATGAGTGTTTTTCCACAACCAGCTACCAATTGTACTTGAGATACAACCAATATTGATTTGTTGTGATCCCACTCACAAATGCCATTGATCCACATGAAAGAGTTGGATTGTTCTTTCCATTTGATATACCTCTTATCCCCAAGGAGCCACTGACCAGAGCCTTGTAAGTGCTTCTCTCTAGCATTGTTATGGCTAACTGATGGGTCAGGCACATTCAGCCACTTTTTTAACTTTGCTGAGGAAGGCACGTTGAAGTAATGCAGAAATTGAGGCTGTATACAACAAACCAAGAAGCTCTTCAGCATTTACTACACAAACACTTTAGCATAATCATCCTTTCAATCATGAGATATCTCAGGCTCATACTGTTTATGACAATGTTTGTAGTTTCATGTTTCTAAGTTGAAAAAGGAAAAGATCCACATTTGCAAATTGCAATGGAATGAGCACAACTGAACACGCACTATATAGTCACGACCAACATCAATAAAAGTACTTTCCTTGATATTGATATCCATGCAGTGATAGTATAAGATCAAGATTCACTGATGATTGTGTCACAGTATCGCATCACATTTTCCACGACCTGGCATCTCCCGAGTACCGAATCGCGACTCGAGCCATAACACGAGCCATGACGCTTCCAAACTTTACAAGTTAGATACCAACACCTGGGCTTATCCGCTGGTTTTTCATCGCTTCCAATGCGGGGAAATTCGGCCTCAGGCTTGATTGGATGAACGCTGCAGCATGCTGACGTGGTCCTCGCAAGTCCGTTCCTCTGCATTCGTTCTACTTACAACCACACTGACCTTTCTCTGTTAGAAGCGCCACCCAAATCACCTATGATCTCTTCCCCGCCGATGCCCTCTAACTCCCCGTCAGACCACACGCTCTGACGTTGATATTCGAGAAATTAGTCCTGCGACGTTTTGATGATATTCGGGTACTCCCCATCTATCCATTCAGATGTCGGTCCGCTATGGGAACGGATACCGAACAGGTCGTCGAGTCGTTCGATAGGAGTACTATGCCATTCCTATGAATCACCACGATGTTGCACTTTTTTTGCTCTGTCCATCCCGCGGTTTTGAAGCCATCGATCTCTAAATTCTAATTCTAATTCTATGCTACTTTAAACGGGCGTTTTGATGTTACCTCTCGTCGAATGTGTTTTGTCAAGGACTGTGGGTGCGTATGAGCCTTGATCGTGAGCACTTAGAGATCGAAAAGAGTAAACAGATGAACGTACAATCGGGCTAGCAAAAACGCTGTACTGAGCAGACTCGCAGGGAGGCCAAAGATGAACGCAATTAACGTGGTGGACGCTAGCGTTCGCTTTCTTGGGACGAAAGTGTGGGCTTGAATCGAACTTGTACATAACTATAACGTCGAGACTCGAATCCCTTCTTCATCTCGTACATCGTGGTGTGTGCGGGCGTAGAACTCGCCCTTCAAATACTAACAGATCGACCATTATATTGTCAACCAGTCCATGGAGACTAGATCGAGGATAGTATAGCGCATATATATGCAAGCTGGCAAGCAGTAGTAACTAGTACTATTAGTAACTTTGTGTCCATCCGAGAGATTGGTTTCGATACCTGCTGCCACTCGTCTACCGTCGACTCCCATCCTTATTTAATCTCGTCCGGTACCTCCAGCGCGTAGCCTTTGGCATGCGGGGGACAACAGCATATACAAGCGCATAGACACATCGCACATGGGAGTTTTTTGGTATAGTATGGCATGTGAGCGCTGTGACTAGTTGACTCGGAGTACTTGAGCTGTCGGGTGATGGTAAGCGGGCCGTATTTGTTCCGAGGCCATCTGGATTCCTCCATTCACTTCTGCAGCTAACCGCTAAACTCTTCCGCCACTCTCTCTCCCTCCGAGTTTCCTGTGGTTTCCTGTGAAACATGGGAATAAATCTGTGGGCCATTTGCATCCTGAACGAACAACCTTACGGATCAGCCGAGCTGGACGACCTCCCTCTAGCCAAAGAGATGATCCAGCTCCGCCGCCATTCTTTCCGATGGACACCAACTACTCGCGAACAAAGACGAATTTGTCTGCAAAAACCAACTTCGTTCCACTCTGCTCACCGCTAACCACGTCTTCTGTCTATCCTAGCAAACTCAACCAGACGGGCATTCATGACTGGCATATTGGAACTCGGGGATTTAGTTATGGACTAGGGAATTTTCCCTTATATGGGAGACGGTGGATGGTCGTAGCATTGAAAGCACTAGGGGTTGATACAGACACGTCGGAGACTCACTGGTATGTTTTTATTTCCCGTCCGGTTCGATACGGCTAACAACCGATATCCAGAACTCGAAAAAGGGAACGAAAGACATCCTACAGCATATTTGATGGTGAGAGAAGACTGGATCTGGAATATTGCCCCGTTAAGTATTCCCTGCATGCCCACCATCCGTCGCATCCCAGCGCCTGTCGCACTCCTCATCGGCATCTTCTTTGGCGTCCTCTTTGTCCGTCTCATATCCTGGGTGATCGACGCCCCGCCCATCTGGGGGAGTAGCAAGTTTGCCACCAAGTCGCGCCAACATATCTCACTCCCTACCCTCGATCAACGTCGCAGAGTGTTGGATATCCTCACTTCCCTCTCTCCCCACTACACGAAAGAATGCACTCGCTCATCCCGTCTCCAACCCCTCTACTCCCACCAGGCCCAAGACCGCTACACATCCCTCGTCGGTCACCAATCCCCCTCTGCCAAATCCAGGCTCTACAAGCTCTTTGCCCCCGACGACCAACACCCCCTCAATGAACACACCCACCCACGATATCCCCCCAGCGACCACAAATACTACTTTGCCATCAACCTCCATAACTCGTTTAACATCATTCCAGACCTATTTGCCACCATTTTTAGAGTCGCGTCCGTCCTGGGTTACCAAAACGTCTACGTATCCATTTACGAAAACGGTTCTACAGACCAAACCAAAGCCCTCCTCCGCATCTTCGACGCCCTCACCAAATCCGTTGGCCTACGTGTAACCATCAAAACATCCATGCGTGCCACCCGCGGGCAATTCCATCACCGAATCGAGTACCTTGCGGAAATCCGAAACGCCGCTTTTGACCCTCTTCACGACCTCCGTAATTCCGAAAACGAATACTTTGAAACTATCATCTTCATGAATGACGTTCTCCCCTGCGTCGATGATCTCCTCGAGCTCATTTGGCAAAGCAGACGGAACAACGCCGGGATCACCTGTGCCACCGATTATATGTACCACAATGAAATTTCCGCTCCCGTGTTTTACGATAACTGGGTTACGAGGGATATCAACGGGACGGCGTTGGAAAATGCGCCTTTTGAAAAGATTTTTCATCATTCAGAGTCGGGGCAGAGGTTCCAACGACATCTTCCCGTTCAAGTCCAATCTTGCTGGAACGGAATCGCGGTATTAGATTCGAAACCGTTTTACTCACCTCCTCAGGTCAGATTCCGCATGGCTCGTATCACAGAGGGCGAGTGCAGTGCGAGCGAGTGTAGTTTGATTTGCAACGATTATTGGGAAGCTGGATATGGGCGGATTATGATGGTTCCTAGAGTCAAATTGGCATATGATAACGTGCGTAGTCTGGTTCAATTTTTTTCACATCCGCCCTGATTGTACGCCACCCCATCACACAGAAAGTGTTTGATGTTATCCACCCCGCGCGGAGAAATTTGACTGCGATAAGGGGGTATAAACGATTGGGAGGTTTACCGGACGATCCGAGAACGGATCCGCAAGATCGTTCTTGGTTTGGTCCCCATGATAGGTTGTTTACGGAGGAGGAGAGTGAGCCGTTGGAATTTAGATCGGGTCCGGACTATGTATGGTGTTGGGGATGGGATGGCGCGGGTGATTTGGAAGGTCCAGATGTCGATCCGATATGGGAACGGATGTCGAACAGGTCGTCGAGGCCGGAAGCTGTTCTCGTTCGTCACGATAGGAGTATACCGTTCCTGTGAGGGTATGCTGTGGGGTACTTTTGTATCTTGTCGTCGTCGTCGCGGCGAAGATGTAAATGACACTCGCGAGTTGGCTACGGCAACATCGCACCGTCGAGTCAGCTTAAAATAATATAATTAGTAGTAGGTTGCCGTCTTCTGGCTCATGATTCCAAGGTGGTTCATTCGTCGACGTTATTATAAGCCTGCCAGCTCACTACACATCCTACAAGCGGTCAGAGCCGCTGGAAGACACGTTTATGCATTTGGTTGCCTTTATTATGAAGTGCTTTTCGATTTTCCTGAACCGTCTCTTTAGGTTAAACAACAATTTGCACAGATATTCTTTAATGAGGTTCCTTTTCACGACAATAACCAATTTCAAATCATGCACCTCCTCACAAAAGGGACACGCCCAGCACGATTGCTGGATCCAAGGATCGAGGATAGAACGTGGGACCTCATCCAGAGCTGTATGAAACACAATCATTCTGAGCGTCCGACAATGGAGCAAATAGTGTCGACGTTGCATTCGTTTGCGCAGGCGAGATTTTGAGAAACCCATCGAGGTGTCAGTATTGTCATCTGTAATAGTATAAC
The DNA here is from genome assembly GCA_015039365.1 of Amanita rubescens. Lineage (NCBI taxonomy): Eukaryota > Fungi > Basidiomycota > Agaricomycetes > Agaricales > Amanitaceae > Amanita > Amanita rubescens. Next base: position 542,830 of record WION01000001.1, read on the forward strand.
TGATTGATTCTGTTGTTCCGCACAAACCGATACAAATGAAAAAAAAAGTACTAGTATCCACCTGGTTAAATAGGAACAGCAATAATAGACGAAAGCTGAGTGAGATCAACGCCAGGTTGCCTCCGCACAGCCACAATCTTCCAACCAGCGCTCCTGAAAAGCTGATCAAATTGTCCGATCGTTCGCTCTCCTGCGTTGCAAATGGACAACAGCTGTAAAGCGAATCGACGTAAGCGCCCCAGGAATGATAGGAAATGAGGGGAAAGAACGTACACCGACGTCAGCAATATAGATAAAATCGCTCACACCGCCCCAATTGGCTAATAAGGGTTTTTGGGCCTTGATGGACTCATAGACAGTGTCTTTTCCTGTTGTGTCGTCGACATCGTGGCATGCATACGGTAAGATAAGCTCCAAGCAAACGAGTTTCGTGTCGGGTGTAGCTGCATCTCTCAGCTGCTTCAAAATCGTCGAGCAATATTTGTCCGACCAGTTGTGCAACACGTTCTTTATGAAGTAAATAGAGGCGTTTGTTTGGGGTTGAGCGGTGAGGAAATCGTGTGCTGTGTTTTCGTTTTCATATCAGATGATGTTCGACGTGGTGGTACAAGTACTGGCTTACCTTGGAACTGGACTCGACCGGATGATAGCGCGTCCGGGAGTTTCTGCTTCCAAATCTACGACATGGGTGAGTAACCCAAACTATCGAACAACTGGTAACCCACTGCAATGCCATTCTCAACGACAGGCTGTCGATCTTGAATTACGATCTTCAGGTTAGAGTGATCCCTAGCAAGGGCAAGAGGAGCACTTCCGATACCACCCCCGACATCGACTACCAGCGCGTCCTGCGGGAGAGATTTCCAGTCATATGCTATGTCTGGGTAAGTTCCCACGCATAAAAATAGACACAACGCGACCCACCTGACAAAATGGCCGCGTTGCTAGTCAGAGCTTGGATACCGCTCATACCAATGTCAAATCTGCGCCGGTAGAAAGTATTCTCGGGTTGTTCGATCCACTCCCAGTATGACTTTCCCTTGCCGATTGTCCTTCCGAATGGATTGTCGGCGGGTTCACCAGATTTAGCAGTCTTCGGGTCGCTAGCGCTCTCCCATAAATATGCAGAAGCTTTGAAGTGCAGGTCGAGCCTTCAATCGGATTGTGAGTTATTTTGATGTTGACTTCCAAATGCAGGTTTACTTACACATCGCTCATCAGGGCCGGGATCCCGTTCGTATTGTCATGCTTGTGATCTGGGCTTTATAGGCGTTAGGGCATTTATTTGGGAATACAACATGCGCATACTCTGCGATGATTTGGGCGCTCGGTTTATTAGTATCGAGCAAGCTCGAAACTCTGTTATTCGCGAAGACGTCGGGCTTCACTTCCCGATAGATATTGTGCGTGGCCAGCAACCGCAGGCATGAACCTGTGAAAATGGTCTAAGATACCGATATCACGGAATGGCATCGCGTCTTACCAAGCTTTTGTGCATCCAAATTATTCTTGGCTACAATGTCGTGCACGTGTAGTCCCTACAACATGGGTTGAGCGAGAGCTCCAATGGTGATATCATCGAAATAACCTCTGGACCTGCTTCACGAAGAATCTCCGTTACATTCCCCTCTAGGCACATACGGAGAGCGGCTGACCTCCAATGCTTGTTCGCCTTCAGTCATTTGCGAAATAATAAAAGATAAATGGGCTTACTCCACCAACAGCCTGATACAAAATATTTCGGGGTGGCGACACGATCGCATTCAATTGCAGCGTAGCTGCACTGATGACGGCTGTGGCCTCTGCTGCAACCGGATTGACCCTGAATGCTTCAGACGCGGGGTGAAAGGGCTCATCGAGGCTGGGTAGTTGGGCATTGCTTTCGTTACATGCTTGCTCTAGCGCGTCGACAGACTTTGTGACTAGGTCTAGCAATTGACGGACTTGCTGGAACGCGTTCATTAGGATAACGAAAATTGGATGTGTCGTAAATATCACACCTTTAAATGGCCATGAGTGGGCCCAATGGAGCTGCTAGAGCGGTAATTAAGGCCGAATCTGAAAGCTGATGGTACTGATTTTATCCGAGAGAGCTGACGGAGTTGCTGGAACATGTTCGTTAGTGCCAATAGAACATGGGGGGAGGTCGGAAAAGTACCTTTAAATGGATACGTATACAGCAACTGTCAGTTGCGGCGCAGCCACGAGGGAGCAATAATGGGCGCTGAGCGCTGTTTTACTGTTTACTAATTACGAGTCAGATTAGTCAGCACAGTAGTGGGTCCGGAGTCCGGACGTCCGGCATTCTCTCACCATTCAATTCCACTATATAATGGACCTCACTTGTCCTGTCATTGTGCTTAAGGCAATGTAATATGATATTAAATCTCTATATTTCAAATTTGTAATAACTGCCAGCACCATTAGGAGCTACTATGAGGCCTTCCACGATGGATCAGACATTGACGAATACCAGTGACGACAGTCCTATCCCTACCCTCTCAACTTTCATGTCGCAGCGCACGGCAGAGGACCGGCGGGCACCGTCTCAGGCGCCTGTGTCCTGACTCTATGCCAAACGACGAGTCAGGCGAAGGTCGCTTGGGAAAAGCGCTCCGGGCATGCTGCGGCAAAGGTAAAGATGGCGGGGACGGTGCCAGTGGTTCCGTGCAGATTAAAAATCCGGTTGTCTTCCAGCGAACGCCGAATGACGCGGGCTTGCGGGTGAGTTTGAAGGCTATCGTCGGTGGGAAACTTGGGGCTGGATAGGAGTCTGGTTGTTTGGCGTCTCGGGTAGTCGAAGCGATTCCCCTGGCGTGACAGGAGCAGTCTGACTCTCAATGTCCCTACGCCGCATTGTCAGTGGGGGAGATGTCCGCGTTGTAGTTCAAGAGGGGATCTTTTCAGGCCCTTGCTCTTTTTCTCAATTTGACCGTCAACATGCCACGTTTGTGGATAAATCCCTCGCCATTGAGGCCTTCCTACGCAACCGCGGAGGTCACCACCTCATTCTGCGCCCGAGACGATGTGGAAAGAGCTATACACTCTCGATGATTCGGTTGAGTGTCTTTCTGATCAACTATCCGCATTTGCTGATGCAGAGCCCTTCAGGGAGTTCCTGCAACGACCTCTGAAACATGATCCAAGCACTCCAGACATAACGACCAGCCAGTTTGCAGGGATGGCCATTACTGACCATGGAGAGCTCGTTTCGAAATACTTTCGACAGTATCCCGTTTTGTATATTGACTTAAAGGTGAATTGGCTTGTTTCCGTCTCGAAGGCGGTCATACTTATCGGTTCAAGGAAGTTCAAGGACCCACATTCGAAGCCATGCTGAGCTCATTCGACATGATGGTCCGTGAAATAATCGGGAGTCTATGCTCTCCAAATAGTGACCTTGTGGATCAAAACTTTTGCAAGGAGTTACGTGGACCTGGCGCCTTGGAACAGAGGAGGGGCAATGCACTAAAGATCCTCTCACGGGAGCTTCTGAGAGTTTACCAGCAGGACGTTGTGGTCCTTATCGATGAATATGATTTGCCCATGCATTCCGCGATAGAACATGGCTATGCTACTATGGTCTGTTCTGTTATTCTCCTCTATTCCAGCTACCTCACGTTATGTCAGGCCAATCATTTCTTTGTTAGCGCATTGGGTTCGTTGCTGAAGGTTTGTCAATGTCATCGCCTGAGACACTGTGAATTGACATCCTTCGATAGGGAAACGACGCGGTGTTTGCAAGTATGACGGTTGGCATATGCAGAGTAGCGAAATCCGGCTGGCCGTCATCATTAAACAATGTCATTGTATGTGAAAATGCTGTGAATTATAATCATCAGTTATAATTTTTCCTCAGGATTTTCCAATGCATGCCGAAGATGATCGTTACGCGAAGTTTTTCCTATTTACAGAAAAAGAAGTCGAGATCCTCTGCGCTAATGACCGTACTCAAGTGTGTGGCCCATTCACGCATCCATTATCCATTATTCATTCACATTCTTTCTCCAGTTAAATGTTGAGTTACTTCAACCGCGCTACGATGGTTATATAGCAACGCACGATTCTGGACCTGTCAAGCTGTACAACCCTTACTCAGTCATCAAAGCATTAGAATCGAACAAGATTTCAAACTTTTGGGTCGAAACTGGTAAGATAAATGAAACAATCAGGAAATCCGAATTGACAAACTGTACAGGGTGGTACACTCTCTTATCGCAAAGCCTTTGGCGCGCTGGTCAAGGGTTTCGTGACAATCTCGATCTCCTTCTAACGCAGAAGAGCGTGAAATTGGTGGTGGATGAGCACGTTAACTTCTCAAGGTGCCTAACCACCCTTTTTTCTGTGGCTCGGTCCAGTGGCTTACGACCAGTCACAGCTACGATGCTATCTCTGATTCCGGTCTTTGGGGTCTCCTGTATTCTACTGGTTATCTAACCATCGAGAGCGTTTCGGACCGGGCTGTGGTATGTGTTCGAACCATTTTTTTTCATTCGTGCTCATGTTTCGATAGTCTGAATATACTTTTCGAATACCAAATGGGGAGGTCGCTGCGGAATGGCAATACCTCATTGCTAATACAGTCACGTCGCTCTCTAACGTGGTAGCTCTCAATCCACATTACAGCTGAAGCCAAGTCTCTATTTCTGGGAGTGCTTCTCTTACGTCAGGTGATCTTCTGCGGGCGATACTTCGCCACTAGTCCGGTCGCGAGGGGGAACATTAGTGACTACATTATGATTGGGTGGCAAGCGTTGAAAAAATACTTCGATTACAAAACTATACCTTCGTGGAAGTCTCTTTTCTTCCTGATCCGTATCTAACCCCTTCTGTCTCACCTCAGATCACACAACTACTCCACTCACCACACATTCCCTCTCACTCGCATCCAAAGCTGTCCATTCGCTGCACTCAACAACGCCAGACGGCCGTGACCACCGGTGATGAGGATTCAGAGGCAGAGATCTCAACGACATGGAGCTCATGCTGCAAGAGTTTGACCCCCTTTGTTCGAAAGAGCTCGTTGACAAGTGGTTGCACAGGGGTGGTGCCAGAGGTGGTGAAGCTTTCGGGGAGCTGGTGGGGAGGCCACCAAAGCAAAGATGGAGGATACAGAGCTGGATTTGTTGATCTTCCTTAGCGAGAAGCGGGAGAGGGCTGAGTTGTTTCGTCCTGTGGCTGTCTACTACCTTGCTCCGACGTGAAGGTTGCCTTTATGCTATGGTACCTGTTACCTTGCTTTTCGTTCAATTCCTCGGTACAGATTTATACATGAATGATAGTTCTACTAGCCTTTCCCTGGCAATCAATATTTTTGTGGACCTTAGATAGTTCAGTTCAGCCGTACTCCGAATTTACATCTGAAACGTTTCCTGAAATCAATAATTTCTGTAATTTTCAGATAGCTCATCAGTCAACCTGAATCTATGTCTTTCAGAAGCTGTTATGCGGGAACAGTTGGCTGTCATTGTGAGTGCAGAACACAACCCATTTCTTGGTCTTGGTCGCCTTGTTCCCAGGCTGGTCCGCAGTAACAAATTTGTGGATTGTCGATTATCGTGCACATCATGAGACTGCTCTTAGCCTTAGTCCAGACCAAGAATTGCTACCCGTTGCTTGTATCATCTGCGCTATCAACGTGACCAACTCGCATTGATGCAAATTTATTCAATGTTATATTTTTAGGTCCACAACACGAGTACTTAATTCTACCAGGCAGAAGTGACCGACAATTCGACTGTATCTCAGTCTCTTATTGTACACATATAATTCTCGGAGAGAACTACGTGAGTCTGAAGATAGCCTGCGGAATGCCATGGCCGGGCGCAAGGCCAACCTGAACGGAATACGTGAATACGTGTTCTTTCGACTCGGATGCCAACAAAAGCACATACAAAAGGCTCTTCATGGTGATTCTGATACCAGTATAAATCTTGTCCATGTCCCGCATTTGGGTGATAAATTCTACGTCACGTCAGGTCTCAGATTTCTAAATGCCAAAAAACTACTTCTAGCTCACTCATATTCACCAGGTACTAAAGTGGGGACAATCCACCAAAGATGGCGCCTTCCATCCCATACGATATCCTTTGTATCATATTTAGAATACGAGTCCACCACAAAATGGAACATGGGACTTACTTTCTTCGAATGTCCGGGGCTGATGAACATCCCGTCTTCGCCTCGGATGGTACAGGAAGTCGCCACAGCAGGGGAAACAGGAGGGGATATTGTAAAGTTCTTCGATATGACACGTTGTCAGCGTTGGTGAAAGATAACGTCGTAAGGCATACATACACTATGACCGAAGTCATCGCCATCAGAGGTCTCGACGCGTTTTCCAAGGATGGTAAGAGAAAGGAGGAAATGCTGGGTCCGAACGCTTTGGATCTTGTAAACCGCTTCGGCCATCGTATACTAAGCAAGCTCTTGAGTTCAAAGTGCTGAGGATAAAAGTCATCCAGAACCAGCTTTTAAAACATTGAGTGTTTCCTAAACTGGAAGGACGTGTTCGATGCACACGAAGCAACTGGACAGTTGACCTGAAGTTATTTTGCCATCATGTGAGATCGTGAGTAGAATTATTGTCAGGATGGGTAATGCGCGGTCTGTTCAAGCCATTCTAAAACTGTCGTTGTATTCGTCGCCTTTTGTGCGTCGTTTATCCAGCTGCATTTGGCTCACCAACGAACCGCACTCGACTTTTAACAGAATTATATTGGACTACGGGAGCAGTTTTGATGCCTATCAGCCCGGCGGCAATCAACTACCGAGGATGCGGGTAAGAAATTGTGGAGAACCCGGTCTGTTCAAGCCATTCTAGAACTGTCGTTGTATTCGTCGCCTTTCGTGCGTCGTTTATCCAGCTGCATTCGGCTCACCAATGAACCGCACTCGACTTATGACAGAATTATGTTGGACTACGGGAGCTGTTCCGATGCTTATCAGCCCGGCGGCAATCAACTTCCGAGGATGAGGGCAAGATATTGTCGAGAACCCAAGGCTTACCAGATGAGTCCGCCTGGTAACTTGTTGCATTTATCGTCAAAGTAACTTCGCGTCGTTGCTTGCATAGTATCAATACCATTCCAAAATCAAAGGGCATATGTTAAGAACATCCGTAGCACCCTAATTGGGGGTAAAGGGTTTAATGCCTTTACGGGCGTGGTACCAGTGACAGAGTCTGATCATCTTATGACGTCTGCGCGTTCACGGTGAGATTCGGCAATCAAAGTATCGGGTTATTCATAGTTGCTAGATCCATATTTGACTTCGCTATCGCCTTCGGAGTATTACACGATACGGGTACGAATAGAGGTGAAAAAAATGACCTTGCGTCCTCCACTATGACCCCGATCAGATGGGGACAGCTACAATGGACGCAAAGAGTGTGAGGTCGACGCCAGGTTGCCGACGCACGGCGGTAATCTTCCATCCAGCACCTTTAAAGAGTTGGTCAAATTGTCCGATCGACCGTTCGCCTCCGTTGCAAAGAGACATAAGCTGTCACGAAAACATGAGTGCTTTGAACATTTCCGGGAGGAAACAACACACGGCGATGTCAGCATGATAGATGGAGTCGTTCACGGCGCCCCAATTGGCGAGTAAAGGTTTTTGAGCCTTTGCGTTCGCTGAGCCAGTAATGCCATCGCTGTCATCCTCTTCTGTGTCATGGCATGCATACGGTATGATCAGCTCCAGACAGATAAGTTTCGTGCGCGGAGTGGCCGCGTCCCGCAGTCGCTTCAAAATCTTTGAACCATACTTATCTGACCAGTCATGCAGCACGTTCTTCAAGAAAAAGATAGATGCATCCATTGGTGGTTGAGGAGCGAAGAAATCATGTACTGTACATCTGTATCAGATGATGATGATCGTTTTTGGCGCAAGACATTCACCTTGAAACTGAACTCGACCAGAAGACAATGCGTAGAACAGTTTTTCGTTCCAAATCTACGATACGCTGGTGAGCAACCGATAACCGTTGATTACACAAGGCAGATCTACCTCAACACCATTCTCAACAGCAGAGTGACGATCTTGAATCGCGATGCGTAGGTTAGGGAATTCTTTCGCGAGGACTAGAGAAGCACTTCCGATGCCACCACCAACGTCAACTACCAGCGCGTTCTGCGGGAGAGTGTTCCAATCGTACGCTATGTTTGGTTGAGCTCTCACGCGTACAATAAACATCGATATTAGCTACCCGACAAAATGACCGCATTGCTAGTCAGAGCTTGAATACCGCTCATAGCGATGTCGAACCTGTGCTGAATGAAAGCATTCTTGGGCTGTTCGAGCCATTGCCAAAACGTCTTTCCATTCCCAATAGCCCTTGAGAACGGGGCTTCGTTAGGTTCGCCAGATTTAGCAGTTTTGGGATCGCTAACGGTCTCCCAGAGATATGCAGAAGCTTTGAAATTCTCATCGAGTCTTGTGTCGGATAGCACCATGTTAATGTTGGCTTCAAAATGAGTTATTGACCTACAAGTGGCTCCCAATGGCAGCTACTCCATTCGTATCTTCATGTTTTTGGTATGGGCTTTACACGCTGTCTGGGTAAATTTGAAATGTCAACTCCTGGAAGGACGCACTTGATAATTATTTCGGCGCTCGGTTTCCAGGTATCGAGCAAGCTTGAGACTCGGTTGTTCGCAAAAACATCCGGCCGAACCTCGCGATAAATATGGTGTGTAGCCAATACCCTCAGGCATGAAGCTGCGAGACGTTTCCCAATCACAGTTAGATATTTAGATGTCGTCAACGCATCGCCACTTACCGAGCTTCTGAGCATCCAACCCATTCTTAGCACCTATATCATTGACGTGTAGTCCCTGAATAATTGCTTGAGCGGAGAGTCCAAAAGCGTATCATGATTAAAAACCAACTTTTGGGCCCGCCTCGCGGAGGATCTCCGTCACGCTCCCTTCTAGGCACACCCGGGCAGCAGCTGATTTCCAATGCTTAATCACGCTCGGTTACTTATATGACGATTAAAAATGGATGCAACGTACTCCTCCAACGACGTGGTGAAGAACGGCTCGCGGTGGCGAGACGATGGCATCCAATTGCATCGCAGCGGCGCTGATGACAATCACTGCCTCTGCTGCAACAGGATTGGCACGGAATGCTTCAGAAGCGGGGTGAAATGGTTCATCAAGGCTCGGTAGTTGAGCGTTGTTTTCGAGGCATACTTGCTCCAGAGTATTGACCGATTTTGTGATGAGGTCGAGCAGCTGACGGACTTGTTGGAACATCTTTGCTGTGGTGGTTGGAATTCGACTTTCCTCGGAGCCAGGGTCCCTACATTTTTAAGGGTCGGTCGATGCCGAAATAGATCGTAGCCGTAGCAACTATAGCATAAGTACGTTATAAGCTGATAGTCGGAATCAGCGAAACGGCCATCTCGATGGGCGCTGACTCATGTGACAATGCGTTGGGCGCCGGGAACGACGGAGAGAGGAACATGATCCCGGGTGCGAGAGGGATGAAATGATGCAACGAGGAAGAGGATGCTGGGCATAGGGCCGCCGGGCCAACTCCCGAGACTCGGGGCAGATGATGTTCAGAACTTCAGCTGAACAGTGTGAAATCCCGTGACGCTGCGTCACGCATACGACGTTCTGTTTAAAATTAGACACCGGCAGCTCCAGCTCGGTCTGATACAGAGCGTAGCGGGAACAAGACCAAAGATTGCGTCAACATTTTATCCAGACAAGCTCCGATTGACTCGGAAGCATATTGAACGCGAAGTATCCCGCTGCAAAATGCTATAGTAACCGTAGCCGCTTCCGGATGATTGCTTGTCAAATCTGGCGCCCGAGCCTTGCATCTGCTATTCATTGCAATGAATACTAGCACAAGATTACTGGGGAAAACTCGAATAATTTCTTAATTTAGAACCGTGAATCTGCCAATCAAATAGGAATAGCCACGATGGACGCGTTCAGCGTGACGTCGACACCAGGTTGCCGACACACGGTGGTGATCTTCCAGCCAGCACTTTCAAAGAGTTGGTCGAATTGTCGGATTGTCCGTTCTTGCGCATTGAAAAGAGTCATCATCTGTCACGATAATATCAACTATTTGAGAAGGATGTCAAGCCAAGAAAAACGTACAGCGATGTCAGCGAGGTAGAGCAAATCGTTCACAACGCCCCAATTGGCGAGGAGGGGGTTGGGCGCTTTTAAATGCACCGCACCGCTGATACCGTCAGCACTATCTTCGTCCGTTTCACTTTCATGACACGCGTAGGGCACCATCATCTCCATGCAGATAAGTTTCGTGTTTGGGGTGGCCGCGTCCCTCAGTTGCTTCAAAATCTTCAAACTATATTCGTCCGACCAGTCGTGCAATACATTCTTGATGAAAAATACAGAGGCGTTCGTCTGCGGCTGGACAGTGAGGAAATCATGAGCTGCGTGGTCGTGTTAGATCATGGTCACCAAAGTTATGTTGGGTATTTACCTTGGAACTGGACTCGACTAGACGTCAGCGCCTCGGGCAGCTCTTTCTTCCAAATCTACAACACGGCGGTGAGTAACTGTTCGCCCATACCGATAAATGCGTACATCAACCCCATTCTCAATCGCAGGTTGACGATCCTGAACCACGATTTTCAAGTCGGGAAATTCTCTCGCGAGAACTAGCGAAGCTGTTCCAACACCACCACCCACATCGACTACCAACGCGTTAGGGGGAAGTGACTTCCAGTTGTAAGCTATTTTCCACTGAGTTTTCGTACGCATAAAATTGTTGCTAGCTTTGTTTACCTGATAAAATGGGCGCGGTGGTAGCGAGAGCCTGCACGCCGCGCATGCTCGTGTCGAACCTGCGCTGATAAAAAGCATTCTCAGGTTGTTCGAGCCACTCCCAATAAGTCTTTCCATCGCCGATCACCCTTGAGAATGAAGCATCAGCTGGTTCACCGGATTTGTCGGTCTTCGAATTGTTAACGGTCTCCCAGAAATATGTAGAAGATTTAAAGTGTTCATTAAGCCTTGCACCGGGCAGTAAGTTACCTAATGTTGACTTCAAAGGTTGTGTTAACTAACATAACTCCCATAATGGCTGCGATTCCATTTGTATCATCATGTTTACGAGTTGAGCTTTACAAGTGTCAATCAGACCTTTTTAGAGTGCGCGATGTGGTGTCACGTACTTTGCGATGATGGTTTTGAGGTATCAAGCAAGCTTGAAATTCGGTTATTTGCGAAGATGTTCGGCTTCACCTCACGGTAGATATGGTGCGTGGCCAACATCCTCAGGCACGAAGCTGTGAAACGCAAGTTCCTAGTAAAAGTATCTCCTGCCGCGGCATTATCCCCTACCAAGCTTTTGCGCATCTAAATCGTTCTTGGTAGCGATTTCGTTGATGTGTAATCCCTACCCAAATGGTTGAGAGATCTAATGAAAATGCCATTGAACTAACATCTGGTCCCGCTTCACGGAGAATCTCTGTTACGCTGCCTTCTAAGCATGTGCGGATGGCAGCTGATTTGACATGCTAGGGGGGCTTCAGTGATTTGAATAGCAGGACGAGACCGTTGGGACTTACTCCGCCCACGGCGTAGTACAGGACATTTCGGGGTGGCGATACGATAGCATTCAGTTGCACAGTAGCGGCACTGATGACACTGATGGCCTCTGCGGCAGCTGGATTGTCCCTGAATGCTTCAGAAGCCGGATGGAAGGGCTCATCAAGGCTGGGAAGTTGAGTATTGCTTTTGATACATGCTTGCTCCAGATCGTCGACGGACTTGGTGATGAAATTGAGTAGCTGGCGGACCTGCTCAAACATTTTATCAGTGTTGTGTAACTTACGAGTGGCAAGAAAGTGGTCATTTATATTCAAATGCAAATGACGTGAAACCTTGGGACGTCGTCATCTCCAATTTATCATGGGTGGGTACCGTTGACGTTGACGTTGACCATGAAAAGAGTCCGACAAGTTGAACAACCGTCTTGTGCTATTAGTATTAATAATTAATTTGAATACATGGGAGAAAATGGTGATAAAAAGTCCCAGGTTCGCGCGTCCTTCGCTATGTGGGCACCTTAAAGTAAGGATGTATGCTACATGATATGTACTTCAATAATAAAAAATGCCCGTCCATCCTTCATTACAGTAATGTAATGCTCCGATCAAATTGGTGCAGCGTATGACGGAAGGGCATTGGGCAACGTTAACGCCGCGTTGCCAACGCAATGCCGTGATCTTCCGATCAGCATTGTTGAGAAACAGTGATCAAATCGCCGAGTCGTCCGTTTTTGTCCGTTCAAAAGAGTCAGCACCTCGTTGTGGTAGCACTAATGATTCCCTCAGAGGGACAGAAGGATAAACGCACGAACATGTCGACGGTATAAGTGACATTGCTCGCAGCGCTAGTTGATAGGCACCGCCGCGTCGGTCACTGTGCCATCAACAACTAAGTTATGCTCCGCTTGATGGCATGTATGTATGCCTCGACAACCACATGTTGTTTCGGGATCTTTGAGGTATATTTGTCCGACCAATCATGCCGCACCCAGGAAAAAAATAGAAGCACCCGCCTGTGGTTGAGCAGCAAAGAAATTGTGCACTATGCGTTCTCGTTAATAGATTATAATCAACATAATTTTGCACGCAAGATATTTACCTTGGAACTGAACGCGACCGGACGAATTTCTCGGGCTGTTCAACAAAAAATCCTAGAACCCCTTCCATTGCCGACTGCCCTAGTGTACTCGTCACCAAGTCATCCAACTGACCTTGTCATTGCGTTCACGGTAAATACACATTATTGGTATGGCAGGAAGTTAAGAAAATGGCCATTCATTCTTCGCTAACGCTCGTAATCAAATAGGAACGGCTTCGATGGCAGAGTGAAGAACGACGGCGCCATGTTGCCGACGCACTGCCGTAATCTTCCATCCGGCACTCTTGCAAAGCTGATCGATTTGTTTGATCGTCCGTTCTTGTCCGTTTAACAGAGTCAGCATCTGTGATGTTGATATCCTGATTAGCCCGCTCAGACGCTGGGATTCGGAAAAGACATACACATAAGTCAATACAATAGGTAAAATCGTTCACGGTGCCCCAATTGGCAAGTAGAGGGTTTGGTGCTTTGACAGACACAGCGCCGGCAATGCCATCGGCGTTTTCTTCCGTTTCGTGGCATGCATAGGGCAAGATAACGTCGATAATGATGAGTTTCGTACTGGGAGTGGCCGCGTCCCTCAGATGTTTCAGAATCTTCAAGCAATATTCATCCGACCAGTCGTGCATCACGCTCTTCACGAAAAATATAGAAGCATCGTTCTGAGGTTGGGGAGCAAAGAAATCGTGCACTATGCCTCGCATTAGATGATAATAAACATGATTACCACACGATATTTACCTTGGAGCTGGACTCGACCAGACGACAGTGCATCAGGCAATTCTTTTTTCCAAAACTATAAGAGGTGAGTCACCGGTGGCCCATTTGAGATCGTAAATAAACAACACACCCCAACACCAGCATCGACAACAGGCTGGCGATCTTGAATGACAAACTTCAGATGAGGGAACTCCTTAGCGAGGGATAGAGATGCGGCTCCGACGCCACCACCGACATCGACTACCACGGCATTGGCAGGAAGCGATTTCCAGTCGTACCCTATTTTGCTGTAAGCCCTTGCAGGTACAAACCCATTACGAAGAAAAGTCACCGGCTATGAACGACGTGGGGCTTCTGAATATTTGAGAGCCCCGCATACCAATGTCGAATCTGCGCTGGTTATAAGCATTCTCAGGTTGTCCAATATAATCCCAATATGTCCCTCCATTGCCGACTGCCATAGAGAATGCAGTTTCTGTAGCTTCACCAGATTTGGCGGTCTTTGGGTTGCTAGTGATCTCCCAGAGATATGCAGAAGCTTTAAAGGCCTCGTCGAGCCTTAAGTTAAACGATAAGCTGTTCACGTCAACTTCCGAAAGCATCAACCTACCAATGACCTAGCATGGCAGGGAGTCCAAATGTACCGTCATATTTGTGATATGGGCTTTAGGCGGTATCAGAAAAACCTGTTCGCATTGACCAATGACCACGATACATACTCTGCAATAATTTCGGCGCTCGGCTTCAGAGTATCGAGCAAGCTGGAAACTCGATTGTTCGTGAAGAAGTCTGGCTTCACCTCGCGATAAATATGCTGTGTGGCCATTATTCTCAGGCACCGTGCTGACGGAGATATCCTGCTTAGAAAATAACTGCGTACAGGGATAACTATCGCCTACCAAGCTTCTGTGAATCCAATCCATTCTTGGCAGCGATATTGTCGACGTGCAATCCCTGTATGACAGGTAAAGCAAGGGATGCAATGATAGCATCGTCGAATACCAACTTCCGGACCTGCCTCACGCAGGATCTCTGTTACACTCCCCTCCAGGCACATGCGGATGGCAGCTGATCTCCAATGCTTGACTACTGGTCAGTAATTTCAACGATGCGTAAGCCAATGGGACTTACTCCACCAACGGCGTGGTTAAGAACGGCATGGGGTGGTGATAGGACAGTTCCTAGATGTGATGCAGCGGCGGTGGCAACAGCAGTGGCCTCTGCTGTGACTGGATTAACCCAGAACGCTCTGTGAGCGGGGTCAAAGGGATCATCGAGGCTTGGAACTTCCATCTTGGTTTCGATGCATGCTTGCTCGAGGGTATCGACAGATTTTGTGATGAGATCGAGTAACTGGCGTATCTCCTGGAACATGTTGATCAATGGCACAAATCCTGGGTATTGAGGTCGAGCGCTGGACCTTTGATAAGCGGTAATCTACTCTTGCCCCAAGGAGTTGTACCGAATGTCGACTTACTTAGTAATTGCTGGAACATGTGCCAGTTTCGAGCGCGCTGCTTTCCCATATTAGGGCACCCAATCGTCTCGCCCCTACCCAAAGCCAGGGCACGTGGTCAGGTTCAGAGTTACCAGGGATAGTCGTTATTTATATAATGGAGATTGTTGAGGTATGGAGTTATCAAGGACGGAGGATAACCCTGCCAATGCCGTTGATGCGCCAAGCGTGTGGCACGCAACAAAGATCACGCGCACGGATAGTGACAAACCTCCGGTTTGGACCTATTCCTATACTTCTTTTTATTACCTTGTTGTTCGTGTTGGTCGTTTTGTGCGTCATACGCGATCCGAAAGGGGGGGGGGGGGGACAGATTGTCCAATCCCGACGCTACCACTGGCAAGCTCGTTCTTTTGTCTCCTACTCTTCTCCCCACACCCATGTCTTTTCGACCAACTTTTCATTCACTATTATGCTCCTCATAGGTGGCTTCACGTACCATTTCTTCGGTCCTCTCCAAAACCAACATTGAAAAACTTCTCATTATGCGCGTGCTAGCTATGAGAGGGGACGATGGCGTCCGCCGTTCCACTGACTCCAACACCCAGCAGCAGCATGATCTACGCCACTTCCAGGACCTTCCGCCTCAGAAACCCTTGCTCCCTTCCCCAAATCTACCTCAATCGTCGCCTCATCTACGATAACACTATCCACCCTCGCCTCTATCCCAACTTGGTCGGGGAACTACCCTCCCACATTGGATGCGATTCTGTCCCCTAACGCAAACGCCATCCATGCGAGACAGAGCATCCAACCTTTGTCTCACACTTTGAGAAACGGGTTGCCGAAAGAGAGCAGGGACGCGATTGTGGCGGGGATTTTACCCGGGTAGACCTCTTGGGGCGTTGGTTGGGCGTGTTGTGGATTTTGTGGGTGGCCGGGTTCCTATGTTCTTTTTGTAGCGCTGACGAGTTTGACAGATCGGCGAGATTGGCAATAAACGATGCGGCTCCTCCACGTCCCGCATACATCTTGGATTTTTGTCGGTATTTTAATCCGGAACAGGTGAAGATGGCCCCTAATCGAGGCTGAGCGGTTCCCGTTCTTTCTCCTCCCTCCTCCAACTATCCAATATAATCCGCGTTCTTTGAATAGTGACGTTATTGGCAAAAGGAATTGTGCGGTACGCTTCAAAGGGGAATAACGTTAGTGTCTCTTTCAAAGTTTTCAAAAGTTTCAAGTCGGCTTATCCATCTTACGCATATATATAGGACGCGTGGGCCATCGAGCCTTTGTACCACCTAGTAACGAGGTAACGTACCTAACCACTTTGCACCCTCTATTCGTACTCGTAAGCTCTTCTTGGCCTTTCTTCTCCTCATTGTCCTCACGCATCCAGTCTTGCGTCGCAACGCGCCACTTCACCGTCGCCCTCCCCGTTCTCCAAGTCCCCATCATCAACCTCGTTCCATTGGTTGATATTGATAGTTTGCGCTCGAATGTCGACGTTCAGGTGACGTTATTCAAGTCTTCTGCTACGCTCTGAGCTAGTGATGCGCTCATATCTCCATTCACCTCACTTGATCTCCCTACGAACGGACTGCACGCTAACGTTTTTTTCTCTGTTCGCGCATTTACCTAGCAACGCCGCAGCGCCCACGCTATGCTTTACCCTGATTCGGGCAGGTACCACCACCTTGTTCACTCCTGTCTAGTGGTTCTGTTCCAATTAAGAGATTAGGGTTTTCGTTTCACATGGCTGTAATGTTATGGGGTTTCTTTTCGTTCTTGTCCATTCCTGGGCTTCACCCTATGGCACGATTTGCACCAGGCGTAAGGGGAGAAATGCGAACGCACTCATCAATCAAGTCACCAAGTCAAAACGCCTCCTATACGCCGTATTTTTCCACGCTTCCGACACGCTACCTTCTTATGCTAATCTAAATGTTAACCCATTCTACGAACGGTCTGACATTTGCGCCGTGTCTGATCGTGACTCTTCCATCTGTCTAAGCTAATCACTCCCACCTTTTGCAAAATAAAGATTACCACCGAACTCAATGACGCTGTTATGGCCGGAGCTTTTCACGGTGAGTTTTCTTATACTCACCATGTTGCCTGTGTTAATCGATCGCGGTGAATAGTGCCGGTTCTGCTTTGGTCTGGGCAAAGTTAAGTTTAAAGCCTATTGCTCATCAGACCCATTCTTGTCAAGTCATCCAACCTGACCTTGTCATTGCGTTCATGGTGAATACACGTTATTGGTACAGAAGGTTAAGAAAATGATCACTGGCATTCATTCGATTTCATCCTCCGCTAATGCAAGTTATCAAATAGGAACGGCTTCGATGGCGGAGTGAAGAGAGACGACGCCAGGTTGCCGACGCACTGCCGTGATTTTCCATCCAGCACTCCCGCAAAGCTGACCGATTTGTTTGATCGTCCGTTCTTGTCCGTTTACCATAGTCAGCATCTATGGTGTTGATATCCTGATTAGCCCGCTCAGGGGGACGCCGGGAAAAGACGTACGCAGATGTCAAGAGTATAGGCAAAATCGTTCACGGTGCCCCAATTGGCAAGTAGAGGGTTTGGTGCTTTGACAGACACAGCGCCGCTAACGCCACCAGTGTCTTCTTCCGTTTCATGGCATGCATAGGGCAAGATAATATCAACGACCAAAAGTTTTGTACTGGGAGTGGCTGCGTCTCTCAGGTGTTTCAGAATCTTCAAGGCATATTTGTCCGACCAGTCATGCAGCACACTCTTTACGAAAAATATAGAAGCGCAGTTCTGAGGCTGAGGAGCAAAGAAATCGTGCACTATGCCTCGCATTAGATGATAATAAACATGATTACCACACGATAATTACCTTGGAGCTGGACTCGACCAGACGACAGTGCATCAGGCAATTCTTTTTTCCAAAACTATAAGAGGTGAGTCACCGATGGGCCATTTGAGATGGTAAAACAACACACCTCAACACCAGCATCGACAACAGGCTGGCGATCTTGAATGACGAACTTCAAATGAGGGAACTCCTTGGCGAGGGACAGAGATGCGGCTCCAACGCCACCACCGACATCGATTACCAGCGCATGGGCGGGGAGCGATTTCCAGTCGTACCCTATTTTGCTGTAAGCCCTTGCATGTACAAACCCATTACGAAGAAAAGTCACCGGCTATGAACGACAAGGGGCTAGCGAACATTTGAGTGCCCCGCATACCAATGTCGAACCTGCGCTGTTTGTAAGCATTCTCAGGTTGTCCAATATAATCCCAATATGTCCTCCCATTGCCGACTGCAGTAGAGAATCCACATTCTGTAGCTTCACCAGATTTGGCGGTCTTTGGGTCTCCAGCTGTCTCCCAGAGATATGCAGAAGCTTTAAAGGCATCGTCGAGTCTTAGGTTAGACAATAAGCTATTCAAGCCAACTTCCGGAAACGTGAACCTACCGATGGGCTGTCAAGGCAGGGAGTCCAAGTGTATTGTCGTGTTTGTGATATGGACTTTAAGCGGTATCAGAACAACTTGTTCGAATTGACCATGATACATACTCCGCAATAATTTCGGCGCTCGGTTTCAGAGTGTCGAGGAGGCTGGAAACTCGGTTGTTCGTGAAGACGTCTGGCTTCACTTCGCGATAAATATGGTGTGTGGCCATCATTCTCAGGCACCGTGCTGACGGAGATATCCTACTTAGACAGTTGCGTACTGGCAGAGAACGATCACCTACCAAGCTTCTGTGCATCCAA
The DNA here is from genome assembly GCA_015039365.1 of Amanita rubescens. Classification (NCBI taxonomy): domain Eukaryota; kingdom Fungi; phylum Basidiomycota; class Agaricomycetes; order Agaricales; family Amanitaceae; genus Amanita; species Amanita rubescens. The sequence continues at coordinate 561,399 of WION01000001.1, forward strand.
TCCATTTTTAGCAGCGACATCGTCGACGTGCAATCCCTATATGACGAATAAAGCGAGTGGTACAATGACAGTATCGTCGAATACCAACTTCCGGACCTGCCTCGCGCAGGATCTCTGTTACGCTCCCCTCTAGGCACATGCGGATGGCAGCTGATCTCCAATGCTTGACTACTGGTCAGTAATTTCAACGATGCGTAAGCCAATGGGACTTACTCCACCAACGGCGTGGTTAAGAATGGCATGAGGTGGCGATAGGATAGCTCCTAGATGTGATGCAGCGGCGATGGTGACAGCCGCGGCCTCCGCTGTGACTGGATTAACCCAAAACGCTCTGTGAGCGGGGTCAAAGGGCTCATCGAGGCTTGGAATCTCCATCTTAGTCTCGATGCATGCTTGCTCGAGGGTATCGACGGATGTTGTGATGAGATCAAGTAACTGGCGTATCTGCTGGAACATGTTCGTCAATGGCACAAATCTTGGACATCGAAGGCGAGCGCTGGACCTTTAATAAGTGATCTACTTTAGCCCCAAGGAGTTGTGGGATTGTCACAATCCCGATGTCGCCAAGGATTTCGTGCTGATATTAAGTCGATTCTTGTGAGAAAACAATGCCCTAGATTGAGATACATCATTTGCGTCCGGTCTTCTAATCGATGTATGTGGCTTACTTAGTTCACATGCGGGGCCTGGGCAGTCGCATCTTGTAGTAGAAATGTATTCTCTGATATCTCCAAGTATATCCCCTGCGGTATTCACACTTCTGACCGCCAGTCCGAAAAAAATATAAGGTTTGAGCGCGTCACTTGCCAAGAACTATTTGGTGCCAAATCTTCAGTCCGAGCTCGTCATTGCCTTCACGGTAAACGAATAGTATTGGTACAGAATAATAAGAACATGCGCATTCATTTGATTTCATCTTTTGCTAACGCTCCAATCAAATAGGAACAGCTTCAATGGACGAGAGAAGCGAAACATCGACGGCAGGTTGCCGATGCACCGCCGTGATCTTCCATCCAGCACTCTTGAAAAGCTGATCGAATTGTCGGATCGTCCGCTCTTGTCCATTGTACATGATCAGCATCTATCACGATGGTATTGTTATTATTGACACTCTTAGAGGGTCATTGGAAAAGAACGTACAGCGGCATCGAGAGTGTAGGAAATATAGTTCAGAGCACCCCAATTGGCAAGTAGAGGGCTTGGCGCTTTTACAGGCACGGCGCCACTAATACCATCAACGCTATCTTCTGTTTCGTGACACGCGTAGGGCAAGATGGCTTCAAGAACAACAAGTTTTGTGCTAGGAGTGGCCGCATCCCTCAGTTGCTTCAGAATTTTCGAGCTGTATTGGTTCGACCAGTCGTGCAACACGTTCTTTACGAAAAAGATTGAGGCATCCGTCCGTGGTTGGGGGGCAAGGAAATCGTGCGCTGTGTTTTCGCGTTAGATGATAACAACATAATATTGCACGACGTTACCTTGGAACTGAACCCGACCGGACGACAGTGCATCAGGCAACTCTTTCTTCCAAACCTATGACAAGTTAAGTCATCCTGATCTATTTGAGATGATAAACGCACCTCAACACCAGCTTCAACAACGGGCTGGCGATCTTGAATGACAAACTTTAGCTGAGGGAACTCTTTGGCGAGGGACAGAGATGCGGTTCCGACGCCACCACCGACATCGACTACCAACGTGTTGGCGGGAAGCGATTTCCAATCGTACCCTGTTTCCTGTAAGCCTTTGCATTGCATGTACGAAATGATTATAAATGTTACCAGTCGTGATTGATGCGGCGGTAATGAGTGCTTGAGTGCCCCGCATACCAATGTCAAACCTACGTTGGTTGAAAGCGTTTTCTGGCCGTCCAGCCCAATTCCAAAACGCCTCTCCGTTGCCGACTGCCCTTGAGAATGAACTTTCTGTAGGTTCACCAGATTTGGCAGTCTTGGGGTCCGTGGCGGTCTCCCAGAGATATGCAGCAGATTTAAAGTGTTCATCAAGGCTTAGATTAACTAATGAGCCAGTTACGTAACTTCTTAAACGAGTCGACCTACAGATGGCCATACATGGCAGAGATTCCGAATGTGTTGTCGTATTTGTGAAGTGGGCTTTAAGTGTCATGGGATTCAGAACGATCTGCTTAGAACCGCAAGAGGGTAACATACTCTGCAATAATTTCGGCACTTGGTTTCAGGGTATCGAGCACGCATGAAACTCGGTTGTTTGTGAAAACATCCGGCTTCAACTCGCGATAAATATGATGTGTAGCCGCTATCCTTAGGCACCGCCCTGCGAGATAAGTATCAGTTGTGAAACTATGTAGCGATGGAAATAACTCCTACCAAGCTGCTGGGCATCCAAACCATTCTTAGCAGCGATATCGTCGACGTGCAGTCCCTGTCAAATAGATTTAGTGCGGAATCCAATGATCTCATCAAATACTAACTTCTGGACCTGCCTCGCGGAGGATTTCCGTTACGCTCCCTTCTAGGCACATGCGGATGGCGGCCGATTTCCAAAACTTGATTTCTTTGAGCAATTTCTCTGATAGATACGCTAATGAGACTTACTCCACCGAGGGATTGGTGCATCACGACGTGGGGCGCTGTCGCGATGGCACTAAGATGAGTCGAAGCGGCACCGATGACAGCCATAGCTCCTGCTGTTGCGGGATTGGCCCAGAATGCCATCTGAGCGGGGTGGAAAGGCTCATCCAGGCTTGGAATCTCCATTCCGCTTCCAGTGCATGCTTTCTCGAGAGTATCGACGGATTTTGTGATGAGATCGAGTAGTTGACGAACCTGCTGGAACGTGCTCATGATGGTATTAGACTTAGGCAGCCAGGGTGAGAATGAAACGTTTTGAATGGGCGGTGATCTAATCTCCCGCCAAAAGGAGTTGTGGAGTCATGATCTTGATATCGCAGTTCTACGCATATGAACAACAGCGGCAGCGGCAGCGCCACAGTCATGATGTGGTCGTTAATTAGAAGTGATTGGCTTCAACGAAATATGACGACTGAGTGTAGCGGCGCGACAAGCGAAACCAGCCATCATTTTCATTTTTCGATATACACGGCTCCGTAAAGCACGATATCTGCATCAGGCATCAGCATCATTGCGCCCAAGGCTTCGATGTGCGAAATCCGGTCCGCTTCTCCGCTTGATGATCCATTATCGGGTTGTGAAGACGCGTGCGGCGTGAATGTCGCTCAGTAACTGTGCGACGGTCCAGCATTTATTTATGCTGTTCCTTGCTGCTCTCGTGTCTCTGTTCAGTTCCAATCATCTTTCTGTGCCGAATGGAAAAAAAAGAGGGGGGTTCACCTCAGGTTTGCCTGGCACGGAATCTCTTTAATCTATAAATATGAGTCTAGACACAAACGAAAAGCTGCGGGTCCACTGAGCCATGTGATATTCAATAAACGTTCCCATTGATGCACTTACTCTGGCATTCAGGCTGTGAGCTGAAGACTTTAGAAGCATGGCTCTGATAAGCTGGCACGGGTTTCAATAAACTTCGTGACCAAGTTGAGTTGCCGGCCAAGCTGAAAAGATGGATCCTGATGGATTTGGCGGATGGATAGAGCATCTAGCAGTTGCCCATAGTGCGAGTGTGATGTGACGCGTGACTGAAATTCTTGCAGAAAATAACGGCGCCTGCAATGGCCGCGAAGAAGAACGCACAGACAAGCAGGAAGGGGAAGAAGGCATGGAGGAAGAACGTCGACATTACAGATGTAGAAGAAGCACTGGAAGGAATGAGAGCGGAAGAGAGGGTGATCGGGTGAGCATTCCAGTCCTTTTTAACATCGGATTTCCTCATTGATGAGTAGTCTATATTTCTAGGACAACGCTACAAAAGACTCAGGATATAGATCTTTTTCAAGTTGACGTCAAGGGGGATGACCGGAGTACGCTTGTTGTTCCTTCTTTTGCTGACAAGATATTAATGGTTATACAGTACGGAGTACACTACCTCGACGGTCGAGCATACAGCTTACCTCTCTGAAAATACTATCACAACGCTCAGCTGTTCCAGCCGTGGCGTCTAGAATAAGCGGCGAAAAGCGCAAGTCTAGACTTACACCAGCGGAAAAGGATAGGCTCCTTCGCATGGCAAAGCGACCTAGAAAGGGGCCGTTCAATAGTATTTTGGATCCATCAGAATACAAGTCCGGCATGTCTGTCGTGGAACTCAGCCAGGCGGTCAAAGCCAGCGGAAGATATGATCCTTGGCAATCAGAAGAGGAAGTAGTTTTGCCTGATGGATTAGAAACGGTTCAAAAGAAGAAAATTAAGGTGAGACAGCATCGAAACCAGCATGTATGCACGTGAAATGATTAACATTGATGATAGGTACCCAAGTTGCCTCATCCAAAACACGTCATCAATGCACCTGCCGTTGCCGAACCTCATCAGGGAACATCATACAACCCCTCCATTGAAGCGTATCAGGAATTACTACTGCAAGCGCATGAAAAAGAGGAGAAGCGAGTCTTCTCAGCCGAGAGATTTTCTAATATCAAGGAGAGGATTAGCAAGTTGGAACAGGTTGACGAGGACGAGAATGTACCTCCTGGGATGAAGTTGGATACTATAATGGCCGAGGACGAAGAAGCGAAGGGTGAAGAAGATACTCTGCTTCCTCAGAAAAAAGTGCCTGAACGTAAGACCAGGCAGCAGCGCCAAAAGGCTGCAAAACACCTAGCAGAGGTATGAACTTATGCGCATGAAAGGCCGGTTCTGACGTTGGCCCTCAGCAACGGGCATTAACTGCAAAGGTCGCTAAAAGGAGAATGCTGGCTTCTGTCACAGAAGCCAAAGCTCTAAGGCACAAGATGCTGAAGACAAAGAAAGCACGGGAGGAGGAGAGAGCTCAGAGGCGCTTGGCGATGAAAGACCGGATAAGACGGCGAGGGCTCGCCGGTCAGAAGCTTGGCAAATATACCGTGCCAGAAGGAGATGTTGAAGTCCAATTAGGAGAAGATCTAAGTGAAAGTTTCAGAGGAATAAAGGTACGTCAGAGTCTTTCTTTTATTATCTATCTAATCAGTGTAGCCTGAGGGTAATCTATTCCACGATCGGTTCCTGAGCCTTCAGCAGCGTGCTCTCGTTGAACCTCGCGTTCCCATCATGTACGCGTCATTTGCATTTCCAGTCTATTGTGTTCTTACCTCTCGTTATAGACCAAGGAAACGACGGGTTAGGGTAGTAGAGTACGAAAAACACGCGTGGAAGCGGTTTGAATAACGCGGATAAGTTAGCACATGTGTCTTATGTAGTACAGCGTTACGTACACAAGTGATACCGCACATGGAACAGGATCCTCAAGACGATATTGTTGCTTCAGGCAGTATCGCTCAACAGTCATCCTCGACGCCCAAAAAGCCGCTCGTTGTCCATATAGACGAATCCCATCCGTTTGATTTAGAGAGCTACATATCCAATTATTCAGGTTTCACCTTACCTCTTGTCCTCTTGTTGACTTCCTCACAGTTCCTTTCATCTAGGTCGAACCTCCGTCGATAGGCTAACCCACATCGTCCAAGTATGCCCGACGATCGCACCAGAGGCGTACCAGCTCGCCTTGCAACACATCCGAAGGTTAAGAGACCCCCTGCTCTACGTCGCGTTGACAGGCGCATACGATCAAATGGTCATCAACTCTGGAGCGCAACTGCCCCGCCCAACTGCTATCTGTAAGATAGACGATAGATGGATAGATGAAGTAGGCGCGAAGAATCAGGCGGAAAGGACGAAACTGGAGGTCGAGTTGAAGACTTATACGAATAATATGATTAAGGAGAGTATACGGGTACGTGTTTCCTTTTGCTCAAGTACCTCAGGATACTATGAATACCTACGCAGATGGCACATCGCGATCTCGGCAACTTTTATCGAGTCACTGGGGATCATGCCACTGCTGTCAAACATTTCGCGAAATCTCGGGAATTCTGCACGACAAGCCAGCATATCCTAGACATGTGTCTTGCGGTCATCGAGGCAAGTTTATTCACCTGGCTATCGTGCACTAGAGCTCTGATACTCGTATGTATGCTATCATAGCTCATGATTGAACACCGCAACTACGCAAACTTGACAACGTACATCTTCAAAGCGGAAGCTGCCCTAGAAGCAACAATGGCCTCGAACAGTGTGCCTGGGACTGCGGGTAGCGTGCAGACTGCGACGCAGAACACAGCTGCGGCTGCGAAGAAGCGAGAAAAGGAGCAGATTCAGACGAAACTTGATCTTGCTAGTGCATTTTCGCATCTTGGCCAGGGAAATTATGAGAAAGTGGCTTCTTACATGTTCCGCCTTGGTCCACCAAAGGATCTTGGGGACTGGGCCGGTAAAGTGAGCCCGCCAATCCACCATTTGGCCAAATTACAATACTGATTCTGATTCAATGACCCTTGTAGCTTATTACGCCTGGGGATATCGCAATTTACGGCACGTTGTGCGCGCTCGCCGGCATGTCTCGCGGTTCGCTCAAGACCCAATTGGAGGCCAGCAAGCACTTTGGCGATTACCTCGAACAAGAACCCTACGTCCGTGAACTATTAAATGCATATATGGGCAGCAACTTTAAGACCGTACTCGAGTTGCTGATGCGTTACTCGGTAAGGAATTCGTTATTCGTCGTTAGAAGGAACGATAGTTGACCATGCACCCCCAAACCAGGCAAGGCATTACCTCGACATGCACCTCTCGTGTCACGTGCAACAACTCACGAATATGATACGCAGCTGGGCGATTGTACTGTACTTCCAGCCATTCAAATCAATCCGACTTGATAGAATGGCGTCTGCATTTGGTTGGACTGTTGAGGAAGTAGAGCAGAACGTCGTATCCCTCATTCAGTCGGGTCGAATCGAAGGGAGAGTAGACAGCCAAAACAAGGTACGCAATACCACTGTCGTCCAATACGCGCTTAATGCTAACTGGCAATTCAAGGTTCTGCACGCGAAACAGACAGACTTCCGCGCAGAATTATTTGGACGGGCTATCAAGGCAGGAAAAGACATTCAGCTTACGAACAGAAAGCTTCTCTTGCGTATGAGATTGTAAGATGACCGGATCTCCTCTCGACATCCATCTAAGTTTACTCTTAGGCAACAAGCGGACCTTATTGTTAAACCGCCAAAATCGCAGCATCATTATTCACAACAGCAGCACCCGTCTCAGTGGCCCCCGTATGCCTCTCACGGGATTGCGGAGTATAGGCCAGGCGATTAGTGTCCGTTTTGTCTGGACATCTTTCTCTCGTACTCTTCTATGATAATTGTATCAGATTCCAAATCAACAATGTCAAGTAGTATACACACATGCATATGAAAAAAGCCTCATGAAATGTGGCAAAACACCACAATCAGGTATTGATGCAGTCTAACACTAATTGTCTTGACCCCGGAGATGGGGTTTTGAATGAACCATCTTACAATCCCTGAAGTTATGAATTGTGGTTGTAGTCACACACATCAGCCAACAGGGGAAATATCTGACAGCATCTGACTCTGCTGGGACACTAGTCGTCTGATTGTTTGGTTGGTCTGATCAATGCTGGAACAATGGTTGTCTGACTGCCTGACCATCTGACTATGTCTGACTATGTCTGACTATGTCTGACAAGTGTCTGACAGGTGGTCAGACATAGTCAGACATAGTCAGATGGTCAGGCAGTCAGACAACCAGCATTCCAGCATTGATCAGACCAACCAGACAATCAGACAACTAGTGTTCCAGCAGAGTCAGATATTTCCCCTGTTGGCTGATGCAGTTGCATTACATTTCTGTGTTTGTCTCATCTTATCTATTGGATAGCATACACTACATGGTCTCCTCATGGTGGGTTAGTAAGGAGAGGACTCTTAATCTATATCTATATGTACTGTGGTAGTGTAGCTTCCCTCTCCTCTAGTCTTCAAGTTGCAATAGTATATTTGAATCTACTGAGAACCTGTAAGTTGAGGGCAGTGTTAAACATTCCTGACAATCCCAAATGTAGAGAACATATTTGACAACTATTTGTTATGTGTTGCTACCATATCTCTGATGTGTACATTGAAGATGGCATAGACCTTGGTGTTGATATTTGGTAGGGCTCTCAGTGTATCTGATTAATGGGGAATCAAATCAGGTGGTGAAAACAGTGACTCAGTGCACAACTGAATGCATGGACAATCATATGGCTGCAGCAGGTCACCTGGGTGCAAAGTTACATTGTACTAGCCACAGCAACAACATTTGATTATCAACAAAATTGTACACAAAAGGGATTCATGACAAATGTAATAACAGCTTTGAATGATATGTATGTTCATCAGAAAGTAAGCACAACATGAGGTTGGCTAAAGATCAAAGTTGAAATTACTTGTGCAATAGAGAAAAGACATACAAAGAATACTTTGGGTAAAAGCTACATGAGCAGTATTGGCCAGCACTGGCATTCAGGACCTGAGTATGTCAAAATAAAATAGGCATTGCCACATACATGGTGTGAATTCCAAAAGAAATACATACCATCAGAACTGCTTAATCTGATCACAAAGGAATTGCAACAGATCCATATGATACAAGTTCATAGCATCATAGGTGATGCGAGCCTTCAGCTCCTCCACATAGCCTGCACTTTTGAATTTGTCCAAGGCTTCCAAAATTGATTCAGAAAATGGCTTTATTATCCAAAATGATTGCTTGGCAATGATATTCATTGCTGAGAATATTAGCCTAGAGAAGTAGGTAAAAGAGGATATACTATCACCAGCTAAGACTTGGCAGGCTTCAGGCTGGTTAGTAAAACCTTCTTAATTATAATGTCACAGAAGCAAAGGGCATCCATACAGTTGCTGAAAACTTTGGCTCTTGACATCCAAACTTTGAAAATCTTCCCTGTTGCTGTTGTGATAATCCATCATAACCAAACAAGGAAGACAGTTTGGGCTGATGAAAAAGGAGTAAATTAACTTGAAGTCTTCTTCAATCAACTTAGTAAACATACAAGCTGACTGTAGATCAGCAAGTCTATTGTTATCTCCTGTAGTACCATGACTCACCTAGGGAAGGAGAGTCAGAAAAGATGTCTCAGGAGGCTGTCAGGCATCATAAATGTTGCTCACAATCTGTGTAAGAAATTGAAAAAGAATTGTTTTAAAAAATAGTCATTTTCACTCACTTCCTATTTATTATGAGATTTCATAAACTCAGGGAAAAAATTATAGCATTTCTCACTCTCAGTATCAAATGAAACTGTGGGTTATGGAACTTTTGGTGACTCCATAGTAAGATTGTCTAGCAGGAATATTAAAATAGTGCTCACTCTCTGTTCATGGTGGAACTGAATGGCATAAAACAGCAGAAACAATCAACTTTCTGTTCCTGATGGCTGCCAAGCAGATAAGGTTGGGTGTCACTTACATTCTGTTGGTCATGTCCCATGCAACAATGAGATTAACTGGCAAAAAGAATGAGTATTTCTCACAAAGTGTTGGCCCCAGGCCTGAGATGAGGTGTAGAAAAAAGTGTTGACAGAAAAGGTGTAGTAGCACTCACCATTTTCCAATGAGGCTGTTCATGAAATGAGAAACACTGAGACTCTGAGAGGATACAGTGCCACCCACTTTCATTTGGTCATGGGTGTCATGAGGAGATTGTTTAGTGAGATGTGCCAAGATAGGCTCTTTCTGCCTCTTTTGTTATGAAGTGAGAAATATATTTAGTTATAGAACTTTAAAAGTGCAGAGCCACTCACAAACTGTTACTCATAGGATAAGTTAATTGGGTGGAAGAAGTGCAGTGTCACTTACTCCCTGTTTGTCATGGAGCAAGTTGTGATGGGATTGCCAGCTGGCAGATAATGGTAAAGTTTCACACACCTCCTATTGATTACAAGTCAAACTCATTTTACTCTACAATCAGTTAAATAACTTACCCACTGTCATCCATGGCATGATATCTAATTGTAGAAAAGATCAAAATTACTCACATTGTAGTCATCCTGCTTTTTGAAGATGTGTCAGACATTTACAAAGAAAATCACAGCATTACACACATCCTAATCAATGTGTCAATTAGTAAAAAACTCAGATATTTCACTACACTCACATTCTGTGACATATTATTATCCATTGTTTTGTACTCTTTGTGGAAGGAACATACTTTTCTGTCAACCTATCCTAAACTCAGCCTTTTTCACACATCCACATCAAAATGATTTAAGCCCACCCAAAAGTGTGGAAACTTGCAGAGGACCATGATGATAACTTTCCTCCATAAGGGATCCTGGTAAGACAAAACATATCTGGGGCTTTCAAAATTGAATTGGTATCTTAATAATGTGTTTCTCACTTAATTGCTGCTTTAACACAAAGATCAAGGTTGTTCATTTGTGTTGATACAAGCAGCTGATGAAGACTGGCATCATCAATTATATCAGCTGTTTTCTCCACCAATTCAGAACAAGTGTTTTCTATCACATCCATGTCTGTTAAATACTTTTAGTTCTGTTTTTACACCCAGAAATAATTATCATTGGCACCTTCCAATCGTACATATTCCTTTGGAGGAAATCTGGTATTAAGGACTTTATGAAGATAAACTGTCTGGAAAGTTTTATCAGCATTCTCCCTGGCCTTTTCCCACCTAGCTTCATTGCTTAATTCATCCCCTAAGTTGACATATTCATTGATTATTTGACCATCAAATTTGGTGAATGCCACCACCAAAGGAACTTTGACAGTGTCATTTACATACCAATTATTTACTTTATGACTCACCTTTCCCTGTCCCTCTGTTAAAGAACTCAAGTTCTGTAGACAAAAGTGGACGTGGACTATCCATTGGTATGCAATACCTATGAAAGGCCTGATCAGTTGTACATGTAAAGACCCAATGTAAAAATACCAAATTGCGTGCAACTGATCCTTCAGCTCAATTGAATTGGACCGCCTCTTAATAAATTTCCAAACTTCATTTATTTCATCATGTGAACCAGCTTCAAAACCTGGAGAGTCATGGAAGATGAAGTTGCTTCCTTGATATGTGATCTGGTGTTCAATATTATGTATTCCTCTCTGAGAGTTTGTTACATTTAGACATCCACATATCATCAATTGCCTGACCTCAATTGAAGGCTTTAGATGCATTTCAGAAGGTGGTATTTGTTTCCCTAAATTGAAGGTGCTGAATATTTTAAATAACTTATGCAGATGCTTAACTTACCATTCTCATCAGATATGATAGGGAGTGTCCCCTTTTCTACACCACAAACCTTCTCAAGAATGGTTGTCTTGCCTGCCAATGCCCTCCCAATGACAAGAATGCGAAATTGTGGGCACCTGTATCGCTCCCGGAGCATTGCAATATGTTCCAAATCGGTATCTATTATGTACAAATCAGTTCCGGTGATAAATCGCTACTTTCGACTTACTCAATGTGCTGGAGATCTCCGACATCACTGGAAATCAACTGTGCAACTTATAATAACAGATTTGTGCTCAAGACTCGATCAATTCTGACCGAGCATGGGCAGTACTATTAGGCCCAAGCGATGAGTACGTAGGACAAGAAATGCTGGTAGTGCGTTGGGCTTGAGACGCAAGTTCACAAAGAGAGGAATGAGAATTGAGGTGCCTGGGAGATGAGTGCACAAGATAAGGGAAACACCGCCTGCGATCAAGAGATATTTGGACCCTGGGAACTCCACCATCCACGTTTCGGCTCCGGAGCCCGCGCCAATCTCACCGCCGCGCTCTAACACTTATAACTATCGCCACCCTTCGTCGTTGATTGCCATGAAGAAGCCCTCGTCTTTCAACTTTATAGTCCATAACACTGGTTTCTTGAGGGAGAAAGCTTTTCTATCCCCCTAGGGCAGATGCGTTACTACTTCCACTTCCGCCCACCTGATGCCAAGATGTCGTCTACAGTCTCGATGCAAAGACTCCGTCGCACAATCACAATATATGCGCAGCGTTCATTTATTGTTCCTATGATCTCTGATCGCCTCTAAACTGAACGATCACCATCAACTTCCTTTCCCCCACCTACCATCACCGTGGTGTGGTCGAGGTTGCTTGAAAGAGAGTGTATCACTCATTGGGATATCGTCTGGTCACTGGTGCGCGTTGTGTGCATCTATGTTTGATTACTTTTCAAACTGATTGTCTGGCAGGCGCGAGTATAGAGAAAGGATGGCATAGCTCGAAGAAAAGGCCGCGAGGTCACAGACGGACCGTATGGATGTAAGTGTCATCTACTTATGATTTGCGTTGCAAGCGGATTTGGCGAAGAGTCCTGTCCAATCCCGCCAACTGGACATGAACTGAACCAGCGTCCCTCGCTCCTTGAGCCACAGCTTTCGCCAGTTATCAACCAAATCGCTCTCGTCCAGCAGCCCAAATTCTTATCTTCTTTTATCGGCACCAGGCGTCATATTATCAAACTAAGCATTCCCCGGCTAAGGGAAATGGCATTTCTGAAAGATTGACGTGTCGCAATCATTACATATGTAGAGGAAATATATTTGACTGCAGGCCTTCACATATCTGTTACTTCCACGAGGTGTACATGAGGCCTTGAGGTATGGCATATATATATGTAGTGCCGTTCAGGTATATATTCGCGGAAGCCTTTTTAGTCCCCGTCTCCGCGTCGCACGTCACGATAACGAGCCTGAGAGATAAAGGAACTCCCTATTTCAGCCCCCATTCAAAGATACGACGAGCAAAAGCAGAATCGTTGGCTCAGGTGACGTGTTGGCGATGCACGAATAACGTAATCCTGCCTCCGTAACTCAATTTATGGTCAACAAGGGTCGACGCTCAAGCACTCATGTTACCATCTTCGCTATCACTTTCCCATTGCTGCCGCATATGATTACACCAAGACGTCCGGATCCAGTTGCACCAGCCGCTTACTGACCTCCACAGACGCCCACAACACCCGCATCGCCTAGCCAACTTCAGTTGAAACTTCCTGCTCCTGCTTCCATCAGGATCGTCTGTGGGAAGAGTACCTCAGGAGTCTCCGTGTTACCATGTTTGAAGAATTAGCCCTTGCCCCGTATGGTGTCTTATATGGATATATACGGGTGATTTTCACATTGGAACGACTAGAACGAGGTAGAGTGAGGATCGCAGCTTATTTGAGGTGCGGCTCCGGGCTGATGGTATGGCAGTAGTAACTCGGGCACCATTCACTTCGAATTCTAACTGCCATTTTGCTCCCGAATATAATTTTTCTTCGACGGAATAATCATCCTGCTCTAGCAGCAGCACTACCCTGATTCTGTCGAAAAATAATTGAACGGCCTCGAACGGCTTGCCGCCCTTCCGTATCGATCAAGGGATGCACTTTGATTATCAGGAGATTCGGCAAGTTCCTCCGCCTGCCTCCGCTCGAACACTGATGCAATTTCGATTTTAACGTGAAAATATCATTTCAAGCTCAGTCATTTTTTGGCCCTAACATCATACATCGAGCAGGACAAGGCGATAAAATTGTACACCTATATTGAAGTCTCAATTTGAAGTCTTAATTCAAACAATGGTTACTAATTATTTCACCAGCGTTGAAAATTTGGTGTCCCTTTCTGATGTTTTCCGCTGGAAAAACACGTTGACCAAGCAACACATCAGCAGGCACGTCTTTTTTACGCTCGCGCGTGAGAATGACGTTTCGAGCGTCCCGCCATCGCCGCCACTGATGTCAATTCCGCGGCACGGCAAATCTTGGTCACTACAACTCACGGCTCACGGCGAGACTTAGTCCCCCGGTTTTTACAGCGAAGCACTGATAGTTTGGAATGAAATATGGCGTATACTCTACCTTGGAGAAAGGTATTATTTGTGGATACGCTTCTTATCATGACGAATAATTTTCGTCGTCAGATGCGGCAATGATTTCCACCGGATCAACCAAGAACTAGACTAAAACAATCCAGATTCGATTCTCGATTCTGATCTCCACAATAGCACGCAACATAAACACGCAACATAAACAACATATGGGCCGACCACAAAACCACTTCCCCAATCCTCATCCTCATCAGCATGGACGTTCGTTTGCTCCTCAAAATACCATGCCTTCTGCTGGTAACCATGGGTTTTCACCTTGCGTTTTCGCAACCAAATCCTCCAGCACCTTTGGAGAAGTGCCCAGGTGTCCCATCTTTTGCCGATAAATTGGTGAGGATTATGTTGATGGCGGGCACTCCTGGTTACCTTAAGGTGAGGCCAAAGCCAAGTACGATTGCATAAAAATTTCACACTTGCACTACTAGACATGTTTATGGTGTTCAGCGCTAGCTGAATGTATCGTTATTATCGCAAGGGCGTACCCTTCGCACCCCATGTCAAAGATGATTCTCGAAATCGTCCTTCTTGGAGGCAGTGGAAAACAAATTCATTTCACGACCGAGGCAGCAACAGGCATTGCGTTCGGACTTGTTGGCGCAGCGTTACGAGCATGGTGCTATCGGGAGCTGGGGAAATACTTCACGTTCGAGATGTGCATCATGAAAGATCACAGTCTCGTGAAGACAGGACCATACGACATCGTTCGCCATCCAAGTTACACGGCCACCTTCATGATCAACGTTGCTATCTACCTGTTACACGCGACGAGAGGATCATGGGTTCGGGAGTCAGGCTTACTGAACTACCTTCCGGGCAGGATCATTACCGGTATTTTCGTCGCTATGCTTGCCATAGGACCCCTGGGAGTGATGAGGAGGATGAAAGATGAAGATGAGGCATTGCGCAGGCGGTTCGGAGTTGAGTGGGATGTGTGGGCATCCAAAGTCCGGTATATGATGATTCCAGGTGTATTTTAATGTCTTCAACGTCATACTGTATCGCATCGTGTTGTTGTCTTTTCTACGAACCATATATTTTTTACAATGCATGATTTTTACGTTCTCACTGTGGGCCTACTACGTCTACTCATTGTCAAGGCAAAAGAACGTGGTGAACCCAAGTACCTTAACAGGACAAGAACGTCTGTGTCCGCTCGGAGTAAAGTCGACGCGGAAGGCAACTTAGTGTAAACTGCCCAATGCGTTCCAAATTGTAACTGATAGTGTCCTCGAGTTATCTCCACCGGATGCTTTGCCTAAAGCCGGTGCCACACCGAACTTCTCATGTCACCGGTTTGAATGAATTGTTTTTGCCATGTGGCATGCATGATGCACAGCTGGAATTAATGAATTTCACAGGTTCAACACAGCGCCGACGTTGTGTCATTGCTGCTTGCTATATGCCATTTTGTCCGTCTCTCCCTTCGCCACGCTAGCTCTTGACACCGAAGCATCATGAGGAATTCTGGATCTACGACAGTAAACCGTGGAAGAGAGTCCAAGTTCTTCGCGGCGCTTCTTTCACACGTCACGGGACGCTCTTCTGACTTGACGACTGGCGGGCCACCGCAAACGCATGAGAAAGAGAAACAGCAGAAAGGCAGAAGACGGTACTCTTCAGGTTTTTATTCATCCTCGACCCGAGTTGATGAGCCATTGACAACAAATTCCGAGAAAGAAACGGTTGGTCACGGAAAGCATAAACCGATTAGCAAAGCATCTATCAGTTCTCCCGTTCCTCAATCACCCATCTCCCTCACTGGATTCGACAATGACTTTGACTCACCTTCGAGCCCCGGCGTTGGCGTGCGCGATGGCCTGAACAAGCCTAGCTCTACCACATACGAAAATGCTAAGCCTCTGTTCCAACATCCGCACTACGATTGGGACTCCAGTATAAGTCTCCAAAGTTCCAAATCCGCAGTGACGAGGGCTGCTTCCCGGATGTATCACCTACCCTCTCGTTTGTCCTATTCATCATTGCTTGATGATTATGAGGAACGGTCAGATACCTTTCCGTACCAGAACCAAGGGTTCCAAAGATCGTGCACGACATTGTCCACCTATGATTCACGACCAAAAACGCCTGAGGATGATCCTGACTATGAACTTTCGCCAACCGAACCTCCCGAGTTTGGGGAAATTGGGATGGCCATTGGAGATGAAGAAGGGCTGGATGGTGGGGCCGCCATTGATGATTATTATTATCTTCCACAAAGACCAGAAGTCCCTCGTAGGTCTTCGCCATCTAATTATTGACCCTCATGATAATCCACTGCGTCGTTTAGGAAAGCTCCACCATGATTGTCGCGACTCTGAAACTACGCCCTCACCAGTATCTCAACTTCAACATATCACTTGGGATACGATTTCTTGTCAAGCCAACCCTCCACTCCTTTTTTTGCTTCGACTCCTGAGAAAGAAGGTAAATGTTTACTCTCGATATACGCAGGCCTGTGCCTTAACTCTTACTAGGCATCAGCTCCCATAAGTGCCGTTGTAAACAAAGCAACTATCGCCCTCATGTGCGAAATATTAGACCAAGGACAGCGAGTTGACATCGCCTCAGAGCTCAATTCCGCCGACGACGTTGAGATTTTGCTTGACTTCACGTTTTATGTACGAACTCCCCATCACATTGGAGGATAGTGCTCACTCTCCCTTCAGTTGATTGATAATGGATATCTACGGAATGTGTCTGTTCAAGGCGCAAATCGAAAGGCAAGACGTCTAATGTGCAAATTACTGGCCAAGACACCGGTGATACCCAAATCTATTTTCATGACGGGAGTCAACGCAAGAATGTGTTCACTGGCAAGTCGCATCGGAATTGGAGGGTTCGGTTGTGTTTTCGAAGGCGAATATCAAGGAACGCGGGTCGCCTTGAAAGTGTTGTACAAAGTTCGCCGTGATGATGTTAGGATGATTGTGTTGTCCGCAATGACAAATGCTAATTTGTCTTGTTTACAGGATTTTTGTCGAGAAGCCCTGGTATGGCGCTCTCTCTCCCATCCGTATATAATGCCCTTGTTGGGGATCTACGAAGAACAATCCCTATATTTCCTTGTTTCGCCATACATGGAGAACGGAACATTAGCCGATTGGAGAAACAATCAGAACCCCTCAACAACCGACATAGAGAGGCGTGTAAGGACCGAAGATTGATTCTTCCAATGCAAAAAATTGATAATTTGTCAGATCCGGGAAGTCGCAGAAGGTGTTCGGTACATTCATTCGGAAGGAATAGTCCATGGCGACCTGCGTGGAGTGAGTATATCTTTCTTTGGAAACGATTATAATTGTGAACATTTTCCAGGCAAACGTTCTTCTCGATGATAATTTTCACTGTCAAATTGCCGACTTTGGATTAGCACGCCATTCGGACATTACCGTCACACGGTCTACCACGGCGTTATCCTTCAGCTTTTCAGCACCAGAGTTATTCGGTGCCTGCAGTATATGCAATCAGAGTGACGAGGATGGTGAATGTCCAGGATGTGGTGACAATGGTACTCAACGTCCAATGAAAACACCAGAAACTGATGTATATGGGTTCGGTTGCCTCTATTACGAGGTTAGTGCCGATCTTTGCCCGAATCCCTATCCTCTTGACTTCAAGCTGCGTAGATTCATTTCGACCACATACCTTTCAAAGGATTTGGGGAGGCTCAGATAATCAGGTCTGTCACAACTGGAAAGCGACCACCTCGATTACAAGCGCCACGATTGACCGACGCTGCTTGGAATTTAATCCAGCGCTGTTGGGCGATGGAGGCAAGCAATCGCCCGACGATGACAGACATCGTAAGCGCGATAAATGCGCCCAAAATTCAAACCAAGGAAGGAATTTGATTCCGCGTCATAAGCGAAGTGCTCGCTCGACCCAATCGCGATGTCTGACTTCGAGGCATATACCCCTGAGTTCGGGTAAACTGCGCAGGCGTGTTCCACGGACTATGGGACCTAGTCGTTATAATGGCTTTTTACGATAATGACAAGGATATGATTTAGCCACGTTTGCTGCTTTCCACCTATCTGATGCAGCAAAACCAGCTCGGTGTTTACCATACTGCTTGAACATAATAATATACGTTTTAACGCCACAGTTGCGTCTTCTTTGAGACAAAACCTTACAGGGTTGTTGTCACCTTAGCGGGATCTCTTCGGTGCTTATGCCAAAAAAATGGGAATATTACGCGCAGAAGTTGAAGTATCCGTCCATGCACGTGGCTTCTGAATTCTCGGGCTATCCGATATCACATTGAATTACTAGTCCATAGCTAACGGTCATTTTGCACCTCTCATCGGGCACCATCCTTTGTTCAGCTCCAAGAAGCAGTGTACTAGCGCTACTATGGATTCGATGCAGGTGCTGATTGCATCCCGGCATGGACAGAAAAGGTGCTGGAATTGCTGGACCCGCTGCACGACGAAGTAACTCCCGCGACAGCTGTAGCGTAAACTGAACCCGCAGACGAGGAGGTTAAACTTCCGGAAGCAACAAGTTAAACCCAAGCTGGCGATATAAATCCCGTTTTATTACTTGAATGTACCCAAGTGATTCCTATATTTTATCGCTTCGTCCCCCGTGCAAAAATGCGCATCTCGCTCTTGATTCTCTGCGCCTTTGCTACGCGTGTGGTCACCTCGCCAGTCGAAGCACGTCAGACAGACGACTTTGATGATCGTAAATCTTGAATTTTCATTCCTGTCTCTGCGCTTAACAATTGAATGGATACAGCATGCGTCAAGTTATGCAAAGCTGCCGTAGTAACCGGAAGTCTCTTCGGTGGCATTAATGCATGCACTATTGCGTCCAACTACGTCTCTTGCCTCGAGAATTGCGCAAAACATTCCAGCAATGTCAGCGCTGAACAATTGGCAGAGGCGGAGACGGGGCAGCGGCTTTGCAGCAAACAATTACTAGTTTGATGTGAGAGGCATGCCCAACAAGTAGTGACCGAAATACCGAACTGATTTTTTGGAGTCAGGCCGGTTGGTTAGCCCAAGGCATAATCAGAAGTGTCGTATACAGTGACGAATAGAATGTTGCCAGAAAAATCTGCCTGTGGAATGCCCTGCTTGTTTTGCCTACTAGCCTAGAGTCCGTTCGAAATAGCCTTATGGGATAGAAGAAATTTGAGCGTCCAGTAAAATCCCAAGATGACTTGAACCTGCATGCCAAGAGGAGTTTATTAATTGCAGCTTACTAATATTAATACGTTGCTACCGAAGTCAATCGAGCTATGTACATACTGCAATACACAAAATTCCAAGAAAAAAAAACGAAAGACATCTAACCTGTTAATTGGACATCACATACATAATTTAAAATAACGACATCGAGAATGCAATGAGGCCAAGAGCAGACGAAGCGCCAACGAGAGCAAAAGAGTGGCTGTTTGACGAGGCCGCATTAGTGGCAGATGCAGAGCTTCCTGAGGCAGTTCCTGTTTTGGAAGCGCTGCTAGAGGTGAGTAAAACGGGAAGTAGGGAGGAATTTGAGAGGCATACGAAGTAACAGTGGCCGAGCCACCCGCTGAGGATGCAGATCCAGCCGTGGATGTAGGGACAGGTGTGGAAGTGAGCGTCACGCCCTATGTCGAAGACGACGGTCAGCGGGGAAAACATACAACATTTTAGAATAACACGTACGACAGCTTGACACATCTCCTTTGCGATGTTTATTGCGGTGGTAAGATCGCTTCCTGTGCATTTGGCGTAGATGCAGTCAGTAACGCTAGTTACAAATGCCTGGTTTTTGCATAAGCATGAAGTGTCAGTCGCTGCGCATCCACCGAGGCTGGCACCAGATATGCAAACGGCGGCGCATGCTGTTCATGACAAGCAAACGGTGAGATAGAGAACGTAGAGAAAAGAACGTTGGATTTACATGGGAGACTCGATTGGCGGGCCTCGAGCATATGTGCGCTAACACCGGAGGCAACCAGCCCGGAGATTGCAGCTGCAGCGAGAGCGAAACGCATTGCGATAATTTATTTTAAATAAAGGGAGAGAATCTGGCTTGTCAGTGGGCGGAAGATTGAAACAATGTGAGTCGAGCGGGATAGCAACGAGGAAGGTTAAGTTCCATTGGATACGGAGTTTATATACCTGTCAATTAGAGCGGGAGCGGCCCTCCATGGTCTCCATACGAAACAATTTCAAAATTCTCATCAACAGCCGTGGAATCGTGGATGTCCATGATGCCTTGTGACATGATCCTCGCGGACTATTGAGTCCACACACGATACAACTCCAGATGAATGCTTCCAATTGCGCGCACAAACGCCGCACAGCGCTCCTCGAGTCGGATAAGGTAGAAGAAATATCGGTAACGGGATGAACCATACTGGGTACAATGGTGAACAAACACAAATCTATGAATGGCAGTTCTGACCCTGTTACTGCCGTTTGTGTTCCTGCCATTAGCTAATGAAAAATATAACGTGCGTAGCATGTAAACAACAGCCTGCCAGGACCTTGTACAGCTCGGCAAATCTCACTATCTCCGTTTCATTGGGTAAGACATATGTATAATACCCGTTGCTATGTGCTACATGTACAAGTCCACGGACACCACATCGCCACCGGGTCCCACGCATAGCTGCAAATAGTACATTTAAAACCGTGGGTGTCAGTAAGGCGGCCGATACATGTGTGGACGATGCTATCAATGTACTCATTGAGCCGCCCATCCCAAGAGCGTCTCACCAAATATGGAAACTGAAATAGCTTACTAATCAATCCGGTATTTGCCGTCAAGTGGAAAGCCACTGAACCTTAATCTGTTTACCAACACAACAGCGTCGACGCAACCGACACCAGCATCACCTATGGCCCCAGCGCAGAAGAAAAAGGTCAAATCCACCTATACACTATCCTAACCGCATGCTTACCATCCAACTCACCCCAATCAGACCGGAGGCAAGACCCGTTCAGCCCTCCAAGACGTTGTCACTCGGGAATACACCATCCACCTACACAAACGCGTCCACGACCGCTCTTTCAAAAAGCGTGCACCATGGGCCATTAAATCCATCTTGGAATTCTCACGCAAAGCGATGGGCACTTCGGATGTCCGTCTTGACCCCAAGCTGAACCAGGAAGTATGGGCTCAGGGAATCAAGAGTGTCCCTCATCGGATGAGGCTCAAGCTCGAACGTGGGTACAAGTTTTCTCATGCGTTCGAGCGAAGGCTTGATAAATTTGTATTGCAGGTAAACGCAACGATGAAGAGAACGCAAAAGAAAAGTTGTACACGTATGTTTCTCATGTGCCCGTTACATCATTCAAGGTATGCTCGTATTCTATTCCTTTGCTATGCTTTACACCGACATTGTTTGGATAGGGTCTGGAAACAGTCGTCGTCGAGTAAAAGGATGTTTAGTACTTGTATTCCCGCATCTTCTCATCAACTACCATGTCACTTCCCGTGCTGTCTTATGCACATAAGTATATGCACAATGCAGAACACGCCGCATGATACTTGATAAGTATGTTGCGTTGACATTGGACTGCCTCACAACAATCGATTTAATGGAAAATCTGAAGATTTTCAAGCAGACACATGTAAATATAGATACAATCGTTTAATTGCGCCACGACTCCAGTCCAGCTGAGTAGACGTCCAATCTAGGCCCATAAGCTTCATAACCCCTCACACCTTCCGTTGCATTATAATCGGGCGGTCCAGGCGTTATCTTGTACGGCGATGAAGCACTTTTCATCACCGAAGTCATCTGCAGCTGTTGAGCTTCGCCAGATTTGGCAGCAACCTGTGCATCATCGGGCTTGACAACCGTTGCCGAGATTTTCCTCCTTTGCGAGGTAGTAAACGACTCGGACTTTTTCGTCTGCTTCTGTTTCTGGAGGAGTCCTCGGGCTTCTTTAACGCTACCCTGTACTCGGCGGCGCTGCGTGCCGGATCCCAAAGCGAGGTTCACCCGAGAGCTGGTCACACCAGCGTTGGCAATGCTGGCACCGGGATTAGGTCCAATCATGACACCTTCCATTCGAACACCACCAGTTCGTGGCACGGCAGAGAGAAGACACGCTTTATGCGTGGGGTCCGTAACTTGGCGGTAGTAGGTGTATACGATGAAGACGCAGAGCGCAGTCGGGAGGAGTGTGCAGAGAAAAAGAGAGGCAGCCTGGAAACTGGTTTCCCGTGACCATGCGATGAGGCACACTGATGGATGGGATGAGAGATGGCATCATAGGAGCGTGATGTGGGACTTACGCTTGTAGGCCTTCTTTGGGGAAAGGCGTTTGATGGGCCAAGGTTCTCCTTGCTTGGAGTAAATTAGCACAACGTGTCAACGATAATCGGCTATCTTACGAATGTGGATCGGAGATGTAGCTTTCCTCGTGTAGCAAGCGACGTGCACTCCAAGATGATCTCTTCCTGCAAACTTGATCAGCGACCGCATAGGATTCAGAAGCGAAAAAACCTACTGCGAAACCGAAGAACATCACAGCGGCGATGACACCCGCGACTGATACGAACAATGCAGACACGAATGTGAGGTAGGTATATGCGCGTGCCAGTGAGAGACGACGCTTTCACACGATCAGCCTGGCAGTGACGGCAAAAAAATGTGGTGGTTACCATGAAAACGCAGACAACCCCAAATATCTCTATCAAGGAAACGACAGCGTAGAGGAGGCAGATGATGAGAGACATTTGCCCAAGTCCCATCGTGGTGATTCACATGGTCGACGATTGCATCTTGGAATGCGTTGGACTAGGTGCAGGTTAGATGCGAGCCACATTGTCAGGAAACCAGGCATACCGCGCTGCAGGAAAGAAAGAGTTATATAAGAACTTCGGATACAAGGACGCGGGTAACTTACGCCAATAAGAAGCGAATCGCATTCAGAAGAGCGACTGCCAAACCGTAAGAATTGAGCAAAGCATTTACTGAACGAAGAACGTGCCTGCAATGACAGCCTTTCTCCAGTTGGCTCTGTACAGCTTTTGAAAGAATGTTTTCTTTCGCTGCTGGAGAACCATTGGTGACGGCACCGCTGTAGATGTGTCAACTTCCCGCATACCAAACAGCCAAGGAACTTACACAAACGAAAGTTATCATCTGCGTAAACATCAGCTCAAAACTGCACAGCCAACGAGGGCAGCAGTGAAGACTTACACTTGAGTTCAAGAGGAGGAGGGCGACGGGCGACCATCTTTTGCAGCTCTTAGTTCACGATCAACGTGATGGTTCCAGACAAGGAGCATTTCTGCCGGCCCGTTCCGTTATAAAACCGTCGGCCAAGCCGCAGTCATCGCTTAGCTTAGCGCTCAAACGTGATGACTACCGCCCTTTGATTGATCCAGTGATGGCAACATGATGCCAGCCTACCAGAGCCTACCCACCATCTCTTGGCGGCGGTCGAAGCCAGAAGTAGCCAGACTCATCTCGGACAGCATAGTGTAAGTAACTCTCCCTAGGCCCTAGGCTGCCAAAACCTATTGTCAGCGTCAGGATCTGACACCGCTCGCTGTCAATCACGTGATGTGAAATCACGGTCAGCCGCACTGCCACAGTTACGGGATCACTGAGACGCTGTGCTTTTAGCGATATTGCTTTTTGTCTCTGACCACGACCAACTCACGATTACGACGTATCTCTTAACAATATGATGGATACTAGACGTCCTCCAGCCCTAGGTGCGTGACCATGCCGATGACACCATTCGTCAAGCTGATGAGGTCAACTGCGCTTCGTCACAGGCAAGCGAACGCGCGTTGCATGCGCATGTTCTACGAGCGCTAATAAAGATTTTATTTAGGGCCCCCGCCCTCTTATGCGTTTGTCAGAAGGATGTATAGAGCAAGTCTAAGGCCAGTAGTAGCTTCCAGTAAGTTGGTATTCAGAATTGTTTCAGTGTTGCTGATAAGCGCTTCCCAGCAACGGCCATTGCTGCAATATGGGCCCTAGCTTCGTATGTTTGGTTTAAATCTTGTCTTCCTCGTATCTAACTTTTCTCGTAGAGCTGTATGTCTTCAATACCCTCTGCTGGTCTATTCATCCATTGTTTTGTAGATTGGATACTTTAGGAATTACTCTGTGGACAGAACCCGTGAGTGGCATTAAACTTTGCGTCTATTTATCCCAACGGCTATTCCAGAAAATGTTCCGAAACTTGTCCTGTACTCTATCGCGCTGGGCGCGATATACATGGGCGTATTTGCAATCGAGGTGGGGAAGCACCATCTCACAGCTCGCCGATGTGCCCCACTCACATTTTTTGCAGTTATATGGGTTCCTAAGCAGCCTTGCAGTAGGTGTCTATGCCCTGGTCAACGATCTCGTTTGTTTATCTCTACACCTAGAACCGGTCATCACTTGTCAAAATCTATGCGTATCTCTCCATCCTATCTGCACTAGCCGTCGCCGCTGCGGGTTTGCTGGATATCATTGTTCATTTTATGTTGAAGCAGCAGATCATCGGTATATGCTCAGAACTCACGAACGGCGATGAACTTGTATACGTGCGTCGTTGGTTATTCGTAACGTAGAGATGGCGGTTGACAAATGACGTAGTATGGATTCTTTGGACCAGTCTACCATACTGTCATCACTCCATCAGAGGCACTGCAGTGTAAGCCCATATCGTATCTTTATCTTATAGAGATTTGATACCTTGAGACAGACTGTACCGACTCGTGGAACCACGATTCATGGTCCGTCGTTGTCGCTTTCCTATTCACAACCTGTACGTTCAGTTAACCGTAAATCGTACCCAACTTACCCTCTACCTAGTCCTCGCCATCGTATTCTCCGCCATCGCCTTTGGATACCTGCACCAACTCGTTGATCCAACCAGCCCTATCAACTCGTCGCGTGCACCGTCTAATCAGGTTCGATCAGACGAATACCCACCGCACTACAATCCAGCTTATAGCACGACGTACAATGGACCATACGGTGGGCAGGCATATTACGGTGCCCCAAATACCGCTACGGGCACAGGGAGGTACCCACCGCCACCTGGATCACCGCCTGATGAGAGGGACGATCCGTTCGTTCCGCCTGAGGATGGCAAACCTCCCAGGTATTCGGGCGGTCCATTGGGATACGATGTAAACGATGATAAGGAGGATCCCTTTAACTTGAGCGTTCCAGAGAGAGATGTTACCAGTCGGCCTACACCTGGTGGACGAGAAAGATTTTGAGTGGAATACCTGCTATGCGAGTTGATCTATATCATGCTTCTATCTTTTGCTTCATGTACTGTATTACCATGTACGTCACGAATCTTTTTGAAATCGCACGGGAGTACACTTGTTGTTTTGACATACACATTAGGAGCATGCGTTCATAATGGTGTGATTTGGTGCAGTGCGTATGTAGAAATACGTGGTACGTATAGAGGATAAACCCCGCGAAAAATAAAAAGACAGTGACAGCGTATGAACCAAACGATTCTACTTCCGTGCCGTCGTAGCCTTTTGTTGCTGCTTGATCACCTTCTTGACAATTTTAGCTTCTTCTACGAGGAATGCACGGAGAATCCTGTGTGCGTAGTTGGAGATGGTGATGAGATAGTAAAAAACCAGCCTTACCTCGATTTGACGCAATCGCCACATCTCGAACCACCATACGCCCTTTGCACCGTTTTCTGACGCTTCGAGATCCTGGCGTATTGGCGGGGTCTCAGCGCTGGGACCTGGGACACGCCAAATCTCCCCTCAGCAACAAAAGTGGTAGTAGACAAGGAGAAAACGTACGCCTGGCAGACCGATTCCGCAATCACCACATTTGGGTTGGGAAGCGAGCTTCTTGATGTGGTGGTAGACAAGCTTGCCACCGGGTGTTTTTACAATGCGCCTGCGGTTTGAGGTAGTGTTGTAAGGCTGGCGTTTGCGGAGGGTGACGCGTTGGGCCATTTGACTTTTGTACCAGTGTTAGTGGGAGGATTTTTTTTGCCATGGGATTTGGCAAGAACTCACGTAGAGTTACAGTCTAACAGTATCGTGAGTGTTACAAGATAGTAATATGGAGTACGGGTACTCTTACCTTGTTCTTCTTGACGATGTCGACGCCGGTGTGCGCGAGTGACTTGCCAGGCGGAGTGTGGCTGATCAGAACTGGGCAGGACTTCGGCTTTGTCCGTAGGTCATGTGATGTTAGAGTTCCTAAATTAGAACCGATAATGTTGCTCCGAGTCGAAGTCCTTACTATTAGTCAACCCTGCACATCCGTGTTCTTCTCCCGAATGGCAGTGAAGTCCGAGTCGGTCCTTGTCTTGGATTTCTCCATGGTGAAGCGACACTCCGCTGGCGGTTTCACACTCTCAGCGGAGACATTTCATCTCGGCTCATGTATCTATCTCAATGTTTATGAAACATGTAACGAATCGCCTGCTCTGAAGTTCGATTCTCACCACCCTAACAGTTGTTTCATCTCATCAGGACACCCTTGAGTAAGCACATATCCGAAATCACGGCCCTGGCGGATTCTTTGGCTTCGCCGCGGTCTTGGAGATATTTACAATGTCGGTGAACTTAAGATAGTATCATCAGCTAACCTTCCACGCCGCCGGTCCGTGTGGTTACGTTATCTTTCGTTGAACCTGACGTCGCGACAATTCCATAACTTCATGGGGTAGGAAGGACTAGGTCCAAAGGGTCCAGTTTGCCTTGAGTCCACTAATGAACATGTTCCAACAGGTCCGTCAGTTACTCGATCTTATCACGAAATCAGTCGATACTCTCGAGCAAGTATGCACCGAAAGCAAGATGGAGATTTCAAGCCTCGACGAGCCTTTCAAACCTATTCATATAGCGTTTTGGGTTAATCCAGTTGTGGCAGAGGCCGCAGCTATTATCACCGCCGCTACATCACATCTGGGTGCCATCGTATCGCCACCCCAGGCTACTCTAGACCAAGTCTCTGGTGGAGTAAGTCCTGTTGGCTTACGCAACATTGAAATTGCTAAAAAGCAATTAAGCATTGGAGATCAGCTGCCCTCCGCGTGTGCCTGGAGGGGAGCATAACGGAAATCCTTCGTGAGGCAGGTCCAGAAGTTGGTACTCGATAATACAGTCTTTGTATCCCTCGCTCAACCTATCCTACAGGGACTTCACGTCGACCATATCGCTGGTAAGAATGGATTGGATGCCCAAAAGCTCGGTAAGAAATAGCTCTCTATCTGTGTACAACTATCTAAATAGGACATGTCTCACAAGCACGCTGCCTGAGAATGATGGCTACACATCATATTTATCGCGAGGTGAAGCCGGATGTCTTCACAAACAACCGAGTTTCGAGTTTGCTCGACACTTTGAAACCGAGCGCCGAAATTATTGCAGAGTATGTCTCATGGTCAATTCGAACAGGTCGTTCTGATACCCCCTAAAGCCCATTTCACAAATACGACGATACATTTGGGCCTCCTGCCTCACTAGGCCATGAGTAGGTTGTCGTCTGGAAATCGATAGAGATGGTTTATTGTTTAATTGTTTAAATCCCAGGCTCGACGATGTGTTTAAAGCTTCTGCATGTCTTTGGGAGACGGCTAGCGATCCAAAGATGGCCAAATCTGGTGAACCCAACGGAAGCTGCTTTCTGTAAGGCAGTCAGCAATGGAAGGTCATATTGGGATTTCATTGGACAACCTGAGAATGCTTTCAAACAGCGCAGATTTGACATTGGTATGCGGGGCACTCAATCGTTCGTTGCTGCCGCGTCGATCATAGCTGGTGACTATTATACATAACGACTTTGCCTGTGCCAGGGCTTACAGATAAATAGGGTATGACTGGAAATCGCTTCCCGCTAACGCGCTGGTAGTTGATGTCGGCGGTGGCGTCGGAACTGCAACTCTGTCTCGCGAAAGAATTTTTTCATCTGAAGTTTGTTATTCAAGATCGCCCGGCTGTTGTTGACGCCGGCGTTGAGGTGCGTTTGCGATCCCAAGTAAGCCAGTTGTGACCTACCTCGTTATAGATTTGGAAGAAAGAACTCCCTGGCGCACTGTCGTCTGGCCGAGTCCAGTTCCAAGGTACATACCAGGAACTACTATGTTGGTCATCATCTAACGCGAGACATAGTGCACGATTTCTTTGATTCCCAACCACAGACGGACGCCTCTATCTTCTTCGTAAAGAACGTGTTGCATGACTGGTCGGATAAATATAGCTCGAAGATCTTGAAGCGGCTGAGGGACGCGGCCACTTCAAACACGAAACTTGTGGTTCTTGAGACTATCTTACCCTATGCATGCCACGAAACCGAGGATAGTGGTGATGGTATCAGCAGCGCTGTGCCTGTCAAAGCACCGATTCCTCTACTTGCCAATTGGGGCGCGGTGAACGATCTTGCCTATGGCATCGATATAAGCGTACGTTTTTCCCCCTTGGTGTCCCTGTAAGGGACTAATCAGGATATGGATACGACAAATGCTGGCTCTTTTGAACGGACAAGAACGGACAATCCGACAATTTGATCAGCTTTTCAAGGGTGCCGGATGGAAGATCACGGCGCTGTGTTGGCAACGTGGTGTCAACGTCGCGCTCCTTTCCTCCGTCGAAGCTGTCCCTATTTGATTGCAATTGGAGCCTGAGGCAGTATGTGAAACCAAGCGAATGGGCCCTTTTTTTCTATCGTAGCCCCTTCTGTCTCGGAAAGGTTCGGTATACAGTTCCGACTATAGAGTAGTAAGATCCGTAGAAGTCCTTGTGACCAAAAAAATTGCTCGAAAATATGCGCATCCATCTCCGAGTCTATCACATGAACTGTACAGGCCGACCTC
Source organism: Amanita rubescens (assembly GCA_015039365.1). Taxonomy (NCBI): domain Eukaryota; kingdom Fungi; phylum Basidiomycota; class Agaricomycetes; order Agaricales; family Amanitaceae; genus Amanita; species Amanita rubescens. The sequence continues at coordinate 590,025 of WION01000001.1, forward strand.
TATTCGAGATTTCTAATGTACCCCAAAAATTATTCCTGATACGGAGGTCCACAACGCCCACTGGACTATTCCGAGTCCTAGTCACGCGCGTCACACTGGATGGCATTGGCAAGCAGCAGCGATGACGGACTGCCATTCTCACAGTACACGTCCGCCTCCGCGGTGCACACGACACTCCTCGCATTCGTCGCACTATTTTTACCGAGAACCGCGATTCTATGGGAACCAACTAAACAAACCTCAACGGACAAACCTCAACATGAGTTTCTGGACGCGTTGACGGCTAGCCCGGTTTCGACCGTCGCGTGGATGTGTCTAGGCGTCGCGGTTATTCAGGTGTGGTGGGGTGGCTGGGTGAGAAAGTGGTACATCGCGAGTCTATTGCAGAGCAACGATAGCACTAGTGACAGCGCTAGTGAGCGAGAAGGAGACCAGCGAATGAGAAGAGTCAAGTTGCAGCAACAGAGGTTCAAGGTGATTTCCTTTCTGTGGATGAAATGAGAGTATTGACTGAAAGTTTAGCGTTTGAAAGAGGCGTGTCTGGCGACGTTGGCCGCGTCCGTAGCGTTTCATGTTATCCTCGTCATTCTCGGCACTCCTCTGACAAACTGCTCGACCCCGTTTCTCACCGGGCCACACTGTCCTTCTGACAACCTGCACGTTAGGACGTACCTCCTCGCGCTGCTTCTCTCCCTGCTCACAGTGCCCGCTGCCGCGTATACTATCGGTATTCCGGGATTTGTGAAAGGCGACGCTCAGACAGTGGTGCTCAAATTTTTATGGATAAGGCTCTTTGGGGAACTATCGTAAGTTGCTTCTTATTCTTTTCTCTCTTAGCCTCACGAGACTGGCAGAACCCGCAACTCGCTCGAACGTATGTTAGTGTACCCAGCGATCGGCACACTGGTGGGGAGCTGGGTTGGCGCAATACCGATTGCCCTGGACTGGGATAGGCCATGGCAAGCGTGGCCTTTGACGCCTGCTTACGGTGCGGTGGTTGGGTACATCGTGGCGACTTTAGCGGCGTTTACGGCTACTGCTATCAACTTATTGGCGAACGCTCATATAAGCGCGCAAGCTGTTCCCGAGGCGAAGCGGTCAAAGAAGAAATTGAAATCTACTTGATTTTTTATTTCTATCTCATGGATTGGAGTTTATTGGACTTCTATGCTCCTCCCTTCAGAGTACGAAGGTCGCCCAGCGACTGTATCACGTAGTCGGGTATGATTTTCGAGGCGTTTGGCCCCGAGATATCAGCCTCAGTGGCTATACCTATGCAGACAATAAATAACCTTAAGAGAGTATACATCAGCCTACCCACCGGTTAAAACAAGTAAAGTGGACAATCCGCCTTGCTGGCCGAAAAGGATGTCAGTATTCAACCTATCTCCAACCATAATCGTCCGCTTAGGGTCATAATCGATTCTGTCAACGATATTAGAATACCATCGAGACGAGGATAACAACACCTGCTTGGTTTTGATACAATCCAGCATAATAGTAGACGGTTTACCAGCGCATACCGGCTCCCTCCCAGATGCGAACCTCAACGGAGCACTTATAGCTCCCGCACCAGGTAATAATCCGTGCTCACTTGGGAATGTACTATCTTCATTCGTCGCGACAAATGCACATCCTTTCAGCAGGTACTGCAGCGCTTTCGAGAGCTTTGTATAATTTACATTTTTGTCCAATCCGCACACGACGGCGCCCACGTCCGGGTCTGGCACAAAATCAACCAGCGAAAATGGGCCAATGACGTTGTCCTTTGGATCAGTGCCCCCAATGAAGCTGATACCTTCTTCCACAAGTTCTTCCTCGAGGCCGTGCGTCCCTATGACGTAGACCTTTTGCGATTTGGGGAGTCGCAGGACGGAAGAAATGTATAAAGCTGCGGCGTAGGCTGACCCATAGATCTCGTCCTGGATTGCGATCGTGATGATTTGCCTTGGTATTCCCACAGACGATGAGTACTCACAACATGAACGGGTATCCCTAGTTTGTCGAATGTTTCCTTGTACGTTTTCCGAGATTTGGTAGCATTGTTAGTGACGAAAATGATCTTCTTTTCTTCCGATATCACAAACGGAAATTAGGATCGATAAAAAGTGAATGAGCTGTGTGACGTACTACGCTCGCGTAGAAACTCCAAGGTATCAATGACGCCGTCAATGATATGATCTCCCCGCCATATGACACCGTCGCAGTCGAACAACCATGTGTCGTACTTGTCAACGAGAGCGGCGTACTCGTGGGGACGTATAAACATAGTTGGCAAGCACAAACTCCGGTTGCCGCCGTGTGAGCCCGGCCTAGATCTCGCCCAGTCACCCTAGTGCTAAATCGCGACACGGAGTACTGGGTACACCCCTATCTCCATTGGCCCTACTCATAATAATGACATCTCCGTTTAGAGTGCGCTTCCTCGAGCCCCGACTAGTCGTTGTGCACGACAGCAGCGCACAGCCTTATCGGAGTCTCGAGTTCGACATTTTTAGTTTAAGTGTCCCCGGGTCATCATCATTGCGCTGCTCCGCTCACCACCGTATTTGACAGGAGTGATGCAGATGCACGGCGCCCTGCCAGGCTCTGGTATAATTAATCTAAGCGACGGAGCGCCGGGCACATATGCTCACTTCGCTGGATAACCAGTGATCGCCCTTCTTAGGACCACAGGGCAAGCAACCAATTCATTTTGCAATCTAATATGTAAAATAAACCAGGTCTGCCTCCGCACGGTCTTTGTGTACTAGACCATCCTAGGCCACCTTTCCGCACAGAAAAAACCATATCAGAAGGGCAACTCGACCTTGGCTATATTCATGCACATTTAAATGAATTTTATCCGCATTCATCCATGTCTTTATCGCAGAACTGGACGGACCTTCAATATCCGCTCAATAATAATGAAATGAAATCGATAGGTTTTAATATATGATATCCATTCTATGCCAAGTGGGCAGTGGTGGCAACAACGAACTAATCCCGTTGGTGATTATCCAATGCTGTCCGCGAATGGCTAAGTCGTTGATCCGGTGACAGTTAGTCGCACGTTGAATGTACAAGTCTCCGTGCGGAATGGGAAAGTCGGATCTGCGGCCGTGGCTCAACACGCATCATCATCGTCATAGACTCTATTGGTGATTTCAAAAAAACATGTGCTGCGTCCAAGGTGGACGGTCGATTGTCATCATTTCCGATTATACATGTGTTGTGATAGAAAATTTTACTCTCGGTGATTGCCTGGTGTACCCCAGTTCAACAATAAAGTTACTGATATCATGCCCAGGCCGTTGCTTAAGCTTCTATATGTTTAGACGGTAAGGCGGAACGACGTCCTAACCGCACTTTCATGTCCCAAGGCGCAGATTAACAGGAATTGACTTTGCCCATAGATTCGGGACGAACTTTACTTCTACATTAGGACGCCGGGAGGCTATACATGCTTCCTAGCACCGTCTCCATGCGACTTTGACAAGCAGCCAGACACTGCTCGGGAGGTCAAAAATTAAATCGCCATTTAACAACGCGCGCGAATAGAACAATCATATTCATTATCATAACAAGGTTTTTCCGTAGCCTCGCTCTATCCATGTGACCATCATGTTTATTTAACAAAAAGGCATTCAGTTGTTATTGTCAACGTGGTTTCCTGTGACGTCGGGAAATGTTTGGACAGCGATAGCGTCCTTCAATTCATTCCACTTCTATTCAAACCGACTCCCCCCTGAAGGGAGGGGGGGATCCAATTCACAGATCATCTCTGGGATTTGATATCTCCAAATTTACTAAATCTACTACTCGTCGAACGCTATCAGACAATGGTGATGGGCGGGCAGTCCCTGCCGCGTGTTTGCCTCTGCCCTCTGGCTCCACGTTCGTCTCAGCGGATGGGAGATACTTTGAGATATACTGTGACCGCATCGTGGTAATAATACTGGTGCACCTGCTTCTCGGCTAATTGCGATCATAGACGCGTCGCAAAATTTCCGTAATCCCGTCCGTGTTTTGCTGACAACAGGATACGAGGCGACTCAAAACTCTTTTTTGTCCGTGTCTACCAACCCTTCCCACCCGAAACGTTGGTCATAGCGATCTGTAGCTTCGGACGTTATGCCGGCTTTATCCAGGGTAAGTCCCCTTGTCATCAACGCCAACAGAAAGCGCTGTCGGCATCATCGGCAGCAGCCCTTTTCGCACCAGCAGACATGGACCTGCGTTGGCCCTTTTCCTCTCTGCACTGTATCTACATTCGTGGGTGCACGTGCGGACAATTCTATACATTAGGAAAGGGCAGCTTTGGTATAGTTATTATTCTTAAATTCTATTCCGACAGATCAACGGCTACTCCAAACAGAGAAAAATGAATAAAAATTTCCGAGGGGATGGCGCGTGGAGAGAAGCAAGAGAGAATTCCAAAAAAGGGCATGTCCCCGCATAGACAACGCTTGTCATATTCCGTCGCCGCCGCGTGGCGCGTTGGTCGCTTTGGCGTGTTACATGTACCGTCCGAACGTCTGTCGTGCTACCCTGACTGTGTCGCTTCTGTGCAACAGCTTTTGGAAGCCCGATATCTCACCATTGTCAATGCTCTTTGGTCCGTGATGTCGAGAGAAAAAAAGATGGACCAGAGGTTTGCGGCTTCCAAATCTTGCTAATACGGGACTCGGTCACATACGGGATGCTCGGAATTTTTGTTATCACTTTTCGACGGGTCATACGGGTTGTGCGCCACAGACGTACATATCATACGACGTCAGTTATCGCTAGATAATGTTGCGAAAACTCGGATGTCGGCCCAAACCTTGTACATTGAATGTTTCTTGACAAGCAAAAGGGGTTGAGCACCTCTAATGTTTTTCCGATCCGCACCGGGAATACCATTTCAAGTTCGAAATTCATACCGCGTTTGTATGTGGGTCCAATTCTATGCGCCACACCGCGTTGGTTCATATGTTTCACCAGAAGCTCGCTGTTCATATTCTTTTGAGAAAAAACGTGAAATCGGTGAAGGAGATATACCCTCTAAGGAGTTCTTTTGACTAAAATGCAATCACAATAATGCCCTAGTGCCTGCTGTTCAACATCATTTCTCCCATGAAGATAGGCATAGAACGCAGCGGTGTTCCGAAGGTCAGTGCGTTCACCTAAACTAGACAGTATCATGATCGGCACTCACTCAACGAGAGCGTTCCTTATCCTTTCGCCTTTGCTTGAACGCCAACTCGTACGACTTGCGTTATCTGTCAAGGATGTGTATTCATCGTGAGGATCGGCTGGGAAAAATGAATATTTTCAGCGAGCGTTCCGCCGTGATGATAGGCGGGTGTCGATGTTCTAGGTCGATCAACCGTAGCTGCTAAGATCCTGCACCCTGTACCAGGGCGTAGGATCCTTGTTTCGGTTCTTCCATACCAAGTATGCGGGGGATCAAGGCAGATCGCCCGTTTCGCGATTAATGTCGTGGTTGTTACCAAACACAATAGAGTATAGTCCTTCTTTCCATCGATCATTCTGATATGGTGGTAGGTATCAGCCAAGGATCCGGTGAAATCGACACTGTCAATAGCCGCCGAGTCGGGACGTCGGATTGTGACGGGACGCATCAGAAGCGGAGGGCGCGCCGAAATTGTCTTGAAACATGCCTTCTACCCAGGAGGCGGCGTTTTTGCGGAGTGCCAACATGATTGTCAACAATGGAGTTCTCGGGTTAACCCGACTGCGCTCGTATTATTAGCTAGTATCCACATGCCAATTGAAATGCACAACATATTTGGAGGGATGTAAATAATGAGGTGCGGCTGTGATTAAGACAACGCCGGGGAAAGGCGTGTTGAAGGGCAAAATAAAGTTCCCCAGATTGGTGCATCCAGAACGGCCGGAAGTCGGACAAGGACTTGCGCTGGAGGTTGAAGTTAGAGCTATTTTGGCGTCGCCACGCTTCTCACCGCGCAGCTAACGCATATGGCCACAGGAAAAACTGTCTAGCGGTATGCTAAAACCGAGAACTTGAAATAATCTGGCGGGACCTTGATACCCATGTCCAAGACACATATCCGCTCAAGGAGGGAAATAGCGGTGATGGCGTTAATAAAAGAGGACTTTAAGTGACGTTTACGTTGCCAAGATCCAAGATCGCTAGTGCAAGGACGATCTCGCAGAGTCTCCGATATTGTTTACTACGAAGCTTTAGAAGTGCCCTTTGAATCCCACGCTCTGCATTCAAGCTTCCCATCCAGAAGTCGTGCAAGTGAAAAGTTGGATATCAAGATATTTATGTAGTAAGGCAGCCTTGTACAACTAAAAAGGATATATATGTGCGGGTATAATCTATGCAAGAAACGGCCAACTGAGAACAAGGGGAGAGAGCATTAAGAATAAGCATTATTATCTTGAAAGGTCCCGCTCGGAGGAATAAGTATGCCAATTGTCCATCCCATTTTCGGCTGGGACGCCATTGTAAGAAGGTAAAGAATAATGGTGGTGATGATTAGAGTTCTGTATTGTAGAGATTGTCCGTCAGTTGAATGAAAGGAGTGGCATGATGCTTACGGCATAGTTGTCGTCCTCGACCTTCACAGCCCCATAGTGATTTTGGGAATAATTTGATATTACATGGTGATTTGCCATCGACGGGCGGGGATTGATCGGGTTTTGTGGTGGATGCATCTGTGCGGGCTGTGGGGGAAATAAGGAAAAAAAGTTACTAGGATTCGGAGCTCTCATACTTGGACTAGGCGTGCGGAGGAAAATTGCTTACCGAGAATGGAGGACTGGAGGTAGCGCTAGAACCGGAGGGTGTGTTGGGCATCTGGAAGGCGTGAGGATGCATGTTGAACATGGCCGAGCCTGGAGTCCCGTTTGCTGATGTCACATTACTATAATGGTGAGGGACGGGCTGGGGGATGGTCAGTGGGGGTGGCCGGGCGTCGTGGGGAGGCGTGTCGCTAGGACTCTGATGAGGCAGACAAAACAGAAAAACGCGTTTGTTATGAGGTAAAATCACGTCTGCTGTCTAGCTCACCAGGTAAACACCGTCCAGGTGTCCAGACATTTTTCGTCGTTTGTAGTCTCGGTCGCAGGCCCTTGCGTCCTGGAACGCAGCGAGAGGGTTCCTGCGTGTCAAGTCGATGGGCATCCCACGGCCACCGCCAGTTTCAGCAAGCATGCGGCGTAGGTCTTCGTTTTCTTTTTGTATCCGAGCATTTTCTTGCTCCAATTCTCTGATCTTCGCGAGTGGGGAGGGTAGGACGGCGACTTGGTCCGGGGTCAATCCAAGCGCGGTCTGGAGCTTGGTGACGGTTTGTTCCAGCTAAAAACGCGTCAACGACGATGCTGGATGCGAGGAGAATGGTTTCCAACCTGCTCGATGTAGGCCTTTCGCTTGGCACGGTGTCGTGCTTGTGCTTTGGCGTTACGGCTACGCTCAGGGCGTTCAGCCTGCCTGGCATGATCGTTTACAGTCGACATCACGATATAACGTAACTGGGGAGGGAGGGGATCGGGGTTCGAAAGAGGAGAGGCGACTAAGTACTTATATCGGTTTGAGTTAGTCCGACCTTTTGAGCGCTGAAAGCTTGCGAAAATTCCAAATTGAAGGGCATATAATTTTGATTTTCCGGTGTGGTCGCTTTCCTCGATCAGCCGAAGACTCAAAAACGGGTGACCCTGTCGGGTTCCAATCTTTTGGGTCAACCAATCTCAAAGTCAGTTTGGTCCTAGTTCTGATCATTTTCCTGATCTTCTCCACCTTCTTTCCATGACTGTATCTACATCAACCAACCCAACTTGGATTATTTAATAGACACGTTGGGCATAGCATACCGCATTGGCTCATAACAGTAATCATGGGGCACCGCCCTTGTTTGGGGGGAGGCGAGGACCATGGACCTCTACGGACGTGGCCGGAAAGTTGCGGTTTGTTTCCATTTGGACAAGTCCTCCGCGTGCCTGGGGTGGTGCAGGACTTCGTTTGATCGGGGATCAACGTCCTACTACTTCCGTCATGTGTCTCCAGAAAGAAATCGCTTTCTTTGGCCCCAGGAATTCCGCGCTGTCTTTCTCCGTGACTTTGTCTCTCCGGTTGAAATTATACTCCCTCAGCCTAGTCCCTTTGAAAGCTTAGTGGCGCCAACCTTGCAACGGTAGGAAAATAAAAACACAGCACTTCACCGTACCGAGTGTAAGTATAATCAGCATACGTTGTTCTCTAGCCTCGGATCCCATGGGACGTATGTACCTTCAGTGCTACGCTTCCGGTCTGCGTGTTGACATCCATAATGGCCGCAACTTGAGATTGGCCAACATTTTACCGGTGGAAATCTCACCATCGCTTTCGACTCCGCGACAATAAGCCAATGATAAGCATCACTACTTTTCTATCGTCCAGTCGATCAGGATGGCTCAGCATGATCATGATGACATCACAAAGTAGGAATTGCATCTTGGTTCCACTTTGGTTCCTCTATCCTCGTCCTGACCGCTCCCCCATGCTCTACACTCAAACAGGTTGAAACAACTCCAGTGGTCTATATCGCTATCAAGCCGGAATGGACCTGCCTCATAGACCTAAGAAGGCAATAACAAGCTGGTTGCCACGCCGATTTGGCTCACAAATAGCATCGCCCGTGAACGGCGTATCTTGACACTCGTGAGACCTAGTCGCCAATCACCGACATACATTTGCATCTTGTCATTGATGCAATTTTAGGCTTAAACGAAAGCTCCAGATCAAGCCATGAATCGACGCCTGGCGCTGTTGGTGTCAATACGTTCTCCCTGTTTCCCATTAGGCGTTTCATAACCGGAGGCCACTTGTAATTCATGTTCAGCTCGTCAGGCTGTAGCTACGTTTGATAATGCCCCTTGCCTTGCAACCGCAACATGTAAGAACATCTGTGGCGTTTCTACACGCGGACGCCCATTTGTCAATTGGCATTGGCATTGTTTATGGTTCTCTTCCCTGACAGTTTGTACTACCATATGAAGGACAAGTGACAATAAAGGGAGAGGTACCCGGACCGTTACGAAATCTCCAATCAAGTCGGGGACATCTCATCAATGTTCGTGTATCGCGAATATACGCGTTGTACGCCAGTTTGTCTTTCCTTGTGGTACATGGCATGAGACATGTATTTTTGCCTGCTTCCTTCTGGCAGTCCGCCAGTGTACTTATCCTCCCCACCCGGAAGCAAATGCGCACGTTTCAGGAAACAAGTGTTCTATATCAGAAAAGGATTAGGGTAAGGAGAACCAATCCGAAGGTAGTCGGGAATTCCCGATCAAGCTTCCTGTGTGGCAAGATACATTACTAATTTACAAGTGCGTCTTTAGACAGTCTTGGGATTTCTTCTATGTGAAGCTGGGCTGGGAGAGCCTTTAAATTTTTAAATCAGTTCCAAGAAAAGCGCTGATTGATCAAATCCAGGTTTTGGACGTATTATTTGACATATGGCTCCGCTGACCACGGCGAATGATTTCCTCAGACAGCGAACTGAATGGTGTCACTGTCAAGGAGCTAACAGCTGATTATATGGTCGGTGGACCGCTACGTGGCACTAATCCAAGGAACTGAACACTTGTAACTAATTCCATACGGTCATTCAGAAGGTGAGGACCAAACGGGACCCCAAAGATGATCACCCATCGTCGTCGTCGTCAGATAGTATAAGGCGCTTCGTCCTTTTCCAGGTCATTGACTCGCTCACCACAGGCTGAGGCGAGCTTGGAGATGATGCGGGCTCGGTGTTTTCTGCCGACGGTCGGGGTTTTGCTAAAGCCCTCGGTTTTGGTCGAGAAGGTTGTGGTTCTTCCTCGTTGGCCACTGCGACCCCGGATGGGGCATCTAGCTCATCCATGCTGTCCAAGGCGGAATCGGAGTCAGTGGACGAGAGGCTCAGGGGTGTATCTTGCGCTTCCTGCGGCGTACTTTCCCCTTTCCTCCTTTTGCCACCTTTTCCTTCGTCTCCGATCCTCCTGCGCCGCTTCTTGGTCCCCGTAGCTCTCATGCCGACAGGACGATCGACGTTACCGGCTTCAGCAGCGGCATCCATGGCCTTCTGGCGCAACACCTTTTCCTTCTCTAGGAATGCCTCGATATCGCCATATTCTGTGTCGCTGTCCTCAATGAACTGCGCCGATTTATATTGCTTCTGTTCCTTATTTTTCCTTTCTTTCTTCTTGCGGCGCGGTTCTTCATTGTCGCTGAGGTCCGCTTCGTCCTCGCTGGAAATTGGGGACAGTTTCCGGCGATGTCGCGAGCGGCGAGTCTGTTTGCTAAGAAGCTGGGAGGCTTTCTTGCCGTCGAGGTTAATGGGGTTAGCGATAAACTGCTCGATAACCACGAGCATGCTCTTGAGATCTGCAACGAGTATGGCCGCTGGCACATACCATTCGACTTCATCGGCGCCTGGTTCCCACACGATAAGCAAAGGTTGAATCGATTTAGGACAGTCTACGGTTCACCTACCATCTTGGCGAATAGAGAATTTGCAGAGTCTGAACAATAGCTTGAGTTGTGGGTTCCTGCTCGCCGCATTTGCTTGTTCATTATCCACGTAAGGAATTGCTAAAGCGCCGTTTGCCCTCAGACAACTGACTAGAAAAAGAATGATCCGCGCTTACAATAGTCTGATATCTTGGCCAAAGCTTCAGCTGACGGGTGTTTCCCACTCAAGATTGCTTCCGCGTCTTCAAGGTCATCATCGGATATAACGTCTGGTCCCCCTTCCGAACCGTCCGTTTCATCAATTATTCTTCGGCGTTGGGCAATCACCAGAGCTAGGATCTATCGCAGTGTTTGCAATGAAACCAGTTCGGACGCCACAACCATAAGCTAACCTCTTTTGTCCATTGCACAAAATTGCCCTGCCCTGCCTCGGTCAGCGCCGCTATCGCGATACCCAATTGATCACTCCAGGAATATCCTTTCTTAACACGGACTTCAGGCGGGGCGTTCCTCTCCGCTCCGTTTTCGCCGTCATCAAGATCGCCTTTGTCACGTCTGCTGCGCTGGTTAGGCTTGGAATCTGGTTCCCAACTGGAGTATTGCTTCCAATTACCACGATTCTTCGGGAAAAAGGCCTGTGAAGCACACCCAAGCGGACGTTCAGGGGCCAGTTGGAGTGTAAATTACAGCAGAGCGATTCATTAGCCGAAGTCACATTGCACAGCGAACGATCGCAACATACCTCAATAGCTAAGAATGAGTCCTTTTCTAACCCTTTGAAAAATTGCCGTAGAATGAAGTTGACAAGGGTCACAAGGTCCTTGTAAGGCTGATCACGGGGAAATGATTTTTGGTCGGCTAGAATCGCTTGAAACAATTCCAGCGTGGAGACCTGATGGCACAAACATAAACATATCAGTATCAAGTTCGGTGAAGTTGTTGATAGGCGGAAGGGTCGCGGTCCTGAACCATCAGCAATGATCGCAATTCCAGGTTCAGTGCAATCACAATTCTATGTAGAATTAGGCGAACCCGCAAGATAAGCCTTGCCTGGTCTAGAATCCGATAGGCAACTAGAGAATGGCTTGGGGATACAAAAAGGCAAGTCCGAGAGTACAAGGGAGAGAAGGGCGGAGCGAGGGTGGCCATCGAACACGCTCAATTCGAATCAATGCCACCTGATGTTCGCCCCTTCATGAAACGCTGAGCCAACAAACAGGCTCACGCTTGATTCCCGTTCTCATCCTCACCAGCTGGAAGCATGGAGAAAATGCTCTCAGCAGGTTCACCATCAACACGCCGTAGCGGCGAACAAAACATTTTCAAATTGACGAGGGATTCAACTTGTCAATCCATCATAGGCCTGGAGGATTCGGCGATTGTACACACGCTATCCTCCTATTGCGAAAATACCTGATGTAAATGACCACTTACATTGAAAAACAGGCCTTCAGCCTTTGCCCGTACAGCTTGCCGATGCAGCAAGTTTACAACACGGCGCATGGACTCTGAGGTTGCGAATTCTTTGTACCGGGCCAGATACGTAAGCAGCGTGTTCGTAATCTCGGCATTCGCGAGTCTCTGCCAACTACGGTGTTAATGACGAATCTGACAATGGACCCGACCCAAAGATAAGTCTCGAGTTCCCAGGCGGCATAATTGCCTTTCCGGGCCATTATTAGTTTGGCATGGCGCCAGTGTCTAGCGAGCCGCAGGAAGCGAGGCTCGGCGGAGACAAGGCGCTGATAGAACGACTTGGAGACTTACCATTTCAAATGCTTCAAAGGTAAACATTGTCTCCCTTATCTCGATCTCGCTTTCATTCCCGTCTTCGTCTTCGTCCACGTCATGTGTGTCCTCTCGCACGGACCCTGTCTGCTCCTCCCCTGCTCCGCTCTGCATTGGTGCCTTCGGGTCTACCTCCGGTTCCTCAACTCCTACATGAACGGAAAGTGTCAGCAAGCTTGCTGTCAAACACGTAAATAGTAAAGGACAGAAGCCAAATAGAAGCTAGAAGAGCAGAAAGCTTCAGTCAAATCATGTGCGCCGTCAACCTAGGCGACGGTAATGAATTGAACCCAACCCAAGGAGAAGAAAGCGCTGATCACGAAAGCATAATTTGTAACCCAACATAGCGCGCACGAGCCCCGAGGAAGGTCGTGATTTATTTTTGATACAACCTGCCGAATACGTCTGATGACGGATTCGCCGACAGGTACGGAGGATACACAGGAAGAATTGACATTTCGGACGCACCTTTCTTGCTTTTCTTCTTTCGTTTTTTTACTTTTCTTTGTCTCACTAGCGCCGCCACACCTGATGCGTTGCGTTTGTTCATTCGTTCCACCATTCTGATCAACGCCCAGGCGAATCCCACACTAGCATCGAGATATTTGAGGCTTTGAGTCCCGGGCCGGTACGCGCGGAGGCTCTCAAGTGCGAGATCTAAAATTTCGCCGTTATAGATCAATTGTTGCTGAAGGATTGTCGCTTGCTCAGGAAGATCAATATCGTCTTCTCCGTTGTGATCGACTTGTGATGACGTGGATGTCGAAGCCGCCATAGCATCCAGAAGCAGAAGTAATTGCGTTAGACATTCAATGCCCGTCTGCAGCTCGGCCCACAATTTTGGCTAGAATAAACATATCAGAATATGCTACGTGTCGATGTATATCAGCAAACATGCCTTTTCGTCCACGGCTTCTCGCATGCGCTTGAAAACCCATCCGATCCACTCGCGTTCAGTGACCTGCGCAATTAGTCCAAAATTCCATTGAGATTCAAACTCCTCCATTTCATTTGCGTCCTTTCCGGGTGTTTGCTTTGAGCGCGAAGACATAAAGAATTCCAAAAACCACTTTGACACGTATAAGAGCCTGAGATGATCTTTCTCCGTGATTTTAGGTCGTTCGGAGCGAATATCCTTCAAAAGGGTGGAAATAAATGCTGCGCGATACGTCTCAGCGCGATTTGAGGACCGAGAAAGCAAAAAGGGCACCACTTACAATTGAAACACCCGTCAAGGAAATCCAACGCCCACTGCTGTAACACTTTTCTGGCTTCCAAGGACAGATTATCCTCCCGAGTGAGGCCATCGGCGGTAAGCGCTTTCTTTCCTTTCTGCTTCTTCCCCAAATCAAGCAACGCTCCGGTCGAGCTGTTCACGGCCTGCTGTCGATGCAGAACAAGCGGATGGCCCAAAGTAGATGTGGCTGGAGATCCTGTGGCGTCTTCGCTTTCGCTACCTTGCTTCTTCCTGGGATTTAGCGTGACAGCGATGGTTGTCCCGAACCGAGAATGTCGCGAGGTAGTGCTTCGCGCCATGTTTCGCTTGACACGTTCCTCCGCTGCCAGTAATCTTTGGAGGTTAGCCCCCGGTTGCTATATTAGCAGTCATTTCTAAAAACACCAAAAAATTTTTTTTGTGAAAAAGAACCTTTGCCTGATCCATAGCCAGATCTGCTGGCTTGATCCCTCTCAGCAACAGGTAAACAATCTCCAACACCAACGTGTTCCAGCTCCCGAATAACTTGTCTCCATCTGCGTTCGCAGCGATGGTCAGCAGCAGCCTGAACACGTGCGCCTCTTGCAGGTTTAAAATAAGTTTGTTCTGAAGCGTCGAAAACTCCGCCGCGTCACCACTGACGCATGCGCTTGGATTTAGATCACGGATAAAAGCGAGGTTGCGAATTAAATGGAGCACGAGATGGACGATCTGGCCGTCCCGCTGACTACGGTCTCGCGGGGCTTTTGCTAGCGGAGGTATTATAATTCCAAACAGTGCCTGAATAGCTCCAGGCTTGAGGAGTGCAGCTTTGTACTCCAGATGGCTCCGCAACAGTTGTGTGTAATCGGTTCCTTTATCGTGTTCATCATCAAGCTCCTTGAGTTCTTCGGCCATATCAATTGGCCACGTCATTGCTGTCATGAGATCCGCACAAACGATAGCATGTTTATCCTCCACCCGTCCTTTGCCAGCTGTGAGCAACAGGATAGGAATCAAGTCATTTGGTAGGACCCGCGTTTTGTAGAAAATGCGCGCAACTGTGCGTTCATCGTCGTCATCGTCCTTCCGCCAGAGTTTCTTGAGGTCTTTGAGGCAAGACAGAGCTTCATCTCCTAGTCGGTACTCACCCACTTCGCGTCCTCCCAACGCGTCGACTACGCGAGTGATTATGGGAAAAAGCAGAGCTCGCCTGTCATATGGGTCAAGCTCTGAGTCAGCGCCGTCGTCACTGTCAGTCAGGTCTATGACTTCGTCTGATTCTTGTGCCATAGTGGTTGTGGAGTATTGAACGCGCTAATTTCGGCGTCACAATCGCGAAACGTCACAAGGAACGTGACAAGTCCACCAAAGACCCAAGCTATGTTTGCAACTGCGATACATCATAATACCCGGATGTGTACCAAGGTATCCATAAAAGAACTAATCCAGATGTAGATAAGACTCGGAAGAAAGGAACGGATATCGGTTCTAGTCAACAAACAACCATGTTCATGAAGCTGCATTCTTTTTCTTAGTTGCATTGGCCGTGTCACGTTCCTTCTGGGCCTTTGCCTTTGCGGCTTCCTCTTTTGCAATCTCGTGCGCACGGTCGTTCACGCCAAGACGATTCCGGCTGATCTGATGGTATGGAGAAAGAATGAGGCATAAATAGCATTAAGGGGTAGATGGTTACCTCTATCGCATAAAACTACAACCATGACAAGCAACTGTCACGACTGGTTAAAGTTTAATATCAATCAGCGCGCACCTGTATGCGTGTCACTAATAGAAGATAAGTAGGATGCCACTTTGGAGCGTGTCTACACACCAAAAATAGTGTTGCTTTCCCCATATTCTTGCTGAGCGTCCGTTCGTATCAGCGATCCAAAGTTGTAATCTTGGATCTTGTTTTCATACCTTGAGACAACCTAATTAGACGATTGGGGTAATGGTTGACCGAAGAATTACTGTTGAATGAACTCTCTCCATCTTTTCTTCCCATCGGCGCTTTTCATCCACTCTTCATCAAGTTTCGCGAGCTTGTCATGTGGGGGCTCGGCAAGTTCAGGAAACGCCTTCATCGTGTGGTCAAAAATCTCATCGTCGTGCCTGGGGCGCCAAGATATTGTCGAAGGTTAGGGGGGAGACCAATATACGAACTTGGTTAGTTTCAGTCCCTTTGGGGGAACCTTCTCGAGGAGATTCCAGTACGTCTGTGGACGACGAAAGGGATGAGAGTTATGGTCTTTCAACCGGTGAGTACAGACCTGCGCTTGCTCAACAGCTTTCACAGCAAATCTTTATCACCGCCGAGTGGAGATGAAGTGAGTTGCCATTAATAATTGAACGAGAGAATAGAAAGACGATAAGACTTACTGCTTCTCGATCTAACCGGACAAGGTTAGTATTGAGTCATGGACAGTAAAAATGATGCAAACCTCGACAAGATTCTGGGCGGTTTGTGGGTTAAACTGGCCATCCATGGTATAACGTGGATATATATATATATATGGGGTGCTGGATTAGCAACGTGTCGTGGCAGCTGGTTTGCAACGCTCGTTCCGGGTGGGAGGAACGTGTCACTGTGACACTAAAAGAGATAAGATAATATGCACGTGACGTAGTTTCAGAAAGATAAGATTTCATTCACGTGACATAAAGAGCAAATGAGAATTTAGTAATTAGTTATCCCTCCTCGAGTCCCATGGACGCTAGAGCCTGCTGTCTTGCCAGCGCAACGTGAATAGAAAAACCTGAACCACAGGCGATAGTTGCTATGCATACAATAAAAGCACAAAAGCATGCTAGATTGCTATAAGAGGCGCATGCATAATATGACAGCGCTACTCACAAAATATGCTCGTTAGTAGGGCAAGCGCAACGCAGAACATTGCTGAGGAACATCTGGGCGTGTGCAGTCGGCATTCTATTGCAGTCTGTGTCGCTAGCATGATGCCGAATCCTACATAAGCGTCAGTTTTCGGATCTTGGTCATTCAACATCAGTAGCTCATACCTAGCCATAGAATTGTTAGGATAATAAACGATGCTATATGTACAGACGAGCGCGCAAGTGTACGGGGTATCGTGGGTTTACTGTTGCTGTACGACATGCTGCAAGTGCTTCAGCTTAATGCCGCACAAGAGATGCTGTGCTCACAGTACCGCTATCCAAATCCACGAGCATGCCGCCGCAGAACCGGCCGCGGGAGCAAATGCACCTAGAAGGTCCACGATCACTAGACAGGCTCGAGGTTGAATGAAAACGAACCCATGTAAGGTGATTTGCCGGCTTGTTCAGAGGTTATGGGTCCCACGGTCATCAACCATAGAGGAGGCGCTAGAGCAAGGACTGTAGAAAGCTCATTACAAGACATAAAACATAGACGCCTACTATCTACGACGTACGGTAAAACGGGCCTCGGCGTGGCAGAAATGCCATTGGAAGTGGTTGGTCATAAAGATGGTTGTTGTCAAGTCTCTAGCACCGCAGGGCATGCCGCAAGCGAGTCAAATCAAGGGGAACCGGCGGTGGCGATGTCAAGGCATGAGGCGTTATTTACCCCGCTAAGGCAGTTGGTGCCTGTCCAAGGTACGGATTATGCAGAGCCCCGAAACCAATCCTAGAAAGCCTGTGATCGATTACCTTGATTTGAAAATGAGTTTAAAATCTGTGTTGTATGACCTCCAGGCTCATGAGTTGGAGATCCGAGAGACTGTAACTGGAAGATGAATATTTATTGTCAATTCAATTCACCGTGGGAAATTGGCCTTATCATACTTCATTCAACAGAGCCCAACGCCGTCAACGACGACGACGACGGCGCGTCGCGCATCGTCGGATATGGCGTCTCAGCATAGGTACTAACAGCCCTCAAGCAACTTCAACACCCCAAGGCCCGCCCCGTGCACAAGTTCAACAACGTCGAATGACATCGCCTGCGGACATGACCCGGTCTTCTTTAGCCCTGGTATGTGACTTTTGATTTTCCATATGGGAGGATAAAGTTGACCGAGAAGTTTCTCTTGCATTTTTTTTCATGTGCTTCGCTTAAAAGCCCGATGCATCAACCCAAAAATCAATCGTTCGGCCGCCCTCTCCACTCAGACAAACATTCATCCCCAACACGTTTACGGGCATCGATCCTGACGGCAGCTTTTCAGATGATGACTTCGACAGCGATGATGACCTCAACGGCAAGGCGCACGACAAAAATACACGTAATAGCAACTACCCTTATCAATCCTCCTCGCCTTCTTCCTCTGTGTCCCACCTCGCCGCCAGCTTAGCACAGCGCGTAGGAAATTTCGTTACAGGCAACGTTCCCGCACGCCCTCCTCATTTGCCTACAGACGCCGAACTCGAAGCTGAAGCTAAGCGGGAACGGGATAGAAGCAGGAGAGAAGCCGAACGCATTCTTACACGCGAAGCCGAAGAACGAAGAAAGGTGGATGAAAAATTGTTGGCGATGAAAGATGCCGGAGATTCTTTGCCCCCTCCTCCATCTCGGTCGCAGACGATGTCAAATCCACCCTCCCCTTCGAGCTCACCCAAGTCGGCCGGAAGCTGGTGGACAACCGCGAGGAACCGATTGACACCGACGAAAGAGAAGGAACCGATCACGCCCGCTCAGCAAGTCATCCTCGAAGCCAAGGCCAAAGAGAAAGAGAAGAACTCGAAAGGAAAGGAGAAGGACAACAAAGATTGGCCAGCCAATCCGCAGGCCAAGCTCAACGATCCTGCGTTATTGAACTTGGGTCTGCCTCCTGGCCCTCCAAGCCGCCCTGCACCCAGTTCTCCAGTCTCACCGACTCCATCGAGGACTCAGGCACCCCTCTTGACTCCTTCACCAATGCGCAGCATTAGTGAAGGTGCTTCATCCCCATCGAAAGAGACGCCTCCCATATACACGCAGTTCACTCCCCAAGGCACTCTGGATGTCCATGGTACCCTACTTACCATCGCTAAGCGATTCGAAAAGTTGGAAAAGTGGACTGTCGGCCACGTTCGCGCGTTGGAGGAACGGATGAACGACGTCGAACGTTGGCTGGTCGAAAAGGAGAAGGATAAGGATAAGGAAGACGGACAGGAGGACAGCAAAACCACACCCAGCAAGGTGGACGAACAACCATCTACGGCGCCCATTCCATCCCACGAGTTGAGTGAGATTAGAGAAGAGCTTGCCGAGTTACAAGGCCGGGTAGGCGAATTAGGCCGAGGGATGGCTCGCATGAGTTCTCGACATTCGCCCGTATCGGCTTCCTCGAGCCTCCCTCCCTCCCAAATGGGATCTGCACTCACCACACCTCACCATCCACGTCTATTATCCACTACAGCAAGAGAGTCCACTAGTCCACCTATGGCATCTAACAAACACACCGGGACGCGTTTACCTTATCCTGCTGGCGACTATGCATCACCTCCGGACAATCTGTTTTCACCACCTCACTCACCACCTTCGTCTGTCAATTCTGCAACGCGCTCGCGGCCAATCGCCATTCCCAACACCGGAAACAATGTGGCTTCAACCACGGGACTGGGAGGTGGGGTTCCATCTTCAACGTCGCTATCTACATCATATTCTTCCGCCTCTTTCTCTTCCGTTTCTTCCATTTCCTCCCGTCCACTTCCGGCCTCTCCAAATTTTGGTTCTCACTCTGCTTCCAACTCAATCGCACGCGTTGCTAGTCCTACTCCAGCGTCTTCCTCTCAATCTCAAGAGTCTGCAACACTGTCGCTTCCGCCGCCTCCAAAGTTGCCGTCTTCTTCGTCGGGATCGCCCCGCGGAAAGAGACAAACGAGTGTCAGCCCTACCCCGAGGAAAAGGTATACTGTTGCTCTTGGAGAACCGATTGTGTCTCGTGAGCCACAGGTACACGAGCCTCCACCCTCTACTCCGTTGACGCGACGTACGCATTCAAGGAACCAATCTGTAGCCAGCACAGCATCTTTCACAAATACGATGTCTGGTTCGCAAGATGGTGCCGAAAGCGACAGGGGAGAGGAGAGCTCAAAGCGAGAGCGCGAGAACCAGAATGGCGATCAGGATGATATGGATGATCAATTTGCGGATGAGACGATCGGGAAGAGCGCCGCATCGAAGCTCACGGGTGTGTCCAACGGTGGCGGTGGCGGCGGCGGTACGACCACGGAACAACCGAACGAAAAGTCAAATTCCCCTTCTTCCCGGACCAAACGGAGGATTCGGCCACAATCTGTGTACGACTTTTCGTCGTTCCTAACTCGGCAGCAGCAGAAGCAGGTGCAGCAACGGACGTCTCAACAATCGTTCCAGTCTCAGTCGACTCAGTCTACTCAGAGTTCTGCGTCCGTTGCACCCTTGCGGCCTCGGTGGAGATCCCACTCGACTGATCGCGATCGCGGAGATAGGTCAGCAGCTGGTGGGAAAGATGATGCCAGGACGAGCAGGTTCATTGATCCGCTGGTGCTAAGAAAGCAAGGACGGGAGCTGGGGAGTAAGTTGCCGATGCCGAAACCAATTGGCAAGGTTCCCATCGGAGACCTTGTCGCGTTTTTCGATAGGGACAAGAAGGGGTAAACTTGTGGATTTTTTTGATGATCTTGGAGTAGGGGACCTTTTATATCCTTGTGGTTGGCGGACAAATGTGTTCATATATTCAAGTGTGCTGCTTGCTGAGAAATACCTGTAATAATTTTTGTACATACAGCATCCTATAATGTAAGATACCCTGTATGAACATTATCGCGAAAGTCGTGCATTATACTTCGTGTCATAATATGCCCGGAATGACCATGTAAGGGACTTGGGCAGCCCAAGCATCCCATTTGTCTCCGAATCGCCCGCGTAATTCTCTATCTTCTGACCTCATCCTCCCAAGCAAAGCAGAAGTTATGACTACGATTCTAGTTGCAGCAACCACAGTACCTATCATCCCCAAGACGTGGCGTAGCAAGCCAGACTCCCGCACCCATGATCCCTCGGTCGCATGTATCAAGAACACAGAAGTGCCGATCATGATAGCACCCATGTATCCTGGGTGTCGGACGATGCTATACGGTCCGGTAGTCACGAGGTTATGGTCCTTCATGATGCTCATCTCGAACGTGAAGTATTTGCCCAGTTCGCGGTAGCACCATGCTCGCCAAGCTCCGCCAGCAATACCCAAGGCAATTCCTACTGCTGCTGATGTCGTGAATCGAATTTGGTTTCCATCGCCTCCGAAGAGTAACTTGTCGAGGATTATTCTTGATATTGGAAGTGAAGGGTATGTATTTGCGAAAATGACAGCGGATTCGGCCAATGCTGAGCACCAGAGACAGGCCTAGCAATAAACTGATGAGGCTACATGTACTAGTAGCACTTTATCCTCACCTTCACGTAGTCTCGTGTATATACCATCGGCGCGCTTTTCACGATTCGGTCCGCGAGAGATGGGCCAACCTGATTACTCTCGCTAGTTGGTGCAGGGTTTGGCGACGTATACGCAAGATGATGGTAACCTGTCACCAACAAGAGGCAGGGTACTTTGACGAGCGGGCTAATATTCATCATACTGGAGCGAAAGAGGGATCGGAACTAGTGCGTGTGGGGCTGCATTGCGTTTAAGTATAGCACGCCGACTGGCAGCATTTCTAGTTTAGATCTTCTTGATGATATTTCAACTCCATTTTACCGCCTAGAATATCTTGTATACATCCGAGAAGATGTACACTGTGTATTGAATATTCATTTTGATGCCCAAAGCCTGTTCTTCTGGAGAGCAACTGTGGAGGAGACCGAATATGAGTGATTGATCGTTTGCCGTTGGCGCCGTAATGGCCGCATCCGGGCCGAACACTCGGTGACATTCGGCTTGACGGCTTGACACCACTTGACTTCCCAGTCAGTTTCTTAGAAAACGGCCGTGGTTATTCAGTTCGTCGGTCTGCCTCTTCACTCTCAACAGAATCAATTATGCTGCTTCAAGTGGGTTTGTGAATCCCGTGGCAACGAGGAACTTTCTCAGTTCTCAGTGCAACACCACCTCATCGCGTACGAGCCTCTTGGCCGGTTACGCGCTCTGCTCAATCTTAGCTTCCCCACCCGCCAACACGTGGCCTTATGAAACGCCTGGCATACGGCGCGTGTAAACGGACAGAATTTAGTCAGTTGAATATTGGCTCAATTCCTACTGCTTACCACTATCCTTTCCCAGAACGCGTCGAGCCTCCTCAGCATAATTGTTCGTTGAAACGCCGACTGGCTTTACCTGTAGCCGGGACATTGTACGGAAGTACTTCCTTCAACAGATTTTGGGCCAATATAAGCGATTATCCGCACATGGCTTCGTACATCTGTCTATGCCTGTTCCAGGCTTATATTACACCTGGGATAATCATGTAACGAACTTCCGTGGCCCAAGTACCCCATTTCTCTCCGAACCTCCTGCGTAATTCTCTATTTTCTGCCTTCATTCTCCAGAGCAAAGCAGACGCTGCCATTCCTAATATACTTGCAAGAAGTGTAGCGCCTATCTTGCCCGAGGTGTACCGTAGCAAGCCAGACTCCCGCATCCACGATCCCTTTGTCCCGTGTAGCAAGAATACCGAGATACCGGTCATGATAGTGCCTGCGTAGCCCGGGTGTCGGACGATGCTATACGGGCCGGTAGTCACGAGAGCATGATCTTTCATCATGCTCATCTCGAATGTGAAATATTTCCCGAGTTCTTGGTAGCACCAAGCTCGCAAGGCTCCAGCGGCAATCCCTAACGGAATTCCTACTGCTGCCGCCCTTGTGAATCGAATCTGGTTTCCATCGCCTCCGAAGAGTAACTTCTCGTGAATTATGTTCGATATAAGAAGTGAAGGGCATGCATTTGCGAAAATGACAGCAGAATCAGCTAATGCTGAGCACCAGAGACAGGTCTAAGAATATATAATAATCCATGAAGCCATTGTGTATTTCTCCTCACTTTAACGTAGTCGAGCCCACGTATCGTCATTATGCCTTTCAATATTCTGTCCGCAGTGCTGGGAACGAACTGGCGATTCTTTGCAGGACGCTGGAGGATTTGGGGATGTATATGCAAGGTGATGATAACCAGTCACCAACAAAAGACATGGTACTTTGGCGAGCGGAATAAGATCCATATTGGCGCGAAAGAGGGCTATTTGCGAGGGACTCATGCTGCGTTTTATATATGCATGGATTGGGTTATGCCGTGAAGATGTGCCGGCCGATTTTCTATTTATTGTTAGCACTAACGGTATTCCAACAATAAGTTCGGACCAGCGAACACTAGATTCGCTGTCAGTGTAGCAGTTGCCGGTGACCTCGATGAACAACGCACAGATTAATTCAGAACGCACCCGCATTCACGTGTCTGCGCGCTGGCGAGATCGGTGCTTGTGTAATCCAAGGAGAAGTTGAAGAGCCACCTTCATTTCTTAGTATTCCGACTTTGCATCTTTTTTTCTGAACATCTCATACACAATAGTACTTTGGCGAGCGGAATAAAATCCATATTGGCGCGAAAGAGTGATGCTTGCCAGTGTCAGGCACTTGTTTTGCGTTTCATATATAAGGAATGTCGGGAACATGTGCCTCTGGCCGATTTTCTATTTATTGTTATTCCTGCAGGCGCTACTTTTCGTTATTCTTGGCATTTCTGTCGTCGCAATTCCCATTTCCCCCATCATAACCGATATCGATATTTCTCCCCGAAGCCCCGGCAAATCTGGAGAGCATAGCAGTTCACATGAAAACCAGATTGATGGTCTCTGGGTTTTACATCATCTCGAATACCTCTCTAGGGATGCTGCGACATCTTATATGAAAATCATAAATGGCGCTATCGTGGGCTTTTGGCCACTGCCCTACGGGGAAGATGCCGCGAAGGAACTATTTGAACGTCAGAATTGGCTCCGGCAAACCGATTCGGTCAGTGGTTTCCCGTTGTTAGAAAACCTGATGTCTTACACGTCGTGGACACTCTATAGACAAAGCTGGCACCTACTTGTACGCCACCCATCTCACCCGAAGAAATGTTTAAAGGATTTGGGTCTACTACGTTTCCTTATGGCTTATTACTTTCGGATGGCTGGGGCTCTGGGTCACATCCTGTATCCATAACAGCTAAATTTACATCAGAGCCTGCGACACCGGCATCAAAAATTGTCAAGGTAGAAATTAACACAGACCTGTGGAGGTCGAAGAAGCCGAGGAAAAAGCATGTGGAGTAATTCTTGTGGGTTGTGTTGTGTAGTGACATGCAAGGTTATGCGGTTGAAGCGAAACGTTGGCCCGTTATAACCATCCAGATTCTAATGGCCCATATTTCGACCTTGCAAAGGAGCCATCGATGAGAAAATTCAATGCAACGTTAGTCAGTCGGCCGCGAGTTGCGCTCGCAGCTTCCCAACCCTTTTGATGGAGACGACCTTATGTCGTTGCCGTGGCCTCGCCGCTGACTCTTCTGCTCAGCCTTCTGAATCAAGCAGTTATCGTACTCGACGCAGCTCCCATGTTAGTTCATTTTCTACTCCTACCTATCGTTGCCTGTGGCACCCATGACTACAGTAGAGCTGCTCGCGTTCTGGCTGTCCGGCTCAACTCTCCTCCATGGCAGATTGATGGATAGCCACTGGAGAACCACGCAAATAGTTATGAGGAACGCTTGGCTTTGAGTACGAAACGAAACGGGTCGGCACCCAGATGTCGTTAAGATGCGCTGTAATATAGGCGTGGTCGCGAAAGCCTAGAGATAAGAACAAGGAGATGGACTTTGCCATCCGTGAGGAGCAAATACCACCAAGTACTTACATAAACTGACATCATCAGCGTCGCGCGCTCTAGATCTCTTGCTCACACTCTCCGACTCTTTTTCTGTACCCGTCCATTGGGTAGACTGACAACTGCCGATGCCGGAAAACGATCCCGAAGTTGAATCTGTAGCGCAAGAAAGCAAACCTGTTGATTTGAAGCGTGCGTAGCAGCTAACTCAATACGCATATACACCTTTCCTCCACCAATTTTCACACCGCTCATCACCCGTGCTCGCTTGGTCATCCCATTGCACGGTATGTTAATAATAAGCCCATATGTGTCATCTCTGAGCACCCAGTTCATGCCCATAACGTTTTCGAGTTTCGTAACTTCACCCTCTACCACTGAACTGCATCCCATTACATCCACCAGGCCCTCCCGAGTCCCGGTGCACCCCAGGTAAGCATAAGAAAGCCATTTTCGACATTGCTAACCCCTTGAATCTCCCACTACGCCTCCCTAACCCTGTAGGTAAGCGCCATGTGAATCCCGCAGCCCCGAAGTCACTCCGTAACCCATGCATGATGTAAGCACTCACACCACCTCTCCTCTTCCAAAGAACGTTCATCCCATGTGCATCAGGACAATACGGAGTGGTACTGAAGTAAGTCCGCGCATATATGAAGTTTTCCGCAACTAATGTTTTCGTGTCCTGCTGGGCCCTCGTCCCGCGTCGCGAGTCACCAGTTCGCTGGCCACTCGGAACCTCCATCTCCCGCTCCCTTCACCTCCACTTAACGCCGTGATTACATCTGTTTGACGTCACATGCTATTCCGGCACTGCCGCGAATATGCATGCCTCTCGGATCTACCTCTTTCGTTCGGTGATTTAAGTTGAAGGCTTCATCTCTTGTCCAGCTCTACACACAACACTGTAGCCAACTCATGTAATACCTAACAGTTTAAATACCAATGATTTGACCAATTCAAATGTGTAAATTGAGGATAGTATTGATCTGGCAAGCTCAGCATTGACCTGAAACACCGTACACCTTTGGATGTCTCATTCCACACCCCATGGTTTCTGAAATTGATGCAAAAATGAGACGTTCACCTTCCATGTTTCAAGCTCCGGGGATTTGGGTAGTAACTACCTGGAGATTATCTTTACCAAACTCGGATTTTCTTTTCACGCATTTTAATTCCCACAGTGATAGCACGCCGCCGCTTTTGTTAAACGAATTTCACACCCTCCCAGATAATACCATCTAACGAACATGTGTGCCAACCATTGCCAACAGAAGGCCCAATATTCTGGCAAACGAATGTACAGACTTACAGTCATAATGACGAGATCGGACATGGGCTGTTTTGTTGGCCGAGTCGGACTTTTGGAGGTGAAATCACATGCGATGCTGAACTTGGTGATTACGTCAACACGGGGTTGACGCACGCGTAGGTGATAGGCTACCATACCCAACGGTACCCATGAGCGGGAATGCGTAGTTAACGGAGCTATGAAGAGGTCCGAGAGTGACAACGTTCCACTTTCATGTAGAAGCCACTCCCTTCAATCGAGCAACTGACTCCTGCTAATCCACTTTCTGGTATGCTTGTTCATCTTCAAAAACCCTTCTCGTGATCTCCCTCCCAACAATGGTCAACGGTCCACTTACCTGCACTAGCGCTCAGCTTCATAGCCATCGCATGAAGGGTCCGTTTAACCGCCCTTATTACGGTTTTCTTGTTCGGCGCATAACTTTGCTGAATCCATCCAGCTAGTGGCGAGCCAGAGCTGAATGGCCCTGTGGCCACCCTTTACCAGAATGCACTTCTGCGTCCCCAGCACTATCACGCGTTGTGTTGAGGTGATAATGGATAAGAACGGGAGGGCGTGGTACAGAGGTAAGCTATTCTGATATTCCATTGAACATTCTGTCCATCGACGTTTTTTCAGAACTACCTCAAAGCCAACTCGATGATCAAATACCATCGGCTCCGCGCGTTGGAGCGCTTTACAGAACAATTACGTTTCTCCTTTAGTTGTTCATCTGCTAGGCCTGACGACCACATTCCCGATGCATCAGAGTAATCGGTAAGGAACTCTCATCTATGCTGGCGTTTATCATATCAGAGGTCATACAAATCTACCGGGCTACCAGGTACCGCAGACAATAAATTGTTTTTAGTGTTTCGCCTGTCAAGCAGGCGGACCACCACCACGAGCTTAATACCGGCAAAACCATATGCTATGCTCGGTGCCAGCCTTTTTGTTTCTATTTTTTCCCGTCGCTTTTCTCTGCACCCTCGACTTTCTGTGTCCCCTCCTTCACCTTATTTTCACCTTATCTACACCTAAACGTTAAACGGTGGAAGGGAATTTGGAAAATCTCGATCATCTGTACGAAATCCAAATACCTTCAAATCGCGGTAAATTGCTGACCGTTTCCCAATTGCCAAAGAGGAGGTCAAGTGTGCGCTCGTCGTCGACTGACATCATGTCGATGCCCTTTGCCGCTTGCCCAAGGTACACGAACGTCTAACTCTCTAGACCCGTTTCTCCTAGAGCGTTTCTGGCATCAACGTCCCAAAATGTGATCTTGTTTATGGACGATTTCTCCTGCGAAGCGTATGATGGTATCAATGAAAAAAGGCTACTGACAGGTGGTGTTCGTCTACACTCACCATCCACTTCTAAGGCAT
Source organism: Amanita rubescens (assembly GCA_015039365.1). Lineage (NCBI taxonomy): Eukaryota > Fungi > Basidiomycota > Agaricomycetes > Agaricales > Amanitaceae > Amanita > Amanita rubescens. Next base: position 616,890 of record WION01000001.1, read on the forward strand.
GTTCTGGCTCATCCTCAGTCCTTTTCTGTAGCTTCCTAATTGGGGCTGCGGCAACAAAAGTGGTAAACAAGAAGATGAGCGGCGCATATGAAAATAATATGTTTAGGGATGCCATAAACAATGTTTGATCGACGATAGAACAGATGCGGAACGGCGAGGGACGAGCAAAAAGCGCCGTGTGGAATGTGCAGTGACGGAGACCAGCTCTGGGGTATGGTATGGAACCAGCAGATTTCATACGTGCGTCGTGATCGCATCTTCATGGTGACAGCCGCTGAGAGGTAATTGCAGCAATAAGAGCAAGCGTGGGTACTTCAGTTCTGCGATGTGCTCGTCGAAGTTGACTTAGGTGACGAGTAAGGGAAAGCCCGACGCTCCAGTCACTCAGATATAGCTTGGCCTGATGGTCATAGGCCCCGTATCATCCTGTCTCCATAACATGGGGATTTGGTCACATCTATCCCTTCTCTGTCAGGGTTTTTTTGTTTGTGGCATTGAGCGCTTGAGCACCGGAAAAGGCTGTACATGACGTATACGGAGCCATAAGCCTACAGTACTCCGGGAATTATCATGTAACGGACTGTGGCAGCCCAAGCATCCCACCTCCCTCCAAACTGCTCGCGCAAAGCCCTATCTTCTGCATTCATCCTCCGGAACAAAGAAAGAGATACCGCGCTCATCAAAAGTGCAAAAAACCCAGCATTCATCTTGCCTAAGAAGTGATTTAATAAGCCAGACTCTCGCACCCATGATCCCTTCGTTGCGTGTAGGAGGAAAATGGAGGTGACGGTCATGAAGGTGCCAGTGTAGCCCGGGTGCCGAACAATGGCATATGGCCCGGTGGTCACAAGTTTATGGTCCTTCATGATACTCATCTCGAACGTGAAGAACTTCCCCAGTTCGCGGTAGCACCATACTCGCAAAGCTCCACCGGCAACCCCAAAGGCAATTCCTGCCGCCGCCGCGGTTGTGAACCGGATTCGGCTTGCATCTCCCCCGAAGAGCAAATTCCCCAAAATTATCTTTGATATGGGTAGTGAAGGATATGCATTTGCGAAAATAATGGCGGATTCAGCTAGTGCTGGGCACCAGAAACAGGCCTAGTAGTAAACGATATGAATCTCCCATTTGGACATGTTGTACTCCGTCCTCACCTTAATGTAGCCAGGCGTGTGTATCGCTATCAATGCAAAGCTTTTCAGGATCCTCTCCTCAAGAGAAGAGACAGCTGGGTGAGTGCCCGCCGGCGGTGGAGCAGTTGGTGAAGTATATGCAACATGAAGACCGACCGTTGCAATCAGGAGGCCGGGTATTCCAACGAGCGGATGAACATTCATGTTGAAAGCTCGGGCGAGAAGCGGGACAGTTCTTGTCGATTTCGCATGCTTGCCGACCACTTATATCAGATTTGAGAATCAAAACTTTGTTTTGAAAGTATGGTCTCTTTTCGTTTAAATTATCCATTTGTCAGAGGACAGTGTTCCAGGTACCTTTCATTTCACACAGCACTTGCCAGATATCAGAAAAGCCATTTCAACGGGTCAGCAATGCGATAAAAAGAACATTTTGAGCTCTGTCTTCGCGGACACAGTGATTCGTATCGTCGGCTGACGGCTCCGGTAGTGATGGTGGGAATTGACATCTCGAATCTGGGACCCGCAGATTTTGTGAGATGCCTTACGAAAAGGCTTCTCATTCGGCGGCCGCAGTGTCCTATCAATTTCAGCCATACTTACCGTTCATATTTGATCTGTAGCGCTGGTAGATTGATAACGCAATGTAAATTGAGATGATTGCCGATCTGTTCCTCAAATGAGTGAGTAAGACCGTGATTGTTCATCGCTGTAGTGTTAGTGAGTTGGTACGTGTCTGTGGCGGGAATTGGTAAAGGGGAAAAGTCACTTATGTAAATATCCATGCGCAAGACATTCTGACGATAACCTCTGCCCTTATTTCAAGTTAGGGACGGTCACTGATGCTCAATAACCAGCAATGATGGCCGTAGACTCGTCGGACGCCGCGTTTGTTGGTTGTGGCTGTGTTACAGCCCAGCACAAATAACTAATTACTCAGTTTATTATAGTATTCCCGGAACTATCCTGTAACGGACTCTGGCAGCCCAAGCATCCCACTTGTTTCCAAATCGTTTTCGCAGAGCCTTATCTTCTGCCACCATCCTCAGGAAAAGGGCGGGAGGTGAGATGGCGATGATAAATGCGAAAATCCCGGCACCAATCTTGCCCGACATGTGGTATAATAGGCCAGATTCTCGCACCCATGATCCCTTCGATGCATGTAGAAGGAAGATGGAGGTGGTAGTCATGACGACACCTGTGTAGCTTGGGTGCCTTACGATGCTATATGGGCCGGTCGTCACAAGACGATGGTCTTTCGCGACACTCATCTCGAACGTAAAGTATTTTCCCAGTTCGCGGTAGCACCACGCTCGCAAAGTACTCCCGGCAATAGCCAAGGCCATTCCTGCTGCAGCCATAGTTGTGAATCGAATTTGGCTTGCATCGCCTCCGAAGAGCAAGTTATCGAGGATGATATTCGAAATAGGAAGCGTCGGATATGCATTCGCTACAATGACGGCAGATTCAGCTAGTGCGGAACACCAGAAACAGGTCTAACATAAAAATATGAGTCTGCCATCATCCATGTAACCATGTTGAAATTTGTCCTCACATTGATGAATTCAATCCCGCGCGTCTTTATGATAGCCCTCAACATTCTGTCTGCGAGCGATGAGACACCCTGGCGACTCTCCTCGGACGCTGGAGGATTCGGTGGTGTATATGCGACATGAAGGACTGTCGCTAACAGAAGGCCAGGTATTTTAAGCAGATGGACATTCATAAGGGAATGAAAAAATTACTTCGAGGGCTGTTCTCGTGGGTTTTATATGTTGGCCGGTCAAATGTTTTTTGCCATCAGGGCTTGAACAAGGGAAAGTGATCCGAGTATTTCCTCTAGTACTAGATCGAACCGAACGTTCTTGTGAAGTTCCTTTCGGCATCGCGGCTTCGAGTCACAGGAGCATCTCAGTATCAGCAGTATTGGTACATTCATTTGCGATGAAGGAGTATTCATTCTGCAGACACGTTAGATTCTGCAGACACGTTAGATTCTGACGGAAAGTCTGCCTGTAGTAGTACGAAATCACCGGCAATGACGCGAACTCGGACGCCGCCGCAACACTAAGTTCGTTGGCCGTACCAATATGTCACAGGGTAAGAATATGTGGCGTAGCTGATGATGCAGATCATGCATCATGGGGTTGTGCAAGGCAGAAGGTGGATTACAATGAGGCATTGCGGGGCGGGTGATGAGTCAACGAGCCAATTGACAACAGATGTAATTTGCTTGTCAGGCCTGTTACAATGCCACAAATGGAATCATGTGGCACTTCTTTAGAGGTATCGTAACAAGCAGGTTATCGCGTCTGGACAGGGGAAAATGTCAGCACTACGTCCTAATCGATTGAACGGAACTAATCGCACGCTTGCCGCAAGGCTCCCCGGCATCGAGACCGCGGATCTGATTGACATATCGGCAGAAAGAGGAAGAAGGTATTGATGTAGAACGAGACATGCTTATTAGTAACTGTCAACCACCTAGAACTTGTTACAGGTGATGGGGGGGGAATCATCCTGAACACGACGGCGTCATTTAAGGCGATCCACATTCAATTCGTGCAGACACTCCATGTCTTGAGCTTCGATGTAGCGATAGCATTTCAGGGTCATCCTCCGCTACCCATCGACCGCTTTCGCCATCTGCTGGGTTCATTTGATTTCTTTTTCCATTTTATCATTCTGCTTTTCTTTAATGTCGATAAGGAATTAGTACCGCTGAGCTCTTGGACACGGTCATCATAACCGGGTAGTAAACGTAAACTGCCAATCGTGCCAAAAGCCAAGTAGCACACAGTACGTGGTGTTCGCGAAATTCAGTCTTTGCCTCGCCTATGTATCGTTTGGCCGCTTGGCGCCATTCCCAGTTGTTCCGCTAAGTAGATTGCACATCGGGGCCGAAACAACTTGGGCTGTTGCCAGTAAAAAAACCTCGTATCGTATTTTAACGACATCCATGCAGGACCCGGGAGCGAGAAAGCTGGACGTCCTCGTTGGATTCTGCACGTTTGCAGGCTGCTTATATCAGATTGAGAATCGAACCTTTGTTTTGAAACGCACCTTCTCTTTTCTATTTCGCTGATTGATTCATTTAACAAAAGACAGTGTCTGGATACATATCTTTCGCACTTATCTCTGGAACGCGTGGATATCCGAGAGGTCATTTCAACTAGTCAAGAAATGAGGGTTCCGAAGTCTATATTCATTGAAACGCCAGTATATAATAGCGGTCGTCGCTAATAGCTCAGCTGGCGGTGATGGCGAGAATTCGGCATCTGGAACTTTTGCTTAGAGGACCTGGACCCTGAGAAAGGGTGGCGGCGGCCGATTGTCAATTATCAATTGATCCAGCGTCATCCACACCCAGAGTGGTAATGCCATATATGTATGGATCAAAATGGCAATCCGAATCGAGTCTTCGAATAAGGAGGTCACTGCTCTTCATAGTGCTTGAAGTGGTTGAAATTAGTGAGAGGCAAATGATACTCGAATATGCACACACGAAGGATTTTGATGACGACCTCAGCCATTTTTGCATCCGAGTCGGCGTCGAATTAGCATGATTTTGAATGAATGATGGCCGTAAACGCGGACGCCGCTGCCGGCGTCGAAGAGCGTTACATACGTTCGTCAGTTATGCCAGCTGTGGATGGCCACCGTATAGGATAGCCAGGTATCGACGATGATGCAGGCGTAGTGATCATGGGGGCTTGTGCAAGGCATAAAATGGTATTCATTTCAAATGTACGAAGGTCACTGCGCGTGATCAATCCATCATGGACGCTATTTCACACTCCTTGTCAGACCCGTGTAAGCTGACGGGAATGGAATTGTAGCCCATATGGCTTACGCCGCTATTTCTGTCCTATGCTTATAGTATTCCTGGAATTATTCTGTAACGGACTCTGGCAGGCCAAGCCCCATTTGTCTCCAAATTGTTTTAGGTGAGATGGCGATGAGAAATGCGAAAATCCCTGCACCAATCTTGCCTGAGTGGTACCGCAACAAGCCAGATTCTCGGACCCACGATCCTTGCGATGCGTGAAGCAGGAAGATTGAGGTGGTAGCCATAAAGCCACCGGTGTAACTTGGGTGCCTTACGATGCTGTATGGACCGGTCGTCACAAGACGATGGTCTTTCGCTACACTCATCTCAAACGTAAAGTATCTTCCTAGTTCACGACAGCACCACGCTCGCAAGGCGCCGCCGGCAATTGGCTAGGGCTATTCCTGCTGCCCCCACCGTTATGAACCGAATCCGGCTTGCGTCTCCTCCAAAGAGCAAGCTCTCGAGAATGATATTCGAGACGGGAAGCGAGGGATACGCCTTCGCTACAATGATGGGAAATTCCGCTAGTGCAGAGCACCAGAAACGGGTCTAAGAAGAAGAAAAAATATGAATCTACCATGACCATGTTGAAATTTATCCTCACCTCACCTTGACGTAGTCAAGCGTGCGTATATTTAATAAGGAAGGAGATGAAAGAATTACTTTGTCGGATGCTCTTGTTGGATTTTGTATGCTCGTCAATACGAGAAAAGAATAAGTAGTGAACCAATGGGCCTACCAGTGCCGTCAGGGCTTGAACAAAGACAGTGATCCGAGTACTTCCTTTAGTATAGAACTTTTGGGAACGGAGGAAGTCCCTTCATATCAAATCAGCAACTCTAGGCAACGGCGGGCGACGGTGAAGTGATATGTCAATCTGAATGAGTGATGTCTAGGATAGCTAAATTCGCCATCAAGGACTTGACCAGATTTCGCCCCTGTGGTTATTTGATGGGCATTGGAACCAACTTGGTGGGTATATCATTGGTCTAGCTCCGTCAGTCGTAATGCAAAATGACAAGATCGAGGTCACGGTCGGTTCCTTAAACAATTGGGCTCAAAATAGTTCTTCTCCGTGGTAACGTATTGGAATGTTGCATGTCTGCGGTGGGAGATAGTGGCAGGGATGCTCGCAAATCCACGCGCACAAAAATTCTGAATTCTGACGGAAATCATGCCACTACCACGTCAGGTAGGAGCAAATAGCATTCAGCATTTACCCTGTGCATATTACTTCCGGATAGCTTTCTCCTGGAATCGTAGCTTCGGTCTGCGCTCTGACCAACATAAAGAGGAAGGAGGTATTGATTAGGATATGAGACACTTTCATAGGTACCCTTGATAGTCTATAATTTGCCTGGATGATGGAGCATCCATTTTGACCTTTGACGCCCCAATGTGGCGATTCACAATACCGCGTCGATAACATCCACTCCACAAGTCGTGCCGTCGCTCCACTTAGGCTAGTTGGCGGCCATGTGGCGCGCTATCTGAAGCTTCGACGGAGTGATACCATTACGGGGACACCCTCCGCAGCCGATTTCCAACTCATTCATCATCTGCTTTGGCACCGCCATATTTTCTGCGACTCATTTTGCTGGCTTCCTTTGATCTCTTTTTCCATTCCCTCGTCAATTCTCCTTTTGACTCTTCCCACCTCTTCCTTATTTCATCTTCCGTTTCCGTTCGATAAAAGGCCACGCTAGGATCGCGCCAGTTCCATCCTCTCTCTTTCGCCACGTCGAACAGGTCTCTGAGCCGTCCCTTATTCAGAGTTCCTAAGGTCGATGAAGACTGGAGAGGGAAGAACAATGGCTGTTTAGGGTCTAACTGAATGGCGGGTAACGTTCTGGTTCTGGTCTTTCCTGAAGGTACAGAGGTTGGCACATGTACCGGTATTTCGGATGCTTGCAAGGGCTGGTACTCTTCGTTCGCAATTGGGAACGGGACATCGTTGTCCGATTCGAGGTCAAGGTCTAGATGTCCAAGGAGGGAAAAGCCAGCTAGAAGAATTTAGATCAGATATGAATAGCTTGTATCGGAGACCGCACGAACCTTCTTCGTCGCGCGGAGCAAAGAGATCCTTAAGTTTGTTGGTACTCGACACAACAGTTTTTTCCGATTGCTTATTATCGGAAGTAGCGGGTTCTTCGTCAATTGACGGCATGTCTTCGTCCTCGCTGTCGCTTTCCTCGGTTTCTTCTTCGGAACTGCCAGTTTCGTCGTCGACCATGTCCTCGGATCCTTTATCTTCCACATCCACCTCTGTCGCCATCGCATTATCATCATAACCAACATCAGGAATGGCGACATCCACGAAAACGCCTTTCAAATGGACACTCCCATACTTGAGCATATCAATCTTCTGCCTCTTCGCACGTAGTTCCTCATCCGCCTTCCTTTTCTTCTTCTTCACCGTTACCTTTCCAGTACTCGCATCTACTCTCTCCAGAGGCCTCACTGGCTTCATTTTCATGGGCCTGACAATCCGGCCAAGAGGCGTGACTATCCAACCTGGACGGGTATTCACATTTTCCTTTGTCACGAGCGACATATCCTGCGCGTGTACGGCGCCATATTTCTGTGCCCTCTGTCTTTCGCGCGACAGCCGAGTTTCTTCCTCTTCTTCAGTTTTACGCTTTGCGGTCGTATTTTCTGCAGCCATCCTAGAACGTAGACGTACGTCTGTTAATCGCGACCAAGAGGAATCAACAGAATGTGTTACTTACCGTTCACGAAAATCGGGTTTTGCCTCGCCTATACGTAGTTTGGCACCTTTCCAAGTTGTTCCACTGAGTAGATTACAGCCTAAACCGGGTCAGCTGTGCGGAGAGAAAAGATAAGAGTTGGCTTACATCTTGCAAATTTGCTCGGCGTCGTTTCGAGTGTGACATATCCAAACTTTCTCGGCCTTCCGACACCGTCTAAAAGACCGAATCCATCTACTGCTTTGACAGTCCCAAATGATGATAGCCGCTGAGAGATATCAGCAGCGGTAAGAGATGGAGTGAGTCCTGATATGTGTATTCTCTTTGTTATGAGTTCGTCAGATGCCATTTAGCGTTGGCTTATCTAAGGCGATATTTATCGTTGGCTAGGACTTCCAGTTCCACTCTGACGACTAGTACATTATATGCCATTAGCAACTTTGCTCCGCAAGCAAAAAGTCCAAATTATTCGGCTATGAAATACAATGATACAGTGAATGAATGGATGTATGTGTACAAAATGCCTTGGGAAAAAAAACATGAGAATAGAAAAAATGCTATGAAGGTATAGTCCCTGGAGTCCGTGCCTCCATGGGCGGCCGAGGGTCCCAAGGTGCAGGTATCCGCGCGACGTCGGCCAGGTTCTGGTCAGCCCGTACGTCGTTCATCCGGTCATTATGGTTCATGTTCATACGTGCTTGACACCGCACTAGTCGTAACTTTGTCCGTTTGATCCCTTTATAAAAACGTGAGGATAAGAGTCATCAGATATCCAAAGTACCAAACTACGTACATGTCGCTATCGTTTCGCGATCTTCGTCCATAAAGGGATTTCCAGTTTGCAAGAGGTCGTCTTGCAGCGCATAGAGGCACCACAGCGACTCTTCGTAGAGCTTTGCACATTCATCCGGTGATGTTGCCTGATCGAGCAGTTCTTTACGAGCTGCTGTTCGACTCTGGAACCACATTGTATTAGAACAGAATTCTCCAGAACAGGCGCTACGCACCAATAGCAATGCTCTATCATACACCAGCTGATCCAGCCAACTCTTCGGTCCCTCATATTGCATGGGCAACCAGGTCTTGACAAGTTCGGCGCGTTCATTACACTTGATGAAATGCTCCTTGAACCATATCAGGGCTAGACGAAATCGCGTCATCAACACCATGTTCAATCACAAGACAAGTTGTCTTCACTCACCAACATGAAATCCCTCGCTAACCACAAAATTCCCATCAGGATGGCGCATCTTCAAATGCTCCTGGTAATGCCGCAGTTTATCGATTCCCTTTTGCGAAAACGACATGAGGAGCATATACACCGCAACGCAGGTCACAGCATTGTACTCGGCTTCCATGTCTGCGTGTTTCCGCCGCCGAGCGTGCTTCTCGGGTTCACCTTCCCGCTTTTCAAACTTGGTCGGATCAGGAAGGGGTTCTGATTGGGACAAATCAGCTTCGCTGACAATGGAAGAACACGATAACTCACTCTGGGGAACAGCCTTGACGTACTCGTACATCTCGTCCGCCCAATGTGTTAGAACATCCGTCTTCTGAGCTAGATCTTCCAATTGGGCCAAGAGTTCATCCTCCATGGGGTCCCTCTCACTGTCCCCATCAAGAGCAATGATTTGGGGCCGGCGAGGCGAAGGTGGTGCACTGACGTTGGCATCCCGCAAGGACGATGATCTTGAGTGTCCTTGTGAACCCGAACCAAATAGGGTCTTTGATGCGATACTCAGAGCCCGGTTGAGCGCAGTCGAAGCCGCTCGAGAGGCTATGCTCGAAGGAGACGACGAAAGGGGAGGTGCATTTGCGTTGGGAGGTGGAGGAAATGTGATATTGCCTACAGCATCTCGTTATACTGTTAATGACGATAGACAAGGGTGAGTACTCACGATCCTGCAAGGGTCGGCGAGGTTGTGCAGTTATTTCTAGTCCCCTAAGTTTCAGAAGCACGTTTGACTATGGGAAATTAGGCCCTTACCATCAATAGCGCGGTTGAACTCGACCGCGCGGGTATCTCCAACGAGAACATATTCTCTTCTCAACATCCCGTCCTCTTCTGTTTCACCTGGTATAACAGACTCCTCTGTTGACAATGGATCTGCTGGCCGACGACCCTCAGAATATGAAGGCATCGAGAACCTCCTTGCCATATGCGTCGCAGCGGGTGACGCTGCTGGAATTTCTAGCCTTCAAGGCCATCAGCGGTTGCCAGAATCGAGAACGTAGGGCTAATACCTATGTGGAGTCGTGACAGCATCCTTGCTTCCTCCATTCACATCACTCACACCCGCCCGTGAGTCGTCCGCCACGTGTGGTCGTCTAAAGTTGAACTTGCTCGGTGGTATCATCGCCTTTGGATCCAGCACCTCCGGTGGGATGATCTTATGATGTTCAGGCGTTGGCGGACGACCCATCCAGTCCTGTTCACTCTCGGGACTGACCCCATCCAGCGCTGACGCCTCGCTCAGCTGGCGTATGGGCGAAGGCTCTGTTGGTCTAGGGAACTTTGACTTGGCCATCGCTGTGCTTCCAAAGAATTCGTCGAAGCTGGCACGTTCGGCTGGATTCCGTTTAAGAAGCGAACGGATCAGTTTCTTTATATCGTCAGGCACCGGCAGAACGTCGCCTGCCCCGTTCTTCGCTCCTGCCCCACCAGGATCTTCGTCTGGAAATTTGATCGCCTTGGTGTGTTCGATCTTCTTGAGGAGTTCAATATGGTTCATGGCGCGAAAGGGTGGTTTTCCCACTGACATTTCGTACAAGACCGCACCGACTGACCATAAGTCAGCTTTAGCATCGTATTTCTCGTATCGCAGGATTTCGGGTGCCATATATAGTGGTGATCCGCATAGCGTTTCAGCCATCATGGCATTTGGTAGTGATCTGGCAAAGCCGAAATCGGCTACTTTGAGGATTGGGACACCGAGAGGGTGGCCCCGGGAGAGTTCGTCGGGAGAAGCGGGGTTTAGAAGCAGATTCTAGCGATTTGTCAGCGTTTCTGGTAAATGTGAGAGCTTTAATAGTTCACCTGTGGTTTGATATCTCTATGAATAAGATTCTTGTTCCTCAAGAATTTCAGTGCACGCGCTACCAACAATCAGTCAGGTTTAAATCGACCTTCATATCGAAAATGCTTACCCAATTGCCTTAGGAAACTGCGTACGACAACCTCGCTTAGTCCACCTGTCCTCGGATGCGGATAATACTGCGGTGAAGCCCCATTGGAAGGGGAATACTCCAACCCTTCCACTCGTCCCCTCTTCTTGATATAATTGGTCAAATCTCCTCCCGCACAATATTCCATTATCAGATATATATTCTTCTCCGCGCGCTGAATGACGGGAAATCGAAACGCGAATCAGGAAGGGAAACCATCAAAGAAAGACGCGCCTACGTACCACTATATCGATTAATCTAGTTATATGTCGATGTGATAATGACTTGAGGATTTGGATTTCGCTCTGGAGGTTGTCAAACAGCTTCGCAGTTAGTATGTCCCTCTTGACCGTCTTGATAGCGACATGTCTGCGCGTTTGCTGTGTCACGAACGAAACGATGACGCGGAAAATCATGATATCAGCTAGTGGGCAAGGTCTCTAACTCTTTAGCCTCATACCTCGTGGTAACCTTTGTAAACCGTAGCAAAGCTGCCTTTGCCAAGATCGCCCACAATGATGTAAGGCTTTACTTCCTCGTCTTCTGGTCTACCCGAGCTCGTCTGTGGTGCCGTCGCGCTTGCTGCTCGCCGCACAGTTGGTGGGGGAGCTGGTATTGGGTAAGGAGGCATGGTGTCGGTGATATTCCGAACTGGGGAGGGTCTGCATTTGCGCGCGCTCTAACGCCCGAACCAAATAATACACAACATCTCTGAGTCATCATATATGTACCTGCCCGCCAGTAACATGGCTGTCCGCCGAATGCTTATAGATCAACAAATATATCCATAAAGGCCTAACTAAATAGTAGCTAGTTTTTCAATGACTTGATCAGTGCGAGAGCGGTATCTACCCCAAACTTGTCGTATGGAAAGCACACGTATCTCGGAATCGCATCCGTGTCAAATTTTCCCTGGAAGACATGTCAACGAGGCATTGCGCAAGTGCGAGGCAACCACTCACCCTGAATTCTCCTCGTCTTAGCAGACCCGCCGCAGAGGCGAGGCCATTGTACGTTTTGGACAAGACACTCATGCCCCATCCAGAAACGTCATTCACGACTTCCAACCTCTTCGAGGCGCTAATTCCGAATGTGACGCGCGCAAGATCGTGATAATTTGGATCCAAGTGCCGTTTTTTCACTTCTTCGTTATACAAATCCCGCAGTACCGTGAAGATCATCTTCTCTGACGTTCCTCTTGGCGCGTTGGGAAACGAAATGGCATTCTTGATCTGCCAGTCATTTCGTATTGGCGTCAGAATCAGAACCCCTATGGTCTGAAATACAGGATTAGAGCATGAGCGGAACGGCACGAACTACACTTACTGTCTGTCCTTGCTTTGCCAGCCAATAACGACGGTGCTTTCGGTCTAGCCAAGGATGCAACGTTGTCTACGACCACGTCAGCCTCCACCAAAGCTCAAACTCGACCAACTCACCGATGCAATCTGCAGACCGTTCTTGTTTTTCTTCCATTCATCGATACCTTCCTCCACTTCTTTTCTCTCCTGATCCGTCCAGTCAAACTCCCTTACCTCCTCAATATCAACATCTGCCTTTTCCGCTCTACGCAAGTTCTTCTTGAGATCCTTCGCAGCATGAGCACCCTCCATGCCTTTAAGGCTAGGCCCGGTCATATAAAGAACATGTTCAGGGTCGATAACATCTTCGTAGATGCAAGTGACGGAGCTCCACTCCAATTCTGTGGCTAGCACCCTTTGCATGTCCTCATCGACGCAGACCCACGAGGGGATTAAGCCACGATTCTCCGCCCATTCGATAAACTGACGCGCGGTGGGTGCCAACGCCGATGAGTCGGAGACTAAGGGGTTGCCCCATGCAAACACCCGTGTTCCTAGAAAAGTAAAGCAACCACGTCAGGGATGACGGCTCGTCATAGACAGTAAGGTGGAGACACGCCTTTGGTCATATACCCTTGCACTGGAACAAAGGACGATTCGGGAATAGGTTCTTCAGGCCTCCAAATTTGGTATCGCTGGAATTCCAACCAAGCCGTCGAACTCGACGAGCCATAGGTGGCAATGAGGTCAGCAATCTCTGTCTTGATGTCTCTCCTCCATAACTGGGGGTATGAAGGGGAAAGAGTAGGAGAGGTAGCGGTATCCCGGGGGATATGCATTATTCGTTAGCGCCGAGGCGTCAAAATCTTTCTTATATGTTCAGTTCTCGTGACGTCACTCACTGGGGAATAGAGGAATAGTCATTAAGGATGGCCAACCATACAGTACATGAATAATGAAACAATTACAAAGCCGTGCCCCGCTCGAAACTTGCCCGAATCTCTGCTGTATATTTGTCGTAATACCTCGCAATCTGCACGAATGTCTCGGGTCAGTGACCGCGTTCACCGAAGAATCTTTCGTGCCCACCTTTTTGTTAAATACCCTGTTGCGCTCGTTGATATAGGTGATATCGCCTTCGTCCTCGTTGAGGCGCTTCCGAGAGAATTTGCCTTTTTTGTCGATACTGCAACATAAACGGAATGACCATCGGTGCGGAAGCAAATGTGGATTGAATGGGACCCACTCTCGGTTGATCTTGCTGACAACTCTGTCAATTGCGTCCTCGGAGGGCTTGTTGTCGCCGTAGATCAGCGAGTTCGCGTCTCGGTATAGATTCTCGGCAGCAAGCCGTTGGTGCTCGGTCACCGTCATGGCCTGATTAATAAATCTGAGCGAATGATGCTTATGTCGGGACTCGCTAAGCGCACCTGCATGGATGATGCCTGAGTGGGGTCGAAGTTCTTCAGTGCTCCAGGCGCAAGGCCTAGTGCGGCCTCTTTCTGTTTGTTGTACGCTTCTAGGTCCGGCTTGATCAGGTCCAAGTCTTTCTTATATCGCCGCCGCGCAGCATGAACGTCGTCTGCGTACTGATCAGAATCCAGCTGTAATCCCAACGAATACTGGCAAAAAAAAACTGACCATGAAATTCGTAATCTCCCCTCCGTTTCTTCCTTGCTTGCTTCTTCTCCCACTCGTCGTTCTCCTCTATTGTCCATTCCCAATTTTTGGCACGTTCAATGTCATCACCCCGTTCTTCGGCTTCCACCTTCTGCCTTAACATCTCTGCCAGCTTTCTTTGCCGCTCTAGCCGTGCGGCTTCGCGGGCGGTCAGCCTTGCCTTTGTCGTTTCCTCTATGAGCGACTGTCTGTTCTCCCGCGTGGAAGCAGCCTGTAAACATATGTCAGCACGCAAAGATGCGACACTTGGTCCTTGTAGGTAGACGAAGGTAATAGATAATGATACTCACAAACTTCTGCCTCAACTGTGCTAACTTTGCCTTCCTTTCCTGCATCGTCAATGGCTTTCCGCCATTCTCCTGATCTTGACTACTGTTGCTCCCACTTTCTTCTACCGTCTCGCCTTCTTGCAGTAGCGTAGTCTCGTCAACTTCCGAAGTTGACATATTAGGGAAAGAGTAGGAGTTGAATATAATACGGTGCAAGCGGCAGGAGTTCAGTACACTTTTCTCACGGTTGTACCAGTGCACAAAATTCGCATAGCAATGAGCAACTGATATTATACTCGTACTAATACAATAAACCTGTACATACGTCGGCGCCAGTACTGGCCTTTCGTTGAATCCAATCCTGTCTGAACAAAAAACGATGATCAGTCTCCCACTTCAAACAGTAAGAGAGAAAAGAAAAGGAAGAATCAGTATTGCAGAATGTAGTCATCAAAGAAGTTCTATGACTGTTGAGCTTGAATGTGATTTTTATGTCATCTTTTGACGGGCAGTAGAGCGCCCTACGAACAAAAAACACGCTCACTCACCGTGGGCAACTGCAAGTTGAAGTATTGACGAGAGACGATAAAAAAAAATTTGCAAGTCACTCAATTTAAACGCCGCCGAAAATGCCGAGATGCCGTCACAACGCCCCTATCCCATGACACCCAGCAGGAAGGACAAGGACCCACAGAGCTTTTCTTCAAGGCGTGACAAGGAAAGAGAGAAAGCAGAGAAAGAGCGTGCAGCTGTCGCTGTCGCCACCGTCGAGCGTCTCAAAGCCGTGGTTCGTCGACTACCGCCCAACCTCCCCGAAGATGTCTTTTGGCAAAGTGTACAACTGTGGGTTTCTGATGAAACGATAACATGGAAGGTCTTCTACCCAGGCAAATTCAAGAAGAAGTGAGTTCTCAAGTTGACCGCTCGTTGAGACAGGGTCTCATAATGTCGATGCTAGGATCAATAAGGAGAATGTACCATCCCGCGCATATATCGCGTTCAAGAATGAAGAACTATTGGCGCAGTTTAGTAAAGACTACGATGGTCATGTTTTCAGGGATAAGCAAGGTTGATTCCCTTCTCGCCTGTGTCCGTTATGCTCCTGACTGCTGCCAGGCAATGAATCGCAAGCTATTGTAGAGTTCGCACCGTATCAGAAGATGCCATCTGACAAGAAGAAAGTTGACGCTCGGAACGCTACTATTGAGAAAGGTACGCATATAGCTGCTGAATATATGCGTGGTATAACAACGGAAACATAGACGAGGATTACATATCATTCATTACTTCTCTCAACGAGCCTGCAAACACAGAACCTGTATCAATCGAAGCTCTGAGTGAGGTTATTTATCCTGATGATAAGCGACAATTGCTCAATGTTTCATTTTCTAGTTGCAGCTAATCAAGCCCAAGTACCACCCATGCCAAAGACGACACCCTTACTCGAAGCACTCAAGGCGGAGAAGTCTGCTAGCAAGGACAAAGAAGCTATTTTGCGCAACCACGCCCATTACAAGGATCCTGTTGTTTTTGCATCGAATAATGCGATGCGTGGTGCGGGATCATCCGCCAAAGACGAAGTTGGAAAGAAGAAAGGTGGCCCATCAGTTCATCCCAAGGAAGTTGCATCAGAGGCCGGCAAGAAGGGCAAGAAGCCACAACCTACTCAGATTGCAGCTGCGAGGCAGCAACAAGCCGCAGCAGCAATGGCAAAGAAGGAACACGCCCAAAGTCCCAAGCCTTCAAGGGCTGCTCGTCAACAGGCAGCCGCTGCAAAAGCTGCTGCTGCTACCCAGCCCGTGACACAGCCTCAGGCCCACGCTTCGGGGGTCAATAAGCCAGTAGACGTGCCTCCCCTCGCTGCTTCATCTTCCGGGGAAAACGGTGAAATACCCCCAATGGCGGCTTCCACAGTTCCAGCCCAGGTCGCCGCTGCTGCGGCATCTCGCAGAGGAAGGCCTATACTCGGCCTCGGCTCGCGGCAGTTGCAAGCTGCATTAAGCCAGGTTGGCGCAGCTGCCATCGAGAGAAAGAAGCGGGAGAGGGAGAAGGAGGCATCGAAAGAGGGTACTGGTGCCGATGCTGCGGAAGGATCTTCAGAAATGGGTAAAGGACTAGAGCTGCTCGGCCCCGACATTTCTCTACCTGCCTCCCCCGAGCCTCCCGCGGATACCGAGCGATCGAAACCTGGAACTCCATCTTCTCCTCGTCGTGGCCGCGGGAAGAAGGAAAAGGTTGGGCATCAATATGAGGCAGGTCTAAAGGTTCCGAGCATAATGCAACGCCCCGATGGCATACCTCCGCCTGCGCTGCAGCGCGATGCAGCAGGACAGGTATTGCCTAGTCCCGCTCGAGGTCGAGCTGCTTCTCCCAATGATAATGTTGTTCCTATCGGACCTACTGGTGGCCCTCCACCTCGTGGACCTAGGCGGGGCCGAGGGAGGGGCCGAGGCGGACCTATTCACAGAGGTGGTTGATGGTGCACAATGCACGGCTTTGGCCTTTGTGAGCTTTTGCAACTTTGTCTCGTGATAATCTCTGAGCAAGGACATAGCGTGATATTATGTCAAGTCTGCCTCGCATAGGAGGAGGCGCTCGGTACCACTACGACTGCTACGGAGGCATTGGCAGGAGTTTGCTGATAAACTCTCCGTGATGGATGGAGAGACAGTTCTATACTTACTAGTCTGGACTGTGTTTTTGGATGTTGTACGTTGTGCACGCTTGATACTACATCATGTACGCGGACTCCGCGCCAAGTTAGTCTCAGCATGGAATCGTTCCTCGTCCAGCGTTCGCTTCTCAATCCAAAATTCGAGAGTTACAAACTAGACGTTCTCCCCCAAGACCCAGTTCACCGCTATGATCTCCCATTCAAACCGAGCAGGTCAACCGTGTCGGGCTCTGCTCCGCTGACATTCCAAGAGATGCAGAGCCGTATATCGCACAATCACCTGTCGCTATCGAGCGAAACTGGCCAGGCCATTTACGTGGACTCGGCCAACCGGGTAGTCGTGGTGAATTTGGTGAGCAACACATGCGATACAAATCACTTTCACTCCGCTAAGGACGAGACATACAAAGGCAAATGGTACACCCACATTTCGCGCTGTATATCAACTTCCGGAGCCTGTAGCATCTACATCTGGAATACGGTCCGAATACCCAACTGCGGTCTTCTTCCGATCAGATGTCATTCTTGTTGCTGACGGGAATGGGCTACTCTATGTTCTCAACTTGCCAGCTGGCGATGGAAGCGCTAAGGTTGTCGGGGTATTCACCACGTCGCCAGGATCATTGGAATCTCCATTTCGGATTCATTTCCTCCACGCGGAATCGCCCACCGTCGCGCTCGTTATAGTTTCAGCGCGTTATTATGACCCAGACCTCATCGGCGTTCAAAGGCCCACACCCACGAAACCGGGGGATATTAAATTCGACGTATGCGCCGTCCGAATCGACCTATCCATGTTGTGCTCAACCGATATCGTACCTTTACCACTGATTTGGCACCGTAGAGGAAATGAAGTCCCTATCTACGCCAACTACGATCCATTGCTAGATTCCTTCTTGCTCGTCGGGGGCTCTACCTATCCGGAACTTTCCGCTCCAGCGATGGAGAGATATGAACCCTCGCAGGACGAATACGTCTCGATCCCTAGAGCCGACGAGAATCAAGACGGCGAGAACCAGGATCCTCCAAAACCGCATCCCTACTCCTGGACACAGACGTCCGATTCAGTCACCGTTGCTTTCCCTCTCCCGTCGAACACCCCCAAATCCAAAATCAAAGTCCTCTTCTCCCCCAAAACTCTAACGCTCCACGTGGACCCCGACAACTCAGTGGCAGATCCTCTACTCCCTTTACCCAGGTACTCTGCAAAGCTGCTTTGGGACGCCGTCTCTCCCTCTACAAGCTTCTGGACTTGGGATCGCGAGGCGGAGCATTCGTCCGGTTTGTTAACGCTTCACTTGGATAAGGCGAACGAAGGCGTCAAATGGATGCAAGTCTTTGCCTCAGCCGCCACTTCCACTTCTCAAAATCGTCTGCCGGAAGATGTCGAGGTCCCCGAGACACTCGACCCATCCGAACTCTGGCGCATCCGGGAAGCGTTGGACAAGTACACCGAGGCGCTGCGTCCCGGGGGTATGGGACACGGGTTGGGATCCGGCGTACCGAGTCTAGCGGATGGAGAGATGGACGACGAAGTAGACCAATCGGTTGGCAAGGAGACGTACCAGACGTGGATCACTCCAGAAGGCGGTACCCCCTCCTGGTGGAAAAACGCGCGAGATATTCCGTTTCAACTCCTTTCGACGCCTCTGCCTGGACAAGCCGCAGCAGCACAGTCGCTCATCGTTAAAACCAACATCGACGGTGCTGTGTTTAAGCTAAACTACGATTCTGTTGACACCCCGAGGTGGGAGCATACCTCGACGTTCCCTGCGCTTGCGTTTGTGCTCGCGTCCAAGCGGGACACTTGCTTTACTCATCATATCGACAAGGCGGTGTTTGCGTTTGAAGGTGGTGCGAAGGACCGCGGTGGGAATCTTTATGTTTATCAAGCTGCTCCTCCGTCGAGCATGTGGGCAAAGCAAGCCGTCGTCAAGGTCGACGATGGGCGTGGTGGATCTTTACTGGGAGTAGGTTTGTGGAACGCGGAGCAAGGTCCAGTAGTGGTGTGTATGACAGAAGGGGAGTTGGTTCTCGTAAAATTGTTTTAAGAAAGCTGACTGTCTACTGATCGTGAGCGGATAGATGTACTTTTCGCTGACGACGTCGACCTCCTCAAAAAAGATTTATCTATCCTTTTAGTCATGGAAAATAAATGGAAAATATAAATCATAAAATAAACGGAAGTGTATGCGACACTATCCTTATTATAAAGGATGATCTCCTATGAAGAAATCCGCTGCACAACTGTCGAGAGACCACCACAAGTAAGGCGACAGCAAGCACAATGTAGTTTACAGCGGAGTATCTTACTGCCTTTTTCACATAAGTTGGCGGGGTGAGAAAAAATTGAAAAAACGCGTGCCAGAAAGAAATTGGTATAACTCGCCGAGTTTTATGCGGAATGACGTCGGTATTAGTGCATTAGAACTGGAATAAATAGCACTTTTCCCCTGTAATGGTCCGAACATAAGAAGATTGAGTTTCGGAGATTTCAGCCATACCCTACACATTTGAATAATTTGAATAATTTTTGGTAATTCCGTGGCTGTTACAACATGTATTACCATTTTTCCAAATCTCCGATGCCATGTATACACATCCCCGAAATTCCATCCTCATGTACTCGGAGCACTACAGGTAAAATGTACTATGTATTCTTGTTCTAATGCACTAACACCGACGTTATTCTGTGTAAAACTCGGCGAGTTATGCCAATTTCTTTCTGGCGCGCGTTTTTTCAATTTTTTCTCACCCCGCCAACTTATGTGAAAAAGGCAGTAATCGAAAGTGCACAATCAACATTCACCATTTGCAACATTGATGTCAGCGAGACCAGGGATTTCAGAGTCATTGAAAACCCTCCATCGGCTAGAAGGCACCCCGTCAAACGCAGCTGCGAACCTGGCAGCCGTATTATTAGCCCCGTCGACTTTGCGAATCCAAGCACACATGATGGAATCTCCATATTTCCTATATCTGTTTAGAGAGAGAGCAGAGTTTGAGCAGAGGGCACGAAAATTGGAAAAAAAAGTACGTACGCTTCACCGTATGTTTCTGGGTCCTTTTGAGTTGAATCTCCGACGACTAGGAACTTTTTATTCGGGTACATTCCTTTGATCTGATCAATTATCGCCGACTTGTACTCAAAGATCCCATCGCTTTCCATGAAATTGACGATATCGTGGATATCGGTAAGATTGCGCAAGAAGAGCGGTCCCTTTGACGAAGAATAGGTAGTGTCGATAAAATCATGTATGAAAGGGTAAATCTGGAGCATGGAACCTGAGACATAGAAGAAATGTGGCGATAAAGAGCGCGCAAGCGATGCGTAAAGCTCAGGCATGCCATCCACGGGAACAGGATCGTCAAGGAATGTTGTCTTGAGCATCTCGGAAGTGTCAAGGACATGCGTGACCTTCACCGTGTCGTCAATATCTGAAGTTTGGTGAGTCGATTTGTCTGCAGCCATACGATGAACAGACGTACCTGAAATTACGCCGAAGCCCGAGTCTGGATAAAAGAAAATGTTGGACGAGATGGTCCTATTGTCAGATGCCGATAGAACTACTGTCGCACTGTAGACGCCGTTTGGTTGAAAATCGCAAGCGCCGAGGGATGCATTCCGATTGAACAGTCCAGATTCAGGGAAGTCCGCTGTCTTTGATAAGGACGCCTGCGCCGCGCATCCCTGGACATTGAGTTGGATGGTCTTGTCCCCCAAACCCATTGCAGCGAACAGCTTCGACCGGTTAACCAGATTCGGCATCGACTGGTCGACGCTGACGCCGAAGGCCGACAACAACTCTCTGATCACGAACACAGCAGGTTGAACGTGGACCTGGCGAGCAAAGACGAAAGCATCGAATTGCGCAAGCGTGGTGCCCGAATTTGCAGGATCGATAAATGCAGGCGCGTCGAAAAGGACGACATCGTCAGAAGTCATGATGTTACCCGGCGATGCTGAGCCCCAATGCGGGAAGAGGGCACCCAAGCCCAAGCCAGCGAGTACTACGTCAATGACGGGGAGGAAGTGCATCGTAGGAGGGTAAGTTGGACGAAGCGGCTCGCGCTCCTGGAAAGCTATTGGATTCCGAGCCAGCCACCCGTGGAAATCGTTCCCAATTTGCCCGTTGTAGTACTCCGTAAGTCTGAAGCACGTTTGATGGTCAGCTGAATGTTAGCCTCCACTTTTGAGTGCTCCCCCGCTTTGGGTGCCGTGTAATCCGCTTGCGGATTTGTCTCGTGCTGTAGAGACTAAGCATCAGCTGACATGCTCGTAACCACTTCTTAAGGTTGTTATATTAAGCATAGCTTGGCTACACGGAATGGTTTGCCCAGCAAGTACGGTGTAGTGAGCAGAAGCGCATAAGACGGTGATATCGATCAACGTTGATCAAGGCTGAAGCTGAAGCGCTGACAGGTGTACAAGTATATGTAAATATAGATCGCCAGCATTTATCCCCATTCCGTCATCTGTTAAAAGAGAGCCACACGTTCGTCCCTCCAGCTGCACATGGTAGGAGATGATAGGCGAACGTTTGAACCCGTCTCACTCATTATTTGAATCGGAGGATATTATATGAACAAACTTGAAAGATACGGCATCGTTACCTTCTCTTGTCAGCCATGCCTTGATTTGGTATAAATTCGACTCTTGGACTGCCAGCCGCTCTTTCTTCCTTTCTTCTTCTTCCACTTACTTGAACACGCTGCTGAACGTAAATTCTCTGCCAAGACAAGCGCCAACACAATGGTAGCGTATTTTTTTCCATCCGGTCTCTCGCCGTTACTTTCTCCAATACTTCTTGAGCTCTAGTCAACGTTCTCTCCTACCTCACCTCATCATCAAAAAAACAAAGTGTGCATCACCGTTTAAATTATCACAGTCAGAGATTGTCGCCTCGCTGGTGTACCCGCGATATTGTTCGCGTGGCCTGGATCATTTCTGGGAGCACATACATCACTGCTGTTCCAACTAATGACAGGAGAAAACCAACCGCCCTCTGAGGGCACTTTAACTGTACCTGAAGCCTCCGGATCTGGATCTGGTGGTGGAGGTTTTAATTGGGACGATATAGACACGTCGCACGAAGGATGGGGATGGATAAAAACCGGAAACCAGGTGAGAATCCCTTTATCTGTCTCATTTTCAATGTATTGTTCATAGGACAAGAGTTTGCAAAATAAAAAAAGGTTATCGAAACTAGCACATCTGGCGATGATTCTCGGCTCGTCGAAGGCTTCAGGTGGTAAAGACCTTTACTATGCTCCAATGACCAAAGGGGCTGCTCACCACAATGACTTCGTCCCCGAAAAATCCTTGGACTACCTATCAGGACCAAAAGTGGATGACAAGTCGAAGTTAGCATGTTGGCAAGCCATTCAAGGCTAGCCGTGACGAGTTTGAGCAGAAAGCCCCACTAGATTTTACACAGACTCCGGAACAGGAGGCGAAATATTATCATGACGCGCAGAAGAACGAGAAGAACCCTAAACCGTCGGCTCACGAGTCACAGACTGTTGAGGCGTCTACTACCAGCGGCTCACAGCGGCAGCGAGGCAGATTTGGACTCCGACGCGGTTCATCATCTTCCTTCCGCCAACAACCACAGGGCCGTGGTCGCAGCCGATCAGGATCACCTGTGCCTTCTGGTCCCTCTAATCGATACTCGCGATCTGGACGCGGACGCGGTGGAGGCTACCGCCAAAGTTCACCTCGACGCAGTGGCGGCAGAAGATAATAGATCCAACTGTTGGTTACCAACGTTGGCGAGCAACGATTCATGGATGTCGAGTAGTTAGTTGTATTGTACGACCTTTTTGTGTACCTTACCAGTAGAAGGGCGTTCAGAGTTGAGACGTGCCTATAGTATTAGACGTGTCACTGGCAGGCATCGAACGGTTGGACCGAATTTGACAAACGCGCCCTGGAGTAAGCCTGTTGACATTCGGTCTCTATACAAGCCATCAACGAGTCATATCGACTTGATGGTAGTCCGACTGTTCTGCATGTTCTGAACATCCCATCTTCACGCATTTGTTCTTTGTCCTCTCAGGAGCGTCTTGGCTTGAGCCACTCGAGTTCTGGGATAACCTGGCCATGAATGGGTCGCTGGGGCCATTGTAATACACCTGATTATTCGATTGTATGCGGCATTGTAAAAATACATAAAAAATACACACTATATATATAAGCGGCGCTACCTGTAGCGCCTATCGCCACGCATACCACGCGAGGCACAGCACGCCGCATTTATCAACCCTAAATAGAGATTGGTCCAAATATACGGCTTCCTTTGTACCAGCTTTGTCCCAGACGGACGGACGGAATGCTCTCCTGGTTAGAGGAGAAGTTATCGAACCCCTCCGAAGGATTGGTCTTGCGGGACGGCTTCCCGTCTGCTCTCCGATTTCAGCTCGTCATTCATCCTCTTCCTCAACTCTGAAGGGCGACGACTCAGCGTTTGACCAGACACCCAAGTATCTTGGAACAAGGCAGACTCGATCTGCGTCGGGGCTGATACAGAATCATCGACATCGTAGTCGTATTGCCTCGCACGACTGTTCAATTGCACGAGGAGTGTAATGGAGCACCACTTTTCCAACGACATCGATATCCCCACGACGTAGGTTTGATCTGGAAAAGCGGCGAGGAGCACAAGGCTAGTGATGGATCCCCCAGCTGGATGCATGTACACAGTCGATCCGCAGAACCAAGTCTTTCGAAACGTACCCGTTATCACCCCAGTTTCAACTGTAAGACGTATCACCCTTTTTACCATACGACGAGTTGACTGGTGTCTTGTATCGCTCCGAATCAACTAACCGCAGATCATCGATCACTCTTCATTCGTGCTAAAGAGAAGCGAAAAAAAAATACCAGCACGACCATCACGGTTGCAATGATGATATCGCAGAGTGCCCATATACTGAACCACGTCTGAAAAAAAAAAAAGGTCGCATAACATAGGTATAGGGATCGAGACGAGAAACTGTTACCAGGAGGAAAGCGAACATGATCTTAAGAATATCATCTGCGGGATCGGATCGGATGAAGAAAACGGCCATCGTTGTTCCCGTAGCAAGCTGCATGAACGAAAACTTGTAAGAAACGTAAGCAAAGGTTGAAAATCACTTCTCGAAAAGAAACACACGAACCAAGATGATGACACCCGCCAACCACCTGTTATGGGATAACAGGTATATTCTGTACGTATACAACGCTTGGGTAATCACCGAAACTATCGCTATATTCAAGTCGAGGCTCGAGGGGTAAAAGACCAGCTATGGACGTACCACAGCAAAGGACACACAGCCGCACATATCCCAAGCAAATAAGGGTTAGTACTAATAGCCTTGACGTCGACCGTTCCCGAACCAAACGTCGTATACATATCGAAGAGCATCACGCCAGCTTGGACGGATTCGACCACGTACAAGCTACACACGATCGCTTTAATGCGTAGCTCGTCGCGTGGATAATCGAGATAGTACCCATCTATTGAACGATATCGGGTGAGATTTGGGCGGCTCTTGGGAGGGAGAGAAGGAACTTGCATGTTTGGACGGTGAGTGAATATATTGACGAGGTAACTAGTTAGCTGGGATTAAAAAAGGTGAGGACTCGAATTTACAATAGGCGTTGGGCTCACTAGAGCTGTGGGGTTGGTGCGGAGCGCGTTCATGTCAGTGTCGTTGAGCCTTGGGGAGCTCACGGAATGTGCATCAAATCATAACAGTTATGATCAACTGATCGAAAAACTGCACATCAAATCGAGGCTAATTACACAAAAGATCCGCAGTTATCGACGGTTCTAACGGGTGATTTGAAGGAAGGTATCGTGAGGTCTAAAAGTATAACATCAACTACAACAATAACACAACTAAGCATGATAACGTCAAAAAAAAACGCAAATGTCGGTGAGAAGCGTCCGAACGCTGCCGTTCTACGGACTACAGCACATCAACAAATGCCACGCTAATACATCCAAAAATACGATGCAATGGAATAGGGTATCGCACATAGCGTCAGATTTAGAAGAGGACAAAGCCGAGGGCTGCGAGCAATGTCCAGGCAAAGCCAGTTGCTGGACCAGTGGCGACCGCCGCGCTGCTGGGGGTAATAGTAGCCTGTGTGGAAAAAGTGGTTGTGGGACTTGATGATGTAGGAAGCGAAGAAGTTCCCGACGAGGACGGCAATCTCGTACTGGCCAAAGTCGACGTTCCGGCACCGGATGTACCTGATGAAGCACCGGACAAGGAAGTGCCAGTGACAGTAGTACTACGCGCTGAAGTGGAAGCAGAAGAGCCGCTAGCACTGGTGCCACTGGGGGTTGGACCAGACGACACACCAGATGGAGGGGTTGTAGAACCACTCGCGGAACCACTGGGGTACGTCAGGGAAGAAGGAACGGCGATGCCAGATGTCGCAGATGGATCGGGGGATGAGAATGATCCACTCATACCGTCGAGCGCAAAGTTAGGTGTGTAGCCATGGTATGATCCATCGGAGGAAATAAACGCGACATAACTACGAAAGATCAGTCAAAGAAGGAGTTCAAAACGCGAATACGTACTAGGCACCAGAGTTTGGACCGGCTTGGGGGTTCGGCTAAGAATAATCAGATGAAAGTTCGAAAAAATGATTGATACTATACTCACCGTGAAGGTCAGAGAATGAGACGTGGAGACATCAACAGGAACGATCGTTTGAACGAGTTGCTAGGGAGGATGAGATTATGAACTGACGGTGAGGTAAATGAAACCTACGAGATCCCCGGTGTAAAGTCCCACTCTCACGACGCCAATGGACGACAGAAGTGGAGGAACACCATTATCAACCCACGAGACTGTGCACGACTTCCCGCCATGGCAGGAATCACCCGAGGCGGGTTGGGTAACCTAAACGCGTGTTAGTGGGAAACAAAAAGGAGGGAAGGACGCATACATAAATCTCGGCACTAACGAAGAGGGCAGCGGAGAGAGTAACGAAAGCGCGAAGGGCGTGCATCGCAGAAGGGCAAGAAAGAGTGCAGGCTAAGGAGGGAACGCGACAAGGAAGGATTTATAGTAACGGACTAAGCCAAGTATGTAAAAGATGCCTTCACCATGTCGCGAGGTAAGGTTGTCATGCTTACCATATCGGGAATATATCTCCATATAGATAATCTGCCACGTGCATGTACGCGAATTCGACGTAGAGGCGGGCAGCCCAGAGTTCAGTTGGCTCAATGCCGCTCCTTACCCACTCCTCGCCTACCGCGTATCGTATCTACTTAACCCTCATTCACCGCTCCATCTTCACCTCTTCTCCCCCCTTCAAAGTCTCACCCATCCCAAACAATCCCCTCGGAAACGGTAACTACATCCGAAACGCGGCCGCTCTCATTATTGGGCACGTCGCATTTATATCCCTCCCACACGCCTCGTCCACTCCTGACATCAATCATCATTCAGGGATGAAATCCTTAATGGCAAAACGTTGGATCGTAATTCAAACTTTTTCGCTCGTTACTGTTTCGAGAATGGAATAAAGCTGTACGTTCTTCCGTGCGCGCGCTCACATGATCTTCCGCCACCCCCCTTCCCTACTATTTTCTCTCGGTACAACAGACTTGTGACTCTCTTAGCTGTTTATCGACAGGAAGCGAATAGAAGTCATCCCCGATGATGAAAGCGAAATGTCAGCCCTCCCGTCAATTATGACCCATTGATTTGACAATTGATTTGTTATTCCCATCATTAGCATAGAAGCCAGCCGCCGCATGGTCAAAAACTACGATTTTGTCATTACAAGCGGCGGGATTGGTCCTACGCATGACGGTCTGCATGCCTATCTCATTTCCCAGCCTATATCTGACAGGATTCTCACAGATATCACTTACGCTTCTCTGGCAAAATCATTTAATCAATCCCTCGTGCATCATCCGGAAACTTTGAGAAGACTCGAGGCAATGACGAGGCACAGGTCTTGGTCTTCGCAGCAGACTTCCCAACAATTAGAGGCTACAAGACGCATGGCCCTATTCCCAGATCAAGCCGAGGTCATCTTTGTCGGCAGCGATCTTTGGGTGGTACGTTTTATTTTTATCTCTACAATTAGACGTAACCGCTCAAAGCACCCATCAATCAAGCCCGTAGTGCGGCTAGAAGGAAAGCTCTGCATCTTTCCGGGCATTCCTTCCCTATTCCAGAAGATGCTCACCGCACTAACACCTTTTCTCCCTCTCCCGCCTCCCCACGAACGGCCGATACGCATCCAGGTGTTCACAGAGTAAGCTCCACCTATCCTCACGCACCACACATTACACTTAAAAACACATGTCCACCTCTCTCACAGACGCCCCGAATCCATGATCGCACCCTACCTCACCTCGCTTCAATCTCGCCTAAAACCTCGCGGCGTACAAATCGGCTCTTACCCGCTTCTGGGCAAGGGCGTCTTTGTTAGTCTTATCGGCCGCGACCATCTTACGTCATCGCCGCAATTATCCTCTTCTTTATCCGTTTCAGCGGTTCCACCCTATTTTACATCCGCGCCTCCGTCGAGTCCATCCTCATCTCTACTCGACATTGCGCGCGAAGTCGAGACTGAGATTGGCGGGTGCATCGTTACGGAAGAAGATATTGTGAAATGCAAAGAGGGAGGACCCATTCCTTCCGTAAGAAATTCTAGACGGACACTCGAAAATAAAGCCAAGTGTTGATGTAATTGTATAATATAGATTTTGTTGGGGATTTTGTTCTTTTGTACTAGGTTTTTTCTTCTTTGTTGTATTTATAAACGTGGCTTTTCTTGGGTGACCGAAGCGACAGGTGTAAAATGGAACAAACTTGAGATTTTTTTAAACGGCTAGCACTGCCGGTTTTCAATCGCTGTATCATATATTTATAAATGTTTTTTGTTATGAACGACTCGAACCTTGTCAACAAAAATTTTCAACAGAAGCGGATCCTTCTTGCCTCCAATAGAGAAGGCGAGCTATGATCCGAACATGCCATCAATCGTAAAGGGTGAAGAAAAAAGGCCCTGTATGGTATAGCGTCGGCAGTAAATACTATATACCTACAACGGAACAATCAACTATCTGATCTCATCATCTCATTCAAAACACGGATACGTACGTACTAGTAGTTGTTGTTCGAGTCTGGACCTCTGGCTAAGAATAAACAATACATTTATTTAGAACCAGTGCGATATATATATGTAGTAATTGCGGTGCTCACGAGGAAGGTTAAGGGATCGGTCACGGACACAGATTTGATCCATTGCTGCGGGACGTTTATGACCAACAGAAAGATACGAAATCGTCGACGTATAAATCGACATTCACTTGGCCAATGAATGACAGATATGGAATCTGTCCACTATTGGGTTGCCCGCCGTAGCGGGTTCGGTGACCTACATCCGCGGTCAGGGATCTAATCATATTAAGATACTGATAGACAGGCATACATTAATTCCGGCGCTGGCAAAGAGAGCAGCGGAGAGAGAGCGCGCATCACATAAAGAACCCAAGAATACGACATGGAATGTTTTATAGCCGCGCGTCACGGTTACCGTCATTTCTCCTCGTATGGTTGATCCGTGGGCAGTCAGCACAACGCACTCACCCCTCTACTATCTGATTTACAACTAGTTGTTGTCAAAACGTCAAGTGTATGAACCATTCAACAGAAACGTTTCAGCCTTCTCGCGTTCCTAAGCCGCAATCGCATTTGAAAGTGTAATAATTCATCCCATCATGTTCTTTAGCGTGAACAGGGTTGAATAGGAACTGTAAGTTATATTCTCAGAAATAAGCATGATATGGCTGCAAATGGACAATCAACCATCTTCTAATCTCATTCAAAACACGGATATACGCACTAATCGCCCGAGTTTGGACCGACTTTTGGATTTGGCTGTGAATAATGGCAACTTTTATGTAACCCCCCAAACTAGACGATAATTGGAATACTCACCGTGAAGATCAAAGAGTTGGTCGTGGACACATTAACAGGTGCGATCGACTGAACGAGCGTATAGGGGGAAGGTGACGTGTACACGTACATAAACGAAGAACGAAACGTACGAGATTCGAGCCTGTGTATAGTCCCACCTTCACTTCGCCTATGGACGACGGCCATCGTTGATCCACTCTACCGTGCACGGTTGCCCGCCATAACAGATCGTATTCTGGGAAGGCTCGGTAATCTACTTACGCAGTCAGGCAAAAAGGAAACGTCAAGATAGACACGCATACAAGAACTCCAGCGAGGCCAAGCGAGGCGCGAATGGCGTGCGTTGTAGAAGATGAAAAGAAGAATGCAAACTAAGGAAGGAACACGTCATGGAGGGTTTAAGTATAGCAAACACTGACTAATCTGGGGAAGTTGAAGATCGTCATGCTCATCAATAGCGTTCCGTTCTAATTCCGTCAACACTCCCCAGCAGGTTATTTAAATGTACTTAGACGGTCAACAGAATTTAAGTCTTTCTCATCCTATTTGCGGCCCAGACAGGTACAAACCATCCATATTTACTCAGTCGCGAGCCAAAATGCTTTATTGCCTGAGGACGATGAAGTTGGCGTCCGATGACAAGAATTAAGGTTGACGCCATCGCTATCACCTTTCTTGGAACATAGATGGAAGAACAAATCTATTGGATGACAACCACGAAAAAGCACTGAATTATACAGGCCAAATAACCCATAATCAAACGGAAAATAATTAGAATAGCGAAGCACCAACAACGGCACCAAGGAGGAGCAGATAGATTGAACCACTCTTCCGGCCATTGGCGCCACTGGAAGTCTTGGTGGTGGCGGTAGCGGCGGCACCGGTAGTCGTGGTGGCAGTTGGAGCCCCGGAGTTCGACGAAGGAGTACTGGTTGGGCCCTGAAGAGGGGCAGTAGATTGTCCATTGATCTCTGCTTGCTCAGCGGAGGTGAAGGATCCAGACATGCCCGTCAACCTGTTCTTTAGGGTTCAACAATGCAGCACACACTGATGATAGTTATGGACGCACGTGAACTTGGAAGAGAACGACAAAGCTGGATATTGAGGTTGCTGGGGGCTCATGAAGGACAGGGACTGAATGCGGATGAAACTAATGACGATCATATCAGTAAAACTTAAATATCCAAGAGCTAGAGTTACTGACTACTCATTACTGTCGGGGCCAATCGAAGGGTTCGGGACGAACTGGATGGACGATGTATTCGCTACGTTAATGTTAGCATTAATGACCTGGAGTTGAGTCTTCAGGAAGAAAGAGATTGGGATTAGAGAATCTCCTAGATGAACTTCGCTTAAACTGACCTGCTGAATAGCATTTCCAACGTAAATGGCGATTGAGGCTGCTCCGAATTGAGCCAAGCTGGGCGAAGTGCCGTCGTCTTGCCACTTGACCAAAGCTTGTTGCCCGCCTGTAAAAACTGAAGAGCCGGTGGGAGAAGTGATCTATGTGACCCACGGTTAGGGTACACACAAATCAGGAGGAAAGTACACACATAAACATCGCCCAACACAGAGGCAGCGAGGGAAATGATGAATACCGTGCTTACAAACATGATAGAAAGGAGCGAGAGTTTTCAAGGGAGTGGATGGTTTAAATTGCTGAGGAGCGGCCGCACAGGACAGGAAGAAGAACAGAAATTGGGGATCCATGGGAATAGGCATATTAAATAGGTTCTGAAACCCGCGTGCCTGATCAACTCGATCAACCGTCAACATGTAGATCGACTATTCTGGGTGACGACAAAGTTTTCCCTTCCGAATAGGATTGTATGCGGAGTCATGTAATCGCTTGTGTTTGTGTAATCAAGTATCAAATCAGTCAGGGATGGGCGCTGACTGACTGTCGACTAGAGACTGTCTTTAGTGCTATGTCATATAGTTGTTCGCGCACTGAAGTCAAGAAACGGAGTGGCATAAACCATTCGGAAAAAACAAAGTGTGTCCATGAAGCTGAAGACAAAACCATGCTTGCCGGTTGCCAACGCACAACGTGGTGACAGGAGATAAGATTACTATATGACATAGCTTCGCACGCCTACAGCATTTGCGGCGAAACATTGAACCTTCAATAGGAAATTACTTTGAAATTGTCAGCACGACAACCGAATACCAAATCTCTACTACGCTGGGGCTTATCGCGCTGCGCCGACTCCCCACTTCATCCAACCCAGTAGCGATTAATTCAAAAAGCACAAGTCATAACATTCGTAAACAATAGGCATGATAGCGGTCCTTCCCTCGGTCCGGACCAGCTCTATAGCTAGTAAG
Source organism: Amanita rubescens (assembly GCA_015039365.1). Taxonomy (NCBI): domain Eukaryota; kingdom Fungi; phylum Basidiomycota; class Agaricomycetes; order Agaricales; family Amanitaceae; genus Amanita; species Amanita rubescens. Next base: position 647,926 of record WION01000001.1, read on the forward strand.
GTTCAAGTCCAATCATCAACTTCTACTCTAATCACTGCTCGAACAAGAACGCTTCGCGTTCACCGAATTAAGATATGATGCATGACGATGACGCCACACTCATCATTTTTGACTTAATTGGGTAAACCATGACGGGTCGAGCCCAGATACGAACACATCCAACGCGTTTGCAATTCCAGGATATAGAACCTTCCCTTGTTCTGCGTAAACTGATACGCACGGAGGGATTGCACCCTAAATGAGTCATAAGTCCGGATAGATTGATAACACTGTCAATCTGAAACATACGTTTTCCCCCGATCCCTTGAGCCAGTACAGCATCTCTGTGCAATCGCACTGCAATCTGGACCAAATGGCGAGAAAAAGGCTAATAACAGACTCTGCCGTCAACAATACTTCAGGAACGAGCAATGCCAGATGCGTCTGGACGTTCGTCGCTTGTGAATCGGACCTTGCCGGGCCTGTCTGGAGAGTGTACTGGACGTGTGCAACTTCGTTATGCGTTTCTAAGACAACGTCATTTACCTACTGTCCATCTGCTAGCGCGAAACACGTACGATCAAGCTGTTCATATAGGCTCCCGATCGTCAAGACTTCCCGTCGGAGCGACTAATGATCAATCATTAATTAATTATCTTGCTTGGCTATGCAAGGTAAGTAGATGCTTACCACTTTCTTGTGGCACACTTTTGACCTACCGGGTCTCCGAAGGCTCGTGACGATTATTCGGAACACAGAATAAACAAGATGTGCAATATCAGGCATCCCGAGGTTCATATTCTTTCTCCGGATCAGGACCGAACACAACCCGAAAGAGAAGCTAACGACGTACTGCCGCGGATACTCTGAATAGACAAAGGATCAGCCGCCCGTCCACGCGAGCAATGAGTTTGTACTACTCACTGTTGGACCGTCGAATCTAAATCTGACAACTTTCGGACAAGGAGGCCGAGTTCCTTTTGGCATTCTCCGGCCTTCTGCCCAGCAGACTTGGTTATCTCAGTATGAACCATATTAAGTGCCGAACAGAAATGCAACGTCTGACCCGCAAGGGATCGCGTCAGGTTTGCATTGTCAGCTGATATCTTAAGATAACGATGGGAGAAAGATTTGAGTATGACACTGAATGAATCAACGTGGAAGCTGAACTTACACTCATAAACGACGAAACGACTTGGAGTTTCTCATCGATTAGCCTCCGACTCGGAGAGCCACTCGCGTCCCGCGCCACTAATGGGAGGACAGAGGTGGAAAACACTGATAACGATTCAGCGACTTTGCCACTGGTCCGAGGAATGACGAAACCTACATTTTAGTCTGCCGGATATGAAACTGGCATTTGTTCGCGTTTGCCACATGAGCTGCTGAAAGTCCTGCCGACGAATCGTAAGAATTACACCAGCCTCGTGCCAGGAGCGAGCGCGGGAGGCTCCGCCGTACCTTGTGCATGCTATTCCATCTCTGGCGCAAGCCTGAGGGATTGCTCTTATCTTGAGCATCAAGTTTGTGCAGTTGAGTTGCGATGGCGTCAAATTTGGATAGCAGTGAAGCGGTTGCTTTGGCGAGCTTTTCGCATGCTTGGGCTAGATCTACTTGGACGTTTGGGTCGTTGAATGCATGAACGGCGTCGGGGTAGGTGAAGGACGTTTGCGCCTTCTTGCTGGAAGCTTGGTGATGTTGAGCCATGTTATTAGCTGAGGGAAGAGGTGGCAGGAATTTCTGGAATCGGTTGCGCTTCCTTGGGTGGAAAATACACGGTAATGAAGGGTATTGCAGCCGAAAACGATGGTCCTGCGCCTGGGATGTATGATGCAAGGATTCGTGCCTAGTGTTAAGGATCAAAACGAGGCTTCTTTATACATGGCCGTATTTCCCGATGGTGTAGGCAAATGCCTAAATTTGAAAATTTGACAAGATACTCGTTCGCTAGGCAAAAGAACTCGGAGTTGACGAACTTCCTAAAAGTACAAGGGATTTGATGACTTGCCAAGGTTGCGTTAATGGACGCGTCTATACTTGTTGAAGCATATGGCCGCCGTACGCGCGTTGGAATGGAAAAAAGTGATAGGGTCAAGGCTGTGCCTAACGCCATTTCGTCCCTAAGATGATGGATGATGAAGACCGGCGACCGGGGTGTGTGAAACTAAATTTGAGAGATTCATAAGATGGCCAAGTTGCTCCAAATGCGGACCCACCAACGTTTTTCGTCAGTGAAACGACCCAAAATGCACTACCTAACATGCGCGAAATCCACCCATGTTGGTTTACCCTGTCTGTGAGGTCCTTTGCGGCGGAATGTGTCGAATCTAGTCGGGGATAATGTACGGTGTACCGACACCGATGTTAGCTTGATGTTGCGGAAGCGCACGTTCTCTTGTCTGCCTCCGCTACGAGTCCATCTGACAACGTCATTCATGCCGAGCAGGTCGGTGCAAGATGCGGATTAAACTTAACACGGATCACATACTTTATCATGCGCCCACTGGGCTGCGGGCGTTGCTCTGAAGGCATCTTATGACAAAGAGCCGGGCATAGTGAGACTCCAGGTCTAGACGCCACAAATAAGCATTGTTCAAGTGGGCCTAGAATAATGTTCAATGCTGTTCAATCATGATGTAGATCGGTTGCGGATCTGTCTTCAAATTTTCTTTGGATGGAGTCATGGAGATATGATGCGAGCTCATAGACGCTAACATTCAGGCTGTTAGATCGGAGTCTCGGACACGGAACAGAGGCCCGGAACAGCTTAATGACGCTAGTGCGCCTCCGGTTATGATAGGCTGCACTGGCATAGACCATCATTCAGGCTATTCGCGCGCCAAAAAGGTCATTGCCTTCTCATCTAACCCAGGTGAGAAAGGTGTGCTATTGTACTCTCATGTTATCATATTGTATCAATGCGCTTGATTGCGCAGTTGACTGAATGAATGAAAATTTTCGGGAGCGCGCGACGATTTTCCGGCACTCGGTTTCCTTGAGCCGGCAGCCCTTGCCATCTGGTCTCCTTTTGATTGGCGCCCATCAATATCGTCACTTGCATGTATCTGGAATCCAGATATGGTTTCGATCGCCAACTCAACATTATTGAAGGATCTATCCATCGCGCGCGCCACGCGAAGTTCGCGGAACATCCCGAATAGTAGCCCAAGTTAGGTGCTTGGGGCGAATGAGAGGCCTTACATATATAAGGAACTGCTATACCAACTCAAGTTGCTGATGTATTCGGGTTTGATACGAGCATCTCGGAAATGTGATCTTGGAAGTCCAAGTGCCGCTTTTAGCCTCTAGTACTCCTTCCGGGCGTCATACTATTATATTATACTCGTGTTCAGGCAAATGTTGCCACTCCAATTCAAGTCCCTTCCGATGATGCCAAATGGAGATACCCCGTTTGGCAAGTCTTTCTCTGCGTGTAGCTCTCCCACACCATTCTAGCACGTTTCGCCAGGTTTCGCCCACTGCCTATTTGAAACCTACCTAGGATACATCGCCATCGATCTCGAAGTCGAGTCATGTCCGAAAATGCGCGAGAACCTTCTCAAGCTGTGTAAAGAATACAATTACAACTTGAAATTTGCGTTTTTCGATGGTGTGCCCGCCTGTTTCCGTGTGCTTTGACTTTCTAATCAACGATGAATGGAGTTTGCGCCTTTTGTCATCAAGTTCTGAGCAAATAGTCCCTCCTCAGTCCATAAATGTCACCCCTCGATGTATGCTGTCAAGTCCCTTCTCGGACGACGAAGCAGAATCCAGAACAGTCAAACTTGGCTACACCTCTTATACTTGCACTCCATCCACCACACGCAACCCCCCGAGCAATGAAACCACTTTCATGTTCTCCCTCCAAACTTTGGGAATCGGTACCCAATATGCCGACAATTGGCGCGCGGCGTAGAACTATGATCGACACCTAGAACCCGGGACACCCATCCCTTGCTGCGACGCTACTGGAAACCCCCTCCCTAGCCCATCATCTTGAAGGCATATACACATCGCGTTTGCTTACGCGCGCGCACCACAACAGATTTGGTAAGGTTTTGGTTTTAGGTTGTCAGTCTGATGATTGACAGTGCTAAAAAACGCCATGATAGGCTTATTTTTCTTTACTCTGGCTTTATTCGGGTTTTCTTACCTTTTGAGCTCGGCCTGTTTGCTAATGAGTGCTAACGAATCTGAATCTTTGATAGGGCGAAAGGTTGCTATTCGTTGTTTGTAGAGTGCGTTCATGTCTTCTTGTTTCCCCCACGAACCAACTTATTTCACACCCACCGTCTTAGGTCCTCTTCGACATACTGCCGTTGTGACTCGTTTGGTGGAATTGAATACGGCCTTGTCGGACCCGTGCCCACGGTTGCCGGGTCCTGGAAGTTCATGTTAACACTTGTGCTGTTCAACATCACGAGGTGGTTGTTGTTTTATGGCTGTTGATTGCGTTTTCGGAGAGTCTGAGCGTTGCAAGTTTAATCGGAACTTATATTATGCTTTTACAAGTGAATTGACTGGGATTCTTCACAAGGTGGGAAGGTGGGCCTGGCCATTATTTGTTATGGTGGATGTTTTTAGAGTCAGCATGGCATCATCAGGTGAGGGATGATACAACAGTAGTAGTGATGGTGGCCCATCAACTCTTCCTCATCTCCATCAGAGGTTGGGTGGGCAAAGTATTTGGAAACTTCATCACAAAGTGACACTTGGGTACTGAAACAACTTCAAACAGATGTGTTCCAATGCTTGTGATGCAAACAAGTTGGTGTTTTTGTCATGGTCTTCCAGGCACTCATTGTTTATCCCTCCTAGAGAAAATGCCAATGTAGACAAGTGCAGACTTGAATTAGGAGAGAGAAAATATCTTTGATGCTATAGCCTACTAGACAGGAAAATGTCAAGCAAGCTTGCTGCTAACAACAGGCAGCACTTCTGAGTACTACTAGTATTCTACCTCCTTTGCATAACTCTTGCAATTATGTCAAAATATTCAGTGATGGCACCTGACATATGGGCCACCTTAGCACATGCTGCATGGATGGCAATATAGTGTGGATCTGGTGCTGGTAAATAACTTTCTGAGTGGAACATAATGGATGGAAGGGCTTGTACTGTATAAGCTGGATGAATGGCTTGCACCTTGTATGTGTTAAGGTGATTCATGTCCTATTTTCTTACTTGCATTAGCCTAGACTCCACTGCTCTAAATAAACACACCATTTCTAACCATATCTTGAGCCTGTGAAAGAGAACTTCTTTGTTTATATTCATGGTAATGGTGTTTTCCAATCGGTGGATTTGATCACCACTCAGTTCATCATGGATGTTAACACCTCCAAAGCTCTCAAAGATACTCTGGACTAATTCCAAGTATTCAGGCTATGCAATGACTCTGGTTAAGTACCACTGTCATAGAGTTGAAAGTGAGGCCTACTTCATGATTCTCATTTGTCAATGGTGGGATTATGTGCACTGCTGATGTGGGTGATACTCCCAATGCAGTGATCTCCAAGTCATTCAGGCCAGTTATGGCACCAGTGCTGAAACTATAATCACTGATTAGTCCAGTGATAACACACTGGTGCCTGTCTCTTTCGAGAGCCTTAAGTTGTTGCAAGATTTCAGCTGTTGAATAGCCTTCAAATTCCTCTTCGAGTTGTTCCAACCAATCATGATATCCTGTGTCATTGGGGGGTTGACTTGATGCCTCATTGCCTGATGCATCATCTTCTACACCATTGGAGGATGGGGAGGCCTCAGAAGACCCATCACTTGATGCAGTAGTACTAGCATCATCATCCATGTAAGCCCGTCCAACTACTATTAATATGATGTTGCATCAATGTGACAGCTACTAGAACTAAAGCAGCAGTACTCACAATGACCTATGAAATGTATAACATAATGCTCAGCCAGCTGAAGTAACTCTGATTCATTGGTGCAGTCATTGATTTCATTTGCAGTATTAAGGCAACCATCCTGGGTTGGAGCATACAAAAGCATAAACCCTAGAAGCCTTGCACCTAGGAGCAGTGGAATCTTGTCTTCTTCAAGTTGAAGCTCAGTATCAGGGGCATGAACCATTTCCCATGATAAACATTGAGCATAAGCATTGGACTCTGGGGAACAAGCAATAAAAGGGTTGGCAGGAAGGGGCTGAGATTTGAACGGTGGCTCTGACATTTTGCGGTGAAACAAAACTGCCAACTTGAGTCGCATGTGGTTGTTTTTCCCACGACCTACGACGTCAGGAGCCGAAGTGTAGGCTAATGCCCGCCCTCCCGGGTAATAGTCTGTAATAGCACTAGGCAAATGCACGGGATGCGTGGCGTGTTATCCTGACGATGGCAACGGCTCGGCTCCGGTCCCGAAGCTGGCTTTTTGCCTCAGACAGGGACTGATCCGTCGGCGCTTTAGCAGTCACCGTGGCACACGCTGCATGTGTCTGATTGGTAACAATTACAAGACATTAATGCAGCAGAAACATCGATTGCTTCCAAAATCTCATCATTCGCACCCGCTTCTGAACCAGATGCCCGGTTCTCCCTTCCCTTCATCTTCGCCTTCAGCCTCGAGCGCCCCAATACTGTTAAGCGAATTCGAGGCTGAAAGCTGTGATTAGTACTTCTCCGTTCAATGCGTTTTTGGAAAGAGAGTTCCGGTGGATACTGTGAGGGAGTGGGGGTAGTGGACCAGGTGGTGTTGGAGGGTTTCGATGGAGCCATTGGTGTAGGGCGCATAGCCGGGAGAAGGAGGCGGGGGAGCGGAAGGGGGCTGAGCGGGAGGCATGAGGGTGCTGGCGAGACCAGGCGGACTGGTTGTGGAGACTGCTATATCCTGATCGCTGCTCGGCCTGACCGCACAGCTCTGCCGCGAGGGAGAGATAAAACGAGTAATACGCCGTTTTGAAAATAACGATAAGTCAATGCCTTGTACAATCTCCATCAGCGCGTGCGACTCGATTTAAAAGGAAAGAAAACAGTACGTACTTGTCCAGAGAGAACCTAGAGAGGTAGATGTGGTCCGTCGGGGACGTCCGCGGGTCCGAGCGCGCAGTGTACTTCTGGTCGTCGTCGCTTTGCGCTGCGGTGGTGGCGGGCTCAACTGTGATAACAGGGCGGCGTGGGCGACCAGTGTGATTACGAAGGTTTGAAGAGGGCACCAGCGCGATAGACCTAAGCCGATGGAAGCTGGAGCTGAAAAGGCACACCGCTTTGAAACCCCAAGACTAGCGCTAACTCAACGGCATCAGGAACACTTAATTTGAACGAAGGATGCCAACTTGCTAATTGTAAACTGGCCCATTCCAACACCCGCCACTTTAGATGCCCCCGAGTCCGAAACAGATTGACACCGTTCACTACAAAATCTCGCGCGAACAACCTTTGCACTGGTCGAAGAAGTCCGATCATCTGCCCGCTCTGCAGTAGCTTATGTTAACAACATCTCAAGCTTGCGCATCAATACATCATCAGATACAAACGGACCACCGAAGTAGACAGGGACTTGGAATTCGTCATCGTCTTCATCGTCAAGAAATTGATCAAAATTTTCAGAGGCTCCGCAGGCATAAGACACTCGACAGACTGCCAGGTGGAGGTTGCAGATCCTCGGGTCAGGGAGTGGGACTAGACGACCGCCAGTGCCCGCCCCAAAATGGATTTCATCACCGTCCTTCAGCCGCAGAAGGGGTGGCACCCAATCCGGTCGAACAATTCGGTAATAGTACTTGTACTATGTGATATGTGAATTCAAGACCGCAACCAAAACAAAAAAAGACTTACTTGACCACCAGAAGACATTGCTTCGATTCCCCAGGCCAGGTGCTTATCCATCAAATCGTGAGCATTACTCTCGAAATTGAGCGCGTTCCATGGATGGTTTATATTATCTTGTATGGTTTGGGCGTCCAACACAGAGCCTGTAAACATTTCAATCGCAGCATATGTTTGTGTCTAGAGATATATAAACAAGGAAAGCGTCATCCAAATGATAGAGTTGCCTTTGAGTGGATAGAAAACGGGATGATATGAACGCAGCGGGCCAGAACAGGATTCGGAGGGAAGAAGCTGAACTCCGTGAGTAGACAATAGTCGCCATCGCGGAGCATGACCTACAACGGACCTTAGCCTAGTATCCGATGAGTCGACTGGTCGAACTTGCCAGATCCTTTAAAGCTGATTGACTCCTCTTAGCTTTTTCTAACAATTCCTCAATCTCCTCGATGCGCTTATGATTCGGAGTTGGGTGAACAGTTTCCCGAGGTGTCTTTTTTCCACCGGGATTTCGAACTTGAAAAAGTAGAAGGTCAACGCAAGACTACCTTGCGGCAAAATACCAGTATACATGCGATCACCAGATGAGACAAGTAGCGACTCCCCAGCTGCGTAACGTTTGAGAGATCGCCAACGGACTCCTGGAGTCCTTGAAGAACTTTAACTGCCCATTCATCTACTGCCATAGTGGAAACCTCGCTACACACGTCCTCGGCTTAAAACACATCCAGCTCAGATCGAAAATCAACGAAGCAACACACTCAATGTTTCGACAAGTGGATTCCCACACTTTCCAAGTTCAATTAACAACTGTTTAGCGATAGTTTCTGGGGATGGTGAGTGGGTGATCAGAGCTTTCAGTAATCTATGTGCAGGTACGTTGAGCGTCGACAATTCTGCGCCGGAACGTCTGGCGATTCCTAGAGGCGGCTGTCCAGTGGATCCATAACCCTCGTCCATTAGGTTCAAGGATAACTTGCAACTTGGGACTCCATTCCGACAATAGACGCGTGTGATGCGTGACCTCCTCCCATTATTACATAATAACGTCACGTGGAATTCTAGATATTTCGAAAAAATTTAAACGACGGTCGCACGGTTCTCTTCTCAACCAGACTTTTCTGTAATGCATCGCCTGTCGACCACCTCTTCCAGGTCTCTCCGTAAAGCCGTCCCCTCTCTAGCCAGAGGTACGCACAAAGAGATTAAGTTCTCGAATGAGGGCAGAGCGAGCATTCTCAAGGGCGTTGACGTGCTGGCAAACGCCGTCAGCGTTACTCTTGGTCCAAAAGGTTTGCACAACGCGTCTAGCCGGAACCGACGCTGACATGTAGCTCATAGGAAGGAATGTCATCCTTGAACAGTCTTTCGGTGGCCCAAAAATCACCAAGGGTATGCGTACTTATTCCATATGATGATGTGGCGTATCCTGAGACTTGTCTCTTCTAGATGGTGTAACTGTTGCCAGGGCAATCACGCTCAAGGACAAGTTTGAGAACCTTGGTGCAAGGTAATTGTCGTTTTTGCTTACAAACGTGTGTCTGACAGGTATTGCAGCCTTGTTCAGGATGTTGCTCAAAAGACCAACGACATTGCTGGTGATGGTACTACTACTGCAACCGTGCTTGCGCGTGCCATCTATTCGGAGGGTGTCAAAAACGTTGCTGCTGGTTGCAACCCAATGGACCTCCGTCGCGGTTCTCAAGCAGCTGTGGAGCGTGTCGTCGAGTACCTTACCGCCCATGCCAAGACAGTAACGACAACCGCAGAGATTGCGCAAGTCGCTACTATTTCGGCTAACGGGGACATCCACGTCGGTAACCTCATTGCCCAGGCTATGGAAAAGGTCGGAAAGGAGGGTGTTATCACTGTTAAGGAGGGCCGTACGATCGAGGACGAAATCGAGATCACGGAGGGCATGCGCTTTGACCGTGGTTACATTTCGCCGTACTTCATCACGGATGTCAAGACACAAAAATGCGACTTTGAGAAGCCGTACATCCTCCTCAGCGAGAAGAAGATTTCATTGCTCCAGGATATCCTTCCATCTCTAGAGGCTGCTGCTCAAGCTCGCCGTCCCCTCGTTATCATTGCCGAAGACGTTGATGGTGAGGCTTTGGCTGCATGCATCCTCAACAAGCTCCGCGGCCAGCTTCAAGTCTGTGCTGTAAAGGCTCCTGGTTTCGGCGACAACAGGAAGTCTATACTTGGTGACCTTGCCATTCTCACAGGAGGAACTGTCTTCACCGACGAGCTGGACATCAAGCTTGAGCGTGCAACGCCTGACCTCCTCGGCTCGACTGGTTCTATCACCATCACCAAGGATGACACTATCGTCCTCAACGGCGAAGGTTTCAAGGATGCTATTCAGGCTCGCTGCGAGCAGATTCGTGCGGTTATCAGCGACCATACCACGTCCGATTATGACCGCACGAAACTCCAAGAACGTCTAGCCAAGCTCAGCGGCGGTGTTGCTGTCATCAAAGTTGGTGGGTCCTCCGAAGTCGAGGTCAGCGAGAAGAAGGATCGCTACGACGATGCACTCAACGCTACCCGCGCTGCTGTTGAGGAAGGTATCCTGCCCGGCGGTGGTGTCGCTCTCCTCAAGGCCAGTCTTCAACTTGCTACTTCCTCCCCCAGCAGCGGCGCCAGCTCGACAAGTGCACCTGTCTCTCCGGACGCCAAGCCCATTCCTACAAGCAACTTTGACCAGGAACTTGGTGTTACCATCATCCGTCGCGCACTGACTACCCCTGCTCGGACGATCCTCAACAACGCTGGCGAGGAGTCGAGCGTCATCGTTGGTACCCTGCTCAAGAACTACGCCGCTGAGGACAAGTTTGCGCACGGTTACGACGCTGCCAAGGGTGAATATGTGGACATGATCAAGGCTGGTATCGTCGACCCGCTCAAGGTCGTCAGGACCGCGTTGGTGGATGCGTCCGGTGTAGCAAGCTTGCTCACTACGAGTGAGTGCTGTGTGGTGGATGCTCCCGAGGAAAACAAGCCCGCACCAGGCGGCATGGGTGGTGGTATGGGCGGTATGGGTGGAATGGGTGGAATGGGCGGTTTCTAAGGCTGCCGTCGACTAACGGATCTTCAAGGCCGTTCTGGACTTTTGTGGCAAAGTCAAAAGTAATTTGCTGTCAACATTTTTATTCGCTCCGTTATTATTGGATGGGCCACCACTCGTATAATGACCTGCATGCACCATATAGTATCTACGCACATTTAACCACCACTCCGTCGCAATGCAATATACACTAATTAGGAAGTAAAAGCGTGTGAATTGGTTCCTGTAACGATGTGATCGAAGGTTGTCCTTTTTGTTTCCGCGATTAGAGAGGCATATTTAAGAACAAACCAGTGGGAAGCGATTCTTCTCCATCTTGCACCATGTCTGATGCAAACACAGCCCGTCGTACTCGATTCCTTAACGTTTTTCCAACCATTCGCGACGAGCTTGTGGACCATATCAGGCAACAGGGCTTACCAGAGTCAGCTGTGGAATGGTACAAAAACGTGAGCATTATTTATTTATTTTTCAGCATTTTTTTTGACGCGTTTGCAGAACCTGGAGTATAATGTGCCATTTGGAAAGTTGAATCGAGGAATGGCGGTCGTCGATACTGTCGATATTCTGAAATTAGGGAAGATTACGGACGACGAGTATTTCAAGGCTGCTGTGCTCGGGTGGTGTGTGGAACTCGTATGATGTTCATTTTATTTTTTCTATAGGAGTATCCGTTAACATCGGTGTACAGCTTCAAGCCTTCTTTCTCGTCTCGGACGATATTATGGACGCTTCCATCACGCGGCGATCTCAGCCGTGTTGGTATCGCGTCCCGGAAGTGGGAATGATCGCAATCAACGATTCGTTCATGCTCGAAGCCGCCATTTATCACTTGATCAAAGTGCATTTCAGGGACCAGCCGTACTATATCGATCTTTTCGAGCTTTTCCACGAGACGACGCACCAGACTGAGATGGGGCAGTTGATCGATCTTATCACTGCTCCCGAGGACCATGTTGACCTCTCTAAATTTTCTTTGGACAAGTACGTAACTGGTTTTTATCATCGCGTCGCAACGCGCTGATGAGGGTTGTATACAAAGGCATCGACTTATCGTTATTTTCAAAACGGCGTATTACTCGTTTTATCTCCCAGTCGGGGCAGCGTTGATCATGTGTGTTATTCCCAAATCGTATACAGCCCCAGAGACGGGTGGGAAGAAGGCGGTTGTCAACCCGTACGAAATTTCGCGTGAGATACTTATCGCGATTGGGGAGTATTTCCAGATTCAAGATGACTTTTTGGATTATGCTGGTACTCCGGAGCAGATTGGGAAGATTGGCACGGATATTGTGGACAACAAGTGTTCGTGGTGTATCAACATGGCGCTATCGTTGGCTACTCCGGAACAGCGGGCTGTGTTGGAGGAAAACTATGGACGGAAGGATCCCGCGAAGGAGGCTTGCGTGAAGGAGGTGTACGAGCAGGTTGGGCTGCGTCGGGTTTACGCCGAGTATGAGGAAAATGCGTACCAGACGCTGTCTGCGAAGATTGCGGCGATTCCAGAGACGTCTGAGCCGAACACGCTGAAGCGGGAGGTGTTTACGAGTTTCTTGAATAAGATCTACAAGAGAACAAAGTGATGTATGTAGGATATAACACAGCAGTCGCGTTCCTGTCTCTACCGCCGCCTGTCATATCGTCTCCGATCCCTGTCTGCGTCCCTTCGCTTTCTCTCCCCACTCCGACTTCTGCTTCTGCTTCTTCTCTTCTTGCCCCTGTCCTCCACATCAAATACCATACCATACCCACCATGCCGATCCCGATGTTCGTCATCCCGATACTTCCTGGTCCGTTCCAAATCCTCTCGGCCGCCAAACCCAACATCGCGTCGTCGTTTAGCAGCAGGTCCAGGCATAATATCATTAGACCAATGCGTATTAAGTCTTGCCACAGACTGTGAGCTATAAAATACAAGTGAGTAAGAAATCAAACAAGGCAAGTGATGGGGGGCACCCACAAATCAACCCAAATTCTCCTATCATCCACCAACACGTTTTGCATCTTGAAATACGCCTGCTCTGCATCTTCTCTCTTGTCAAATTCAATAAAGGCATATTGTAACGAGTCGCCCGTCTTCTTATCCCGGATTACTTGACAACTCATGATCGTGCCAAAGCGCGAAAAGATGAGTTCCAAATCTTCATCCCGAGTTACCGGATTCAGTTTACACACGAATAGGACGTTTTCCGGTGGACGGACATTGGCGAACGGAAGGTCGCCCACCATCTCGAGTGTTAGCGCTGACGCAGCTGCCGCTTTTTCCCTCCTGATTCTTTCCTCCTCTTCCTCTGGCAGCTCCGCCAATGGATCCTCGTCCTCTGCAATCCGTGTTGAATTGTCTTGTGGCTTGGTAGGTTCGTTTTCTGGTACGACCAGACCCGGTGGGTCTGGAAAAGGGTCGTCCAGAATGATAACGTGTCGTATTCTCACGTCTTTGAACGGTCTGTTGTCTTGATCGACAAACATTTCGTTCAATTTGTCGAGTGTATCGAAACCCTCGACGACGTGGCCGAATACGGAGTGTTTCCCGTCGAGGTATTCGATATTGTCGGCGAGGGTGATGAAGAATTGTGATCCTGCGCCACCTTTGGAGCCGTTTCCTTCTGGAGTGGGATCTAAGGAAGGTGCGACGGCCATAGAGACGGTGCCGCGTTGGGTATGCTTTGAGACGAGGGACAAATTCGGGAGTAAAGTATCGAGGAACAGATGTATCCGGGGGTGACTTTTGTTGAGATGCAATATATGACCAGACAGATTGACCACCGGTACCAGTAGAAGTTGGGTCTCCTGCCTGAGCCAAAAAATCTTTTGAAACTGGAGCGACGTGTTAATGTAAAGCAGAGAAAGAAATATGTATTACGCACCATTGAAAAAGGCATTCAAGTTGTAATAATATAATTTACAGAGTTTAAGAAAGTTTTCTGATGTTTTTGGACAAGATTCAACTTGAAGATCGATAACGATGTCACCTAGAGAAGTTTCAAATAAGACTGACATGGTTGTTAGTACATTTCCTGAAAAGGCAAGTGTGAGTCAGTCAGTTGTGTTGATAGACATTAAGACGCGACGCGACGCTCATCACACTCCATGCACGATTCTTCACCACCTCCACGTCGCTCACAACGCGACAGAAAATCAGTTAAACCTTTTAATTCAAGTACGAAAGCATCAGCACGCAAACGAAAACGAAGAGATACCGACGATGAAGACGTTATTCACCCTCTTTCTGACGATGCACGAGATGCTGGAGTCGACGGTGAGGGTGAGGTTGAAGAAGGCGGAAGAGACGAAGAAGAGGAGGAAGAGGAATATCGTATTGCTCCTGGGAGAAAGGGCAAGGGTAAGGCTACGCTGAAACCTAAGCCTGGAGCTACCGTGCCACCCGTGAAAAAGCCCCGTAAGACGAGGACTTCTAAGAAGGCCAAGGATGGTCCTGAGCCAGACCAACTAGCTAAAGACACGAATATAGCCAACGATAATGCCCTCTTCAGTGAGTTCTACCCTTACGGAACACATCCGTCTCACACACACAACCCCTCGCAGATGCCCTTGTCAATCCAGCAGTGCCACTCCAGTCAACCGCAGAAGACTTTATCGACTCGTTACGACAATCACCGGCAGCTGCACAAGCCGAGCTGGTCAACCTCATTCTCCGTTGTTGTGGATGCAACGACTCTGTCGACGCAGATGCAGCGGTGGACTATGACGGTGTCGTAGACACCCTAGACAACTTTACAGAAAGCCTAAAACAGGTATCTACTTTTTTTTCTTCTTTTCATTTTATGGGGACTCACGTCGGACCCCAGGAAAACTCGCCCGTATACCCACTCACGTCCAAGCTCCCCGCATTCAAAAAGTTTCGGAAACATTTAGCAGAGTTTATCGACCGCCTCGTGTCTGCCTCTGCCGAACTTGGATTGTTGTATTCTACCGATCTTATAGCCACTTTGCAAACGTGGGTCGTCGCCATGTCGTCTTCCCAGATTAGGAGTTTCAGACACACCGCGACTGTTATCGCGCTGGAACTCGAAACGGCACTGTGCGACGTGGCAGCTGCGGTGGAGAAGGAAGCTGAAGTCGCCGCTCGTCAACGCGAGGGCGAAAAAAAGAGAAAAGCGACGAACAAGTCGGCGGGGGCCGCTCGGCTTAAAGAGTTGGGCGCGAAAGCTAAAGAGATAAGGAAACGTCGTGAACAGGTTTCAGAGTTTTTGAAAGAGTTTGTGGATGGGTGCGTTCGACAGTTCCTTTATTGAGGTGATGGAGCAGCTGACGCTATAGGCAGCGTGTTCGTACATCGTTATCGCGACTTGGATCCCAACATTCGTGCCGAATGTGTCCGCGCTATTGGAGCTTGGTTCAAAAAGTACCCTAGCCATTTCCTCGACTCTTCGTACCTTCGTTACGTTGGCTGGGTACTCTCCGATGGCTCTAATCATGTACGACTCGAAGCCATCCGTGCACTTTCCAACGTGTATGACCAGGCAGATTTTATTGGCTCCCTCAACCACTTTACGGAGCGGTTCAAGTCGCGCCTAATCGAGATGGCAACGTTGGACGTGGACGTTTCTGTCCGTGTACCCGTCATTCATGTGCTTGCAGCGATAGACGGGCATTCGTTGCTCGAGGAAGAGGAACGCGAGAAGTTATGCTTGCTGGTGTTTGATGAAGAGCCGAGGGTGAGAAAGGCCGTCAGTGGGTTCGTACGTGCAATTTGGGAGGAGGCGGTGGATGAGAGGTCGGTTGGTAAGAAAGGATGGAGTGCGCAAGATAAGGAGAGAGTCAGGATCAAGGCGTTGGCGACGTTGCTTGTCCAGTGGGGGAAGACCCTGGATAAGATGGTCGGTGATGATTCGGATTCCGAAGTCCTTGATATGGATGGAGACGCCGAGGATGATGCTGAAGGTCGCATTCGGATGAGGAGGCAGCAGCGGCAAAGAAAAGAACTTGTCATGTTGACGAGGGACGCGGTCGGTCGAACGGCGTTGGTCGTCGAGGCGCTTTGGGCAGAAGTGGACCCTGTGAGGGAATGGGAGGATTTGCTTAATTTCCTCCTTTTGGACCATTCTGCGGCTGCGGATGAGGATGAACTGCCTGAGAGACCCGGGGCGTCGGTTAGACGTGGGAACGGGAGGAGAGAGGATAAGGAGAGTGCTGAGAATGGGGAAAGTGAGGATGGCGTTGCCGTGATTATTGATGAAGCGTGGAGATTGGAAGAGGTTGAAGAGGGAATCCTACTCGAAGTGTTGGTGGCTGCGATTCGGAAGGCCAAGGCGGATGCCGTTGGGAGTAAAAAGGTACGTATATGCGTCTTCTGTTCGATGGGTACTAACATCGATTGGTACAGGGCGAGGAAGAGACAGTCGTCAGTGATATCACGCGGGCGTTGATCAAGGGTCTTCCGAGACTTTTCATCAAGCATCGAACGGATACAAAACGCATCGCTGAGGTTCTTTTATTGCCTATGATGATGAATTTGGATCTTTATTTAGAGATGCGTATGATAACGGTGAGGAAACATTTATATCTATGGGATCTTTACTTATTTTTTGTAGACTTATGCTGGTCTATGGGACGACATAACTAAACAGTTCTTTTCACATTCCTCATTAGCCGTTTTGGACCAAGCGGCTTCTGCCATACGGTACCTTTCAAGCGCAACGAGTTTGTCCAACACAAATGCTACGAAAATCGCAGAACTGGAAGAAGAGCTGTCGTCGACGTTGCATGATGCCGTCGCGGGGAGGGAAGAAATCGAAGTTGCGACGTTTAGCGAAGATGAGGTGCTAACGCTTGGAGCGATCTGCTCTCGGATTGCTATTCTTTTTGGCACACGTGATATGACTGCGTGGATGGAGGAAGACGAGGGCGGGAAGCAGAGCAGTGCTTGGGACATTGTGAGTGCTCTGAGCGAGCGCGGTCGGCTGGGGTATAAAGAAGAGGAAATGGTGCGTTATTTTTGTGCGATATATGGCTTTTGTTCTAAAGGTTATTCCTAGATGGTTGAACAGGCGTTGCAGGCATTAACGCTTCACATTATGTGGAAGGCAAGAGGACTTACTGCGACTGAGGATCCGTCACAGGAGGGAGTCAGATATCGACAGCAGCTTGTGGAACAACGGGAAAGCCTGTTAGAGAAGTTGATCGAGTATGCTATTGGGGGACGGTCCAATGCCGTTGAAGGTGTAAAACGATCAGTAGGTATTCCTCATTATGGTGACAAAACCCTCTTCTAATGGCGTAACATAAGGCATTCAAGAACATGCTGGACCTCTATGTTCTTTTCTCACCTATCAATGCCGTTGACTCCGAAGGTGCACCGCTGCCGACGGCTATGGTTCCGTTGACGTTGGATGACGAAATTCAGTACCGGTGTGCTGGCTATATGCAAGCAGAAATCGAGCGTTACGCAGAGCTCGTTTCAGAAGGGGAGGAAAAGCAACCTGCTGAAGAGGCTGGCAGTGAGTCTGACGACAGCGCGGTTGAGAAACCACCACAAAAAGCAACCACTTCCAAAAAGCGGCCTGCTCAGACGACAAAAAGCGCAGAAAAACAAAGTAGGTCGTTAGCATCCGCTTGGAATCATTTACTTAATAATTGGTTTGATAGCGGATATCCTGTCCCGGGCAGAGTTGGAGGAAGAATATCTGTTTATCGATGTCGTGTCGACGTACTTGCGTGCGATACGAGTAGGTGCTGTCAATGTTCGTCATGGAGCCGTGCTGCTAGCGCACTACGGCCGACTTGGACCTGCATTCGATGCTTGCGTCAAGATTGTTGTTGATGTTCTCAGGGAGGAAGGAATGATGTACGACAACGCCGACATTGTCGTCACTGTTGTTACGCAAGCCATGCAAGAAGTGAGTCGCCCCGGTTCTTTGGACGCTTGTTTCTCCGGATGCTCACGAGTTTTCGTCTAGGCGTTCAACCTTGTTCTCGATGGAATCGTTCATGGCGAAGATAACTGTATCCAACTAGCAAAGGCCCTGTCTGGCTGTCTGGTCATTAGAGGAAGCCAACTGTCTATTGTCAAACGGCTCGAAGGCCAATATGTGGTTCAGATACATATGACCCTCGTCAGCTATCTCGTCCAGCGATTGACGGCATATGAGAAGAATAAGAACAAGAGGTCGTTTAAAACTGCCATGTCGTTCTTCAGGGCATTGGTGCCTCTACTTCTAGCCGTGCAAAGCAGAACTGCTCTAGAAATGTACGCCACCCAACATCTGTTTCGGTAACTTTGTACTGAGCTCCATGCAGAAAAGCCCATTTGGACCAAGCTCTGGCTCAAGCCAAATTGGAACCGTCTCCGACATCTAAGATATGGGAACCACAGCGGGCTTACGAGAAACGGTTGAGTACGGCCCTCTCAAAGGATAAACGTAAGGCGCCGCTTGAACAATTCATTTTAGCAACGCTGACAGTTACATTAGCGGCGAAAGGTCGCAGGGGTAAAGGCGCAGCAGGGGCGGTAGCCACCACGGATGAAAGTGAACCAGAGAAATCAGGAACAGATAACGAAGCTGTGGAGATTCGGGCAACACCTCCACCACGTCCACGGCCAGAGCCTCGTAGAGTGACGCGTGGTCATCCTGATGTTGCAATGGAGCCAGAAGGACATGGAGAAGCGGAGGCTGAGACGCATGACGATCCAGTCATAGATAGGAATGAAGCAGAAGACCACACGCAGGAAGATATCGCGACACCCAAGTCGTCAGCAAGAAGGACGCACGGAGATGAAGTGAGAACTCCAGAAAACCCTGTTTCGCTGTCTCCTCTCAGTGCGCGGGAAGCTTCACTGCAACCCTCGCGAGAGCCATCCCCTGTGCAGGCTGAGCCAAATCCGCAATCGGTTGCTGACGGGGAATTACCTGTCGTAACACCCAAGCTGTCACGCAAACGGCCAAGAACGCGCGATGACTACATACTGGGACCAGAATTAAATGATGCCACCCAGAACGAACAGTCTGCTTTCCCAAGCCCCGCAGGAGATTTGCAAATACGCAGGAAACGGATACGTCATTAATTTACTATCGTAATTATTACGCACACTATAATCGACTTTCTGCACTTTTATATATAGGTAGCGTTGTTGTACGAGATATACTGCTATGCTATTCGTGTAACAGACCGACTCGGAATTTGAGATTACACCAAATTTCAGTAAGGTACATAGAGTCTGGTATAAACAAACAAGACGTGGATGCAAACGAACGTGGATAGGTTGACAATGGAAAAAGGAATAAATTAAACAGCGTCCGAAAGCATGCGGAGGGTGAGAAGCATGGCATCGCCCTAATCCAATGCGATCAGTCAAATAAATTCAAAATAAAGCAAGAATTGACCCACATCCGCGTTCATAGCTTTGTAGGCATGTGACAAACGTGAATCTCCCGGTAGGGATGCTGGCCGTCGGGATGCTCGTAAAGAACCATTTCGACGGACTGGAGATCTTGGTCGACGACTGGGATCGTTCGCCGGTAAAAACGTGGCGAATGACCTAGAGCGGCGAATTCGAGAGCCGATGTGATGTTCGATATCAACGTATAACGCTTCTTGTTCCAGGAGAGCTCGCGTATCTGGAGTGCCAGGCGTAAAACCAGCAGTGGACAACGGCTAATACAAACATGGTTAGCACGGAATTTTACACATCGGCAGAGAATACGTACGTTGGCTGACCGCATTGGTGGGTCAATAATACGTATATGATCAGGGACTGTGACGAGGAGCAGATGGTATAGATGGGATGGGCGGGAATAGGCGGAACAGGAGGAATTTCATCCTGTCCGGGAGGTGATTTTAGATTGGCCGTAAGAATTGATGAAATGCTCGCTCTATTGCTGTGGTACGAGGTAGGTCTACTTGGTGAGTATAAACCAGCCTTGAACCTTCGAACACTGGGCCTGCGTTGGATAGGAGGACTAGGAATGTTAGCCTTGAGCGCGGCTTCCTCTGCTTGTTTGATCGCTTCATTTCTTTCAGCCTCTAACTGTATCACTTCATGTCTTACAAGTTCCAGTTCTGAAAGCTTTTCCAGGAAACTCTTGTTGAGCTTGCGCAGAGCCATCGCAAGTGCACTGCCGGAATGCTTCTGAACTAGCATGTTGAGACAGGAAAGCTGTTCATCGACACTATGAAGATCCTCTGCGAGCCTGTCTAGTTGTGTTGATACATCCCTTAGCGCCTCCACAATACGCAACGCTGAGCCAGGGCTCTCGACTGTTTGAGAGAGGGAACCATTCGACAGGGTGTCTAGCAATCTGTTGCGGTGATGAGAGAGGGATCTGTACTTGTCTTGAATATCTCGTCGTTCTGACTCGAGCCGATGCAGGTCCTCAGGAATGTCATTGTCCAACGTGTCCAAGTGCAACAGCCGTATCGACAGTGCTTCCGCAGATTGATGGATGGCGCGAGAAACGATAGCTTGCAGTTCGGCTGATGTGAAGGTCCACTTTGCTGCATCCATGGTAATACCTTTGAACTTGGGAGATGGAACGCTGAAGTGCGGTGAATGCATCAGTGGTGGGGCCCCGGAGGCGCGAGTGACTCCGCTGGGTACAGTTGATGTAACCGACGATACCGACCCGTTTCTTTCTCTGTTTGATTGTGATGCAGTCCTTCCATCTCTGCGATCGCGTGGGCCGGCGGGCAAACGTGGTCGCGGGCGCGGGCGCTGTCGTTGATTGTTCAAAGATCCTGGTATTAGACTTTCACGGCCTTGAGACTCGCTCGTGTCTAGTGGATGCCGATAAGTTGGGATGTCAAAGCCAGCAGTGCTGGGGGTGCGACTATCGCTGGCTAAGCGATCCCCAAAGACGGTGTCATATGCAGGCGGGGATTCGATAGCGTTCTCAGCATGTGAAAGAGCGGGATTGTGCAGTGATGAAGAAGAGGTGACGGACAAGTCAGAAGCCAATAAGGGCCTGACATACTGTGTGGCACTTGGTGTTTGGAAAGAATCAAAAGAGTCCTGAGCTTCGATAGGCGAAAGTCTTGATGAATGAGATTCATTACGCGAGATACTGAGATAGATATTGCCAACATTCGAGGTCCCTTCACCGTCCGTAATAGAACCTGACCCTTGTCGACGATTATGTTGTTCGCCATGCTTCGAATTGACCGTATTCACGGAGCCCGTAATGCTGCTACGCTTGCTCGTAGCGTCCCTCGATGGGGAGGGTGAACCATATCTGTCGTTCGAACTTGTGTAGCTACGGACAGACAAAGACGAGCTTCCAGCTGCTGCTGGGTCTTTGCGAGGCCCATTCAAAGAAGCACTGTGATCTGGCACTTGTGAGGAAGACGTGCGCACATCGTTAATATTGACATCATGTTTTTCTTCGGATTCTTGTGATACTCTGTCTCCTGAGACTGGGATGTCTTTAATCCGGGTTAAGCTTGACTGTCTGGAATGTCTTGCACCCGTCGCAGCCCGCGACATGAGCATTACCTGTGAAGGACTTGTCTGCACGTTGCCGAAAGATGTTAGAGAGCTCGACTCGGGAGTGCGCGGGAAATGCGCGTTTCCGTCGTTCTGAGGTTGGGCGATTGATGTGGTGGCTTCACCTAGTGGGGACCAAATGGGACTATAAGGCGTTTCCGGGAATGTCTGTGCTGTGGAATCACGCATCGAAGGACCAAAAACCCCATCTGGGGACATAGTAACCCTATATTTGTCGTGGTCTTGAGGGTCTTGAACAACAACTATAGGGTTTGGAGCGCTTCCGGATCGCTTACGCCTCTTGAGTGTCTCCCTGATAGAAGAACCAACAGGCATATTCGAAGTGGCAAACGAAAATGAAGTGCTATATCGATACCTTCTGTTGTTAGTCACTGGAGAAGCCTAGACGTAGATGTCAATCTAGCATTGTGATATGAAGTGATAATCGCACCAGAGATGAATATGATGTGTCCCTAGTAGGCAAATGCGCAGGAGGTTGGGTATCGGAATCAGATTGCGATTGAGAATCTTTGCGAGCAATATAATCTGGGGACAATGGGCTCGGTCTAAACGAGCTAACCATGCTACTTCTTCCAGAATAGATTTTGAAGGGGGAAGTCATAGGTGATATGCCTGAAGTTTCAGAAACTTCGGTTATTGGAGAAAATGCAGGTTTGAAGCCTTTCTGATGTACATCGGGACTAAACGCCGAGTAATAGTCGATGACATCCCGAGGTGATACTTCTTCACTCGGAAAGGTGTGAATGGATCCTGGCACAGGTGGTAACGGTTTCGGTGCCTCTTCGATCACGCTATTAAGGTTGATAGGTAGTGATCGAGGAGAGTCGGGTAAAGCCGCGGCGGTTGCATTCTCGTCTTCCTGTGTGTCTCGGTGAATGGATGTTGATGTGGTTGATGAAGTAGCCACGGTTATGCGAGATATTCGACGCGAAGCCGCCACGCTGGATGCTGATACAGAATCGATTACAGCAGTTATTGGGATCTCTGAAGAAGCTACAGGAGCAGATATTTCGGGAGATCTCATTAATTCAAGGCTGCCGGTACTGGAATGCCTCCTGAAGTCGCCATTTTTACGCCAATACATACCAGAATGAGGTGACGTGGCTTTTGACGCAAGAAGAAGTAATTCGGCTTCGGAGGGCATTGGTGGAACCGGTGGAATATCCTCCGAGCCGGCGCTCCACGGTAATCCCTCCCCGCTCATTTTCCCATCCCGCCCGCGAAGCGAAGAGAGGAATGGGTGGTCGCCCATGGGGAGAGTTGCCGAGTCTGTTCGCGTAAGCGTTGAGATGCCGCTCCGGTATTTTCGTGAATCACGCGTATCGATCGAGAGGACGAACGTGTTACTGATCAAAGCACGGGCTAGGGTGGTACCCGATACCGCAGAGGAAGCCGGGGACGACAGTTGAGAGTGAGGCAGTGATGTGCCCTGCTCGGTATCATAAGCTCCCATAGTTTGTATTTGAATGGGCGCAAGTTTGGCCTTATTCAGGGACTTCCTCCGAGATGAGGTGGCATTGTACTAAAATGAATATGTAAATCAAGCCTCCCAAGTGCGATAGTAAAACCCACATCAATGGTCGGAACGAAGGGAGACGATCCAGGGGATGAAGGAACACCAAGAAAGCTAGAGGCCTGAGACAATGTATCAGTAAGATGGCACCTATCCAATCGCTTCGACGACGTACATCCATTCCTTGGAGTTTAGCAATTAACTCATCAGCATCATCATCTTCCATGTCAAGACCATCGTTGTCAACCGATGTGCTCCCCAATCTATCTCCATCCTCCTCCTCACCGTCGTTAAATATACGTGGAGCAGTCTTATTGTTTGGTTGTATATAAGAGTTCTTGAGAAACCTGGACGGAAATGATGACATTAATGGTTCTGGGCTGATGTTCAGATCCAAAGGTTCGTAATGATATCTGTGCTCGTCATTGTCGAAGTCCAAGCTCCCTCTGGACACGAATTCCTCATCCCCTTCCGCGAATTGCGACGTCGAGTGGTCAAGGACATCAATAATGCCTGTGGATGCTAGCGCCGGGGCGTTTGGCCGGCGTGCGCCAAATGGGTACTTTGTCGGAACCTTGAACTTCCGCTTTCCCTTGTGGATGAAAGATGGCAGAACGGGCATATGTTATTGAATCTAGAGGGGCGAAGGGAAGGCAGGTGTGACAGGTCTCGTAATGCCCGGGAGCGAGCTCCGCTATGATGGTTAGAAGAAATGTCCAGAGAGAATGAATATAAACATGGAAACTAATCCAACACACGTACCATCACCATCAGGACAAGCACCGGTTCGCTCGGTGCGTGCCAGCTTATGTAATGGTCAGATTGAATTGCCGCCGAGCACGGCTTGATGGTCTCCTAGTTCATGGGCGCTCATTGTCTTCCGTAACTGTCAGTGAGAAAATCCCACAAAAATCTATCCAAATCTCGTAACGATTGAGCACTTGACGAGATCGTGAAAGTGCTCGCTGCCGTGGGGGGCAGGAACAGGTTTTCAGAGGCTGTGCCTACACATCACTACTGTATGATCCAATCAGTTCTAGGCAAAGATAAACTCCTGGAAAGTATACCCGTTCAAGCTTGTTTCTGACAGCAACCATATGGCTCTCGAGTCTCAACGCCTCTGATTGACTGCCCTCAGCCCTGACAACTATTTTGTACCTTGTCAGGCATTATTCGCTTCCCGTTGTGTGCCTCTTTATAATCGCTGAGCGCTGAACCCTCTTCAATTAGTGTGTTCGAATTGCGTGGCGCAAAAGAAGAGAGAGGATGCTGCTCGGTGTAGCGCATTTGATCTCCGATTCATTTTTTGAGGGATGCTGCTTACTATTACAGGCACTAACTAATTCTGCAGTTCATAGGGTATCAAAGGTATTACGCCGCCATCTGTTGGCCGAAAATATCCTACTAATGTAGCTAAACGTAGTCGAAATGTCATGAAGCCCAAACTCCTCGTGGGTTCAGCCAACATAGGTTGTCAAACGAGGATGGGTCCACAGGCCCCGTCGGTATTCTCATAATTGGGCGAAAACTGGGCGGACAGTCAAGACGCGAAATCGCGTCTCCGCTTTCATCAAGACAAGAGGTAGGTCGGTCTAGCGCGCGTTTCTCGATATTGTCAAACTCCGTCATGCTGAAAGCAGACACAGTTAGCCGCGAGCAATGGATAACAACGGCTTTCAGCTTACCCTTCGTCTATCCTGAAATAGTTGTGCCGGCGTAAGTCGCTGATGTCATAGCGCCGTCGGGGATCAAGATGGACCAGCTTTGGGACAAGTAAGCAACAAGTTTTATATTTGGACAGGGTCAAACTCACTCCCAAAATCAGGGACTCCACTTTGGGTGGAAGCCTCGCTGCAGCCAAGGACGATAACCCCTGAGCCTGCTCCCCTTCCCAGCTACGGTAGAGGTCCAAGTCTTCTTCCGTCTCAAATAAGAGCTATTCCAAAGTCAAAATCTCCACCGCCGTTATTATGAGTATGTGCTCACCGGAGAGCCGGGGGTCTCAAGCTCAAACGCAATGCAACCAAGGGCCCAGTAATCGACAGCAGGGCCGTAAGCCTTTCTCTGATGCCGGGGCTTACCCCTTGTGTCCAATACTTCTGGAGCTATGTAAGGCCATGTGCCCAGCAATTGATCCGCATATGCCCCTGCGGCAAGCAAACGTTCTCGTCGTGGGCTGACGTATGATGCGCCGAGGTCCGCGATGCGAATGTTGTTACGGCAATCGACCATCAGATTTTCAGGTTTAATATCTCGATGGATGATGCCAGCAGCATGAAGAGCGTCCAGTCCCGCAGCCTAAAACCCGAATGAATACAATTGAGATTCCGGATATGATCTGGTACGTACGATTTGTGCAATCCAACGTCTTTTGTTCTGTTTTTTACCAGGCTTTCCTTCTGTCAACACGGCCATCAGGTCGTATTTCATCAGCTCCTGCATTGAAATAATTATTTCCGCCCAACATGAATAGATGATTAACTCACCATCGCAAAGTATATTCTGGCCGGGTCTTCCAACGCGCCATCCAACTCCATAACAAACGCACCTCCTTCTCCCCTGTCGACGGATGCCAACGCCTGGTACGCAAGCAGTTCACGCTGCACGCCGAACAGCAGGTCCTGTTTCTCCATAACGGACTTGACGAATATCTTCAGGCATAGTAGCCGTCCCTTGGCTTGGCCACCCTTGTAATGCTTCCTTCCCCTCTCCTCACGGACAGCTACCGTTGCCGCATAACCCCCTTCCCCCAAGGCTCTCACCCAGGTGAACGAGGCAAACGAGGCAGCAGTGGCACCGGTCTCTTTTAGCGCCAGGTGTTTGTCGTCGACAGCCGTGACAAGCTCCTTTTGCACGGCAGG
Organism: Amanita rubescens; assembly: GCA_015039365.1. Lineage (NCBI taxonomy): Eukaryota > Fungi > Basidiomycota > Agaricomycetes > Agaricales > Amanitaceae > Amanita > Amanita rubescens. The sequence goes on from WION01000001.1 coordinate 673,595, forward strand.
CCCATCCAACGACATTTCCCTGAACGGGTCGACGACGTAGCCGGCAGAACACTCCTCTTCTGGAAAGTCGTCGCCATGGACCCATCTGGCACTGGGGCCGCAGCGATCCTGCGGAGTTAGAAGCTGGGACCCTTCTGAGGTCATGGACGAAGAGGTGGAACGAGGAACGCCAGGGATGTCAGTGGCATCGTCGCATTCGTCGTGAAGGGTGTTGTTGGAGCCCCCAACACTTCGTAGGCTGACGAGCATCCTGCGGGCGTCTGGGAAAAGAGGATTCTTCCTCAGCGCGGGTTTATAAGCTGAGGGAGACGGCACAACCCAGGCCTGTGATGAATCGGGGTACATGGGAACCGGTGTGATAGGGATAAACCGTTGGGCCATGGCGATCGCAAAGCGAAGTGTTTGTTGAGTGGCCGTTTTTGTAGGGTCCATTGGACAAAGCGGTGTGGCAGAACAATAAGAATTTAGGCGCTAGAGCGACCGTCGTCGGGGACGAGGATTCAAGAGCACTTTAAGACAACAGGATACCTATATATTGGCTCTGAAGCTCCGACTCACCGAAGCGCCCTTCTACTTCATAGTTTCACCGCAGCGAGGATAACAGGTGAGCGATGATGAAAGAGACGGTTGTGGCCATCACAAACTGAATGGGAAACTTAGACCACCAGATTCACGCGTCGCTTATCCAAAGCACAAAAGAGGTTCTTTCAGAATGCTAAAAATAGAAACGCGGGGGACAGGATAGCCAGCCTTGCCTCATGTCAGACTCATGTCTGAGGCCAGAACGCATAAACTCCGACTTCACGTTTTTCTGCTGTTCAAAGACACTACTCTTCTGGTAATAACATCTAGGCGCCGACATCGGTTTGAGTCAGATGCTGTACTGAAAGACGCGCATTGGGGCCGGCTCACTCATGGGCCGGACATGTATTCATGCATTCATCCTGTTATCAAAGCGGCCGAGCCTCATGCACCCCAGCGCTGCGCAGGAGAATCCCCTCAAGTTTTGCGTGTTAGGATATGGCCACTGAACGTAAAGGCAGATATGATCACTGGAGCTCTGGGCCTTACGACCAGACTATTGTCGTTCAAAATCACAAACAATTCAGCAGGCAACTGCCAAGTCACCACGTGTGCTGCGCGCAGCGATCGAGACTTTGTTCCAAGGTTTTCGTCAAAGCACCGCATCTGGGAAATGAATGCGCGTTTATGTCCGACCTCTTACAAGCCTTGGTTTACCGAGTGGGCTCTATCGTCGAAAAACTCACTTGGGCTTTTATGCGAAGAGACCAAGACGGGTGAAGGCTATTTCACAGAAGTCTTCTCACAGGCACCGTATGCCGGTAACTACCGCCGATCAGGGACTTCCAGAGAACTTCATACGACGCAATAGATTTCCTACCAACGCCGGTCCTCGGAACCCGTTCCATTGTCCGATCAATCCTCGTGGTGAGTACGTATATACTCATATTGTCAAAGTCCATTCCCCGCTCTGCATGGGGTACATTGTCTTTGAACTCTTTACGGGACATCAATCTGACGTATTTTTTGGCTGAACGTTGATGTGGGACGATACGTTCATGTCGTCATGTATCCAGCTGCAAGGTCGTCTACCATCCCACCATCCCATTCATGTCCGCATGAAACATTATCACGACCACGTAATGTCAAAGAAATAAGCACGCAAAACGGGTTTCGACCGGTCAAAGAGCGAAAATGAACCCGGGTGCTAACCGACAATGGTGTCTTTGTCTCTCCTGCGCGAGGAGGTTTGGTCATTTCCACCCTTAGCCTTTTTCTTCCAGCCTATATCGCGCGTAATTCAATGAATGGCTTTGTACATACCACCCGGGGTCGCCGAGCACCGAGGATATCCCAGCGCTTGGTCTTTTGCAGCGCGGACTCACCTGCCGTATCGTTACAACATATCCGGTGCACGCGGAATCTCCTAGCGGATCATAATGCTCGGTGCAACAGCATACCTCATGTTTGCAATAGTAAACTGCACCGCTGTGGCTCTTGCCACATCCGATGTCATTATCTAAGATAATGACCCCTAACGATCGCTGATGAAATGAAATCACGGGATAACAAGAACGCGATGTAGCATGCACTGCGGGTCCACGAGGTACCGACGCGTGTCATCAGAGAGGGGAAGGGACAGGGACACTACATTCAGCAGCAATGAAGAACGATCCTATGTATTGAATTCCCTGCAAGGGCAGTATCGAATCGCATTCCGTGTTTCGTGGCATTAGTGGGGTCTTGATGGGCCACCAAAATCAGGGGCGTTACCGAACGTCACTTTTGCGTCCCTACATTTGCACCGTCGAGTTAACTTGCACGCGGTGGTTGGACAAAGTCATGTTGAATGTTGCAGACGTGGCCAGATCGAAATATGATGACTCATCGACTAAACTGCATCGAGAGAAGAATTATCGTCTCGCCCTTTGGTTTAAGAAATGTCCATCCAGAACGTCAATGGATGGGTTCAGAGGACCTGAGTTCAACTCGCGCGGGAGGTGCCAAGAGATTGAAAATTATAGCAGATTCTCATCGTTCGTACTCCTACAGCATAAGCCTCTAGGCTCACGTACAAAGTAATGTTACCAATAATGCCGCAGTACTGAAAACACTGACGAGCGTTTTTTAACCATCGCAGGCGTGCACACTATTTATCCCCACACGGCAGCTGCGCCACTCTCCAGTCCTGTTGCCCTCGAAAGTCGAGGAGGATCTGCCATCGTATGCTCGGCAGGCGGATCGCCACCGTGCCTACTGCCATACAGACCAGGATGCTCGTCATCCCGTGGCAATGCTACACCTTCCAGCCTTACCGATCGCCTCACATAATAAGCATACGATATTGATGATAACAGCGCAATCGGGTGGATTGCAGTGAATGCAATGGTAGTTGCCTGATTAAAAAAATAATTATAAATTCTGCCAATGTCGAAGGCTCTGTACGCACGTATACTTGGACCGGCTTGGGCCACTCGACCCACATGCTAATGCATATCCACGTCGCCGCGATGCACCAGACAATATCGCGCTGAAAAACTTCCACAAGGAGCGAAAGCACATTTGTACCAAAAACGACACCAAAAGCCGCCCACGCGTGCCAATGCTCGGGCCCTGTCGGATGGCGAGTCAGATTCAAAGCGACGCTGCCGAATCGGTTATCAGTTACAGCCTCATATACGGGTGCATCACGAACAAGAGGCAGTATGGGAACATAAGCAACATCGTCAACACCAAGAAAAATCGAATCGGTGCGTGTATGAACGCCGTATCAAGCGGATGTTCAGATGTTGCAGCATGATAAATGTAAAGCACAATGGCAGAGTACGCGAGCAGAAGGAGCATTACCCCTTGAAGGATGCTCGCGACAAGAAACCATTCCAGCACCTAAACACCTGATATGAGCGTATGACAGCCGGCGCTTTCAGTTGCCTACCCAGCACACAGCCCAGAGGGCCATGATAAAATTAGCGGCCACGAGGGACATTCCTATACCTTTAATTAGAGCATGCTTAATCGAGGTTATTCGTGTAAGCACTAGATTATCACATGTGCACACCTTCGTCTCTCGTTTACTCGCCAAGATGAGAAGCACACAATAGCCGATTTGTCCGAGGAATAATACTGCGACATATGCACCGAGGACTGGAGGATGAGGCGAGAGAGCAGTCACGTTTCTCTCCATGACCGTGCCTAGCAGACGATCCAATCACTATGCAACTCGTTATAGTTTCATCTCACTTACTAATCGTCGGTATAGTCACCACTGCGCATATAGATATAGTAGCTATGTTGATTAACAAGGACAACGGCGTCAGAACTTGCAACCTAAGAGAGTTACGCAACGGGGGACCTTCTCGCTATCGCCAACGCACCTCACGAGCGCTAAATAATCCCTAACGGCGGGATGAGACGTATCAATAGGTAGATTTTCCATGTCACTCCAGAGTGGGTGGCGAGAGCGTCTGAAGCAAGTTGTGCGAGTGACGTTACTGACGTCACGAAGAAAAAGAAAAGTGGACACACCCGGAATTGAACCGGGGACCGCCCGCAGACATTCAAAGAGATGCTAAGCGGGCGTGATAACCAACTACACCATGTGCCCTCCGGACGAAATGCGGCTCGGCCCGAGCAGGCAATTAACTTTCTAGTACATCTCATCAAATCAGACTTGGATCAAGACCATCACAATGTCGAATTCCACGATATCGCTCAAGATTGAGTTTGGGGGTGGCATGGAACTCTTGTTCGCAAACAAGCGGTCTCATAATATCAATATCCCGGCCCAAGTTCCTATCGATAACAAAACAGAACCTCCACCACCCGATGCAGATACAAAACCAGCTGATATAACATACCTGATACATTATTTGAAGGACCGCCTATTGAAAGAAAGGGAGGAATTGTTTATGGAAAAAGGAACGGTGTAAGCCGATCGGGATGTCCCTTTTGTACTGCACTGAATCGATGCCTCTCCCTTTAGCCGTCCAGGAATACTAGGTGCTTATCAACGACACAGATTGGGAGCTTGAAGGAGAAGGGGGCTACAAACTGAAAGATCGGGATGAGATTGTATTTATATCGACATTGCACGGTGGTTGACTATATACAAGGTAAGACTTGGCCCGACTCGACGTTATCTGGCCTGGATATAATTGAACTTGCAGTTAGTCATTGTCGTTGTACTATCAAGCCAACTTCTCGGGCGCTATAAGCGGCCATCTCATATATCCTCCCGTCTGTAGCTCGTTGCACCGGCGGAGTCGGCCTTCCCGCAGACGCAAGCGCGCTTCTCCGACAGCCATCTCTATTAGCTTAGATACTCCTCCTGCAACATGATTTCTGGAAGTGGTTCCTACTGCTCCCTCAGAACGTGGTATCAGAAGCATCAACTCCAAATCGCGTCCGAAACGCGAATGACATCCGCCATCTCCCGAACGTCATGAACCCGGACGACCAGCGCGTCTTGATGTATAGAGCAGGCTACGGCGGCGGCCGTAGCCCAAACTCGCTCCATTGGCTCTGTCTTTCTCCCATGTTCACCTTCCGCGAGCAGGACTCCAAGGAAAGATTTCCGAGACGGACCAATAAGCTGAGGATATCCTGCTAAGGGGTTCCGCTTCACCAGTCCTGCGATATGATGAAGTTGGCACACCAAATTAAACAAGGACTTCACGGACCTGGACCTATTGGGCAATCGGCCGTTACCTTCGTGGCGGACCTTAGTAGCTCCAAGTTACCCTGCACAGTCTTGCTGAACCCAATCCCAATGTCGACTATAATCATCCATCTTCGCAGTCCCCCCTTGCCCTTGACAATCCTGTCTATCTTTTCTCCTAATTCGATCCTTACTCCTTCAACCACTGATTCCCCTGCATAAGAATACATGTCATAATTCTTGTCCATCCCCGCATCTCCCCGAGAGTGCATTAGGATGACAGGAACGGCACTGCTTCTTCGCAACTTGCCTCATCTTCTTTAAATATTCGTCCGCTTCTTCAATTACCCTCTTATCAAACTCCCCGCACATCCACCAAGCAGGCCCAGTAAATCCGTATACGTCATTGATACAGTTCGCTCCGCTCAGAATAGCTGCTTCTGCTACCTCCGGACGGAAAGTATCCACGCTGATAATCACGTCAGCCAACTTCCCAACATGTTCGTCTTTTCCAACAAGAGTCCCAGAATCGGCTTGCCTCACGACCTCGATGACCGGTCTCACCCGCGCAATCTCTTCCTCGATGCTAACGAACGCGGCGCCAGGTCTCGTCGAATAGCCACCAATATCAAGAACGCTCGCTCCTGCTGCGACCGACTCGGACGCGTGTGCAAGTGCAGTGGGCACGGTATTGTATTGCGAACCATCTGAGAATGAATCGGGTGTTGTGTTAATAATTGCCATGACATGTGTCTTTCGTCGGGCTGAAAATGTCCGGTACGGATGTGTCCAGTAGGACAGTGTAGGCGGAACTTGAATCGACTCTGGATGCGATTCCTCTAGCGGTGTGGGGTGAAACGGGTGGCGAGGGAATGGTATCACTTTTCGCATAGGTTGAGCGTTAGATGTATTCGTCGATTCAATACATGAGTTCAGCATCGACTTTACGGATTCCTTAGTTATCGGATGCTCATAATCTGGAATCATGCTACCACAGGATGTTATTAGCATGCAATGCGCAATCCGCCAGAGACAAGCAACTCACTCGTTTAGAGGCCTCAGGACGAACTCTCGTTCGGCGACCCTAGGATGGGGTATTACCAGCTGTCCGATAAGATTATCAAGTCTGTTTTGCTCTTCTTTCGGGCGCGTGTCAACGACTGCATCATCGAAGAAGACGACATCCAGATCGACAGCGCGAGGCCCATATCGGATGCCTGGTACCCTTCCGACGAGTTTTTCGATACCCTTGAGCAATTCAAGAAGCTGCAAGGGCTCCAAATTAGTTTCTACCTATCTTTTGATTAGCCCGTGAATGAAGATTTATACGAGAGGCGTACTATGCATGCACAATTCATGAATGCAGGTTGATCGGTGACGTACATTGGGGCGGTTTCATACATGAAGCTCGAGTCGACGACATCCGCGATGACATTTTCGGGTGAAACGCTGCCAGTTGAGGTGAATACGTAGCTAGGCTCTTCGAGCAAACGAAGGGCGAGCTCGATGTTCTGGAATTTGTCACCGAGGTTGGATCCTAGTGCGATGACGGCTCGATAGGAAGGTTTGTTCATATTGAACCTGGTGACTACATAGATCTATTGTACAATTTGTATTTGAACAAGATAGCCGAGTCTTTACGCCCCTTCCATTATCCCCTGAACTAGCGGTGCGATGCCTTTCCTAGAAACGTCAGCATTCTTCTGCTCATACACCCGAACCCTCAAATCGCGTTGATCACCAACATCAATGCTGAAAGTTGTATGTTTTTTGAGTTCCAAGTCTTTGTCAGCTTCAAGACCTGAAAACAATTTCTCGGAGAGGGCGTCGAGATCAAAATCCGATCCTGAAGGTAACCGAATAAACCATGCCATCTCCCGCCTGTGCTTGCCTTTCCCAGTCTTTCCCATCTTTGATTTCTCGTCATGGAACGAAGTCAAAATGCCGAGAATGGTCAGGTTATGGGTTGTCATCCAGTCTATCGAAAATTTAAGCAGTTGACCATTTGCTGCCCAGTCTCCTTCCAGGGGAAGAGGCACCGTGGACAGGCCCCCTTTTATTTCAACTTTCCCAGTTGATTGAGACGAGGGTATCTCATAGGTATACTCCTTGTAGTCTCTACGAATATTGTCATGCGCACTTAGGTGCGATAAATCAAATTTCTTCGTATCCAAGGTGGCTGTCAACTCTTGAACAGATAGAATGTCGTGAATCTCTTGTTCCACCTGAGCTGATGGGTCGGTATCATTGATCGACGTGGGTAAAAGTCCCTTCACGGACGACGCCAGCGAAGAGCGCGGTAAAAGGTGATACGCAGCAGCGTAATCCACCGCCAGCGCCTTTCCTTTCGGTTTGAAACCATTGGTGTCGATCAACATCGCACAAAGCAACAACGTGGCGAGTTCGCTGGGTATATCGAATGGATCTCCCCCTTCTGATGTCGCATTAACCAATAACTGTGTAACATGTGAAGAACAGCTCCCTGCAGGTGCAACGATCCGCGGATTTGCCGTCAAATATTGGTTTTCGTCGGCGTGGTGATCGATAACGGCTGTGACGACAGCGGACGGCGCTGAGTACCGCGTACCTAGTCTATTGTGGTCTACGAGAGCGAACTTGTTCGATGGAAACGGTGAGCTTGGATCGAGTGGTATATCTGAGAGAAAAAGGATCTGGGATTCAGGGTCCGTGATGCCAGCTAATGATAACGCGTAAATGTTTTCGGTGCGCAATGACAAGTCTGAGCGATTGATTTGTATGAGAGGAACACTTGGGGTTTTCCCATGCGTTGAACAGAAGTAAGCGTATGCGATAGAGCTGGCAAGCGTGTCAAGATCTACTCTTATTGTGATTAGACGCAAATCAGAGTTAATATTCACAAATTCACCTCCCGCTTCATTGCCCATAACTACCAACCATTCCGAACCGCGTGCAGGAGTGGCACGTATATCATTCAGGTATTTTTGTTTTGATTCGGTGAGAAATTGAGTCAATAAGTTGGACATTTTGCGATGACCAAGACTAACGGTGAAGAGGCGGCGAAGAATGAAATTCATCTCATGCCGTTTGATTTAATGTGATTCTGCATTCTATAGGGTATTCAAATACAATAAGTAATTACGGTATCCCAAGGTCAACGAGATTCCATCCACTTGATGATTACATCTCTATTTAACGTGCCAGCTGCACCCTTTTTACTATAAGCGAGAAGGACCTGCTCCGTGGCAAGCTCTTCAATTGCCTTTAGGTTCTTTGGCACCAGCGTTTTGGACGCTGAAGACGTTCCCAACGCTGGGAACTGAATTAGACGTTGCGAGCACTAAAGGCACCGTAAGCACATTAAATAACGTAAATGCGAGTTGAAAGACGACGAACCAGTTTAATCCCAAACCAAGCGCGAAAATTGATACCCCGTGGTGGCTCCTGTGCCGCTGATTCATCGTCCATATCAATTACCACAAGAAACATCTTTAACGCTAATGGCAAATCGCCCGCAGAATAAGCCGTTTCTGCATATTGCAAAACGGTGAACGGGTTTTGCGGCGAAAGAAGTAGAGCATGAGACAGAGATTTTAGAGCAGAAGTATATCTGTAATGTTTTGTCAGTATCGATGGGATATGGCAGTCTGCGGTACTCACAAACTACAAGATGAATAAATATCCGCAAGCTCCAACCAGGCTTCCAGGTCAGTGTAAAACGTATCTAGATACTGCGAAAGCTCTTCTATGGCCTCCTCCAGCCTTCCGACACGTCGAATGACAGATATTCGTCTCTTCCAAAACGCCTGAATGCGAGGTGACACTGAGAGCCTGAACGAATGACACAATAAAGTCAACCTACGGCATTGGAAGGGTCGGCGTCAAGCAACTGGTCATAGTATTGAAGTGCTACATTTGCGCTTTCGCTCGCCTCAATTCGGATACCCTGTAGGACATCTACACGCGGTGATCCAGGAAACTTTTTCGCGAGTTGGTCCAAGCAAACCTGTACAAGGAAAACAAATCATCAACCGGCAGCTCGGCGCACTGGGCAATAGTCATCACCTACATCCGCGACATCGAGTCTCCCAATATCTATAGCAGCTAATGTGAGCTGCTCAAGAAAAGCCCACGCTATGGATTGAACGCTTACGGTAAGTCAATAAGCACTCTAGCTCTGCCGCTTACAGTCATCTCCAAGCCTCGAGACGGCGTTCGACTTGAGTATCTGTGAGCCCTTGTCAAATGTTTCTTGTGACGCTCTAATGTTGTTGGCACGATAGTTTGCCAGCGTCTCCAGTGCAGCGGAAAGAGACATGTCGTGTCAGCCTTTACGTAATTCAATTGCCGAGACACCCGGAATAGCAGCAGCAAGCCATTAATTTATATTTTGTTCAATATCTCAATTCTATATGTATCCCAGTGTATCCGTGATTAATTAAAGGAACAATAAATTAAGCACCATGCATGAAATGATAGTGATGTGTCGCGTGAATGTACAAATTGTACGCATGAGATGAAGCAGAAAGGAACGGCAATAGATTATGTACCGAGTTCAAAGGAGTGTAGGAATTGATTAGACGTGAATAACGTATTTATATTTACCTTTCTCCTCTCTCTCAGGGTATGTCTAAATTTCCTGCTATCGTGCATCCGGCACAATAGTGAATTGGATTTGTCTTGAACTTGGCGGTGATGGGGATAGGATGGATAGAGTTGAGGTAGCTGCTGGGAGATTTCCATATGCAGCTGGAGTGCTACGAACTCTCTTGGGTGGTGGAAGATCCATCGACAATGTGAATTCGCCAGAATCCCTGATTTCGCCGACAAACGACTCGCATATCATCGCATTGTCTGCTGTAGGTGGCACGAACACAAATTTTGGCTTGAAGTTCTGATTATCACTTGAGACGCTGGTCGTGAGGGGTTGACAAAGGAGCGACGATGGCGTCAGGCCAGGCGGGTCGCACGAAGTCATCCTCTGGTCGGTCTTCAAGAATAGCTGATTCTGCTGTCTTCCGAAAGGGCGACTTCTGCTCATACATACTGCTTGTGCGCTTTCTGACCTTTGGCCTTTGCAGTTCGTTCCCCACTTTGACAACGCCCGAATTAGGTTTGCACTCCCTGCCCCCATCGTCCATCCATGCCATTTCGCCACCTTCCAAGTCAAGTCCAAGCCCAGCAACGCCGAGCTCGAGCTCCCGCAAGTCATCTTCTTCTCTCAACCTCTTTCCTAACAGTATCTCCTCGTCTTCTCGCAGAGGTATAGGTTCGTCTTCCTCTTCTATTACAGGAAATAACTTCGGCTCCAATCTCCTACCGTTCCTCTCCGAACTCATCCTTCTCAGCGGGTAGCCAAATCCGACCTGCTCATTATCATCATTGGCACTTGGTCGTGTCTGCTCTTGGAGAAAAACTTCATCGTCATCTTCCACGCATACGTCAGGCGAATATTCCCAGTCCTCCGCTGTCCACACACTCTTGGCCAAAGAGGAGCTCACGGATGGCGCTGACAAAGTGCAGGTCGCGATGTAGCCATAGGGGGCATAACCATTGACTGATTCACTTTTGGCGTTGGTTGATGGGAAGCATGACCCAAGAGCTCGATTGAGCCATGCTTTGCGCCTACTTCTCACTTCAAGCACAACCTCATGTTGCCTCGCGTCATTTTCAGCCTGAGCAGCTCGCGCGCGAGCCCCGATCAGAAGGTATTGGAGCTTCCCTGTCAACCGCGAGAGTGCCTTGTATTCTGCCATTTCTGTCGGTGGTAACGAGCCAGGTGGAGGACATTCAGGAATCAGGGCAACGGATGGTGGCTTTTCTTGAACAGGAGTAGGTGGCACAACCTGATCCGTTCCGCTGTTGGGTTTGGGCGGCAAAGGAGGCAGCATGTTCGGATCACCAGGTTTACTCGATGAAGGAGGAAAAAGGAAGGTTTCGTGTTCCGACGAAGGAGTATGCACCGAGCTGCCGTCCGTTTCCGTCTCGATGCTGTCGGCGTCTCCATCTTCGTTTGCCGTCGGGCTTCGCCGTAAAGACGACTTCGGTCGACCATCATCTGTGGCATCCTTCCTCTTCGTCCGAAAAAAGATGAGGTGACTGGATAGACTGAGTTGTGGTGGCAAAGTACTCTGCTTCCCGCTTATCTCGTTCCCGTTCTGCCTTATCCTCCTCCACAGAACTGACGAGTTTGGATGTTGATCGTAACTTGGTTATTTGATGCATTGACCTTGAGCCTTGGCACGCTAAACCGCGGAAATATTTTTGTCTTTGTCTTTCGGTCTCTTTCCCGACTTGCCTCAGTTCCGGCAGCGACGGCCATTTGCGCCAATTCGTCCATGCGCTCACCAGCTCTTCTTAACACGCTTTCTATCGTCCAAACATAATACCCTGCTCCGACTCTACCAGTGCCATCGGGACCACAGACGCCGACATTGATAGCGTGATAATTTCTATACGAGCCGTATGGCGAGCGGCTGACGATCTCCGGGAGGACAAACCTACGAAAAGCATCCACCAGAGAAGAACGGGCACGCCATCGCAGTGTACGTGCTGTACTTGGGGGAAGGTTTGACTGTCGTAAGGTTTGACGTATTGGGCTATTCGGGGGACTCCAAAGAGTAGGAAAGACGGATTTGATTTGTGTAGGTGTGGGAGGTGGTGTAGTTAAAAGGGGTGAGGCAGGGAGGGGAACAGTTGAAGGTGACCGCTTAGGGGGCAATTTGAGTGACAAGGATGGTGGAAGTCGAGAATAAGATGAGGACATGGGTGTGAGGTTCACAATAGATCTAATAATCATTTGTTAATAATACTTCGATGACGCAAGAAATGCAACTTACGCAACAATGTTCATAAAAAAAGAACGCTGCCTCTTATGCGTCTTCACTGGCGGTCTCGGATCCGGAGTGGATGCTTCTGTGCTACGTTGCTGCTCCTCTTGCTGCTGCTGCAACAGATAAGAATCTCTCTGTCTCTCGCGATTCTCCTCCGCCGCAGACTGAGAAACGTCTCTGATAATGCCTTGGAGCATTTCAAAGTAACTCTGGACAAAGACCGGGTCGCTCGGCAAACGAGGTCTTTTCTCCGCTGGCACTGGAGTCTGAGGATTGGCTGGCCACATCCACTCCTCTACAGACCCGTCAATAAATAAACACCGTATGATGTTGGAAGGAACGTCCAGCGTTACTTCTTGAAGGAGAGTGGGGATGCCTGCCGCGCGATCCAACGCGTGCAAAGCAATTGGCGAGTCAAGGTCATCCATAGCAAGGGCGTTCAATTGGTTTGCCCATCCTAGGGACATGTATAACGCGGTTTCAAGGGAAATGTCATCTGGAACGGAAGGGAGCGGCTTGTCGCATGAATATGCAAATGGCGCGTTTGCGAAAGTGAGAGCGAAAAAAACGGCAAGATTGGGAGAGTCGGGAATGAGCTTGATTAACATGCTAAGAAGAGTGCATGCACGGGTATTGTCCAGCAGGTATATTAGAGATAGGAATATAAATAGGTGTCGGTGCTAAAACGAGCGGGCTGGTTAGAAATTCAGCTAAGGTCCGCGAAATGCTAGAGTGAGACATGCATACCAGTTTCGAGTCTGAGACGTTGTCCGGTGGCCAGACGGACAATATTGCAACGAGCCAGTGAGGAGGAGAAAGGAAGGAATAAAAGGTTTAGTCAGGCGCTAGTCACACTGGACCTAATCCGGTGTCAGGGACGCACCACTGGTTCACCACCGCCATCAATGCCTTTTACCTCAAGTATCTTACTCGTGGTCAGCCTCCTGCACACATTGCATTTGCAAGTAACGGCGTACGTGGCACATAGTACTAGTAGACATTGCAGGAACGCAGTCCAAGTCGTGGCCTCCGAGCCCTCATGTGTGCAACTCGTTGCTCGTCGCATATCACAATCCGGAGTAGAAGAAGTTGTAATATCATCGTTGTGCGGGAGTCCGATCCACGAGATCTTCTTCATCCGAGACTGCGTTTCGTGAAATACTCCTTGAACTCGTATTCTCCCGAATCGAGGGAAATATCTCTTTGCTCAAGCCTTTCATTATCATATCAAATTAGGCAACTATCCCATGCCTCTTCAGGGTAATTTACATTCGCGAAAAAGATGTGCGCTCACGTCAAATGTACATTCTCTAACCATATGCGTACGGAGATAAGATGAGAATTGGCAAAGGGGAACACGGATCAATAATTATACGTACTCTCTACAACAAATGCTAATAGTAACTGTACACACTACAACCATCTAATCGGTAATTTTTGCGACCTTGTTCTGGGAGGTCCTGGCATGAATCATAAAATACTTTCCTTAAAACCCGCTACATAGCAATTCCTTTACTTGTATACGCCACGCTTTGTTCATCTGATGTATGCGCAGACTTGACACCTGAGTGACTGAACATGTCTCGAATCTGTCAATTCCATATGTTAGCGTTCCTATGGGATCAGTGGCAGAACTTACATCTTCTGTGCGAACAGCATTCAATTCTACGTCGTTCGTCTGTTGAACAGTTTAGGAAAGCGCACTCGGATAGCATATGGCACGTACCGCTCGACGTGGCGTAGTAGAGCTTCGCGTCTGGCTCGTGTACAAGCGTCTGTCTCCTCTGAGAATGTAGCGACGTGCATTTAGGGTCCACATCATAGAGAATGCATAGAGCTTAGGCAGCAATTGATTAAACCCCACAGAAATCAACTTGTTGCTACCACTGTAGAGTTGTGAGAAAATCAGATTAAACATGGCACTAATACGCTCATCCTTCAGTACTGGACGTGGGCTGAGAGATGGAAGCATACCAGAAGGCAGCAGGCGCTGCAGTGGAGAAAGTTAAGCGAATGAGCGCATCGATGATACCAACAGTTCTAACCGTGCCGATAAGCACTCATTGTCGCCGCCCAAGCCTGAGGACCATGAACCACTCACTGGGGCAAAACATCTTTCCTTGATCTGATCAGGAAGAAGGCAGTACACAGTGTCACCGAAAGATCACCAGCTACAATGTCGTCAACACAGGTTCATGGATGTTGCCGCAGGCAAGCTTACCGAAAACTGTAGACAAATGTGCAGCAACTGTCATGATCGGGATAAGCTAGGTCTGCAGCACGTATACTTTGATAATAATACCTACACCAGAGCGCAATTTTAGGACCGGCCGCCTCCCCTAGCGTAATGTAGTATGTCTATAGCCATGTAAGCGCGATGCACAGGCATGACACCGCAACACTCACCGCAGCACATATCGCACAGTACGCAAATGCAAGGAGCACTGCAATAGGTACAACGATCCACAGCTTTCTATCTGATATCGCATACAGGCGATTTAGGAAGAACATTTGTACATATAGACCAATAGATGCCACCTGATATGATGATCAGTCTTTATCAAATGGATTTGATTTACACACACCATCAACGAATTGCCTGATTGCCACCATGTAGTATAATCCAGCAGGATCGCACCTTCCAGATCATTGAAATAAAGAATGTTTTGGATCCAAATCAATGCACTGCCAGAATGTTAACAATAGGTTCCTTAACCAGAGAAAAAACTTGGGCGTACAATGACTGTACCGACTTGAGGGTGGTGATGATTATAAGCCCCACAACAGAAAGCTTCACAATCAGTTTATCGTCACGATATAGATCGAAGTAATGAGTGAACTAAAAAATGAATTAGCACAGTTAACGCAGCGGTGTACTCCACCTCTCACTTGACAGAACAAAATCCCTTGAAAAAGAACGTCGAGGAAAGACCCAATGAGCTGTTATTTGGTTCACTGTTAGACGTAAAACCTCATCTCAGAAAGAACTATACCCATGGACCGAGGAGGTATTGGGCCTGCTGCAGGTCTTTAGGCGTCATTTTGGGCGAGATGGTCGACGCTGTTATTTCACCGAACGTGGTCATGGTGTAGATAGGGTAAGAGAGCAACAGCAAGGCAGACCAGCCTTGACACAGCGAGCCGAGATGCCAGCGTGGGTGTGAAAGTTCAGAGGATGTGGGCTTGTATGGACTATATAATGATGAGTATCACAATGAGAACAGGTTGAAGCTTGACGGATTGACCCGGTTTAAACGGATTTGAATGTCTGCGAAAATCATTACGCTGAGCCAAGAATAATCTTCCATCAATATCATCATCATAACCCATACAATTGGCCGTCACGGATCCGGACTCTCCCATGCCTTCTTCCCAGATAGATCGATCAATAACAAACCTCCAAGTGGCCTAAGCTGGTGCAAGGCAGCCTAAGGTGCTTCGGACGGCTGATTATCTGTTTCCATCGCCATGAGTTGATTATTCAATTTGAAATTCGTTCTGCAAGGAAGCGAAGATGGGAATCAACGCGGACCGGTGCTCAAGCTATGCCTGCTATACCCAGTACGTAACCTCTTCACCAAGCATTTCCAGAATCCAGGCATTTCCATTTCCACAGGCTCGGGAACTTTTGTCTCACGTGGGTCTCAAGACAGGACAGGTCACCGCACAGGACAGCACGCCTCGGCGACCAACGAATGATTGTTTCGCAGGCGTTAGCCAATGGCGATCGGTATATTAATACAGCCGTCGTATGGTCATCAGCTGCCATTGGTCCAGTGCACATGGCGGTGGCCGTTAATAGTGTATCCATTATCGTGGATGCGCTGTCAGGTGCAGGATATGGCCTCTTCATGACATATAGCTTCATATAGCGGTAGAATGTTATTGCGGGTAAACGACCATGATGTCCGAGTTCGCGAGGCTGCCTCTGGCCTCTGCAATGTACACTATACCGTTCTTGGTCGAATGGAGCACCAGCTTGTGGCTTTACACAAAAAGATGTGCAGTTTTTGGTTAGGACGAGTTTTAGCCACCGGTAAACGGTGTATTGACTGGAAAAAGGCAGGTACTACTGTTTGGATGTATTGTTCAACAACCTGATAACCCCTGACAGACATGATATATACCAGACAAAATCCAAGAATCCCGAAACATGAAACCCAAAATAAAAATGCAGAAAGACTCCTACAGACGCTCATCTACTCACCATGCCAATGTAATATCTTCGTCATCTGGGTACGGAAATGGCGTCGTCTCATGAAATACTTCAAATGCCAGGCCCTCGCGTATCATGGGCATAAGCAAGGTGCGTAGTTCCATGAAAGATTGATCCCCTCCATAAATGCCAAGGCGAACAACGTACAAGCGTTTCACCGAAACCGAGGTCAACGGTGTCCACCATCGAGACTGGATCATGCGTACGAGGGTTTCTGGCGCGAACTGGACGCTTCCGTTCCTGTTGACATGTATCCTGAGTTGCTGCAAAAGGGGTACCAAGGGCGCAAGTGTCCCCCCGTGTATGGTCAGAGCCTCCAGGATTATGTCATAATCACGTAGGTCGGAGGATAGTGTCAACTCCTCTAGCTGGGTCATCGCCTGGAGGACGTTTATTAAGTGATGCGAATCTATTCCAACTCGGTGTAAGGAGAAGCTGGATAAATTACGCAACACGTCGATGTGCTCTTGCCATTGTAACGTCATAATGTTCATAGGGAACAGAGAAGACAGACGCAACTTCTGTAATTGCGGCATCTCGGTCCCGTGGAAGACGGCGGGGCGATTCCTAGCGATCAAAGCTAGGCTAAGGACAGTTAGATTCGGCATAACAACAGGCTCTTCCGACAGTTTGATATTTCCCCCGTGGCCTTCTGCGTCCAATGTTATTACGCACTGTTCGAGCGAGTGTAACTGAGGCAGCAAAGTGTACCAAACTGGGAGCGTGATCGACATGGTCACACAGAAGTGCGTGAGTTGCCCCCACGGTAAGGGAAGGTGCGACGGTCTAAAATGCTGGGAAATATTGCTCCAAGAATCGTCTATAACGTAACCATCCTGCAAACCAAAAACGACGCGCGTAAGATGTGGCGCGCACGAGAAGAGCGATATAATGTTTTCCGAGCCCGCGCTCCTCGCACGTAGCTTCATGGACCGAAGGCGTTGGACCTGACCTGGAAAAAATAGAGAAGATCTGCCAAGCTGGTTGAGCTCAAACTCCGAAGCGTGTATCGAAATGGCATGGTAGCGGTTCAAAAACCGTAAACCGAGTAATTCTTTGAAGAGGATTACTCCAGTTATTCTCGGATTCGGGAGCCCAAGAACCAGCTCGCGTTAACGATAGGTGAAGTGATATTGTACAGTCTTTTGCGTTATCCATGTAAAACCTAGCCAGTCGAATTAGCCGCCCTTCGACGACGTCCCTCGACAAGTAGCGAGTCGATGGTTTAATACACAGGGAACGCCAGAGGCGAGGCGTGCTTAGAGCAATCTTCCGCCATTTCGAACAAATACGGCACAGGAGCAGTGGAGGTCGGGATGCATTGGTAATTTCATGGTTTGTAAGGGAATGCAGAAATATTCTGCTAAGGATTTCGGAGGACAGGTTTTGGATGGATACGGGCGATCCTGGACTGGTCTTGTGTGGCGGAAAGTATCAGTATGGTTTTCTAACCTTTCAATTGGTATCATAACGCACTCTAACCAGATCGTCGGCCATCACCAGATGATCCTACTGTCAGATGTCGATTTTGATATACTGGGGATCAGGCGTTGCCAGCGTGGACAGCAGAAAAGCGTCGGTGGTTCGCAGGAGTCCGGTTATTTTCCAAGCGTTACGACCGCCTATATTAACACTTGTGCAGGTGTTTGGCGTCTACAACAGGTCCCGGATTTACTCACCTTAACCTAAAATGACAGATACGACGAAAGGCGACGATATGCATGCTGTATGATTCCCTAATCACTGTCACTGTGCAATTTGTCATTTTGTTGACACACGCGCAGGGAACAGCGGCCATCCGGTAACTCTAACACGGCATGGACTCCCGGGTCCGATCCTGATTTATAGGTTGAACGATCACTGGTTTGCTTCATTTACTCGGCTGTATGTCCAGTGTAAGCCTTAGCCGATACAAGATTGTTTGCCTTCACAAAAGGCCCAAGGGTCCCGACTGATCTTGGAAAAGCACATGTTATGCGCTTCTGAAGCCTAGCTCGCAAGCTTAGACTGGCTTCCCATCTTCATCTCTTCTGTTTCCGTAAGGATTTGGTACCCTAGCCATCCCTTAGCCGTGCGTTTCCCCAGCCTCTCTGTCTTTGACCCATTTCGACATCCTGAAATGCCTCTGCAGACGTCTGGCACCCAGGGCAACCCCTTACGGTGCAGTATCCATGTCTTCTCGCGAACACGAGGAAGAGCACGGGTCATGTACTGAAGGCCGGCAATTCTTCGAACGTGCATTGCTTCCGCTGCCATTGCGGCCATCGCGCCGATTATAAATGCTCAAAAACTTGATTATGGTCATATGTGTCTGTCCAATCGCTCCTAGGACACCATTCCACCAACGATGACTCGCCAACCGAACAAATTCTTTGGTCTGGTACTTTCTCAGACGAATACCTGCGTTGTTTCCCCTGCGGCGCCGAGGCTATCCGCTTTTGAGTAGCTGAGGAGAAATGACACCGCCCATTCTGGCCAAGTCCAGCCCAGACGCCACTCTTAATTCATGGGGAAGCCTCTCATACCGGACTATACTCTGATGACCGTGTTCTACGTCCGACAGCGAGCGCCTGGTCTGCAATTTAGGCGACCTATGGAATTATACTCTCCTCGGGGTAGCTTCCCGCGAAGAATAATAGCATTCATTTAGGACGCAGATGACCTGTTCCAAGGAGCGGATTTACGTGCGCAATAACACCACGCCGCGCGTGTCCATCAGAAGTTATCTGCGGACGACATCTTTACAGTACACTGTTAGGGCATCCCGTACATTGTTTTGTTGTGCTGATTCCGTTGCGCTGGAGAAAATAAGGTTCGTTTCGAAGAGTTCTGGCAGCTAATCTCGGCCTGTACCCTAGATCTTGTTAAGCCAGCGATCTGGGCGTTCTATTCGTGGGAGTCGATGGCAACGTAGAAGCCTGGAGAAGTCACAAGCCCTGACATGAGTTGCAGGCATGAAACACGAGTATCGCATGGTAAGACCGCCCAGGGATGGGGCTGCAAAGACTCGCTTGCGCGTAGTTCATTCCACAGGCTATATCTCTGTATATTGTGGTGCGCGTAGTGTGGCGGGAAGGCCCCAACAAGGAGAGTATATCGAACTGTGAGTCCGTGCCACAACATGCGATGGTAGCGATGGGAGATGTATCGCCATTGCTGGCATGTCGCTTCTATCCCGATCTGATTTAGTGGGCCTCAGCATCAATTGTTAATAAGATCTGTGGTTCCTAGAAAAAAAGGGTTCTTTTCGTAGCAGGGTAAGAATAGCGAGATGGAATCAATAAATTACTAAAGTATCTTGCACTTCGGCTTGGCAGTCGGTTGTCCAGCTGTTGCCTCGAACTCCCAGACGATGACCAACGATTCTGACGCACCTTACTTTGCGAAAAAAAGGTCGGGAATAGGGCCGATCTCAAAGTGCACAGCAGATGCCGTAATATAGTATATGTACACAGGTCTATTTGAGTCTACCTAGCAGAATCAAATCACGCCGTGCCAAGGACCCTGAACTTGGTAGTTATCACCGTTCGTTCAGGGTCGTACATGTACCAGCCACGACATGAAATCAACATAAACACACATGTGTATCCAATTTGATGTACACGATTTATACAGGGAGATTACATAGATTCGGAACACCACTATGAAACTACGCAGAAGCAACTCCTCTATCGTGCATTTTCTTCTGCAACTTGGCCTGATAAGTCAACAAGTCAGTACTTCTGTAGTTGCGATCGGAAAACAAATTTGCTTACATTAACAGCATCCATGTAAGCATCAGTGATGACCCAGTGCTCGCGCTTCATGTTCTTGCCATGGATCGATAGTGCCAGATCTTTAGTCATGATCCCATCTTCGTCAATCACCTCTACGCACGCCGCCTCTAGGTCTACACAGAACTTTTGCAGTGCTTCATTTCCATCTAATTTGGCACGATGCAACAATCCTCGCGTCCATGCGAAGATGGAGGCGACAGGGTTCGTTGACGTTTCATTGCCCTTCTGCCACTCACGATAATGACGGGTCACAGTACCTAAGCTCAAAGTTTTGACAAGCGTGGAACTGAATGACATCGGAAGACTCACCATGAGCAGCCTCGCTTTCAACTATTTGACCGTCGGGCGTGATCAGCTCGCTAGTCATCATCCCAAGGCTTCCAAACCCTTGTGCCAGCACGTCGCTTTGCACATCTCCATCATAGTTCTTCGTGGCCCACACGAACCCTCCCGAAGATTTAATAACTTGCGCCACCATATCATCAATGAGCCGGTGTTCATAATAAATTCCAGCTGCTTCGAACTGGGGTTTGTAAGTTCTGCCGATAACGTTTCGTTAGCTCCAAGCCCCGTAGTATTCGGCGACCACTAACGTATCATAGATTTCTTGGAAGATGTCCTTGAATCGACCATCATACTTCTTCAGAATGGTGTTCTTCGTAGACATGAACTAAACTCTTCTCGTAAGCCAACGTGACGCATCCCCGCTTAAACTTCCGCTTACCAAAGGCATCTTTTTCGCCAAGGCCATCTTGAACGAGGACTGAGCGAAGCCGGTAATAGACTTGCAAAAAATAGTCAGTTTCATTAGTGTGGTAACCGAGGCCTCAAGATCGCACTTCATCTGTGTTGTACATTGCCAGCGCGATGCCCTTGCCCTTGAAGTCGTATACGTCGAGGATGGTCGGTTTTGACCCGTCCTGTGGTGTGTACACCATTTGCAGCTTGCCTGGCCCGGGGGCGACGAAATCCGTCGAACGGTACTACATGGTAACAGGTTAGCACAATCTCTTACACTGGTAACGGATCGGGGCATGGACATGACACATGTCGCATGGATCAGAACAAAGTATATCATTTCCGCAGTTCGGACCTGACGCCACGCATTTCACATGGGCTATGGCCAACGCCCGTGTGGAGTAGAAAGAAGAACACTTTGCTAACCTGATCACCAAAAGCATGTCTTCCGATCACAATTGGCTTCACCCAGCCGGGAATGGGCTTGGGGATCCGGTGAAGAATGATGGGCTCACGGAAAACCGTTCCACCAAGTATATTCCTGATCTGTGTTGGTAAAGAGTGTACATGAGAAAAGCATCCAGGTCGAGAGATGAAACTCACGGTGCCATTCGGACTCTTCCACATCTCTTTCAACTTGAACTCTTCCACACGAGCTTCGTCGGGTGTAATGGTCGCGCATTTGATACCAACTTTGTATTTGAGAATAGCATTTGCGGCTTCAGTCGTGACTTGGTCGTTTGTCTACCCAAACTCGGGGTTAGCACACCTCCGCACACTCGAAACTCGAGGTGTTATCACCTGATCTCGATATTCCAGTCCTAGATCGAAGTATTTGATATCGAGTTGGAGATACGGTAGGATGAGCTAATGGTGATTTTAGCGTAATTGCACGACAGTGAAACATAGGACCGAACCTCCTCCCTTATTTTCTTCCAAATGATACGGGTCATTTCATCACCGTCTAACTCGACAACGGGATTTGTGACAACAATCTTTTGTGTAGACATTGAAGCACCTGTAGGAGTGATACGTTCAATTCAGATAAAACCGTGAAATCAGCGGGAGCCCTCGCAAATAGAATATAACTAGAGCAGAAGCACTCGTCGCCGGATGGCGCGGTGGTGTTAACGTTCCGAAATGCTCCATCACAGTTTGGCTTAAAGTCATGTGCATCCAATCGGCGGTGGTCGGCAAACGGAATGATAGAGCACGAAGTAGAAAAAATCGATAAAACACAGGACCAGAGGTCAATCGCAAGGGAGGGTCGCACCCGGTATCAGATAGAATACTCACGTGAAAGAGTCGTGCTGAACCCTCTATATGGTGTCCTCGTCACCTGGCTCGAGAAAACTCGGAGATTGTGGGATACAGTGCTCCACATCTTGTCTAGGGATTATTCGGATGGAGGTGCAATGGTATGATGATGATGTTGGTATAACGATCGCTGGATCTGGCGGCCAACCGGGAGATTCGTATGAGCGGAATAAATTGAGCAAAAAAAAATATATAAACGCCAATGCTGACAGTAGCTTACCTATACTACGCGCTTTTGGCAGAAAAGGGAGCACGAGGTATTTGCTTTGGCTTCTCCGAGTATTTGATTTAAGTCCACTCTCGGATAGCAGCACTTCTAAGCTTCCTTGAGCTTCAGCTTGAGTCGTCCTTTCGTCCGACGCAACGCAAAGTGAGAGATGAATTGATGAAAGTCACATCGGGTCCAGGAGGAACAAGCAATCAAATCAGCTTGGCGACGGAACCGAGTCGAGTGAGTTGGACTCACTGAGAAGGTCTCACTGACTACTTGCTGGTCAGGTGGAATTTGGAAAGAGAAAACCGCCTAGTTATCGTTGCCAGTGGCGCTTATTGAAGTTGAACGAGATGTTCCGGCGGAGAACCGCCATTGGATAATGTTAGCCCTGGTGAGAATGCTACGTATGGACTTGTCACTCGTGGCATCAGTCTGGCTGTCAACGCTTCAGCTACGAATCAGTTTCAGTGTCTCCTATCCCACCACAATCAAGTACTATATAACTGCATGTACATGCATGCAATGTAATTTTTGAGGTGAATAAATAAGCATGACTAGGTTTGCTCTGCAATAACCACCTTTTTCCGCTCGGGTTTTGGATTGCTCTCTCCAGCTCGGGTGTGTTTCCTCCTGCGCTCCTCCTTGACGCGCTGGGCCTCCAGCATTGTATGTTTGAGCTTGGACGCTTTGTACACCGACTTGGGCAGATGCCGAACCCTTCAGAATATGAGTGATGTGGAGAAGAAGAGAATGATAGTAGGCGTACCTAGAGATTTTACCGACTGCAGCATCTGAGTTCCACCTTTGTTTAAGGCTTTCTCTGTATTCCAAGGCGGCACGTTCACGTGCAGTAATAACACCAAGCTTGTCGTGCGCTTTGGCTTTCCAGATGCGCACGTTCCCATCGTCGGACCCGGTGATCACGAATCGCGCATCGGCCGAATATATTGAAGAAGAGACTCTACGCAAGCATTACTTAATGCGGCGAGGATTCAGAATAAAACATACCTTTGCATCCGTTTTGTGTGATAAACCTCTGGAGTGTGACCTTGCCCTTCTTTCCATATCCGCACTGTTCTATCCCAACCACCGCTAACGAATTCTAAACCAGTGGGACTCCAGTCACAACTCATGACAGCTGCAACATGCGCTTTGTAGATTTGGCTCGGAGTCCCAAGATGCCTGACATCAAATGTATATAAATTATGATCCTCTGATGCTAAGAGAACTGTTGTTGGGAACGTTGGCGACCATGCCAATGCGTTACTTCGCATCTAGCAAGCGAATTTTCAGATGACTATTGATCTCGCTGCCTAGGAAAAGAGACGTACCTGCATGATGACTCTGCGTTCCGCTTTTCCAGTACGTATATCATATAATGTAAATGTCCGGTCTGAGCCTATGCTTGCAAGAATGGATGGACTCGCTAATGATTGAAGCGGACTGCGGTGATTGTTTCGGTTGATGTTGGAAAGGTTAAGTTTGATATTGGCGCGCTCCTAAATACAGGTATCCATCAGTAAACATTTGACGTATCGGCATTAAGACAGACTTGGTCTCGTCCCAAATTTGCACGAGGTTCGATGCCGTTGCGAACACGGGGTCTGATTCGTGGTGATCAATTGAGCTGCAAGAGTGTCAAGTTACATCAATGGGATACAACAAGCTTACTTGAATGCAAATTTTCCAGGGAAGACGTTCAATGGCTGGTATATGCGCTATCAGCAGACCTTCGCGGTAAATTGTGGAAAAGCTCACTGTCTCTGATGGCTCGCTTCCGACATCCCATAGTTTGACATTACGATCAACGCCGCAACTCAACAACCTTTCACTGCCTGAAAAACATAGGCCAGACACTTTGCCCTTATGCGCTTGAGTGAGCTTGACAATCTGTTCTCTCGTCGAGAGGTTATGCAGCAAAATCCCTGAGGTTAGAAGCGATACTATTAGTCTATGTGCCGACGGTGAAATATCGAACACGCACACACCTCCATCCCAGCTCCCACTTGCAATTGTCGTTAGCGAGTCTGGTGGACGAGCGAGCACTTCCACAGCATCAATATGCCCCTCCAGGCTATCTACAAAAGGTTTTGCAAACATTCGTTCCATCTTTACTGCGTTGAGAGCGCGCGTGCGTTCTCGTGCGCGAGCAAAGGGGTGCATCAGTGGATTTAGATTGCGAAATGTAGGCGTCGGATCGCCAGGTCGGATTGGAAGGTGCGTCTCTGGTGCATGTTGCAGCACTGATATTTTCTGTCGTCTGTTTCATAAGCTAAATGAAGGGGACTAGGACTATACTCACCATATTTTGTAACGCGTAAACCCTAACCCAAAGGAATCGTGAAGAATCGGACGTTCAAGTAAAATTCCCACGACAAGATCCCAACCTCACCTCCGTTAGATGGCGTCCAGGATTGCCATTAACTCATTGCGAGCAGTCGGTTCGTATTCTTATCGAAATATACAACATTTTAAATGCTAAAAACCTCTTTTCAGCCCGACCTAGACTCGTCGGTTCCTTTCATCCGTAAGTCGGAACATTTGTTCGAGCGCGTCATTCTAATCGAAATTAGTCGCTCCTTGGCCACCTCGTCTCAACCTTCCCCTCCAGAGGAGCGTGCAACAGAAATCATTAACAAACTTCCTTCTTCTCCCAACCTCATCACCAAGACCGGTACCGCTATTCTAGGCACGGGTCTCGCAGCTGCAGCCATCTCCCAAGAGTTGTATGTCTTCAACGAGGAGACCATCATCCTCATCGCCTCTGCCATCTTCTTCACTTTTCTTGCAAAGGTATTTGAGTCGTCAGTCTTCCGGGAACCCTATTGACCCGTAATTAGGCCCTGCGTGAGCCTTACCGCGAATGGGCTGAAGGCCACATTTCTCGCATCAAGGGTATCCTCTCAAGTGCACGCACTGAACATACCCAAGCCGTCAAGACTCGCATCGACTCTGTCGCACAATTGAAGGATGTTTCCTCCCTGACTCAGGCTCTGTTCGCCTTATCAAAGGTGAGCATATAACTATACCTTCATTGCATACTCTAACGCTACATGTCCAGGAAACCGCAAAACTTGAAGCAGAGACCTTTGTCCAACAGCAACAGGTCGCCGTCACGTCCGAGGTCAAAGCTGTATTGGACAGCTGGGTCCGTTACGAGCAGCAGTTGAAGGAGAGCGAGCAGGCTGAGCTCACCAAGGCTGTGATCGACAAGGTCCTTGCTTCGATCAAGGACGAAAAGACCCAACGTGAAGTCCTTCTTGGCTCCGTTGCGGAGGTGGAACGTGAGCATTCGTCTCCAACTTTTTTTGCAAATTATTAACGCTTTTCGCAGAGCTGGTCAAGAGCAAGGCTATTTAGATACACTACATGTATAGTGTGGTTTTTAATAGAATAACTGCCTTGCGGTTCCGTATCTTTTGTCCTGAAATCAGGCGTTCATATCACCAAGATGGTGTTCAATTTTCGCTCCTCTCGCAGCTCTTGGCGTTCCGTGATCACATTGTTTGGCGTGAACAACGGACTAGGTCAATCGTGCGCATATATCCAGCAAATATGGCTTGGGGTATATCCCTCTTCATAGCATTCCGACTCCAGTTCAGGGAGTTCACCATCTCTCGACTGCTGCATCCCATCTGCGATCCTGATTGTGGTACTAGGGAAACTTAGACGGGCATAACCACCCGTTACGCACAGCCCCCCCTGAAATCCCTCTTGTGCATCGTAATTGTTGAAGTCAAATCATAAATCACCTCAACGCAGTCGGCACCGAATGAATAAGAAACACTGAAACGGTATCATTGCACTTGCACTGACACTGTCCAAGCGAAATGCTATTTAAAAACGGTTGCGCTTCTTGACAGGAGAAAAAAACCGCCAAGTTTCGGTGCTCGCTGCGGCTGTGGTGAAGCCGTCCAGGCAGTGATTGTTACAGTTCTCGTGGGCAAGTCAGATCGATGAGTGACCGGATGTGCAGCTATCGAACCTCAGATGTATCACAATCATCTTTATCTTTCGTACGGCAGTTATTCCGTGGCTGAGGTGAGTAGCTTACATCCCCACTCGATTTTACCTATTCTAACTACCTGTAGTATATTTAGAGTTCCTACAGGTGAATATAGTCGTTCTCGTGCATCGACTGAGTATATTTAGAGTTCCTACACAAACATCCGATGGTCTAAACATGTCGTCATCAAGTGCATCAGACCCGTTGTCTGGAATTCCCCAGGAGCTCAACGACTTATTCTCCTGGAACCCGCCTATGCTGAACCCGTCTCCGTTTCCTAGGCAAGAAAATGTCGACCAAAACTCGTCCACCGGCGTTTTTCGATAAGCACTTTAGCGAAAAACTTAAGCTTCTCCGCGTGACGCGTCTTCCATCTCTTGCTCACGATATCGCCGCCATTGTTGACAAAACAATCATGGATTCCTTCAACGATAATGTCCAATTTCCACCATGTGATACATTACTGTCGGCGCGGCAACGTAATTCTGCTGTAAGCAGCATTGGTCGGGATATGGCAGATGAGAAAGCCGTGGCCAGCTTTTATGAGAGAACCACTGCCACGTTCTGCGCACCCGTGGCGTCGACTCTCGCTCTTCGAGTCTCGGATTGGGATAGTCTGCTCGTGTGGACTCAGTCAGCCAATGTCTCTGGCTATGCCATCGCTGACGGATTCCTGACATTTGCCGGCCCAACAAGCTTAGCCGAAAGGGAGGCGGAGCTTAGGAAGGTCATGGATGAAGAAACGTTCAGGCTTTTTGGATTGCTTTCAACCCGTCGTACGTCCCTGGTGACAAATGGATTCAAGCATATGGCCGCTGGTGGTCCCGAAATATTGCTTGCGATCCCTAACCTCTCAAATTCGCCGAGCTTTGATTGGACTAGTTGTAACGCTCCAGAGTGTGCTTCGATGACAAACTACAAGAAGGAGCGCGACAAAGTAAAGGAAGTGTTTGTGGAACCCGACGCCAAAAAAACCCCATGGACTTTCCCAAACAACCCAATGTCTCCCTCGGGCTCAGAGACAGTTCGACCTACAACCCCCGACGCTTCCCCAGTCTCGTGAGATTGGGGAGATTGCCCCTGCTTCAGCGTTTCCATCGCTATCAACAGGGAGCTCCAGCGTCCAAGGTTCTTCAGAAGACGTGAGAACTAGCAAGGCCGTAAAACGAAAGCGGAATGATGGCAGTAGTAACAAAAGCAGGGCAAGCTCATCGTCATCCACTCTAGGAATGCTACTCGTCTCACGACTGCCACAGGCTAATTCTCCCCTGCTCCCGAAACCTCGCGCGGTTCTAAACTCCGGAAGAGTAGTTGGATAGCTGCTAAGAGACGGAAGCCGGATGATCCTCTCAATGTCTGTTCATCCGTCTATAGTGTAATAATGATCACTCATGAAGGTCACGCAGTCTACGGGTTCGATGCTACCACCATCGCTACCAGTAGGAGGTGTAAGAGTGGAAACCGCTTTTCCAAGGGGGAAGGGGAAGGCCGTACAAGGTGGAGACGATGACGAAGCTGTCGATGACCCATTCCTGCAAAGATAGCCACGACCTGTCCGCGCAGTACATCGTTCAACAGGCAAGCTAACATTCCATACTTCCCGAGATCCATAGCGCTAATCTGAGATTTTACTAAGGCATGGGCACAGGCCACACGAGGTAGATGGTTCCATCATTGTTCTCCAGTCTGGCAATCATGAGTTCATTGGCATTCGTCATCGAGCTACTCGAACTCTCTATATCTCAGATCTCATTAATCCGCACGCCTGCAAGGAGCCATCATATGGAAAACTCCATGTTGGCTTATATATTGCAGGACTTAAGGATGCCCTCGATCGGGAAAGACAGGTTCACTCCGCCCAGCCACCCGGTGGTGACAATGGTCCATCTGGGAGTGGCGGCAACGGTCCATCCGGGAGTGGTGGCAACGGTCCATCTGGCAGTGGTGGCGATGGCCCATCTGGGAGTGGTGGCAATGGCTGCGACAAGCAGGATGGTCCGAGCGGCGGTGGTCCAGGTAGTGGGCACAGGAACAAGATGGCCATAGCTGCACATGAAATGGCAGCAAAGGTGTGTTTCATCTGATGTTGCGATATTATTCGCCTAACCCTACATATCAGAGCACTCTGGAACTAGCCAGCGGTCGTAATGTAATCCTGCTCTACCTCCAATATGGCATTTATGATTCATCAGCCCCCTCCACATTTGTTCGCTCCGGTCCAATCGGCCACCCTACCTCGCTCCCTTCACAGGAAACTGTCCAAAACTATCAGCTCGAAGAATGTCTTACCATTGTCTTGAGGTCTGAGATTGGACATGGCGCAACTGGCCAGGTGCTTCGTGGCACACTGGAGGTCGAGGCGTCGGAATGTGCATTGTTGGATGTTGCTGTCAAGCTTGCGTTAGCTAGTGGACAGCGCGAAGCCCTGAGGGATGAGTACGAAATTTATCGTCAGCTGAGGTCAAAAGGGGTTACGGCCGGAATCACGACACCTCTGGGTTTGTTTGACGATGTGGAGGGTGGGGCATGTATACTTGTCATGCCATATGTAGGCGCTCCGCTCGCTGCAACGCCTGAGCTTGTCTTGCCCTATTTCATATCGGTGCATTGCTATTTTGTATTGTTCTTACCCACATTTTCTGACAAGTTTGGGACAGGGAAACAGTTCTTGCAACTTTGGCAGAAATACATCATGCCGACATACTCCACGGCGATCTTAGTTTGGACAACATACTTGTGGCTGATTCGGGTCTGACAATCATAGACTTTAGTCATTCGCAAGTGTGCGTTGACCAAGACGCAAAAAATAGCGAATGTTTACAGCTTCAATCTCTCCTCGATCGACGTGAAAAGTGGAAGAAGTCGAGTGTTATGAAAAGGACTCGTCGTTAACTTGAAATCACAGCGAGCACATTTCTTGGTATTTTCGAACAACTATAAACAATACAAGATGGTCAATGTGCCTATCCATGCTTACCATAGGCGCATCCGGTCCTTGGCGTCAAGGCCGCAAAAACTTCTTCAAAGATAGCATTATTCAATCAAACAAGAGCTCGTTCTGCGAGTGGTTCTGGCTCAACTCCACAAGCGCTAGCAATGAACTTACACTATACTATTCACTACGTTATGCGTCCCCTACAAATGCATTCTGTTTTATGATTAAACCAGCATATTGAGCAAAGGCGTGCAATTTCCGGCTCTCGAGATCTGGTTGAGGCTGTCGTGGATCGGTAGTAGGACTAATATTACTATTATGTAACGCTCAAGTTTCGACGTGAGTCAACTCCACCATGGCCACTACTTCGTCGACCTCCCCATCCGTAACAGTCACGGCAGATGGACTAGCCCATGCACTCGATAAAATGGGACTTACCGAGTCGGTATCAGCGGCATCGTTATATGACACAATTCTGCGACTGCAGTCCCCAGGCCCCGGTAATGCCATCCCTCAGAGTAAGTTAAATTACGACGTTCTTATGCCGATAACTTCAGCCGCTAAGGAAGGTTCCCCTGTTGAGCACCGTCGTCCGCCGCGGGTAATGATGAGGGCTTACCCCGGGTAGGTTCTTGTTTAGGTCGTCGAAACTCAATCACAAAAACATCTGACGTGTTATCAGGCCGATATCCCTTGCAACCGCCCTCAGAGTAAGTCAAATTATGATATTGTTATGCCGACGAATAATATATAACTATTTCTTCAGCCGCCAAGGAAGGTTTCTCTAACCAACCAAGTCGCTTCGGTGACACGACGAGACCAGGCCCCGACTTTTTCGACCCAGTTCGTGTCGAGTATCGCCGTAAGGTGCGGGAAATGAGGAAGGTAGATTTCCCCCATGGCGTTCCATAAGCGCAAGAAACTCCGAAAACAAGTTAGGAGTAAGTATTCCCCATGGGTAGCCCGTTATTACTTAACGACTAGATCATGGCGTTCCAAATCCAGATCCAACTCGTACTTGAGTTATATCTGCAGTAAGCGGCTACGCATCCACGTGTCTTATGCGTCTTCACCGATCGATTTGTCGTTTAGACCTCAACCAGAGACGCCGATGCTGGGGATAGCCCGCTCATCTTTGGCGATATGCAAGTTGTTCGTATTTTCTTGAGGATGTTGAAGCCCTTTGGCTAGAATGGTCTTTAAGCACCCCATTCTTTCCTTAAACAGTATGCCGATGCGTAGAAGCCAACAACGGCCGCGGTTGGATTGTAAGCCGACGCCTCGTGTTCTTATAGAATCCACATATTTATTTGAACGACAACTCTGGAACTTCCAAGTTAAATGTGCCTGGTCCGCTACTTAGGTCGTACCTCCGAGGCCCTTCTCGTGGATTTTTATCAAAGATCCAACCTTTCTCAACGATCCCAATGTTCGCAAAAGTGGAAAACATCAATCTCAGATCGGAGGAGACGGTGCTACCAGAAATGCGTATTGTGATCCACTCATGTCATGAAATTCAAGCATGAGCTTGAAGCCAACGGCCAAAAGTCAGGCAGGGACATTAGATGATGAAAACAAAAATACGAGATACAGTATACAAATGTCCGATACCGTAATTCTAATTCTGAATAACGCCATTGTCAATGGCAAGCATATAGGCGAGGAAAACGACTTACTTCCGGTATCCTGAACACGGTAATTTCCTAATTCAAGAGACGTCTCGTCAATGTAAAGGTCCGAAGAAAACAAAACTTCCTTACCTGCTGCTTGAAATACCGCCGATTTTCTTCATCAATCAACACAAGGTTCAGGTAATACCTAGTACTGAACCTTTTATTGACGTCTCGGAAGGTTGGTGTCAAATCGAAGCCTCCAAGGAATAGACGGATTGGTATTGTCTCCCCTGGAATGATATCCTCAGGAGGTGTCATCCAAGTCATTTAGCCAAAGCGACGCACCTCGCACTGGCGCTCCGTCCATAATCTCGAATTTGGTTATAGTTTCACTCTCGTTGTACTGATTTGGCGGTGAGCCCGTCGTTTCTCGTCTGATGATGGAGAGCTCCATATGCTTAATCTTTATTCGAACGAGCAGAAAGTATATCTTGCCGACTATAACGTCTTTCAAATGATATCTAGTTGCTTTGTTAGTATTCCGTCTTCCTTTCCAATACATCAGAACCTACTTCGACTTGTTGTACTCAAACTCGATATGCAAACAATCCTCGATACCAACTTCCATCTTTATCGAGTTATTGCTGTCTGGTGGCATGCGGAACGAATGCACCCAGATATCCCGCTCTTTCACCACATCTGCCATTCTGCGCGATATTGTGACGCGGACGAAGTATCTACACGCCATGGGTAAGAAGGGTAGAAGAACAGCAGGAGCTTCACGTAAAAATAATTTCTTAATGTCACAAGCAAGTGTCCACAGACTGCTTACCTTAGTTTCACGTTGATACCTTGGTAACTCTCGTATTGCTTCTCGACGCTTTTGAAGTTGAAGTCAAACGTCTGGGCTTGCCGCATCTCGCCAGGTGCAGCAAGCTCTTGGGAAATGGAGAGAAACTCGTGGTGGTGTCCTCTATCATAGAATAGCTCTATAGAGTACGTTGGTTAGCTAAAGAGAATAGAGAGAGAGCGCCAATCAAACTACACACCAATGCTACCGACAAATTCAACCTTGATACCTTCATGCTGCAATTTCTTGCCATCGCGCACACGAATTGCCGCCTACGGTATACTTAATCATGTCATTTCATAAAAGAGACTAACCGAAGCAACAAACCTGGCCCGTAACCGAGTCACCGTCATAATATACAGGACATGATATAGCCTTGTCCTTCTCCCCTTCATTTCAACCTGCTTCCGCAAGTCTTCGCCCTCCAATTTGATGTCAACATCAATAGGAGAGGCGAAGAAATATGCTGCCATGAATGCCGGGATGGATTGTAGTAGATGAGATAACCGAGGGTGTTGTGCTACGCCGTGACGCAACTGTCACACGCATCTATTCAGCGACGCTCTACCATCGTCGATAATATACTACGCAACACTATTGGTACATCAGCCGTGTTCGCAACCCGGAATCCACGTCCAGGGAATCTCTCAGTAATCCTGGACAAGTGTAAGGATTATTCGCATCTCCGTAAAATCCTTCGCGCTTACCATTTCGGCTCTGCGCCCTCTCCAATACATATTAAAGCAGTATTCACTTTTGGATCACGTTTCATAACTCTTGTTAAGTGATCTGGAGTCACGCCGTATCGCTGAAAGTTTGCGTCCTGGACTGAGCGTTAGGGCAGTCGGATATACAAAGCAGTTCTTGCACTTACAGTGATGGCAATGACGAACCAGTCATCCGCATCGTATTTGCCGACTTCTGTCACGGCCTTCTCGATGGCTTCAACTACCACATAGTTCAGCCTTTCAAGCACTTCTCCCGTATTATGAAGTCTGGCTCACCAGTGAAATCGCCTGCGAATGCATACTGCGGGATCATGTGCATCTTCTCCACCAACTTCCATCGTTCTTTAAGCTCCGTTGGTGGCTTATTCGCTTCGACAAGAGTAATGTCTGGTCCATCTCCAGACTGCAGAGTAACATGATGGACATTTTCAGACCATAGATTTATATGACTTACATGGCCAGTAATCTATGGAAGTACCAGTTAGCCTTTCATCAAGAATAATTGTAGGACCTATACGCACGTCCCAAACATACTTGTCCTTCCTCGTCAACCGGTCGAAAGTTTCCATCAGCATAACGGCTGACAAGTTGATTGAGCCATCACCGAGTTAGATGTCCATTTCTGCTTACCGGTCTCCAAACTCCTGTCCAGCCGTCCATCGTATTGGAAACGATACCTAGGGATGATTATGATGTGTGCCTCGTGGTTAAGAGGGATAAAACTCACATCGAAGCGCTCAAGTCGAACACGAAACGGATACGTTTCGGCCTATGAACAAGTGAACTGTCAATGGATAGCTCGGCGTAAAGTGACAGAATGGTCTGACTTGATCTGCGGTCGTCCAAGCTCTGGCTTATCCAAACCTCTGCGTTTATAGACTGTCGCCTCGCCAGTAAGACCTTCTGTTAATCGGCTGTCATCTAGCTCTCCATCCGTCTGCCTCTTCACCCAGACTCGTTCTTCTCTCTTGGCTGCAAGATCTTTACCTATCGTTAGCTCCACGTTCATGTGCCCAACTTGCATTTGCTTACTCTCCAAAAGGTCGTGAAGTGAAAGCATGTGCGCTTGCGTTCTCTTCAATAGTGCGCCATAACTCCTGGCCTCTACATCGGACATGTCCAGCTCTTCCAACCTTCGCTGTAGCTCTTGTCGTGCCATCTCTCTTGCCTTCTCCCTGATTTCGTCAGGCACGTTCTTCTTCAGCTCATCCGATACCTAGAAGTAATTGGCCCCTCATGGCGATGATTCATTCCTAACTGACTCACTTGCTTGATATCACCTCCCTTGTAGAAGCGCTTGTACCCACCTCGGCCGCCTAAACCTGCTGTGTCCCTGCCACCTGTCTTTATATTAGATTAGCTTCTTGTCCCAACAATGTTAAATCAAAAACGTACCCCACCAGCCCACTTATTTCCGCCGAAATGCTCTTTATCATCGTGCTCGCCTTCCTTAGGGCCATTCAAGTCGGTTTTGTCAGGTTCAAAGTGCGCGTCCTCAATCTTCTTGGCCGCGCCACGCGCAGCATCAATGCCTAGATGCTTGACTTGAAGTCTTCGGGAAGAATGAATGTTAGCCCTCGAAAAAGCCACAATTGTCCTTACTCACCCGTGTTTTTCCAAGATCTCTGCCAGCTTATCGATTGTTTCGGGCTTGTAGATATCATAGTCAAAGATGTTGCGCAAGGCTATCTCGAGAGGGTCATTTGGAAATGCCTGGATATGTCGGACTAGGTTGATCAACTCTGAAATATTTTTTTCAGCAGGATGTTACTAATTGTGATCCAAAAACTCGCCTCTTAGGGAATAGGGATATGTCAATGTGCCCGCAACGTAACCTGCGCGAAGATCCTGGAAAGCGGAGACAAGACGGCCTAAAATGTCTTGACTCAATTCTGGCGCAAGCTGGGATAACAATTTCCGTTCTGAATCTTGATCTGGATTTGAAACCGAGTGAGCGCTGAAGTGTTCCCCTAGTACTTGTAAAAAGTGGTTGCCAAGGAAAGCTACGACAACATGAATTGACTTTCACTATGGACGCTCACAAAATGTCACTTACGATAGCCGGGACGGTTTGCCAATAAAACGAGCCGGAAATCAGGGATGAACAGGCGATGTCGCCTTCACGCTCCTTCATGGATCGAATGCGGCGGCCATCTGAAAGCGTCATTTCCCCTTGACCAGCCAGACTTCGGAATATGGCAACGACATGTTCTGGTGCTTTATCGGCTTCGTCAATGATGATGACACGTCCAAACTTGATAGCTCGAAGTAGAGGAGAGTCTCTGTAATTGATGTATCCGCCTTCAAGTGACGTCGTGAACATCAACTGGTTGACAGTAGTATCTCTGTGTAGCTGGATGTATTCTCTTGGCCGTCCCAGTAACTGAATATCGGTTAGTATCAGTATCACAAACGCAGGGTAACTCCGCTTGCCTGGCACAGCCTGTAAAGGCGTTGACGGTTTACGCACAGTACTCATCATCAAAGGCAATTATGACATACCTATCGACAATCTTATTCTTTCCAACGCCTTGGTTTCCTAAAAGAACAACGTGTTCACCCAACAGCTCTAGATCGATGGCTAGATCGCGCATCAGTCCCGTTTGTAGACTGTTATCGTAAAAATGGTCCATGTGCGGAACATGGGACGCGGCACCGTCTGGATCTCGAGAAGGGTCGAATAGTGGAATGGACGTTATTTCTCCAATTTCTCCCGGAACAGTTGGTCCAGGGAGGACCAGATATCTTCCCTCCACGGATGGGCTGGGATTAAACTCGAAAAATTCGGCTGAATAAACCACTGCAACAATGGGTAATGAGCGACTTACAACGGGTGGCCCCTTATGTATATCACAATCCCTCAGCATATCCTCAAGATCCATCCTCTCTGTGACTGGGAGGAATTCTGCGAGTAGCAAACGACTGATAATATCATACAAATTACTTGAGTGAGGGTATTTTGAAATTCTCCTCGCAATCCTGACTAAGCTTCGAGTTCCTAGCTTTCTGTTCTTGGTGATGTTCTCCGCTGACATGGACATTCTATATTTTTCAGCGAAATTAAAAAGGACCGTTGTAACGGAAGGAGGACATCCATGGGATTTCAACACGGTTTCTTCCTCTTCTCTGTCCATTGGTTGACTAGGTATAGGGAAGAACATATTCGCATGTTCGTCGGCGAGCCAATCTTTCAATGGGAGAGACTTGCTTGCTGTACTGATAATACGGAAGGAAGGGTGAGCCACGGAAAGCTCTCCTGACGAAATCTTGACAGATGTCAATACAATTACTTATGGACGTTGTTTAAGTAGAACCCACTTCGTTGTGTGACGCATCAATAACGATTCTTCTTCCCATCCATAATTCAATCTCCCTGTCATGTAGTAAGCGAGATATTGAACCAGCGGTCGCGCCAACAACGTCCAGTCCAGAAAGATGCAGTAACCGTCCGGCCCACGCTGCATCAACCAAAGGGCTTGGCTCCCATGAGGTTGCACCTCCATCTGCGACTTTCCGCCGCATCACGAGCTCTCGACCTCCCATTTCTTTGTACATATGAAGCACCTCCATTTCATATCCCAGGATCTCGCCGAACACTTTCACAAGCGTGGATGACGAGGTAGTTGCAGTAGAAGGCAATGCAGATGGTATTAGCGAAATATCCCAGCCTAAAGCATGTGCTTGCAGAAAGCAGGTTAATAATCCCAAAAACCTCGGAGATGGGTTAAACCCTAAGGCGCCAGTAAACGGAAACGGACGCAAAGGCCTCGAACCGACAGGGACAGAGACCACCACTGGTTTAACCGAGGGCGCTTCGAACGTTACTTGTGCCAACTTTTCATTCAAGCGCTTTATTTCTGTCACTTGGTAACCAAAGATTCCAATAGAATCCTTTGCTGACGACATTGACGGGCTGCCTAATTCACCGAGGCCTGCCTCTTCACTCTGCCTCCCGAGAATGGCCCATGCCTGCAAGGGTGCATATACGAGCGCTGGGTGGATCACAAGTAAAAGGCGTGCAAGCTGACCGGGAGATAATCCTTGTGGTGGTGGGAACATAGACATCAAGCTACTGAGCTTCGCCAATGCTGTTTGCGGGAAAGGAGGTAAACTCGATCTCGAAGTAGCCTCGAGCGCATGACGCCATTCACTTGCAAGTTGAGTGGAAAAGATCAAGTCACGAAGTTTCCCGAACATCGGGTCTCCTTTGCTGCCAGTTGTGCCTGCTAAAGCAACCAGGGAACCAACTGGATCAATGAAGCGCGCTTGAAAACGACTTCGGAAAGGCGGATCGAGCGGGTAGCCAGGGTATGGTGGTACCGGCGCGGCAATGGCAACAACTCTGAAATTCTTGTGAGCGGGTATGAAAGACTTCCCGGTATCGTCCTTGAGTGTCCCGTTTGCCTCTAATTGCGCAAATCGGTGGTGATGAATGATATGTGTTCCGTCATCCAAATTCCTATTGCATAGGTAAATCAGTACTCCGGGGCGAGAGTCTCACAACTTACATCTCACGGTTCTCTAATAGATTATTTAGAATCTTCACGAAAGTTGCGGTAAGAATGATATGAAAAGTGTGCATAATGGATGCATTCTTACAGGCATTATGCCTCGTTCCGCCTTTTCTATGCCCTCCAGGATAAGTAAACGACCGTGTTTGACAGCTCTAACGGCAGGGCTATCCACATAGACTAAATTACCACCTCTTCGAATTTCCCTTCCCTACCTTTATTAATAAATTCTAAACCAGATGAACACACTACTCACCTGCTTCAGCTCCGTCTCTCCAACATCTCTATGAAGCGCGATATATTCGTACTCGGCATTAATCAAGCTATTCAATATTCGTCAGCCAACGAGCACCAGTACAAATATACAGAATTACTTACCTAGCAAACGACATAGCCAGTCTCCTGAGCATATAGTCCCTGGTTGACTGACCAAAAAGATATCTTGGCCAAGGACATGCTTTTGCAACATCCAATGCAAATTATCCAGGTTAAATGAATCTTTAACGTCCAGAAGTTCCCCCGCGCGCGCCAGCCGAGATGGGCAGAGGGACGACGGTATTGGATATGTTATAGATCCAACCTTGAGGGTACCAATGGTCGAGCGGGACAGCGAAGTGTCCAACGTGTGCAGGAGTTGCTTCAGGCGGCCTTCAGGTGCCATATTGGCGCATACGTTGAGCGGTGAATCGAAGCGGCGCCCGTTGCAGAGAAAACTGGCGTATGTTCGACAGACCGAGAACTTGCGCCGCGGCAGATTTTTTACTTCGTCGACACAGCGAAGGGCCTGATTCTAGTGGTGAGGCCTGAGGTACGAAGTAAAGTCTGGCATCGCTAGATATAACATGCATCCGGCAGGACCGGCAATTGAACCACGAATGTGCCGGGCTGGCCCGCACTAGGTAATGTATGGGCTATCCATTATTACTGCTCTACGCTAATCGACACCGAGGCAGAGCAATCACCTAGTTGCATTGCCTGTCTAGAGTTCCTCCAACGTCAAACCCACTGCCTGCAGGTAGACAGTTGAACGGTACTAGTTTTAATATTTGCATCTAGAAATAACCCATGATCTGATTCCAATATTTTTCTGTCCAGACTCCAGCCGCCGTTCAGCCAGCCTCCGGGAAATGTGCCAATCACCACTGTCCTCTCTTATCTGATTGAGGCAAATTCAGGCGTCAAGGACGATTACGGGCTGTTTATATCGGGCAACACGACTTTGATTGGAAAACAACTTGAACCCCGTAAGGTCATCACATGTCGTTGGTTTCTATCGTTGACGCAGAGAGCCCAGATTTGAAACCGTTATACACCCTATGGATGGAGCACCGTTATACCTTGTTCTAATTACACACTATATCTTTGTCACTTCATTTGATATGCCTTTGTTCTTACATGTATTGATAAAGGCCTGTACAGTCTTGATATAATAGTGACTTGACAAAGGGATGTGAAATCAATGGTCACACAAGTGTCAAACTGGTGAGAAATGTTTACTACAGGGATAAAATTGGTCAAATTTTGGGGAGTGGCTGCACTGAAGGCAGTTAGTAGTAGGTACCACTGTCCAATTGGCTTGAGAAAAAAATGGGAACGAGCGCATAATACCACAGAACATGGAAACTAGTACACAAGCTTACTACATTCGAGTCCTGTATATATCCAGTGTCACGTCTCTCAATCTCTCTCAAGTCATGTGTCTGATTTAGGCGCCTTCCGCGATCACATCAAAGGGTGGCCGGATTCTGTTTTCGTCGAAGATTGGCCTGTCGACAGGATTATCGATGAGCAAAAAAAATTATGCAGTCGTAGCATGCGCTACCTGGTCTGCTTTGTTGTCTAACCGAAATTTTGGCTCTTCAGTAATTCACTGAGGCTGTGACCCGGTCATGAAGTTCTGGATCGCTGGATCGCTTCCAAAAAACGGACCATAGCTCCCTGTGTAATATGTATAGTAAAGGAAGCTTAGCGTTAGCATTAGTCGGGGAGAAAACGACGTACATATTCTTGCTCCACAGTCCCCGTTGCCCGTAGCGAGCAGTCCTCCCATCGGACTCAGATCAATGGAAGTAATCCAATTCATGTGGCCCCGAAGCTGAAGCACACACTGCACCGCTGCCGATCTAGCATCCCAGAACCGGACTCCGCCGTCTGAGGAACCTGAGGCGATCCATTGTCCGTCGTGCGAAACGGCAACCGAGAAGACACAGTCCTGCAATCAGATCAGTTACTTGGCCTAATGAAGGAAATTATCAAGGTGGGAGATACCATGTATCCAATGAAGTTCGTCGTCCACGGGCCACTGTTTTCCCCATCCTCCATGATTGCTCTTTTGCCTGCAGACATTTTCGCATTGGATACGCTCAACCCACTCACATCCCAGAGCTTCAAAGTATTGTCCAAGCTGCCACTAACGAGCCCTTTCCCGTCAGGGGTGAACGCGATACTGTACACACTGTCTATGTGCCCCCGCAGCCGCTCAACGAGAACACCCGTCGCCACGTCCCATATCCGGATGACATTGTCTAGAGAGCCGG
Organism: Amanita rubescens; assembly: GCA_015039365.1. Classification (NCBI taxonomy): domain Eukaryota; kingdom Fungi; phylum Basidiomycota; class Agaricomycetes; order Agaricales; family Amanitaceae; genus Amanita; species Amanita rubescens. Next base: position 713,027 of record WION01000001.1, read on the forward strand.
CAGCAACAAATTGACCATTGGGGGAGATGGCGAGATCGGTAATTCCAGCGTCAATGTTGAGAGGGTCGAAGTCATTAACGATTAGGACCTTAACGTATCGATGGTTACCACACTGCAAAAGACAGGAATAAGCAACCTACTTTGGGCGGAGCTTCCGCATTGGCTATGTCCCATATTCTGACTGTCTCGTCAGCCGATCCGGATACGATCAGACATCCATCAAGGGAAAAGTCCAATGAATTAATCTCCTGTTGGTGTCCGTTGAACACGTGGAGGATCCGTTTCTTTGCGATGTCCCATATCTGCGCGATTCCAAGTTGAGCATTTATTCGTGGCCCATATTAACTATGCATACCCTGATTTGCTTATCCTCCGCACCAGTAGCCAGCAGTTTACCATCTGGGCTGAAACGTATGCTCCGGATATACAGGTCTCCGGCTTTTCCTGCCGATTCGCCTGCCAGAACGCTGCGAGACGATTCAGCTGAAATCGAACAATGCGAGCATGTGGCTCACCAAGTCTTGGCGCCCGTCTTGGTATCATAGATCTGCGCGGTCCTGTTACATCCCGTGGCGAGATACTTGCCATCAGACGAGAAGCTAACGCAACACACGATGCTGCAATGCCATCAAACTTCCACTTCTCGTAAGGAAGCTCTGAACACGCACCTGTCGTGCATTAAGTTGTACACCAATTGGACATCCAGTACTCTCTTAACCTCTGGATTGAAAATGGCATACCAATCGGAACCCTCCCTCTTGTATTCGGGTGGTGTCATATGGATATCCAAATTTTCAGGGAATGCGGCCACAACAGCTATGTGTCTTCGTTGAGTACGAGATACGGGAGTCATTGTCGTCTGTACCTTGTGAAGGCGGAGGGCCAGAAACACTAGCAGGACTGACCATCATATCCTCGCCGTTCCTCCATCGTGCACCTTTGGCTTTGCGTTCATGGCCTCTTTCCCTCTCAAGCTTCCTATCCACCGGAGCAGTGGCCCGTTCTCGTGCCAATTTTCTCCCCCTTTTTCGTACTTTGAGAGGTGTCGACATTACTGGACTAGGTGGCTCTATCGCATTGCTCGTCGGCTCCTTTGATGTTACGCAGGGAAAATGTTAGGTTAGGAAAGTATTGTCTACAGAAGAATTTAGTCTGCGCACTGTGGTGCTAGATGTTAACGGTAGCAATGATAATTTTCGTAGCATTTCGTAGTAGAATGGATTCCGAACATTGGTTGGGGTAAACGCGGATTGGTATAGAGCCATCATTCTTTGCACGACACCTTTTATTCTGAGTCGTTCCGACGGTTTCCTTATCCAGCAGCGCTGAATCATATCCCACGCTCCATCACTCAAAGGGGGTTCATTTAGTCGGGGAGGGAGTATGCCTCGAAAGATGAGTGCCCAAATTTGAGTGTCCTGTTTACCAACAAAAGGTATACTATCGAAATGTATCTAGGCAATTTAGCAAGAACATGTAAGCGCATTTATTGCTACTCACTTCATAGTAAACACATCCAAATGCATAGACGTCCGACATTTGTGTTCTTGGGGGAGTATCACTAGAGGAGTCGTCATCGTTCTCCGAGAATCCAAATAACTCTGGTGCTGCAAAATTGAGATGTAGTGCTCCTGATTGGGTATTTGTAGCTTCAGAGAGTCGCGTTAATCCAAAGTCCGCGATTTGAACATGAAGCTCGTCATCCAGAAGGATGTTAGCCTAAAAAAAGGCTGAATAATACGACATATGAGATCAGGGAAAATACCCCGCGTAGGTCGCCATGGACTATGCCTTCTGAATGGATGTATTCGATGCCATGGGCAAGTTCTAGTATCTTTCATATAGCGTGAGTATCCATAAATAGGCGAAGAAGGGAAGGTCATACACGTTCCTCTATGTGGACTACTGATGGATTTGCTTTCTTCCGCCATTGTGCTAGAGTACCATTCTTCATGTATGGTGACACGAGGAAGAACTGCGATGCTGATTCATCTTCATGGATTCCTAAAAACGGTAGGACGAGGTTGTGATCGAGGGATCGCCACATCAGTGCCTCTCTGCAGAAAGCCTGTGGGACTCGACATCAATGGACGTATATCATCGAAATGAGCAACATACAACATCGTGATCGGTTTTGTATAATACTTTTAGAGCAACAGCTTTCCCCCTTAGTTCGCCCTTGAGAATGTGCCCGAAACCACCACCGCCGATGTATTCCCGATGGGCTGGCATAATGACTCCAGTTACGAATAGAGAATTTGGCATGACGGGCATCTTTGATATGATTTTAATCATCAATCGTCTTGCTCGCTGGTTCACGTCTATGGTTGCATCTGGACTTGATAAGTATCGCTCGTGAAGCGAACGAAGCATGAGATCCAGCAGGTTCTTGGCGTCTGAGGCATGTTCCAGCTGTCCAGCTATGCTAACGTAGTCTTCCTTGGATAGGAGCTTGCACAGAAGATCAACGGTCGTTGCGTTGTGTATGGCAGATGGAATGGAAGATCCGAGCTATGCGATAGGCTTAGGCCAAGTGTATTCCGCATGAAGCCACGCACCTGTGCAACATTGAGCATAGTGAGCAGCCATGTGAGGGCATTACTGTCAATATCATGCTGCATGGAGTCGTACCTTAACCGTGCGAATGATTGATGGGAAACTGTTATTTTCATCGACGAAGCCAAGGACGCAAATATTCTCACCAAAGAAAACCTCTGATCCATCTTCTGAAAAGCTCAAGTTTGTCGTGCAGGATCTGCAGAATCCTGATTGCGAGTCCGCTTTCAATTGATTGTCCCTGCTACCTATACTAATTCATCACTCCTCAATTAGCCCCAACCACAATCGCTTCCACTTGCTCAGTGGATTATAATCCATCTGATCTATCTAAGGCTGGTGAGCAATCAGCAGCCAGACCGATTAAAATAGCTCAATAAATGGCTCAGATAATAAGCTCACACTTTTCTGTTGGGTTCCCAATGTGTCCAACAACCCCTTCGCCGTCGGCATCAGAAAAAGTAAGACGGTGGGTCACCTGAAGGATGCGATCAAAAAGGAGAAGGAACTTACGTTTGGTGCCATCGACGCCGACACCCTCCAACACTGGAAGGTGAGCAAAATCTCCCTGTGCGTGTTGATGACTTACTTAATTTTCGGGAAGCTATCTCCACCCATTCCTTCTGCGGAAATCGGCATGAAGCTTAGAGACGTTCAAAGCCCTCAGCGGGTCCCAAGCTGCGACAAATTAAACGTTTTTGACGAATTATCGGAACATTTCTCCTCGCCCCCCCCCCCCCCCCCCCCCGGTAAGCACCTCCATATCATTGTGGAAGCTCCGCCTACCCGTAAGTATTCTCGTGATATCTTTATTTTTACCTAATTCTGATCCTGTCCGTTGCTCTTTTGTTTCCTCCTTCAATCTTGTCACGATTTCGAATCCAACGACCCACCCATGTTCAATCTGTACCGAATTCATCCAACGCCCTGAATATGAATATGTTCTCACGCCAGGCATGAAATCTCCCTCTCCTTATATCCTACCACACATTCTCCTATTCCTGTACATGTTCTCCACTATCACATTTTTTCTAAGCTGCCAGTTGTCAAATATCCCACCCAGGCTATCGAGGAGCTCCCTGATTTGGACGTAAGTACTTCGCGATCTCATAGGTGAACCGGTGGCCTATTTATTTTGCAGAACATGCGAGATCAGTCCAGCAAGGGATATTCGCCCTTACACCGTCATCTGGTGCGAGAGTTCCTCACTTCAAGCACGAACAAGAGAAAAGGCCAGTTATGAATGGACCTCCAGCGGAAAATCATGGGCTCCCTGTTCACCTTCCACCCAGCTTTTTCTCTTTTTCAGCGCACACTTGCTGACCCCAACATCAACTTGTCCTCCAACGACTATACTAAAGCACATATATATATGTCTGCGTCGGCCGCGCTTTATGAAACGGAATCCCTGCGATATGACGAAACTTTGGTCCACTTGGCTGAGGCTATTCAATTTTGTATAACCAAGAGGGCCAACAGTGATAGAACGAGCGCGGATGGCTCTTTCCTGGTTATTACTTCCAACTTTCGTGGCGCGATAGCAGGACTTTATAAGTTAAAGAATGAGATCGGAGCGGGTAGTTCTGATCCGACAATTCAGGGATCCTTATTGTATAGGAAAGCATGGGTCTCAACCGAAGTGTGTTCCATACCTTAACTCTTGCCGCACTCAGCTAATTAACTGAATATCTGCTTTTCAGCTTGACATCATTCTTGTTGCTGTCCATCATTTAATCTCTCCATCGCAGGACCATGGATGTGTTATCGGGAGTTATCTTTATTGAAAATGTTGTGGTTCAACAATTGACGGACTACGTCTGGACGGGGGGCAATCCGTACGACGACAAAGAGTTGGAGTCTGTTGCACGCCTCTTTAAGGTACTGTCCGTGGGTCTAGAAAACCTCAAGACGTTCTATCGCGAGCTGAAGATTGTTAACAATCCCGATTTGCGACGCTTGTTCCCTTTCACCCGTTTCTATCTTGATTCGCTTGGACAGCAAGTTAATTTCGATTACTGCAAACAACTCAGCACGACGAAAGCTGTTTTTTTAGCAAAAAGGACTTCTGATAATAACCTGCTTATCGTCAAATTTGTCCAGCGGTACAATTCTCACGCGCATCGTCATGGTTTGGCTCCGCAGCTTCATTACTCGAGTCTGGATGATCCCAATTCGAAGACAATGGGAGCTTTGGATGTGGTGGTGATGGATTATGTGGGAGAAACAGATCACTACGAGCTGTATTCGAAGGGACTGCTTCCTAACATTTATGAAGGAATGAAGCAAGCTATCCATATCCTTCACTCAGAGTCGATCGTTTTTGGCGACCTTCGAGTGCCCAACATTGTAATCACCGAGCTTGAACACAAACCAATGCTCGTTGATTTCGATTGGTGTGGAAAAGACGGGATCGACAGATATCCTTCGAGTTTGAACGATTTGTCTTCTATTGGTTGGCATGATGGAGCCGTGCAGAATGGCATCATGCGTATGGAACACGATATTAGAGAAAAGATTGAAATCTTCGGTGCATTTAACGGTGTCACGGCGTTGCTGGTCAATTTCCGCCTTACACAGGTGGTTCTGGCAGGAAAGAGAAAGAAGTGAGCATGTTAATCGACGATTGATGTTTTTTTTATCCACGTGTACTACCAGTTTGGGTGTCTTGGTTGCGGATAAAGACATGCGGACGTCGTATGCCTAATCCATCAGGACCCTTCAATATCGCTCCTGGGAGAATCGACTGTAAGCTCAAGCTCAAGCATGATGCCGGACAAGCTACGTGTATAACAATAAACGGTACTTGGCATACAGAACTATCGATAACTCAGGCAGCACAACCTAACGCCGGACTACTTGAACTGGACTACAACCCAAACTAGAAGTTTTCTGTAATCACACCTCATCAGTTGATCGCACAAAACTTTGTGGGCAAGATCTTACCCTTTCCATAAAAGAACCTCGTGCCCTTGGCGGTGGAGTACTTGTTAGACATGGTGTGCAATTGCTTGGAGAGAACGGCAGGTCCACAGAAGAACTACGTGGCGCAAATTCAGCCGCGTGAAGGCGGTGGAGTAAAAAAGGACTTACCACACCAACGTCAGTCTCCGGGTTTTTGTCAGCGATAGATTTGAACACGCGATCCCAGTTAGGTCTGCCATAGTGAGTAGGCGCACGCAAAGATGTGACCGCATCCTTTTCGGCACCAACGTCTTGCACCTAATATTGCCAATCAATTACGAATGAATATATACAATGCTAGGGAACCCACGATGATGTTGTTCATGTCATCCTCTTTAATCTTGGCAGTAAGATAAATATTGATTTCAATCCGGTTTTGTGTGTCCTGTTCTTCGATTGCGTGAAGGAGGGAGTGGAACCATTCAGCGCTACCAAAGTCTCTGATAACCCAGGTGAAGTAGACCTTTCAACAGCACAGCTCAGACCATTATGTACCAAAGACACAAAACAAACTTACCTTTGAGAGGCGTGTTGGCTTGGAATCGTTGAAATTATTCATACGGTACCAGATAGATTTCAAGATGCTAGCGTTATCTATAAGTCAACCATAATCAGAAGCTTGAGACAAGGAAACTCACGAAGCGAATGGTGTAACACCAATACCGGCGCCCACCAACAGCACAGTTTCATAGTTCAAAAAGTCCTCGCTAGCACTGCCAAATGGACCATCGACCATGACACGAGGGAGAGTACGGTTCAGAGCATTGTTAGATCGTCCAACAACCTTTCCGCCAGCTTCGCCTTTGTCCTTAGAGTCAAAATCGCACCCAACGGCTTTGGCGAGTGCAGTAGTAAAGTCACCAACGACACGGATATGCACCGAAATATAATCTTCTTCAGGCGCGCTGACGTAGCATTATGTTAGTTCCGTAGAGAGGTAGACACATCGAGTACGCGTACCTAGTCAAGGTAAACGGGTGCCATTGAAAGTACGACACTTCCGGACAGGAGATGAAAATGTACTGTCCAGCTCTAGTAGTCGTCTTCTCCTTCTTGATCTGCAGCTCCACAACTTTGGAAGGATGTTGAATGACTTTAGATATATACGTCACATGACGAGACCGAACTTCACGCAGAATGCGCTCCGAGACCCATATAATGCCACCACCTATCCAATATTTCTAGACGACATCAATCCCGGTGTAGCGGCAAACAGAATGAATCAACATACCCAGAAAACACCAATACTTTTCCACGAGCAATATGGTGGCCGATCGGGCTTAATCATACAGAACATCCCATGCAACTGCCAACCGATGAAATAGACGATGAACATGTGGTGCGAATACCAGAAGCGCTCAAAGTTGGCACGTCGTTTCTTCTCCCTAGCGAAAAAGACGATGATAAACAACGCGGCTGTCATGATCCAACCGGTGACACCAGGTCCCGTAGTGAAATTGATGGCGAGGAACGCAGCAATCCGTTGACCGGCCGTCTTCGCATCAGGGTCGACCATGGCGAGCTCGGCAAAGTTGACCATGTGCGCGAGGATGTGTATGGTCGTTCCAACGACCATAGACCAACCGGTTGCCTTGTGGAACGTGATGTTCTTGTCGAAGGGTACGAACGAATTGAGAGAGGTGCGACGAAGAAGAGAGACGAAGTTGCGGCAGACAGGAAACAAAATGAATATGACATCAACGTGAAGCATGAGCGCAGCCGCTCGAGCCGTAGCTGAAATACTATCATTACCGCTGGGAAACGCTAAGGATTGATTGGCTGGACATACCGAACGTAACGCCAAACGTTTTCCGCGCAATCGTATAATTGTCCGATAATTCGTAGTTGATGAACCCAAAGCCAAGGACAAGAAGGTGGAGGAGGATCCAAGCAGCGAAGAAGAATTGACGACCGCCCTCATTGATCCTCCAGACGGCGAACTTTTGTCCAAACGAAAGAGGTTCCTGAGGCCCTTGGCGCGCCGAGGCGGTGGTATCAGAGCGTTGAAGTCCTTGAAGTCTTCTTCTCTCTGATTTGTTACGTTGGAGGTGAGATGGCTGCGCGCCGGTGGTGGAAGCAAGGTCGGGGTGATATTCCATATTGCGGCTTAGATCACCATCGGAAAAGTCAAGACCGGAGGAGTGATCACGGCGAGGGGCCATTTATGACGAGATAAAAAAACGTCCTGCGTACTGGTGAGGAGGGAAAGAGACCGGCCAGCTGGTCAAGTAAGAAGGGGCGAAGTGGGGGAACCAAGGGGAAGCAGTGGCAGATTGCAGTGCTTTGAATAATACAAGACCCCTTCAAACGTTCCCATAGCATTGACAGAGTTCCCACTGCCACCGTGCCAAAACTATCAGGTGTCTTCATCCTTGTCTGTAGACCTTTTTGTTTTCCCGGCAGCACGTTACTGCGCGCGTTTTAATATGCAAGCTGCGCTCATCTACCTTCAAGTTCACAGAAAAGCTCAAGGTCAATCGGATCCGTGCACAGCCTCAGAGATGTCGTTGATCAACGTGAGAACGTGGATGATCTTCATTATTTACATGACAAGTCGTTGATGTGTAAGTATGTATGTGGATGGATGTAAACTATGCCGTGTGCTTTTGCAAGAAACGAAAACAGAACGAAATAAAACAAGAGTTCAATACAACGCTCAGCTTCGAAGCCCAACCGCAGTCTTTGCCAAGGGACTGGTCCGTATGGTTGTCATTATCACAGGCCCATTGCCATGTGAAGGCACTGCCGGAGGTTGCCTTCTCTTTTTCGGTGCAGGGGGTGGTGGTCGTCTTATCTTCAACTTGCCCACCGCGCCTTCCGACAAGGTAGGTGAGATCGGTGGATGTGACGACGGTGGAGACTGGTGGACCGCCAACAATTGTTGGGTGTGTTCTGGATCAGAATACTGGTGACGATGGCCGCCATTGAAAGCTTCCGTGTTACCGTTCAGTCCTTTCCATTTGGAAGACGGCAACGGCGGCACAGGAGGGATGCCTGCGGCCGCAGCTCCTGATGGTAGACTGGCAACGCTTCCGTTACTCATCCGCCGGATGTCGTCCGCGGGTATCCGGAGAGTGTGATCGATCCGTCCAGTCAAGTTTTCCACGCTCCTGCTCAGCTTCAAGGCCTTTGCCTTCGCCGAAGGAGTTCGTTGCAAGTGTACCGAGGCCGCGGTGATCACCGTTTCGCCGACGGTTGGGCTTAAGGTAGAAGATGACTCGCTCGTGGGACTCGCTCTCCCTGGATCATTATCGCGCGATTTCCTGAATTGCAAACACCAATCCCCGCTGAGGCACCTATCTACGAGTCTCTTTGTCGTCGGATTGACGTCTCGTATTCGTGAGTTGCCTAGCAAAGATTCAAGTGCACAAACGAGCTGCGATCTTTTATAGGGTATATTCCGAAGCTGAGTTTTCGCTAAGAGGGGGTGAAGGACCCGCAGATAAGTATGTCGCAACTATTGAAATGCGTTAATAGAATGCTCAGACAATGTAGGGATTCGCCCATACCGACTCTTTCTCCTCATCGAGATCGACTAATTCCCGCAAAAAGACATCCACCAACACGCGAAGGTCGTTGGTGTAGAAATATTCTGATGTGCCTGCCGTCGTGAACAGTATGTATAAGATCTTCAAGATCAGATGCTGCATGCAGAGATCTTCCGGGGTATGTTCTGAACGAGGCGGTCGTGTTATTTTACAATTGATCATGCATGACGTATGGGAACATACTAGCGCGGTTAAGCATGAAGATCATGTTCTCCCCAAGGGTTTTACTCGAATTGAGACGTAGCATTAAAACCCTTAGAATACGGTTTTTTGACTCCTTTTCCTGCTGTGTGGCGGCAGGGTTTAGAGAGGCGACCATGAACTGCTCATTCAGGGCAGCCTACTTCACATCAATCATCTAGTCAATGAGTAATACCGCATTACGACTCACGATAAACTTGATAACGGAATAGTTGAACGTCTCATCCTGCATATGTCTTGTCTGCTCCACCAAGTCAAACAAGTAATCAATGAAATTATCATCAAAAACCCCTGAAAGGAAAAAATATATTGGTGTGTGAAGACACTTCAGACGCGTGTTACTTACTTAAATCTGCCAAAGAAAGTTTCTGCACCCTGCACACCTCGTAGAGTATTTTGATGCTTAAACTCCGCAGCTTTGCCTCTATAGGTACGGGAACGACAGAGCCTGAGCTAGAACCGCCAGCGGCACCAAAATAGGTATCCTCTACATCGGGATCAATGTCCACGAGGACGTGATCCATCAGAAGAGGCAGTAACGGCTGCCAACGCTTCTGGTTGCGTAAGAACGGTGCCCGGCGTTGGCCATAACTTAGGAGGACATGGAAGAATATGAATTGTGTATGGGGATCTGTAGTCTTTAGCTCAGATGAGCACAGTGCACATGGAACGCCAAAGCGGGCAGCAGCGCACGCACCATTTGAATATCGGTCATGATTATACTACACATTCGTTCCGAGTGAAACTGGAACAGTTCAGAATCCAACAACAGGGTACACGCGTGGTCCAACTGCAGCGGCGTCTGGAGATATTGTTCTAGAAAGTGGTGTGAGTGGCCTACATGAGGGCAAAGAATGGAACACACCATGATACGCGGCACTAAGCGACAAAAACCTTCTAAGAGCGGAATCCAAGATGGACAAAGTAGCGGAGTTGTCTGTAGGCAGTTGCAACGAGTCTTCCAGCTCTACTCCGAAAGATGTGAAATGAATAGCCTCGTTGCCACTTGACATGAAGCATACGAACCTGACCAGAACTGTTGAGGAGTTTCGATAAGATAGATGATTCCGAGCTCATCCTCCATTGGGAGAGCGGAGATCAAGGACTCGTTAATGTCTGCCATGGCAGCGAAGAGCCCATACAGGAGTAGAGGAGAGCAGTGAAAGTGGCGGGGGCACCGCTGTGTGGAGCTGATCGTTGACCCTAACCCCAGCGCTCCTCCTCATGCAACTGTCGGCGTTGCGAAAGTTACGTTATTACTAAGATTCCGGCATCCGGCCCGCTATGCCCGCTGCTCATCCGCTAAATCCACAATCCGAGCCACCAATCGCTTCATCACGTCCGCCTTTTCTTTGCCCTTTGCAATCACCTCTTCATGCGACACAACAGGCGTAACGGGCAGCTCAACCCGTTTGCCAGCAAGCTGCGGCGTGATCGGCGTCAACGTGTATGAATCCCGTGGTCTTCGCAAGTACATACCTCAGCTGCGACTTCTTCTTTCATACTTCGGTACTTGTCTGGTATAACCACAAAATTCGTCACCAAGCTCAGCACCAACACGTTCATCCCTTCTTCGCGTGCTGCCAGGACCTCGGGAATGGTGCTCATTCCCACCACGTCCGCGCCCACTGACCTCAGAAATCTTCCCTCCGCCGGTGTTTCGTAGGTTGGGCCGCTAACCCAGGCGTACGTCCCCTCCGCGAGTGCGTCAGTCGTCCAGAGACAGTTCGTGGGCTGCAAGAAACGCGTATCGCCGTAAGCCGTGAGAGTACGCGTCAGACAAAGGCAGAAACCGCAGATGTGAGGGAGAGAACTTGGGGTCCGATAAGCGGATTCCTTCCGGACAGATTCGGGAAACCTATATGATCCTGTATCACCACAACTGGTCATGCAGCGTTCGTTTCAATTGGAAGCCCCATATAACTTTCCCGACGTACTGGTTCCAACCGGGATTTTGGGGTTGACTGAGCCAGAGGCATTTGTAACTGTCAGCGAGGTTAGACGGCTTTTGTCCAGATTAATTGTCCATGTGGGTGCGCTCACTGATGATGCTCTTCACACCTAAACGTGCCATAACCCGAATCGGATACATGATGGCATGGAAATCATGTCCTTCGTAAAAATGGAACTTGTGCGCAATTCAACAATCTCAACTCAATTGGCAGGAACGTAAGACTCACTCTGCCAAGCATGGCCACGACAGGAACACCTACACCTTCCCCCATCAGTCCAAACGCTAGTGCACTTTTGTGTCCCGCCACTGATAATGACACCGACGTTAACCACCCCAGATCAACATCGGAAGACAATAAACCTACCGGTGCTCTTCGCGAAGCCTGGTAGGGTCTCGTATGGAATCAACACTGTCTCACGTAGGCTTTCCATCAATCCGCTCAGCCCCGATCCACATACGATGCCCACGCGCGGCCCCCTCAATAACTCTGGTAAACGAGGTTCGATAGATTCAATCGTCGCCCCAAACGGCAAATTCGAGCTATGTGCTCCTTGGTGAGTTGATGGTATCTCCATTCCCGTCCTGGACTTTAGAATGAAACACAATCTGATGGTATCAGGTGTAGCCTATGAAATGAGTACGAGATGAACGGTATAATTCGGCGCTGTCAGATGTCCGTCGTTTAGTCTGTAACGTGGTATAGCAACTATCACTAGAGATTAATTGGTTGAAAGGACAAGAGGGGTAACTGACCGTATTGAATGGGTGGACGCAAGAGTCGTACCGGCAATTCCCATCTATTATCTAATCTGATACTTCCGTATTGCTTACGTGTACACCGTCCTAACCGTTCTCGTCTTGTGTCTCGAGGATCTGTTGCCTTAAACGTACCTTCTGACGTTCATTTCGCTTACCCCCTCTATTGCAAAGGAATGATATCAATGCAGTTTTTTACATTCTTGACAGATCTCCGATTCTCCATGGACCTCCCAAACATAACCACGATTGAACAAGGCGAATAACGACTATTCTGACATCGAGTGGGACTCGATTCAATAAGTCTCCAGGACGTAAGTTATTCTCCAGGGGTTATGACGGTCGTTAGTTTGAGAGTATTAAACAGTAATTAATAACATAGGCACTTGACGTGATATTCGGTAGTACTAACCTTTGTGCCAGATCTGGTGGGATCTGAACTCGAGCGCTGGGAAATAACCCTATTACGCCGAAGTTACTAACCTCTTTACGAAACTCAATACTTAGGGTCGAATAAAGTTAGTTTTCATGTCGGGCGAACTTCCGAAAAGGTAAATAGCCGCTGTAACCACGATTTGTACAGCGACTTAATATTCGGTCGTCATACATTTCTGACCTGGTGTGGGATGTAGTCAAGCTATGGGCAGCTGTATACCGTAGGAGAAAACGGCAGAGCTATCGGCTATGTCAAAGTTGTAGGTCCCTCCTACTAATCTTCGGACTCCCATACCGACTCATCGGTTCAAAGTCAAATTCTCACCTTCATTTGATTTTTCTGCCAGATGGAACCATTGCTTTGTTATTTCCAAATTGAACTTGGATCCTGGACTCTTCGGACGTTGGTATGCCACTACCTGTGCTCGTCTCCTTTCGATTGTGGCAGATGGACTAGTAGTAGTAGTCAACGACTTGCGTTTAAGGTTCCAATTCATGGTTCAGTTAAATTTTCTCGCGCGAGGCGAACAGCTGTGATTAGAATGTAATCTAATCACCGATTAGATAGACATCAGATTTAGGCTCGTCAATCATAATGGTAGCTTTGCATGCTGGCCTCTATATACGTAGTGCCACGGTAGAACTCCGAGTCAAAGTTTGATCAGCCCGAGTCGTATCAATCCAGTTCTCAGTTTTCTTATCGCCTGTAGGAGCTGAATTCCTCGTGCTGCAACTGGGACTGATGATCTTGCAATCGGCACTGACCACGGCTAATTGAGTTAAGAATAGGCCTGTAATAGTATCAAAACAGTCGTAGTCCGTAAAAGCATGCTATGTACCCAGTATGATAAATACATAAAATGTAAGAAGCGTATAGCACATGTTATTGTAATTAACTGTCGTCCTGGTGGCGATATCACAGATAGTGTACCCATTACATAATTATCTAACCTATTTATTTATAAATTGTCAAGGCAGGAGCCATCTGAGGAACCGTCCAGTATTGTGGAGGCTGCGGGGTAGAGGTAGAGGCGGGTGCAGACTGTGAACAAGCAGCGTCAAGGCCACCGTACAAGAAATCATTCCCATTCTCTAATCTTCGCCGTTGCCTTTGCCTAGGTGAATCATCATCATTGATCGAATTTTGTAATCGTGTGCCATGCGGCTGCTGGTCAACGCGCAGATTTTGCTTTTGGTCGGGAAAGTGGACATCTGATGTCTGTTGTCCTAATGCGGATGCAGTATCTGATGCATGCGGTTGCCCAGCAGCTATCGCGAGGAGTATTTCGCCGACTTTATCTTGCCACTCATTCGATGGGCTAGACGGTCTAAGTAACTGGGCGTCTTTGCAACGAACGATACTCACTGCATCGAAGTTAAATCAATCTTTGGACTGTCCGGTTTATTGCCACCATCGCCGTCCGAGTCGTTAGACAATGTTAAATGACTGAAACGCGTCTTGGACCCTGAGTTGCTGCCATTCCCGCGTTTACGACCCTTTGCACCGTAGGGCGAGTTATCGACACGATTGATGATTTCCTTGGCCAAGGGATCCTGGAAATTCAGGTTTGCATGTCAGTAAACCTGCTGCCAACGTGCGTGAATTCACGTCGTGATGAAATTTCAAATAACGTTCCGTGATTCAATTTAATCGGATCCCGTAGGGATGGGGGTGATGTAGCATACCGCCGGCAGTTCAGCGGAGAGCGGGCCGGATAAACTCACCTGTGCAAGGTCTCTCAACAGGGTCTGAGCCCGGCTATCGTTCGACGAAATGAGAATACCCAGTAAAGCCTCGGTTTGGTGTAACCTGGCCTCAATGGCATCAATATAGCCTTTCGGCGGTCCGCGTTTGCGTGATGGGCCTAGAAATGTACAAGCTATTTTCGGGCGTGTCAGTCGGTTACTCAACCCAATACAATAAACAGCCAAGAGTTGCCAATAAAAGCCACATAAACGACACAACAAAAAGGCCTTCATGGGGGCGAGTGTAAAGATAAAGGAACGCAATAGACAAAATTTACAAAAGTTGAGAATAATATAATAACTCACGGACTGAGAGCATAACGCAGCTCTTGCATGCTTCGCCAGGGTCACTACGTTCGCATTTGCATTTGGACTTGCGACACTGATCACAAGCTGTGAGGTGCCAGGGTCAGGAACATGTGGAGTCGAGTTGAAGTGACAGCCAACCTTTGGAGCTGCGGCGCCTCACAGCCTTCTCTGCTCCCGACGATGATGCCGAACATGAAACATCGGTCAGGGAGGACGAGTCACGACCTGGCATCGGAATTTCCGCGAAGTCGACATCGACATCGTCGTAGTCGTCGAAGTACTGAAAGGGCTGAGACGCAGAGTCCAAGTCGTATCTTGCATACCCATCAACATGGCCAGATACGCTCGGGGGACTGTAGCCAGTTAAATTATTAGGATGATTCGGCCAAGTCGGCACGAAACTATGAGAGGCGTTTGAACCAAAGCGGTAGGCCTGGATAGATTGCTGTGAGATAGAAGAAGCTAGATGGTCGGCGGACTTCAACCCTTGGAACGACGAGTGCTGCTGATGGAATCCGAATGGATATTGCAACGACGAGGGGGCTGGCGACAGATCAGGAGAAGCCGAGTCCTCGGTCTTGACAAGAACCTGATGGTCAGCCTGGGTATAGTCGAGGATAGCTTGTCGAGACTCGAAGTAGGTCCTCATCTGTGGGTGGAGAAGAAAAAGACACGGCGGCCAACATCTGTACCTGCAGAGTATCTACATACAAATAGTACTACGTGAGGCGAAATCCCCGAAGGAAATGGCTCAGCCACACTGCGGAAGTCGGCCACCCGGCGTCCCGTTAGTGTGCGGGCGCCGGTTTGTTCATGGGATACGGACGGGCCGGCCATGCTCACTACCCTAGTGTGCTTTGTGCTGCCGATCCTATTGATCGAGATTCACACTTAATCACGCTTCTCACGCCTCCATCCAACCAAAAAATTTCTAAATGTAAGAAAATTCTGATCCTGTTCGATCGATCGTACAGTTTTTGCTTCCCGCTTGTGCCTCTCCGGCCTCCTTCCCCTCATGTATTACTAACGTCTTCCATAACCAATCGTGACTGACTTTGACCTAACCATTTCAAGCAATTGCATCACCTTCTGTTGCCGCTCTCGATAGCAATCGATAAAACAAAGATGTAGTCAAATAAGCAAAGTCGCAATATTAAGTTTCTCGCGGGGCGTACGTTACCAAGGCGTCGCTAAGTAACTACTCGAACGACGAAATATTGAATTAGCACAAGCGTATGAACATACATGGGTAAATTATTATTCCTTCCCATCCAACATCTGTGGCAAGCTCATTTTGGTCGACGCTGATGACGTATTCACCCCAGAATTAGGTGTAGGAGGTACTGGTGATAACGAGGCTGGAGTAGTTGCCGTTACAGGTGTTGGCGAGGCTTCTCGCTCTCGTTCCCTCTCACGTTCCAAAAATACGGGTCCAGATCTCGTAATGTTGGATGTCCCTGGCATAGTCGAAATCGAAGGTAGAGGTGTGATTAAGGATGTTGGAGAACCTCCAAACTTGCGACTGTCCCTCGGTGACAAGGGTCTAGAACCCACGTTGGCTGCTCTCGGTGAATACACACTTGGACTTCCATGACCGGTCAACGGAGGTGGTGAGAAAGCTGTGATTCCTGCTCCTTTGGGAGACCCCGTCGTAGAAGATGGTAAAGATGGCCCTCCGAGTTGTTTATTAACAAGATGAACCAAAGGAGACGATGGACGGATCTTAGTGTTGACTGTAGGCGACCGTAATGGTGGAGGTGGCTGACCTGGTCCCGTGGTGCTGCCAGTATTGACAGGTGATGCTGATCCAGGTGTAACGGACGACATGTGTGATGGGCCGGGTGGCGGGCCATATCTTGTCGGTGAAGGATATACCTGAGCTAGGTACAAAATCAGAATGAATCAATCGGAGCGCGAGAAATAATTTTTTAACTTACTCAGTGGAACTTGCCTTGATCGCGGCGGCGAGTGTGGCATGGCGGGATTGGGTAAAGATCCTTGTTGGGGCGTCGGAGGTAGCGGCGCGCTACGAGAGAGGAGGGAAGAGTTGCTTCCGCTTGGTCCAGCATAGCGGTGGCCATCCAGAGGACCATGGTATCCGGGAGGCGCAGATGAGGCTGGAGGTGGCCCTCCCATACGGTATGAGGGATCACGTTCTCTTTCTTTCTCCCTTTCCCTCCCCCTCTCTCGGTCTCCCTCTCTTTCCATTTCCCTATCTCTCTCCCACTCCCTTTCCTTCTCCCTGATTCTGTCGAACTCCCTTTCGCGTTCAATGTCTCTTTCGCGTCCCATCCCTCGCTCTCTGTCAAGATCTTCTGGCCGAAGCCATCCAGACCTCGGCGATGCTCCCCCACTGCCGTGGATTCCTGGTGACGGACCCGTATGAACACTTGGACCAGACGCCGATGATGCATGCGAAGAAGCCACGACAAAAGGGATTGCCAATGGCCTTTCACGCTCATCCGGGGGCACTCCAGGATGTCCGTGCTTCGACTGCATCTCCCTTTCTCGTTCTCGTTCCCGCTCGCGGTGTTCCACGTGTTTGTCAGCCTTCCAGTGCGTAGGTACATTCGACTTGTTCGTCGGTAGTTGAACAACTTCAGTGGATAGTTGACCCGGGCCTGGAAGTGGCCTCCCAACATCGTATTCTCGTGGCTGAGGACTGAGGAGTGCGCCGTTCGAGCCAGGCGGCGAAGAGGACGTCCCGTGACCGGCTGGCCCAGTAGACGTTGGCCTCTGTCCGTGATGACGATGTAGAACGTGGTGGTGGTGATGATGGTGGGATCCAGTAGAATGATGGTGGCCGTGGTGACCTGATGT
Source organism: Amanita rubescens (assembly GCA_015039365.1). Lineage (NCBI taxonomy): Eukaryota > Fungi > Basidiomycota > Agaricomycetes > Agaricales > Amanitaceae > Amanita > Amanita rubescens. The sequence continues at coordinate 730,313 of WION01000001.1, forward strand.
CATGGGATGCATATGTTGGTGCTGGGAGGACGGTCCATGCCGATGCTGGTGTTGCGCCGTTGGTTGAATGTGATATTCGCGCTTCCCCATCTCTTGTTGATACTCGCGATCCGCGTCCCTTTCCCGTTCCCTGTCTCGGTCGGTTTCTCGGTCGTTTCGCTCCCTCTCACGTCTCTCCCGTTCCTTGAATAGCCTCTCTTCGTCATCCACATCCATTACCTCACTGCGCCCTTCATTGCGACCACCATACCATACGCCATGGTCCGTCCAGGGTTGATTCGGTGGTCCACCCACATTGACAGGTGAGATAGACCTTCTGCCTTCTTCTCTCACATCGCGTGCTTCCCTCGCGTCTCGTAAATCCTTCGCGTCCCTGTCCCTACCCTCCAACACCTCTCTTCCATCCCGCCGTCCTGATGTCTCGCCAGGTACGTTGTGAGGATACCCATGTATTTCGCCAGAATCTCTTGTGTCTCGAGGAATTCCGTAATATGGAGATTGGACCATCATGATTCCACCAGGTCCAGGCGGTAGTGCAGTCTGTTGTTGAGCATGATGCGGTAATGGATGCGGCGCTTGAGGCGGCGGCGGCTCTGCCTCATCTCGCCGCTGCGTTTCTCTCTCTCTCTCTCTCTCCCTCTCGCGCTCCCTCTCTCTCTGTTGTTGCTCAAACTCGTATTCGGCATCACGATATCCATGCGCCCGCCCATACCCGGATGGACCATGTGCGCTTGGACGCGCGCCACCGCCACCTGTTAGCGGTCCTCCTGGTCCGCTAGGAACCGCAGGGCCGTTGGATGCGCCATAAGAATTTGCAAACGGAGACATGTCTCCAGGATGCTCCCGCTCCCTATCTCGCTCCCTATCTCTCTCCCTCTCCCTGTTCCTGTCTCTATCCCTTGGGTTATGTCCACTGTGAACATGTTGCTGATATCCCGGAGCAGAGGCTGACTGAGATATAGGTGGGGGTAACGATGCACCCCCCATTCCTCGCCCCCCTGACGCAGGACCTGCCCCGGGACCGGCGGATCCATACAGACCCGGTCCACCCTCCGGATAATCTCCATAAGGCGGCGGCCCCGGCGGTAGAGAGGCTGATTGATGTTGAAGTGGATGTGAATAATGATTATTTTGGTGAGGACGGGAATGGGTGTGTTGGTGAGGATGGATTGGGATCTGTTGTTGATGTTGATGCATTGAGTGAGGCGGAGGGGGCCCGTGAGGCGGAGGTGGCCCATGAGAGTGTTGATGCGGTGCTCCCATCGCAGGTGGCGCGGTGTTAGGCAACCCAATCCCAACGCCTATTCCTCCCATGTGGTTCGGACCAATGGGCATCCCAGCACCTAAAACCGGGGGTAAAGTGCTCATGCCCCCTGGGCCAATAATTCCCACACCAGCTCCTGGCCTTCCCGGCCCCAGGATATGATGACCGCCGTAAAGGGGAGCGGGCACGTCATATAATGTTGGTGTCAATTGAGAGGTGGGAGCCAATTGTGATTGATTAGTTTGTAGTCCTGCGTTCATAATTTGTCTTCTTTGTTGAAATATCAAGTCTATGTCGTTGGCGACATCCATCGTTGAGAGTGGCGTAACTTCAGGGTATGAGGTTTGTCTCGAGTGGGAATGTTTCTTGCTATTGGGCCCTTCGTGAATATTATCGCTGAACGGAAAAGATTTGAGAATTTTGCGGAGCGGGGGAGCGGGACCAAGAGGGACGTCAAATAATTGTTGAGGGATTCGTCGAACTGCATCACCATATCAACAACGAATGTTATCAAGCGCACAATCTGACTTACCTGGTTGTGGTCTTTCGAAGGCCCTTCTCTCCCTCTCCAGCCTTCTCCTTTTCCTGTTCGTCTCGGCAATCATGTCTGTTTGCAGCTCGTCCCTGGCATTCTAACCAACCGTCGACTTTCATCTCCTCGCTATGAAACGAAGCACCTACCATCCACCAGCTCCAAACGGCATCTTCGTCAACTCTCCTCCGCTTCTTCGCATTTGCAATCTCGTAATCGCGCTTTTTGAACGCTAATTCGAGCCGTTTCGCCTTCCTTTTCGTAAGTTCCTTTTGCAAATGAAGTAGCTCGGGATGGATTCCTAATCGTCGTGATTACCAACCATTAACAGCAAAAGATCTTCAATTACATACCCTCAATGACCAGTTCTTCCTCCCATGCCAATCCCTCCATCTTCTCGACATATACCCTCTCTCTTAGCAACGCAAACTTCAGTTCAACGCTTGCCAAGACATCCAACGCCTCTGCTCGATGCGCAGGCTGCAAGTCACTCTCGAGCATGTCGACTTCGAGATCCTCATCTTTTTCCTGATCTGGATCTTGGTCCTGGTCTTGTTCGCCGTCTTGGTCTTGATCAGGTTCCTGTTCCTGTTCCTGCTCAGGTTCAGCCTCCTGGTCGTTCTCCTGGTCAGGCTCCGGTTCTTGTTCGTCCACCTCTTGCTCCTGCTCCTGTTCCTGCACCAGTTCCGCCTCCTGTTCCTGGTCTTCGTATTCGTCTGCGTCCCTTTCGTTATTTGTGGGGTTCTCTTCGACACCGGAACCATCTTGATGCTCGCCGACCGGAATATCCGGGTCCATTGGCTCCTCTATGATTGGCACAGCTGCGAATTTGCTTTTACCAGGGGAGCCGCTGGTCTTGCGCGTTGGACTACCCTCCTGAGCTAACACTCCCAACGCCTCCGCCGCTTGCCTCCTGGCAGATGATGGGCTTATATCTAATGAACCCGTCAACTTCGCGGGAGAAACCCCGGAGGCCGTTTGTAGAGTTACGGGCGACCTGATCTGTTCGCTGGAAGCATGTAAAGATTGCGACGTTATTCTGTTGGACACCAGCGGAGAATTGTGCACAGCGGCAAGCGACGCGTTATGATTGGTGCCTTTTCTGGGTGGCGTTACTGACCCGGACGTGTCAGAATCAGACGACGGAGGAGCGGCAAAGGTAGGTGCTCCAGCCATGATACTAGAAACGGTTGCAGAAGTGGCGATATAACCTATCTCTCTCCCGCTAGGAGCCGTCGCGTCCAGAGACGCGGACTTCAGGTCGTCAGCGTAGTCGATGTCACTTAGAGGTGACTCTATAATGTAGCGCACACCATTAGTCATTCGTATACGGGTCCACAAATGAAAAATACTTTACCTCTCGATTCCTCAGCGTCCTGCGTATTGGGAGGTCTTTTCTTCTTGGCGGTCACCCAATCACCCTTGGCTATCCGTCTATCCCTCCGTGTGATCTCTTCAGTCGTCATCCTCCGTATCCTCTTCAGGACGGGATAACCAGTCGATGGCGAGGCAGGACGATCCCAGTGCCAGACGTAGTCGTCGTCGCTGTCCGTGCTTTGGCCTGGTACGATAAATCGGTAATCCCCGCGGTACTTGGAATGTCTCGTTTTCCGTGTAGCCTGCTCGTCATCGTTGGAATCATTGTAGGCGTGAGCACCGCCCATGTCTCTAGCCTTGGGATCTCTCTTGGAAGAGGAACTGGCACCAGACCTACGTGCCGCCTTTTTTGGCTTCCTCGTTCCAGGTTCACTGTCGTTCCCTTCAGCAACGTAATCGTCATCTCCGTCCTCCCTAGTCCGGTCTTTCTTGCGGAAACCGCCGCCGCCGCCTCTGTGCATTCTCCTCCCAGACCTCTTTGGCGCGCTCTCTTCTACCTCTTCAGAAACAGAAAGAGGATCGGCGTCACTTGCAACAGGGTCAACGTCGGCCCCGAGGCCCGTGATAGTTCCATTCGAAGAGCCGCTTCCGCCCTTCTGACGCGTCGACTTGGAATGCAGGCCCCTCGGCGCCCTTGGACGTCGTCCCGAGCTTGCCTTTTCTCCATCGCCCCCAAAACCAGCAGCGCCGTGTCCACTACCATTGGCAGTCCCACCCACACCCGTCACTCCCATGTCGTCATCTTCCTCTTCTTCTTCCATAGCCTTAGGCGGCCCCCGCACTTCTTCTTCCTCTTCTTCTTCCTCCTCAACCACGCTCCCCGCGCCACCTGAATGCGTCGACGAAGTGTGGTTCCCACTACTAGTGCTAGTACTCGCACTCGCGCTTCCTGTCCCACCATTCCCGTTCCCATGATGTCCATTACCGCTACCCCCTGCAGCATGAACGCCCGTCGCGTTCTTGACCCCTGCCCACCCCCACATCGGGGCCGGCACGATACTGTTGCGTTTGCGCCTGGAAGAAGTGGTTTTGCTGCTACCGCTAGCACCCGTCGCGCCAGTCAGAGGGACGTCAAGCTGGATTTTCCTACCCGCGGTGGCCAAGGTGGCAGATGCGGATGAACCCTTCGCTGCAGGATGGCGGTCGTCCTTCCCGGCGACCTGAGTAGACAGTGTATTCTTGTTTCCCGACTCGTCGGCGTCGCCCTCGTCCTCGGTCAGAGCGGAAAGCTCCGAATCAGAGTCGCCTAGTTCGTTGTTGTAAGCGGTACTGGACATGAGCTGGGGCAACGGAGGAGGCGAGAGAGAGCTGGATGGAAAGTTGCTGAGAGGCGAGTCTGGCATGTGGCGGGTGGCAAACTCCGCTCCTTTTTCCTTTTCTTGTCACTTTCCCATTTCGGAAATCTCTTCTTTACGTCGTTCTGAACCCACTAGATTTACTCCAGAGAAGCTCTCTTCACCGTTATGTCGTTGGATCAAAATAATGAATATGACTCTGGTATACCTATCCTCGCAAACGCGCCCCAGATCGTATAGTTACCCGTTTTGGATTATCTCATCTGGTAATCTTATCTCCCACTGTGGGAGTTCAGCTTTTCAACGTAACAAATGGGTGGGCTTCTCAGACCTCAGACCGAGGAGTTGTATTAAGGAAATCTAATGAGGGCGAACTTCGTGCCAACAGCCTACATATCCACATCTCCGTTCTGCTTGGTACAGTGTAGTATCTACATGGATGTTCGTGGGGCAGGCGGTGAGCTGGGATAAGGCCGATGGCAAGAGGCGCTGGGCCTGTGTGCGTTTCGCCGATGTTGGGCCCAAATTGGGTGCATCATCGGCAACGATAAGAGTTACGGTCCTTGAGGCATGCCTCCCCTCCACAGCTCAATACGACGACTCTCTTTGCTGGCTTTCTTGAGATACCGGTCTTTGGCAGCCTGTGTATTTGCCCAATTGAATAACATTATATCGTCTTCATCCCACATTGCCTTGCCATCTGATTCCATTCTTGGTGGTCCTGCTGGTGCTGGGACAGGCACCTGTGGACGAGGAGGGTTGGCAAGTCTCTGAAAGACGTCCTTGCCACGCCCCCATTTTTTGACGGCCGCAGCACCGTAGTTGTAGTGTAGTGAAAGGGCCGACGGTTTCCGCTCCCCAGGAAGGTTCCTGAAAGTAGCATCACTATTGTTTGGAAAATGGGCCTTCATGTTTGCGTCCGGGGGTTCCAGCCATTGCAGACTGTAACGACTATGAGTCGGATAACTGACATCTGGCGAAGTAAATGCTCGGTGAGGGCGCGGAGGAATGTCTTCGGTTCGAAGAATATGGTTTGGAGTCTGAGAGGATTGGTGGCAACATAGGAATCAGACAAGACAAGCGGGTGGACAAATATGACAAACTTTGAGAATAGCTACAACGCGTTCATCGAATCCTTGATGTATGACCGAGTTTGCAAAGACGCCATTGCGAATATCATTAATATTATCCAGTCCCGCCACACTCTCTGTGTATTTTGGTCGATTCGCTATGATCAGGCGAAGCCACTGAAATATTAGCCGAAGGAACAGAGAAGATGAGATATTCCGAGCAGAAGATTATGGAACGTACATCGGAACCCTGCTTGAATGGAATGATATGTATGCCAGCTCCATAGGTATATCCTGACCACACGCAACAAACATCACGTTCTAGCAAACGGGTGCGAAAGTCGTCACGCGTCGCCGAAGTTTCTGAAGGCACGTTCGTCCTGGCCTTAATGACCTCGAGGTCGATAACACGGGTGGGATCTTCGTTGAACCGATAGCATGCCGTAAGTGACTGATAGTAATGGCATCATGCAAGAAACGTACCCAGTATTTCATTTGGAACATAGTAATATATCTCCTGGTCCAGGATGTCTCCGTCGGTATCAATCCCATCACCACTGAATTCAAGAGCCAGTACGCCTTCAGCGCCGAGGATGCACCAAGCAAGGAAGTGGAGATACTTGAGGGGCCTCAAACATAAATCATTAATGGTATCCAAAGGCATCTGCAGATAGAAGGCTGCATTCGTATTTTTGTCCCGCAGGAGGACCAACGCAACATAACCTTCGGGAACGTTCAGGTCCATGGTTACACGTTACTGAGGCTGAGCTAGTCTGATGACAAGGAGTTGGTTGCATTCCTGTATGACATAGTTACTCACATCTGATGGTATGTCCAATATCTTCATATCTCAAGTTTGTGCCAATAGCATGTGGCAATGTGCATTGTACCAACAGTTTCCCTACTAGCCTATGAGAAATTCTTTGCTTGCCTTCCCTTTCTTGTACCAGTATCTCCAAAGTCTCCTGCTGAATGTACTTGTAAATACCAATCAGAAATGGTGCTGCAGTTTTGGCATTAACAAGGGCAAGAAATAGAACAGAAATTAGATTTAAATAGATTTTCACGTTCGATTAGTAACTTTATCCGTGCGACAACCAAGTACAATATCATATCTACACTAAAAGTCTCCCAAATCCACCTCCACGTCGATAAACGCACCTGTACTCGCGGCCGGTGATTTACCAGACATCGCAGAGCTAGGCAACGGCGACACCGGCCTCGCCAAATTCGCCGACGTCGGACCCAGCGTCGGCGTCCCATTAGGAACAGGCGTCCCGGGCATCGACCCCGTCGGCGTAGCAGCCTTGAACATCCTCGGGACCGTTCTCAACCTCGCACTAGGATCGTGCGTCGCAGCGACACGAGCATCTACGTTCTGCATCGCCGCCAGCTTCCGCTCCTTAGCGCTTTCTCTCCGCTTCCGCAAGTTCGGCCCGACGCACAGCCTCAATGTTCGCTTTCCTATTCCGCTCATTCACTTTCGCAAGCTTGTCCTCTTCTTCTGTAACAGCAACGTGTGGGGTGCTAATCTCAGCGTTGGCGTTGAGGTCCTCGAGCATCTTGTCAATCTCTGCCACTTCCGCAAAGTCCATCCTTCTTTGCGCGAGCGTCCGAGCCTGGGTTAGCCTTGACCGCTCCATCGTGAGCAGCGCTGCAGATCTGCTCTTTGACAATTGCGACTTGCGCGCAAGCATGGCTGTGATGTCACTCTGTACCTTGATGAACTGAAGTTAACAAAACGGTGTGCAGCGTACAAACCTCTGTCATGGGCTGAGTAACCAGTTTCTCCATCTGCGCCACCTTTCTCTCTAGCTGCTTCTTCGTGGGCAGCTTCACCTTTTCATTGATCAGCGTGGTCTTGAAGCGCTCAAACTCTTTCTGTGACAATTCTAAGCAAAACAACTTGCGCAAGCGACATTTTACTCACGTCAACAAACGCCCCATTCGATACCTTGTCCATGGTGAAAACGCGTACGCTTTTCCCATGCTTGAGCTCAAACGCTTGGTTTACGGTCCTATCGTTGATCTTGTATGGTTTCACAAGGTCCGCAGCAAGATCTTTTTTGATGTTCGGTATTCGAGGAGAATGCAAAGCCGTGTGAAAGGACACGCACTCGATATCTCACATATCCGATATACGACGTTATCTTCCGCGCCTCCAATGAGGTACCTTACGAATGCCCCTGCAAAAAGAGTTCAAATCAGTTTCCTGCTAAGCAAAGATTGAACTCGCCTTGGACGTATTCCTGAAACCAGGGTGCCAAACAGTATTTGGCCAACGAGTCTCTTGTAAGTCGACATTTTTCCAAATCAGCTATTTCGGCTGGGTGATCCTCTTCTTCGGCTTTACGAGGAGCGCTGTTCAGTTTTTCCAACAGTCTTCGCTCCTTTTCCTCTTCCTCGTCGTACTTGGTAATCTGACCGTCTTCACTCTCTTCATCAGATATTTCCATATCCATAGGTGAAGATGAGTGCTCCCGCTTCGGTGAGAGTTGACGAGTCTGATGGAACGTTCACGTCATTGAACTTTTGGAGGTTGCAAAGGCATACCTTTTTCTTCTCGTCCTTGGCCTTTCTCCGTGCCTTGAGCTCATCCAACTTCTTCGTCTTTTCCTTGGTGGCTCCTCGTTGGGTATGTTGACCTAAAACAGCCATCAATATAAACTCTTAAAAGACATAAACCGAACTGACGTTTAGCAGCAGCACTGACCCTATCTTCATCCCCGTTCGCGGTAATAGCCCCTCTTTGTTCTCGGACCATCTGCGAGAGGATCTTTTCATCCTCCAACAGCTGTTTCTGGTCCGCACGTTCAGCGAGTATTCGCTCCCGTTCCACTTCAGGCAAAGACATCAACCTGCGGATGGATGTGGGTGCCTAATTTTTAGGACGACAGGTATGACGAACCATTGCCTGTCTTCCTCGTCCTTGTATTTTCCTTCGAGAGGATATGGATCTGGGTTAGCTTCGTCCTCTTCGCTTTCGGGTGTATCATAAGAGTTTCGAGAGGCGCTATTGTTGACGTGAGATTGATGTAAATATTGACTGGACAAAGACTTACTCGGCCTTGCGTCTCTTGTTACTTCCACCAGCTGCACCACCCGCACTGCCTGAGCCACCAGGACTGCCTTCTCTTCTTCTTATTATCAGAGTCACCGGTAGCAAGAGCAAGAAGCTCGTCGTCAAAATCGTCGGCAAAGTCAGACATGTCGGATTTAGTCATAAAATTAACCGAGTTCGGCTAGCAGTTTAACTTTAAGCAGCTGGTGTGGCCGGTAGGAGAAGATGGAAGCACGAGAGTTGTGAGGTTTCCTGGGACGTCGGTGAAGGACAGAGAAAGAGTTCTGAGTGGCGGTTACGAACACAGGATGATGGTTTGCTGAGCGCCTTCGGAATCGGAGTTTCTCCTTTTTTGAAATGTGTTCTCACGCTCAGCCCGGGTCCCGGGACACACAGCCAGGGAGGCTGGACAGTGGCTGGATGCCGAGCAGGAAGGGAGCTCCGCAGGGTTCAGCGAGGAGGTTATGACGCTGTAAACAGGTCAAATGCTATGAAATGAGAAAGGATCCACATGAAGGCATTTTTCGTCTATAAAAGATACTACATGGATAAAACAGCGAGTTCAATGTACCCAGATTCCTGTAAAAATAAGATTATAATCAGAATGGAGAGCAACGATGAGGTGGATATGAAAAGGACTGACCAACAGCGGGTCTCCACGAGGAAGAAACGCAAGAGCGTGACGGACCAAACAAAACAGTCGCGTTCGAGGTCGGCATTCTCCTGGCCGGAGTCGCATGGGTTCCCTCGCCACGATGTTCGGCTGCGTCGTCGCTGGTCGTATCATCCAAACAAATCTCCAGCAAGTCGACGACACCCACGCATATTTTGAACTCCCAAATGCGAGCTCGATTAACCACGTCTGCGTTTTTCTATTAGGAACAGGTAAAATTGGCTACAGTCTTCTTTGTCCATCCTGACACGCGCGTTTCACAGTTCCGTTCCCAGATGGCTACGCTGCGACCGTCCATTTCTTCTGGCCCGGTAAAGGCTTCCAACTACTCGGCATGTCCGTCCCTTTTCTCGTCCCGTTCACCTAACCCTTATCTGAGCTCAGGCTCTCAAACGAGAAACCATCCGCCATTTTCCGCCTCCGCGGTACATTCACCGCTAGCAACTCTTCCTCTTCCCACTTCTCCACCCTAGGCCAACAGCTCGTTCCCTCCCAGGACGTCACCGCCATCCTTGGCCTAGCCATCGAACCCCTCGTTCAGATCCAACAAGCCATGCCCAACGCAGTCGTCAAGGCTGCAGCCCCAGACCCTACAAAGGACCTTGTCGTGCTCGCTGAGCGCATCGTCAAGCATCTCTTCAACTACATCAACAGCTTTGTTGGTGGTGGCCTCACACCAGGCACAGATATCGCTATACCAATGAGCGTCCTCGCCAAATGGTACGACAACTTTTTGACAAAGCTTAAAACAACAGGTACAGGGTTTCTGGAAAGAAACGAGTGACGTATCGCAAATATATATATATATATAGTCCATTGTACAATGTGTACCAGCAATACGCGCGAAATCATGATGACAGCCATAGCATAACTATGGCCAATGCCACCACCCAATGCGTGTTCCCAGTCAACCGCAGCGCTCCATTCTTACCCCCCGTATCCGAAGACGAGTTGGATGCAACACTCGTAGTCACATTTAATGGCTGAGTCCACAAAACCCATCCGTCACTCATCCAGCCTGATTCCAGCTGGTTCAACGCTCCTACGTATTTGCCTTTCGGATCTCCATAGATAACGGCTACCTTGCCTATACTCGGTGTAAGTTCCGGTATAAGTGCCGTTTCATTTGTTGTAGACGCGTTAAGCGTGAGGGCATAGTTCAACGCAGTCTGGATCGTTGCCCCGGAATGCGTTGGGAGAGACCATACGGAAGAGTTACCGGCATACGTCGACAATTGCGCGTTGACAATCATTGCAATAAGGTTGTATGCGGTGTAATGGTATGGACGCGTGCGGACTATTTCGAGAGGCTAGTGAACGCGTTTTTCATCCATCAGTACAAGAAATGAAATAAAAAACGTTGCGCACCTGCTCTCCATTTGCATTAATCTGGTTCAAAGTATTGATTATTAAAGTATTTCTGGGTCGTGTTCAGAGCTCCTGGAACGTCTTTCGCGATAAGCTGAAGTGATGCGAGTTGGTTATAATAGTAGGATCCATGATTACTGTTCGTCGCTCAGTACTTGGCATTACTATAGTAAGCCGTGAACAACGCACTTGGTAGCCTCGCCTTCTTGGATAGCTTCAGTTGCCGTCTCCAACCACTGAATGTACTCTTGCACCCAAGAAACCATCTGATTATCCAAATCAGGGGTCCAGTCTGTCGCGTTTCCCTCTCGGAGGATCAAGATCGCGCTGGCGACCTTGGCCATACATTTCATGTCCCTATAATCAAATGTTATCCGCTTGAGAAACCCAAAAAAAATAACCGATCAACTTACAATATCCCCTCATGCGTCCCATTCCACTTCCACGGACCCCTAATCACTTGCGAATAGTTCAAATTAGGATTCATTCTCGTGTCGGAATCCAGAAACCATGTTTGGATTGTCCGCACTGCTGCTTAGGTTTGAACCCCTTTTGTTTCTTTGCTAGTTGAGGAGAGAACGGACCTGCAGACCTTGAATATACCGTCGATGAAGTATTTTTTTGGAACGCCCAGACGAGAGCGTTGTAGAATGCGCCGTCTGACACGTTTTGAAAAGACCAGTTGTCCGTAAGGAGGCTGATGTCGGGGTTGAATTGTCCATCGCGATTGACGTATGGGCAGGTTGTCCATACTGCGCAGTATATTAGAATAGTACTTTCATGAATGGGAAGAAGCTTGTTTACCTTGTTCGGGAGTCAACGCAGTCGTATTTCCGACCTTTGAACAATCGGGCCACCAGCTAACCACGCGTTAACATGAACTGCGCCTCGTGGAACGAAAAAGGGGGTGACAAACTAAGGAGACCAACTCATATAATCATGTTTGTCGCCAGAGGGTGGTGTAAATGTCTTCGTCATGACCGCTAGTAGTAGTAAACTCTTGCTCAGCCCATCTTGAAAACAGTTGGAACAAAAGAAAACCTTACACCAGGGACCCTGGGCATTCAACTGGTCGGCCCATGCGACAAGGGACTGTTGTGCTGCTTGAGTTACCGAGTCGTATTTACCTGTGAGTATATAAGTTCGGATCGACGAATGCATTCGGGTAGCTGAAATATGCTTGAGCAAATGTAGCAAAAACGAGCGACGAGAGGGCCCAAAACAGGGCCGTTTTGGAAATGGCCATAGAACGAGTGAGGGTGTAAAGAGAACTCAGAAACGTGCCCCTGAGCGCGAGCCAACTGTCAATCAAATGACATTAACATGCCAAAAAGGGGAGTATGTACCCTATAATTACGTCACTTCACGACCTTTCTTTTCCGTCCGCGGTCAAGCTCGCCGCTAATATGCTTGAGAACGCTTAAGTACATGTCTAGATGGCAATCACGCGTGAGGGCCCCTAGATCCATAACAGCATGGTTTCAGAATCATGGCGTTGGGCGCGTGTCTCAGAAGCTATCGTCTTTAATTTTCAGTTACCGCGGTGCGAGATCATGAGGTTAAAACCATTAAACCATACAACTTTGCTATTCAGACATCTCGAGTGGTGGGAGCAAGTAGTAAGAGTTGTTTAGGCTCTATTTGGCGTTGCTTGTCCACCGCTGTACTATGCGTTCAGCCCAGATATTGTTAAAGATTCAATATCCAATATTCAATACCAGACGGTCACCAGCTACCCAAATCAAACTTTCAACGATTCTAAAAGACGTGGCATCCATTGCTTGACAATCACAACTTGGAGGCCCGTGACGATGCGCTCATCATCGCATCTGGCACTCTCTCCAGCTTTTGAACGCATCGTCTCCCAAGTTTGCACTCGCTGGCGTGGCTTAGTCTTCCTCACTTATGGAACACCATCAAGCTGGCTGTGCCAGCAGACTCGGCTCCTACCCTTCACAGGCTCGACGGTGCAGTTCTCTCACATCCAAGTCACAGCGACTAGTAGAAATACGTCCTTCTGCCGACGTCCTCCAAGCGGTCCTACCTCCCCTTTCGACGATAACCGCAACTCCCGTTCCACGGTAGTTACCTAAATATTACGGTAACTCTCAATTACAGGTTCCTGTTCTGATATCATTGAATTCATTAGCTTTCGACTATTCCGGCAATGCTCTCGCACCCATCGTTCGCTCTTGATCATTCCAGCAACGCCATACCCACCATGGCTATTCACACCGTCACTATCGCTCTCAATGATCCGACGCACACATTCGTATTATGGTAGCTACCATTGTGACTTAGTAGAATGCACCTTTTTGCGAGGAAAACATAGCAGATTTAGCCCAGAGATTGGCAGCGTGAGTAATCTGAATCTATGTCTTGCAGAAGTTGCCAGAAACATGTTCTTTTACTAGCATTCTGAAATCAATATTTTTGTGGACCTCAAATAGTTTGTTTCAGTTCGGTGAGACCCGGCGCCAAAACTTACACATGGACTTTTGACTCACGTTCAAACAACTAGCCGATGCTTCCCCAGCCTGGTGAGATTGGGGAGATTGCCCCGGCTTCAACGTCTGCACTGTTGCCAGCCTCTGTTCCGCCCCCAGCGCTATCAACTGGGAGCTCCAGCGTCCAAGGTTGTTCTGAAGATGTGGGAACTAGCAAGGCCGTAAAACGAAAGCGGGACGATGACAGTAGCAACGAAAGAAGGGCAAGTTCATCGTTATCCACTCTAGGAATGCTACTCATGACACCACAGGCTAATTCACCCCTTGCTCCTGAAGCCTCGAGCGTTCCACCGTCAACAATACGCCCTGGACTCCGAAAGAGTAGTCGGATAGCTGTTAAGAAACAGAAGCCGGATGACCCTGTCTGTTCATCCGTAATAAGGACCGCTAGACAAGGCGGTGGCCGGAAAGGCGGCCACAAAGATGGAAGCGGAGGTAGCAAGAAGTCAAAAGAGGGCGAATACCGGGGCGGATCAGTCAGAAAGAAGATGGCCATACCTGCGCATGAAATGGCAGAAAAGGTGCGTTTCATCTGATGTTACGATATCAACACTTAACCGTACATATCAGAGCACCCTGGAACTAGCCAGCGGTCGTAATGTACTCCTGCTCTACCTCCAATATGGCATTTATGATTCATCAGCCCCCTCCACATTTGTTCGCCACCCTACCCCGCTTCCTTCACGGGAAACTGTCCGAAACTATCAGCTCGAAGAATGTCTCACCATTGTCTTGAAGTCCGAGATTGGACATGGCGCAACTGGCGAGGTGCTTCGTGGCACACTAGTGGTTGAGGCGTCGGAATGTCCATCGTTGGATGTTGCTGTCAAGCTTGCGTTAGGCAGTAAACAGTGCGGAGCCCTGAGGGATGAGTACAGAATTTATCATCAACTGAGGTCAAAAGGGGTTACGACCGGAATCACGACGCCTCTGGGTTTGTTTGACGATGTGGAGGGTGGGGTATGTATACTTGTCATGCCATATGTAGGCGCTCCGCTCGCTGCGACGCCTGAGCTTAGTCTTGCCCATTTCATATCGGTGAATTGCTATCATTTTGTATTGTTCTTACCCACATTTTCTGACCAGTTTTGGGACAGGGAAGCAGCTCTTGCAACTTTGGCCGAAATACATCACTGCCGATATACTCCACGGCGATCTTCGTTTGGACAACATACTTGTGGCTGATTCGGGTCTGACAATCATAGATTTTGGTCATTCGCGAGTGTGCGATGATCAAAATGCAAAACATAGCGAATCTTCACAGCTTCAATCTCTCCTCGACCAAGTAGAATGGACATGACGGAAGAAGTCGAGTGTTATGAAAAGGCCTCAATCATCATCTTGAAATCGTGTTTCTCGGTGTTTTCGAACAACTATTATGCAGCATATCAAAAAAATGTAAGATGGTCAACGTGCCTATCCGTGCTCGCTACAGGCGCTTCTCCTCGGCGAAATGGATGTAGACTCGAGGCCGTAAAAAAACCTTCAAAGATAGAAACGAGAGCTCATTCTGCATGTAATTCTGGCTCAACTACACAGGCGCTGGCAATGAACTTACACTCACTACGTTAGAGATTACTGCCCTCAGGGCGATAAATAAAATCTGTTTTCTAGCATATTGAGCAAAGGCATGCAATTTCCGACTCGAGATCTGGTTGAGGGTGTCATGGATCGGTAGTAGGACTATTTTCAAGCAGCGCATGTACGAGTGTGGGGAAACTGACCACAGTTGGGACAGTCAAGCATTCTGCCTAGGATGATAGCAATTGTCGCGGGCGCCATCAATCCATGGCACCCAAATCCCATCGACAGCAAGCTTGGTTCACCTAGGAGTGAAATCCGCTCTTAGTTGCCTAAGTACATCCCTGTCGTGGAGGGGCCTTTTTTGAACCCAGGGTAACATCACATTATGACGGATTGCGGTCACGATGGATAGGGAAATCTTTTCTTTCCCGTCCACGGTCAAGCTCACCGATAAGTATGCTTGAACTAGAACAAAATGCACGCTTACTTGTGGTCTGGATGGCCGCTGTCCAAAAGTTGCGCCACAAAGTATGACAGTTGTTCCTATCACGCGCGAGAGCCCCTAGATGTATAACTCGGCACCATGGCTTCACGGCATTGGGCGCGGGTGCGGCCCGCTCATGAACTCAACGCTTTGTCGAAGATCGGTACCACTCTACCGCCGTCATCGCTTGATCATCCGTGGCCTAAATTAGCTTGTTTCTGACATGGTGATTCCACTGTTGTCGTTAGAAGTCGGGTAGATTGGGGCTAAAATCGTCACGTTGAGGCATTGGCAATACCGTTGCGGGATGAGACCGATCTCGGGGATGTCAACTGCTTTATATGCAAGGGGTAACAGCTTATTAAACCAGTGAACAGTGAATTAGCTAACAGGCACACCACAAGTTCAGAGCATAGCTGAGCATCCAGCTTATGCACTCAAGTCCGCGACCTATATCCTAGACCGACTCGGATGAACGCATCCACCGCCATGATCATAGAAGTATTTTTTCCGCCCGCTGTTCAAACTTCAGAAGCCAGATTTAATTTCAACACCCCGAAGACGGATGACGGAATTCTCGCTGATAGTCGGCGAAAACGTGGTATTGAACGATCACGGTATCCTGTTGCCTGAAATAGAAAAAGTTCAACTAGACGCGTCACGGCATGAAGCCATCTCTCCAGTCTTGACGTATGCACAAGAACGCGGATAAAGAAAAGACAGTTACGGATGTCCAGACGTCTAAATTGATAGCTGCGCTTGACGCGCTCTGTGTTGAACAACAATCGTAACGGTGTTAAGAAAGTTGAAAGCGTGAACGACGACTCGGAGTCGGAAGTAGAAATCGTTGCATCTGGGCCCGTACCTATCAAACCAAAGAAACCACTAGGCAAGGGGGTTCAGCAGGGTTCGGAAAGACAAGAACTTGAAGTCGATCATCGTCCAGGGAAGCGGCGGCAATCTAGAACGGTATTCAATTCAGTTGGTTACCTAAACCGTTCGGCTCTGACGTATTACCGCCAGTCCAACCCACCCCTTCTTTTCCAAGTCGTCAAGTTCAGGGCGAAAGGACAACAGAATGGAACGAGTCAACGTTTCAAACGCTGGCAAACCTGCAGCTTCCTCAGTTCGCAACTCGAATTCGGGAAATACAGGGAAACAAGTGGCGACGAATAGCACTTTTCCTTTTTATTCCTACAAAGAGTTCGTGCCAAAACCAACAGTGGTCTACACCCGTCATGAGGAAGAGGCAAACGAGCTCATCATGTCGCTGAAAGACGGGTACGTTTTCTTGGTATAAATAACAGAAGAAGACCCTGACCCAAAGCAGACCTGTAGGCTTCGACATGGAGTGGCGCGTGATCTTCAGAAGTCCGGCGGACAAAGGACAAGATAGACGAGTCGCTATCGTTCAAATTGCTGATTCGTCTGGTTTGATCTTGGTCATCCAAGTTCATGCGATGTCTCGTACGTTTTCTACCCCAACTATTACTTTCGGTACCTATGGTGAAACTTTATGCAGGCTTTCCAAAGAAACTTTGGTACGCTTCTATCTCGTTGCCTTTACCCTCCCTAAATTGTTTGCAGGAACTTATAGAAAATCCTAAAATACCGAAACTCGGCGTGAATATAGAGGGTGAGGGCATGTTTACCTCATAGAAGTCGTGACTGATCATTGTGCAGGGGATGGAAAGAAACTTTTTAAAGATTATGGTGTACTGGCGACGAATCTCGTTGAACTTAGTCGACTTGTGCACATAGCGGATCCCGCGGGCTTTGAAATTCTTGCGGGCTGGAGAACGAAATACAAGTACATGATTGCCCTGGCTAAGGCATGTGATTATGCGACGCACCGTTGACGGCATTTGAATAACATTTATCACAGCTTGTAGAGTACTATTTCAAAAAGACGCTCAGCAAGGCGAGAAATCTAAGGCTGGGAAACTGGGAAGCGGAACTTGAGCAGCCACAGATCGAGTGTAAGCCGAAGCACAACTATTATAACTCATCTTATCTTAACGTCACAGACGCCGCAAATGATGCGCACTGCGCGCTCAAGATATACGACCGGCTTCTAGAACTTGCGCAGCAGAATAGCATCGAACTTGATGGGGATTTGGTTCAGCGGCGGTGTAGTTCCTCCGTCTCGAACCCGTATCCCAAGGCGCTGACAAAATCGACATCATGTACCGAAATACCCACCAAGGATTCGACGTCTAAATCTGGACCAGTGCAGCGGCATAACACGATGCCGAATGTGGGGCTTGCCAAGGCGACTGCCTCAACTATTATACAGAGTCCGCAGCATTTGAGGGCATACAGGTATTGGTATGAGCGTAATATGAGCATGGCGAGGATGCGTATCGAGCTGAGCCTGAAGACAAAAGGATATGGGGGCCGCACAACGGTCAGGAGCGAGATTTCTGTGACCGCGGAATACGACGAAGATTCGGACAGCAAGCCGGCAACGTTGGATAATGATGCACTCAAGGCCAGCACGGTAATGTGGGTCATCAGATCTGACTAAATTGAGATCGAGGACTAAATTACTTCATAGTTCCTATGTGGTCGCTGCGTTGCAGGCTGATCCGGGACTGCCCTTTGAGATGGAGAAACTGCGTGAACTTGTACAGATGGATGGGGCCTCGTGGGAGAGACACCGGGATTGGATATTGAAGGTGTGGAGTGACGGGCGTGGAGTTGTGTGTGTTGAGCATGGATAAATTCATATTATTATTGTAAGCGTATCTACATGCCAAGCTATATGATCACGGCTAGGAACACGGATGTGGGAGGCGGAAGTAGGCTTAGGAGGTAAGGGCGAGGCACGTGGAAACCGGCAGTTACCGAACGTGGCCAATACAATTACATCGCCCCTGCTACACCCCTCTCCCACCAGCAGCACCCCGACGATGCTAGTCCGTCTCCCCGACATGCCCTCCGTCGCTCACCTCTCTGCCCTCCCCGCTTCGTTTCCCATTCCCTCAAACTACCGCTCTCCTCGTCTCTCTTTTTGCCGCCCTCCTTCTCCTCGTCGCCGTCCATGCCGCTTATGTCCTCGTTCGCGAGTATGTTCGTCGTGCAAAACTGCATTTCGACCAGAAAAAGGTTTCTTTGGTTGCACGAGAACAAGGTGTTTCGCCAGTGCCTGCAAAGCCTCAGCCAGAGACCGTTGAACGCAAACCGGTCACTGCATCCGCATTAGAGCAGCAAACTCGCATGCCGGAGCAAGGGAAAACGGGGTAGTGGGTTGTTCAGCTGGTTCAAGTGGGATAACACCCTACCGCTCTCGATGAGCGCCCGATGGAGTGATGTCGTCAAGGTTAGAGATACGACTGCATCCCCCGCCCCTGTGATGAGCCAGGTGAGCCAGATGCGCATTACGGCTCCCCCTCGTGCAGAGGCTCCCCAAAATCCATCTCAAGCTCCCCAATTGCATCGGGGACAGTCATGGAGTCAGGTTCGTCGACCTGGACCGGCGTTTGAAACTCCCCGTGAGTGACAATCATTTCACATCCTTCTCTTCACATGAACTGACTCTGCCACCAGTGCCAGCGCTGTACCAGACAGAAGTTCCAGTGTCAATGGCCAAGATTATCATGTCTAGACACGTAAGTGTCTTCTCGATAAGGCTGTGAAGCATATTCTCATGCTAACCCCATTAGACCTACCGGAAACCTACGCCACGGCCGCCATCACGGTCTCCATCGCCAACTCCACAAATGCAGATTTCCAAACGGCCCCCATCCCTTGTCTGATATGTTTGTGATGCTCATATGATGCTCAAGCGTCCACACGTCAGATTCTCCAAGGAGAGGCCGATATTATTATTATTCTTCATTACCATCAATCAATTACTCAAACGAATACCCTCCATCAAGTGCACGCCCTTCCACCATCGCCGCATTCTCCCCCTTCTCTCCCGTGGTCGTCGTATCAACTTGCTCTACGCCGCCGCGGGTCAGCACGACCACATCTTATTTATTAACTTTGCCCTTTCCCACATCGGCTTCCCGCTTGGAGCGGTCGAGGCCTCAGAAGGGGTAAACCGAGATGGCTGGTCGCCGAAGAGAGAACGTTAAAAAGGAAAACGAAGAAACGAAGATGTCTAATGTTATAATCAACATATGAAGCCGACGTCTATTATGAACGCTTACACATGTCATGCCCGCAATGCCGCCTAGCTTTGTTTTCTTCGTCCATGCTAGTCATGCTCGCCTTTTGTCCCCTTTTGTTCTCATTCCGTTCTGAACTCTTTTTTGTTGGTTGTTTCGTACCCCTTTTGCGACCAACACAGGCTATGTACCTCTGACTACCTGACCTCCATCTCGAACTGCTCGCATTGTTTTCACTTGGACATGGACTTGGGTATTTTACTTATTTATATACATTACGTCCATCTTCTAGTTTGGTAATCTCAACAGTTCTTCTAGTCACTTTACTGCTTTTCGCTTGCCTTGGAGTGATTCCCAAGGATGACGTGGAGACCTTTGTGTTCCCTGTACTTGGGTTTTGTTTTATTTTTGGTGGCGATGCAATGATAGAGGACGATAACGACGGTCATGTCAATCTTGTTACCTTGAGAGTACTAAGCTTTAAGCTTAGGAGAAGTTGTTCCCCTGACGATGGCAGTGATAAAAACAACGACCAGCACAGCTGTAGTACTAGGAAATGCCACTGCCATCTAGACTGTGCTGTAAGCCAAGTCACACTCGATCATCATCATTGATGACATTATAATTTATATTATAGTAAGTTAGTCTGTGCGTGCGATAAGTCCGCTCGGCCTAAAAGCATATATACTCTTCCCTTCCTCTCGTCCCTTATCTCTCAGCCCTCCCTCAGGCTGTCCAACTTCAAATTCACGCCAAATCATCACCCTGAAAATTAGGAAAAGGTCCAATGGACACCATGCTTTTCGATTCCACGAGCGCCATTGTACGTCATTCCAATGTATTATAATATGATATCTGACACTGCACCACAGAGGGCCTGGCATGTCAATGGCACCTTATCATCACCATCATCATCAGAGTTACCACATGTCAACTCAGTCAAGCTCAACGTCAACCCCGAGCACGTCACGGTCCAGTCAAAATGTCTTAAATTCTAGAATCCACTGCAACCGCACCACCACCACCAGCTTTCAACCTAACCAATACCCCCAAAAGAACGGAGGGGAGGACACGATCATGTTAACTGAAGGGTGGACCACTTGTTCGTTGGATGACGACGACGGCGCATATATCGGCAACTCGGAAACGGCGGGTCAATTCACAGAATGGGTGTACCCGCCTGCTGACGAGTTGGACCATGAACAACGCGAATATCATCTCTCCTACGATACGGAACCGGAAGACGACGTGCCGGATTCGATGGTGGCGTCGAGTTCGTCGGCATCGGCATCGGTCTTTTGGTCTGGTTCCCGTTCGGGTGTGGCTAGCACGGCATCGACTAGCGTCGACAGTCTAGGTTTACATCACGTCACATTAGGGTCCTCCGGAACTAATTCTCCACCTGAACTGGTGTACGATAAAACGAGTACGTGTTGGACTTTTTTTTTTTTGGTGAGAAATCAGATTGTTGACGTGACAGTTACGCAGATTTTGCCACTGCTTCGGAATCGATATGGACACATCATGAATTGTCAGAGTTGGATATAACATCTATTCCGCCTTCAACGTCTGGGACGTTGGTTAATTGGAAGTCGCCATTAGCGTCTTGTTGCGCGATGGACGATGAAGATGATATTAAGCGTTTGTTGGGTCAGAAGAGGCCTAGGGATACTGAACTGGACGAATTGGTGGAACGGTACAAGCGGCGGCGGACATTGCCAGACTCGGTGTGGGTACAAGGGTGATGATTGGTTGCGTATTAGTAGGCGGATTGGAGAGCTTTCGTCATTCATTCAGGGTTTTCTTAGCATAGACGATTGGTGCATATCCTTATTATGTATTTTATTGTGTACGATACGGATGTTGAAACGACTTAGATGACATTTAGAGTGACAATCCTAGTTTTATATGACGGGGTGCGCATTTGGTAGCCGGCTTGACTACCCGATGCTTTCGGACGTATAACCAAGACGAGATAGTCCAGGAACTAACAGAAAACTAACTGAGATACTAACGCATGTTCCTGGGTCCGGAACAGGAGTATTCCCTAGTATTCCATATGGGCTCGGCTATATACCATATGGAATCATAACTCGTAAGCGTGTGGCACGAAGAAAAATGCCATGACTAACCGTACGTGGTTCTCTTTGAATTGCCTTGAACTCCTTGAGATACGTGACCAAAACATAAAACATGGATAAAAATACCTTCTTGCTTGGCATCGTGGATTGCATTCACATAGACTTTTCTAAGGAACGAGAGTGCCGCAGCCTGTCGGCACCAGGGGCACTGTCGGCTAGATCGTAAGGGGCCTTGTCAAGTCGCATCTAGATTATAGGGTGAAATGTCTTGCTCGTGACATAACCGTCTGCGTGGGGACCCCGCATCGGAAATGGATAGGGAGAGGGCGATCGAATTAGTTGACTGCGGCTACGATCGAGGCATAGGTACGTGGCTGGGCTGTTCCAAGCGTGATGAAACCGGTCCGCAATACGAGCCCCTGCGATCATCAAGGTAAAGTCCGTTTCGTCCAGATATAAACATAGAAAAGTATGCATTATCGTTTGCTTCGTGTCCGATGACTGAGAACGAGTTGCGAATGAGAAAAGCCTGGGCGCAAAAGTAAAGTATGAGCACAGAGTCAGCGAAGAAACTCCAACCTGATGGCAGCACTTTCAATGAGCAACGGACACAAGAACGTCATCTAGGACATGCATGCGAACATGGGTACCCCCATAATGAGTTGTAGGTTAATGGGGCTCATCGCCAACGAATCTGAGAAAAAAAAGCCGACGCTCAGCAAGGTGAAATGTTCGAGTAAACCACGGACCTCCGATCCGGCACGGAAAGTCTCTCCAACTGCACAACGGTGAAACAAGTTTTGATGACCGACTCGGACCATGCCACGAAGTTGTGTCTTCACGTCGATCTGTTTTTACCGTGTCAAGCATATATCTTCGTTGAAACGTGACGAAAGGGAAACGCCCAGTAGCGCAGCGTCGAGGAGTTAAAGCGATAGCTTACCCGATATGTACAGTAGCTGACCACTCAGCTGAGAAGATGGTGGTAGGAGGTTAAGAGAGCTTGTTCCTATTCTACGGTACATGGCAGGTTTATATACTGTCTGTGTCCTAATAGGTAACAACATAGGTAAATATATGTAACTACATATGTCATACTCATATATGGAAATATGGAGCTGCGCTGATGTCATGCGCAGCTATGGTGTCATATGGCGCCATCCGCAGTAAGGATGACGCAAGCGTACTAGAACCTTCTACAAGGTTCTATCTATATATATCCTAATCTGCTTAGTAAGCAGATAAGATAAGATCTCCTTGTTATCTTAGATTAGATAAGATAACTTCGTCAAAACGTACTAATCGCGTGGTATACTGCAACTGGCGGCTCCAGGTGGAAGCAGTTCGGATGGGGGAATTGAAAATCAGTTATGACTTACCACGGTATCGGACAAAAATGTGAGTGGCTGATGTAACAACTAATGCTATTGAATTGAATACAGAAGATTGTTCAATTTTAATAAAATTAATACTTATACTACAAGCTAATAATCAAGTTCTTATTTTTGTTTGAGCTAAACCTAATTATTAAAGATAATAATGATGCACTTTAATCCATATTAGATTTATGTACATGATCATCTGGCATACAAATACTCTACATTACTATTTATTATTAATTAAATAATAATATTACTATTGGTATTTTAGGCATAATAGTTAACCAGATTGTGGATATTAAATAATCTTCAACAGAATGCAAGAGGTGCAGGCATATTATTTCATCAGAGAGGATACTTGGCCCATGGGCATTCTGTGGCTGGAAATGGTGTTGGCAAAATACAAAACTTGGTGGGTGGCAGATCTGAAGGTTGTTGCTGCTTCAAATAGCACTCCTGAGTCTTGGTGCCACCCTCACTGACCAAGATTCCTTGCACACTCTCTAGATCTATGGATATATGACCTTCAACAACCACAAATTCAGCATCCTTGCCAATTGGGACCACAGGTTATGTTAATATTGTGGACAAAATAGAGGAAGTGTCCTGGCAATTCTAACATTTGTGTTAGGAGGTGATCCCGACACAATCACTAGGACACTCGAGACTAGAAACGCAGATGGGAAGTGAGAATAAGATTGCGTCTATGGACGACAGAAACAATCATAAGACTAAGGGACATGTAAACAGTATTCAGGTATATATACTCGGACTCGTCGTTCCCATGCAGTCGTTCCGCGGAATTCTTAGGTAAGCATGGGAGTTTCTCGTAATTAAAAGAAAAGAAAATGAAATGAAATGAAAAATGAAATCTCGACCGTTACATCACCCCCTCCTCAAGATTCTCGTCCCGAGAATCATCATCCTCGTCTGCCATCTTCCGCATATGTTTCCACTCGGCCCACTTCTTATTCATGTTCTTCAGATACCCTTCGTCGAACTTTCCATCTTCCCATCCAAATAGCCATCGAGGGACCAGCGGATCGGTATAGTTATGATACCTCTGGAAAAACTTGGCGGGCATCGCTAGCGGTCTTGGTGCGCTCGGTTTCTTCTTATGAAATGCCTGGACCTTGCGATGGGCGTTTTCGAGATTGTCCGCTGGTTCCCATGTCGCCTCCTCGTTTGGGTATCCTTTCCACTTTACTAAATACTCCAATCTCCCCGTCCGACTTCCTTTCTGCATCCTTTGTCTACTATCGATTACTTCTTCTACTTCAAACTCCTCGTCTCTCTTCGTATGATCCTCTTCCTTTTTCCTATCCCATTCTTTTTCTTGTGCTTTCTGTTTCGGGAATTTGGCCGGTGTATGGGGTTTCAATAACACTTCATTGAAGACGTTATAGATTTTCCAGGATGCCGGTATTTTAATCCGATAAGCCGCTAATCCCACTTTCTCTATCACTTCGTAAGGCCCCACGAACTTCCCTTCCAACTTCTTTGTCACTCGCAACGTAGGGAGGTTTTGGGCGCTAATATATACTTTATCTCCCCCCTGATAATCCCGTGTTGGTTGTCTTTTTTTATCATACTGTTTTCGCATATTTTCCGCCGCTCTGTTCAGTCCTCTTCGTGCTTGATCGCATGCTTCCACTAGTCGATCAACCCATTCATCCACTGCCTGCACCTTCCATTCAATCGTTAATTCGAGCCCTTTGTTAGGATTTCGCCTGTTATTCAAGAAGAAGGGAGAGAATCCCGTCGCCGAGTGCACTCGATCGTTATGGCAGAATTGGGCTACTGCCAGCCAATCACTCCAGTCGTCTTGTTGATGATTTACGAACATTGTTAGGAATTCTTTTACTTCCTGATTTACTCGTTCGGTCTGTCCATCAGTTTGAGGGTGGTACGCCGTTGAAGGGTTGGCTTTGATCCGGAGCACGTGGTATAATTCCTTCATGAATTTCGATACGAATTGTGGTCCTCTGTCACTAATTACTTTCTCAGGTATCCCGTGTTCTCTGAAAACATGATCTCGAAACAGCACTGCTACTCCTTCACTTGACAGCGTCGTATTCGTGGGTATGAAGTACGCTTTCTTAGTGAACCGGTCTACTACTACGAGTATCGCGTTGAACCCTTTGGATTCAGGTAACGGTCCAATCATATCCATGGATATGACACTCCATGGTCCTCTGGGTACTTCATTGGGATGGAGTGGTGCCGCCTTCTTTTGTCGGTCCGGCTTCACTGTCTGACAGGTTTGGCAACTGCGTACATAGTCTTCCACATCTTTCCTCATTCCTGGCCACCAATAGTTTCGTAGCATCAGCTCGATCGTTTTATCTACTCCCGAATGTCCCCAACGATGATGCTCCGCGATGAACTGTTCTCGTAGTTTTTGGACCTTCGGAACGTACACTCTTTCTTGCCATGTTACCAATCCTCCTTCTCTTACTCGCCATCCATCTTCTTTATTCTCCACCGCTTTCTTGACCTTCTCTTCCCATTGCCTCTGATTTATTTTTCTCAACTCGTTTTCCATTTTATATAAATCGTCTCCTTCCTCCCATACTCATACAAAACATTCCTCTTTCAACAATGTCGTTCCTTCGTTATCCGTTTCTCCTTTATCATGATCCGCTCTGCGAGATAAGGCGTCAGCCTTGGTGTTGGTTTTTCCGGGTCTATGTTTCAGGACGAAATTGTATTCCTGTAGATCCAGTACCCATCGTGCCTGTCTCCGATTGATGTTTTGAGGTTTTCGGAAGTACGTGAGATTTTGATGATCGGTTAGAATCTCGATCTGTTCTTCCGTTCCTTTCAAATAATGAGACCATTCGTATAGGGCATGCATGACCGCCAACAGCTCCTTATCGTACACTTCGTAATTTCTTTCAGCAGGATTCAACGATTTTGAGATGAACGCTACTGGTCTCCATGTGCCATCTTCTTGTTGTTGAGATAATACCGCTCCCATGGCAAAGTCCGATGCGTCCGTTTCTACTCGATATTTTCCTTTGTCTGACGGTATCGCTAGTACCACTTCCTCCCCTACTCTCATCTTCAACCCTATAAATGCTTCCTCCTGTAATACCGTCCACATCCATCCTTCTTTCCCCGTCAATCGCGTGAGAGACTTGGCTATCTTCGCAAATCCCCGTATGAATCGTTGATAAAAGTTCACGAATCCTAAGAATTGTTGTAGCTCTCGTTTATTTGTAGGTTTGGGCCAATCCAATATCGCTCGTACTTTGGCTTTATCCATGCGTATAGAGTCGCGCGATATTATCAATCCTAGGAATTCAATTGTCTTTTGATCGAACCAACATTTCTCCGCTTTCAACGACAATTTGTACTGCTTTAGTTTTTCTAAGATTCGATTCACATGTAGTTTATGTGTCTTTTCATCCTTAGAATACACCAATATGTCGTCCATGTATATCACCACCCATCCTTCCGCTATTTCCTCTCTGAATATATCATTCATCATCGTTTGAAAGGTTGCCAGTGAGTTTGTGAGTCCAAAGAACATCACTAACGGCTCAAACAACCCTCTATTCATTCTGAATGCTGCCTTCCACTCATCTCCTTCCTTTATCCGTATGTTATTGTACCCCCACCGGATGTCCATCTTCGAGAATACCTTTGCGTGACTAAGTTGATCTACTAGTTCAGATATCAGTGGTAATGGATATCTGTTCTTTATCGTCATCTCGTTCAGTTTTCGGTAATCTTGTACCGGCCTCAACTTCCCATCCTTCTTTTTAATGAAAAAGAACGGTGATGCCATCGGGGACTTGCTGGTTCTTATCCGTCCCGTTTCTAGGTTATCTTTCAGGAACGCATCCAATTGTCCCTGTTCCTCTTTATTCAGTGGGTAGATTTTGCAATCCACCGCTTGGGCGCCAGGTACCAACTCGATCGCGTGATCCCATCTTCCTCGTTTTGGTAGTTCATCAAACGTCTCCTTGTCAAACACTTCTCGGTGACTTAAATAGTGAGCGGGTACGATATCTTTCACATCGCGCTTTATTTGATTTGCTACCGCTATTTCAGTCGCCGTGGTTGCGTGAGCTCTTAGTATTCCCCAACTCGTCCCCTCGTCTTCCATTACCGCTAACAATCTATCTCCCTCCTCCCACTCATGTGTTCCACCGGTCTCGTCATTGCCCTCAGTGTCTATAGTGTCATCGTCCTCTCCTTCTACGTGGCATGTACCTGGGCAATTTTTCATAAGGAGTGAGCCCGTCTTCCAGTTCACGATCGGATTGTGATGTTTTAACCAATTGTGTCCCAAGTATATGTCAAGCTTTCCGAGCACAGATACGCCGAATTCGAACACTTCGTAGTGAGTTCCTACTTGCAGTTTCAATTGTACCATCTCCTTCAACGCTCCTCCTAAGTTCGGTGTGCCGTCGGCGTTGTAGACGGTGTAACAACGAAACGGAGACTGTGGTGTGCAGTCTCCGATGATCCGATGCGGCCGATGGAGTTCGGCAGCACCAAAGGGTGCTCGTCCACTTCGGTCGCACTCGTCGGGGCTCGGGAATAGTGAACTCAAGTGAGGGGTAGTAAAAGCTTGTATATCAAACTATCTACGACATGACTATATACTGTATGCCTCGTGTACTACATCCGTCCGATCCGAAACGGTTGAGTCCGACACATCGGAGCTGTCGGAAGTTGTCGGAACTGTCGGAACAGGGTCCTGAGGTCGAGGGTTCGAGTCCGCGATGAGGTAGTGAGTACAACGTACCCGGAATCGGTACGTTACAACGGGGATGGGTCGGTCTAGGCGGCGTGTATTAAGATTATGTTGTCGTACAAATTTTTCGTTAATGCAAGAGCCTGTGCATCCCGAGTCGATGAGTATTTCCGCCTTATGTCTCTGAAAGGTATCGAGCGTGGTGATTATGCCGCTGACCGTTACTTGGTTTTTTCCTTTCCCTCGTACATAATGTTCTTTCGTTTTTAAATTTTGCAAATGCCACAGTGCATTTTTTTCTGTCATTCCGTTCAACGCATTCACCGTTTCTGCCGTCGCCTCCCTTTCTCTCGTTTTATGTACCCATTGTTTTAGACTTTGTACCGCTATTTCTTCTGGTTGTTCCCACACCCTTCTCACCATCCACGGTCCTTTCCATGTTTCTAATCTGTCTTTTTTTGTCGTTATCTTTTTGTTCCTCCATTTATGTTCTAACCCTCTGAGTTCGTACATAACGCAATCGATATTCAGTTTGGAATCCTCGTATTGTACATCAGGGGTCGTAACATAACGTTCTTCGGTCAGTATCGTTGGAGATACGTCTACTGACCGTTCTGAAAACCCATCAACGTCGCTATTTCCACCTTTTCTTCTTCCGTTGCTCCCTCAATCCTTTCCTTCCACGTTACTTCTCTTATTTCTTTCACTTCCCTCTTAGGTCCCCAACATGCTTCCGTCATGTGGCCTAATTTTCCACAGTTCTCACACTTGGGTGCATTCATCGTCCATTCTCTTACTTCTCTTCTTTCTCTCCTTGGTTCTTTACATTCCCTCGATATGTGTCTGAACCTGTTGCAGTTGTAACATTTGACCGGTCCCCTTCGGCGATCTATCTGCATGGCATTCGGATCGGGTCCCGATCCTGAAGGAATTGCGGTTGAAACTGTTGCTCCTGTGGCTACCGCAGTTGGTTTTGTCTCCTGTGGCGTCGGCATGTGACTTTGGAAGAATCTGGGTCTAAATCTGGGTCGGGCCGTTGTTCCATAC
Organism: Amanita rubescens; assembly: GCA_015039365.1. NCBI lineage: Eukaryota > Fungi > Basidiomycota > Agaricomycetes > Agaricales > Amanitaceae > Amanita > Amanita rubescens. Next base: position 758,798 of record WION01000001.1, read on the forward strand.
AGTTTCTGTCTGTCTCTCCACGCCTTGTCCAGCGCCGTAGCTCGGTCATACCACAATTGTAAATCTCCCACTGCCGCTCCGTCACCGGGCGCTCCATTCTCTACTATCTTCATTCCTAGTGGTGGATTCAACCCTCCTTTGAACTGGGCGATCAACGCGATTTCGTTGAAGTTCGTTAGTTGTGCCCAACTCTTGAAATCAATGATGTAGTCCTCCACCCGGTCTCTTTCCTTGTTTCAACTCCCTCAGATGCCTAATCGCTTCATCTCTCGTCTCCGTGGTCATGAAGAACGCCAATGCCTTTGCTTTGAAATCGTTCCAGTCATCAAACGGTGGTTGGTGGGTGAAGGGGGCGATTCCTAGTTCCGCCACTCTCGGCGCTACCACCATTTCTCCCGCTGGCGATACCACTCCCACTACCTCGTCTCTTGGTTCTACTCCTGTTCTTAGCTGTCCCCATGTATAGTCTTTCGCTCTCGGCGTGTTTGTTATTTCGTCTATAAACTCCATGAATTCTTGCAGCTTAACTCCCGCCCAATTCTCTGCTCTATTCGCCGTTCCTCCTTTTATGCGTTGGAGGGCAATTGCAATCATTTGGGTACCGTTGAGTACTTCTGTCAACGCGAAGTACGCTCTCATCGATCTCAGCCAGTGCGCTATCTTTTCAGGTTTGCCTTCATACGCCTCCGGCGGATCGATTTTCATCTGTGGTCTGGGGGGTCTGGGAGGTTCTCTGAATGCCTCTCTTATTTCTCCTATCGCTCGGGCTACGCCGTGTCCTGCATTTCGTTGGTCTACCGGGGCCGCCGCCAACCACAACGCTCGTACCGTGGCCGGTGCTAACGACCCTATCAATGCGGCCAATAATCCTACGCATGCTCCTATCAACACCTCCGTCGGTGTATACGGCATTCTTCTTATCTTCACAGGGACGAAGGGAGTTCTTGGTACTGTTCGTTTGGTTCTAGTTCGTTTTCTCCTATGGATCGAATAGGTACGCCTAAACTCGATCGAATCGTAGTTTTACAAGGTCTGCAACTCTAAGTTTAGAGCAGTCCCTGTTCTATCTCGTTAACCCTCGAGTCCGGGTTTATCAAGCGGTAGTGGATACGCGCGATGTGCAGCGTGAGGAGGTAGGTGTATCTGAAGTGGGCAACGACAGACGAACGAGTGTGGTAGTGTTAAGAGTCTTATGATTTTGTTAGGAGGTGATCCCGACACAATCACTAGGACACTCGAGACTAGAAACGCAGATGGGAAGTGAGAATAAGATTGCGTCTATGGACGACAGAAACAATCATAAGACTAAGGGACATGTAAACAGTATTCAGGTATATATACTCGGACTCGTCGTTCCCATGCAGTCGTTCCGTGGAATTCTTAGGTAAGCGTGGGAGTTTCTCGTAATTAAAAGAAAAGAAAATGAAATGAAATGAAAAATGAAATCTCGACCGTTACAATTTGCCTTTGGTATCAATGGGCTGGACCTGGGTGTCCATCTTTTCATATGCCGGTGAAACGATCAGAAGAAGGCCGATGCGGAAGTGCGTTCAGCCAAAGGGGCTATGGAGATCAGTCCGAAGGGTGTCTTGGGTGCAGAGAGAGTGCCGAAGATGAAGGTAAATGAGTGGAAGGTGTCCAAAGCACCGAGGAATGAAGGGAACGGAAGGAATCGAACTTGGAACGAAGCTGGGGTGATAATTCACTAACTACAACTACGTACACAATGGTATATATACTACGGAGGCACGAGGTGACCATGTGACAATTCCTGCACCAAGTCTGAGGCCTGTGCATGCGTCTGAACACAAACGATCATCCTCTGGGGTCGAGCATAGGCTCGGAGTGCTTCGGGGAGCTTTGGAAGGTTTCGGAGATCGGTTCCAACGTAGCCGGAATCAGCTTGTTACACCTCCTGGGTACTTTTAATACTGACCTCCTGGTCAGGTCGGAGAGGTCAGAGAGTGATAGAAAGTAGAAGGGAAGTGGTGGGTGGGTTCTTCTCGTCTCACTTTCTTTGATCGTGCAGGCAGTCAAGGTGGCAGTTGGAATTTCGGCGGAATCAGGTCTTGGAGCAGCAGCTGTTGGGATGCCAGATGGCTCGGAAATGATAAAGACTTCGGCGATGAGGTCGCCGAGGGTTTCCGGGGTGGCAGAAATTGGCGCAGCAGTGGTTGGGTCATCGGGAGCCTCGGAGGTCTCGGTGGTATCATGCGTTGTAGTGGTAGGAGCGTCGGAGGGTCTGGAAGCTTCGGAGGGGGCAGTATTAGGGAGCGTGGATTGATTAGGGACCATATTCAGCAGTGTGCTAATGTGTATGTGTGTCGGAGTCATATGTACGTTTTGCAGTGCTTCAGTATTGACAGGCTCGGCGGTATGCGTTCCGGAGTGGTCTAGAGCTTCCAGGAAGTAGTTGGAGGACGCAATTGGCTTCGGAGTGGTCGGCTGTGTGTACCTCAGCAGCCATACATCAATGCGTTCTTTGAACCATTGTCCGAAGTGGCGGTATTGGAATGCATTTGGTTTGTTGCCATCCAAAAATTGAATCCGTCCGTCGACTATTTTGATCTTCCCTTGCCTTGCATATTCATCCCTGATATGGCACCAGGCCGTCCGATGATTGATATCTCTGCAGAAAACGCATCCGCTAAGGAGATGGGTGGAAGCTGTGCTCGGAGCGAAGGCAGTGCTCGGAAGGGGAGTAGGGATAGGCATCGGAGGCATTGGAAGCGTCGGAGCTTGTGGGGTGGTCGTGGCGAGCAAGGCTATAGCAGACCTTGAGCTGATAATGAATTGCGTGGCACTATTCATGTCTTTTAGATCATAGCCGTTGAAACAACGAAACGGAGGTTGCGTTGGGTGCAACCTCCGAGGCTCGGTGTTTGCCGAGCGAAAGGTGCTCGTCTGAGTTCGGTCGCACTCGTCGGGGCTCAGGAAGTGAATCCGAAGTGAGGGGGAGCAAAAGAATGTATAACCGAACTAACTACGACATAATATACTATGTACCTTGTGTACTACGTGTGCTACTCGGTCCGAGATGTATCCGATGCCGAGACTCAGTTCCGAGTCTCGGAAGGTTGAGCGAGGGTTTCGGCAAGGTTTGAGTATCGATTCCAGCATAGCCGGAATCGATACGTTACTACAGCAGGGAGGGTATAATTGAAGAAAGGTCGGTGGGGTATGGTCTCTGAGCTATGGGAGGGCCAGCAGAGTGCTTGGAGTGGCTCGGAGCAGATTCCAAGTGACACCAGAACTTGTCCGATGCTTTCTGTGCAGCAGTTGGGTGAAAGGAATGACCGACAGACTGACCTAAGAGCCCCTCGCGATGGGCTCCAGTTGAAACGATCAGAAGAAGGCCGATGCGGAAGTGCGTTCGGCCAAAGGGGCTACGGAGATCAGTCCGAAGGGTGTCTCGGGTGCAGAGAGAGTGCCGAAGACGAAGGTAAATGAGTGGAAGGTGTCCAAAGCACTGAGGAACGAAGGGAACGGAAGGAATCGAACTCGGAACGAAGCTGGGGTGATAATTCACTAACTACAACTACGTACACAATGGTATATATACTACAGAGGCACGAGGTGACCATGTGACAATTCCTGCACTGAGTCCGAGGCCTGTGCCACATGCGTCTGAACACAAACAATCATCCTCTGGGGTCGAGCATAGGCTCGGAGTGCTTCAGGGAGCTTCGGAAGGTTTCGGAGATCAGTTCCAATGTAGCCGGAATCAGCTCGTTACACTGGGATGTTAAACTTGTTGGACTGCCGCATTCAATAGTGATGGTGCATCAACTGTAGAGGGAGAATTCATAATGTAGTCTGACCTTCATCCATGAGGGCAGCATTCAAGAGACCTGGAAGCATCTTCCCTGACCCTGAGCAAATGGGTTTAGAATGAGATAGTACCAGTGATACTTCATTAATGCTGGGTGAGTGCCGCAACACCTAGCAATATGGGGGATTGCCAGTGCATCTTTGATCTTTATTGGACAAAAGAGGTTGATGACTGCAGCATATTGTGTCAGGGCTGTACAACAAGACAATCCAATTGTGGGACACCACAAGTTGTACAGCCCTGACACAATATGCTGCAGCTGTCAACCTCTTTTGTCCAACTGGGGGGTTACTTATAAGTTATTGGCACTTTGACAGATTTCCAATATTTGGGCCAGGAATCAAGGAAGGTCATTGCAGAGGTCAAATCTCTACCTTGCAGAAGGTGGTGGTGGCAACAGCAACAACCTCTTTGGGCCTTTCATGATGTCATGTCATCAATAACAGTCTCACTGATTTACCTATGGTTATGGACAAGTATTTCTCAACAAAACTTTGGGATGCTTCCCTGATAGTGTATGTACTAAGTCTCCACTGATGATTGTATTTGTACTGATGCAACTGTAGAGATCAAAATGTGATTTGGTGATCATTTAATTCATATGCAGGGCCAAACCAACAATTGCTTTTACACCCCCACACCCACACTGGGCAACTGGTCAACCTATGGTTATTGGGTGAGTGGTGTTGCAAGAAAGTATATGTGGCAAATGGTAAGTGGTACTAGTAGTAGTATTACTCATCTTGTCATGTCCTCATTGGATCAAAGGAAGCTGTACAACTTGAAGACAATCCAATTGTGGGACACCACAACAGGAGAGCTGCTACAAGCAATTACTAGATGTGCCTCCCAATGATTGCCAGGCTGTATCCTGTAGACCCAACTGTGCTCTGCAGTCATGGTGTCTGTCTCCCTCTCTAAGTGTAAGAAGTTCAACAGATTCCCACAACTGGCTCAGCTAATGACAGCATATACCATAGGATGGCAAATCCCAGGGGCCACCGCTACAGACAATGAAATTGGAGCCGCTGAACGATACCATCAGGACATTGTTATGACGAACACTGTCATGGGTCCTGAGGTCCCTCAGTGGCTCATACAACTGATGGGTGCTGGCCAGCCTATCATATGGCTCGGGAATCTCATTGGCAATATTGTCATGCCTCATTGCTCATATCAATGATATCATTCTTGAACCAGAGTCAACCCAATACTTGGATCGTTTCCTCGTAGTAGTTGACTTCGCACTCTGCATACTTGGTTGTCTCAACTGCACTAGACTTGAGGTTGATGCCTGATAACATACTAACATTGTTAAGCTGAGACTGAAGAGTTTGTAACAACAGGTGCATGAAGAATGCACTGGTTTCTCTCCTGTCAGTTGTCTGTATGGACATGTAAGTGGTCCTCCAACAGGTGCCCATAGCAGTGGATGTGAGTGTGATGCAGCTGGTCACCTGTCCCTCATTGCAGTGATTGGCAACCCCCTGATCATAATAGCCACCACCATCGCCACACAGTGGTGCTGATGGAAGCAGCCACCCTCATCATGATGACTACTCACCCTCTCCAAGGAAACAACACTAAATTCAATATTGGTTACCAACATTGGCAAGAGTGATACATACATCATACATGGATATTGAGGTTCACTCATAGTGTATGTAGATTACTTTTCATACTAAGCATTTGTTGGCAGGGCAGCCATAGGTATCAGAACCATCCATTATCTACTCTAATTGCAGTCTATTCTCTAAGGCAAAAAAACCTGTAATTACAAATAGTATCTAAATTATGAGGTTACTACCTAGCAGAAGTATGTGAAGCATTGCTCACTAACTGTTTGCATATCATGAGATGATATGGTGACTTGGCAGACTGTCACTCACTCCCTGTTGGACATGGGGTCATACATATGTTATGAACCTTTTTGAAATAACACTTGCATGTTGTTGGTCATGATGAAGTGTGATCCCCTGGGTGAAGGCCATGGCAAAAAATATGCAAAGTTACTCACCTTCTGTTGATCACAGGATAATATGTACATATAAAGGAGCTCAGTTGGTAGAAGTACACTGCCACTTACATAGTGAGGTTGAATGAGTTCAATAATAATAAAAAGTAAGATGTGCACTATCACTTACTGTCTGATGATTACAGGATGAGATGGCAATAAGAATGTGTGCCAGTGGAATTTTACTCACCTCCTATTGGCCATAAGGTGGAGTGGAACAAGCATTCCAGACTGAAAAAAAGGATGTGCAATATTAATTTAACTCATAGGCTTTGGGCCAGTCTGTGTTGGGACCACCCTATAGTCATTGAACTCTTAGCCTCACACATGTGACATGTCACATCAATGGTAGTTACTTTACCATTACACTAGAATGCTATGCCTGTTTCTAAGCACATTTTAATTAGGTACTAATGATATGGTGCCAAGCACACTTCAGCATCAGGAGGGCATTACACCCCCTGGCCCAGTACAGCACCTCCTGTGGTCTTCTTGAGGGTCAGCAAGAATGGATGTAGTCAGGGATAGCCAAAAGGTAGAGAGAGCACATGAGGGAGCAGGGGAGAATGGGTGTGGCATGGAGCTGGCAGAGAGTGGGACTCTGCCATAGTGTGGGTCTGGGACTGGTAGAAAACTAGGGTGAATGTAATGGCAGGGCAGGTAACAACTGTGCGCACAATGCCACACCCATTGAGATAAAGAACGCAATCAACATGCATGACAATCCCATCCATCATACCCTTTTAGTAGAATTGTACCAATATACCTACCAGACAGTGCCTCAAATAACCTACCTCTGCAAAACAACAAGAGGTGGACTTTGCATTCAGCAATGGACTCATCCCAAGTAAGCTGGATGGGTGGCCCACACAATGTATGTGTTAGGCTGCTCATCAGTGACCTGTTTTCCTACCAGTGTTAGCCTTGAATTCGCAACTCTAGCTCTGAAGGAAACACACTGCTTCTAGTCATATCTTCAGTTTGTCAAATAGGCTGGGTTTGTCCTTTCTCATTGTCAGTACATTTTGTAAACTATGAATGCCCTGACCAGCATCCAGTTCCTCTGTGATATCTACATTGCCATAGCACTTCATGATTCTCCATATTGATGTGGCATATTCATGCTGAGCAATGATAAATCATCAATGATGTCCCTGTCATGATGAAATTGGTGATGTTTACCTTGTTGTTTCTGAGTCTCCAAAATTTTTTGATGCCCTTGTTAGTGGAAGATGAGAAAATATGTGCAGCCCCAGTAGGTCCTGCATCAAACTTGGCTTCCAGATTGCTCATAGATCTGACCAATCCATGATCAAGACATCCACCAGGTAAAGTGACACACTGGTGCCTATCTTGAACAAGCACCCGGCAAAATTTGTGATTAGTAGTCATTACTAGTAGGGGTCTTATTTAGATAATGTCTGAGGCAGCTCCTTTAACAAGTGACAAAAATCTTTCCTTAGATTTTCAAAGTCTTGACTGGAGGATGGTGTGGACAGAGTGGTGATTTTGGTATGTGACCTTTGCTACTTTTAACTGGTGAAATCAATCTACTGTATATCAATTATAAACACAAAACTAATGCTCACAACAATGTAAAAAATGAGCTTATTATTATTGCCAGAACAGTCCCCTATTTCCTCTGCAATATTAATTTGGCCAGTTTCCATGGGTGCAAACTGGAGAATATTCCCTAACATTCTCACATGCACAAATGGCTCTGGACAGCCAGCCTTTGTTTCTCCAGCCTGAATATCCCCTGAGTCTACTAGGGGCCTCTTCCAATCTTACACAATCCATATAAGCTGTATCATGTAGAGATCAGCAGGGGTACAGGAAACCCTGGGGTTTTTCTGAGGTTTTGTGGAGGGTGAGGGTTGGCAACAGCTAACCCTTCACAACCCCTCCCTATATATACATAGGTACTAACCCTTCATACCCCTGGGAATATATGAGGTGTACAAATCCATACATATATGTAATATATGTATATGAAAACTTTACACGTATCATAAATATATTGGCATATCATACTAAGTATGGATAAAGCTAAACTGTTGAAATGAGCTATAATAAAAAATCAGAGTGCTTAATACATATACAGTGGGTAAAAAAACTGCCCCAATGTTTGCCTGTTTTGGAAAGATAAGAATGGTGTGAGACAATGACATAAGCAAAAAGTCTGAATAAATCACATGACATATTACTACATGTTGGCTACCTACCAATCCAAAAATCTTGTGATTCTGATCAAAACTAGGCAATGGCACAGATACAGGTAATCTGTACAGATTGCAGATAAGTACCCTTGACAGGACAGATACAGATACTGGTCAGAGGTATCTGTAATCTGTGACTATCTGTTAACCTCAAATCTCATGCTAAAAGCACAGAGATCACCATAACTGCTAACTCTCTGGGTCAAAAAACTGCCCCAATGATTGATTATTTTGTTTGATTTATTAAGCAATGAGTTTTGATCAGAATCACAAGATTTTTGGATTGGTAGGTAGCCAACATGTAGTAATATGTCATGTGATTTATTCAGATTTTTTGCTTATGTCATTGTCTCACACCATTTCAAAACAGGCAAACATTGGGGCAGTTTTTTTACCCACTGTAAAGCTATGTCTAAGAGTGATACTAAGCTTTATGTGGTGGTGAATGGGAACGACAGGATCAGAATCTCAGAACTTGGCTTTGAATGTTATGTTTGTTCATGAACTGTTACTAACTCAAGGCCAACAGGTACCATAGGTTCCTCAAGGGAGTTCCAGCACTTAATCACAAATGAAGTATAGAGATGTTATCATATAAGTCCTCAAGGGATCTTAGACAATAATGAGGCAGATTTGACTGTTAAACTACATAGATTGAAGTCTAGTGGTATATTGATGGGTTTTTTATAGTACAGGTTAATTGTACAAAAAGAGGTAATAAGAAGCATGTGAATATGGTTAACATGTGAAATTGATAACATGTGAAAACTAGTGTTGTGCCAAGGTTAGGTTAAGTCCAGTTAATTCCCCAAAATTGATTAACTGTAACTGATCAATTAACTGAAGTCCCAGAATCTCCTTAACCTTAACTGGACCAGTTATGTATGACTGGTTATAACCACTTAAAATCATGTAATCTGGTAGTGCAGCACGTTACTTGCTCCCTGTTGGTCAGGTGATGGGATTTACTCAGACTTCGGCACTTCCTGGAAACAACAATGCAATTCACTCACGTACTGTTAATAGGATCAGAGCTCATCAAATGTATGAACTTGCCATATTCTTGGATTATTTGACCATCAAACTTGGTGAACAATGGAACTATGAAAGAGTCATTTCAGTTACTGGTCAGTACACTGGACAATCACAGATGGGAAATTGATTTAAGCTGAGCCTGCCAACAAAGGAAAAACCAGTAGGCTATGTGTTAGGAGGTCACTCCCAAGTCCCACAACTTCACAACCACTAAGGCACTCAAAGATGAGAGAGAGAAGGTCTTCAAAGTCACACTGTAGGCACAGAAATAATTGTAAGACTAAGGAACAACTACATACAGTAACCCTCAAAACCGTTCCAATGTTTGGCTGTCTTGAAAAGATTGACCAACCACACAATGGGAAACCTTTATAAAATTAGTAGAAATTAGTAGATGATAGAGTAGCATCTAAGCTTGAATTTGAGCATATACTGATGTCAATTGAGTCAGTGGTCCATGAGATATAAAATGTTTTGTGAGGCAATGTCATTGGAACGGTTTTGTGGCCGACATGGTGGGATGACAAAACCGGTATCTAGCAATTATATGACAGTGGTGAAAGTCATGCTACAATGTTTAATAACTTTAATATGTCTCAGATAAGTGCTTAAAATGCTTACATTGCATCAATGTACCCTCCCAGTTGACCAACTGCCTCCTCTCATACCCCTGGCTATTCTTGCTATGAAGTCTCAACCATGAGTGGCTACAACATCCAGATTGTATCCAATCTGCATTTAATGCACTTATTCTTCCTCCCAGTAACCACTGGAGGTGGGCCAAAGCAGCTGATGAGCCAAATTACCCAGTATCCCAGTTGCCTCTTTGCCTCGAGGAGGGTGGTGTCAGGTGTAGAAGTGACTAGGGCACTTCAAACTATCATGAATGGGTACCTCTCCACAAGTGCAACAAGGGGGAATGTAAGGAGGACAGAGATAAAGTCTGTGGTGGTGTCTAAGAAGCCATTACTCACTGCAAAGCATACAGTGGAGATGCCTAGCTGTGATTAGCACATAAGGATTGGACAATTGAGGGCTGGAACAGGGTCATTTAGTGATATATGACCAAAATCAATTGTCTAGAGTCAAATGAGGGGATATGAGCCTGGATGGGGGGAAGGGAGGAGCGGAGTGACAGGCGGGTATGGGGGATGTCAAAGTTCACAGGTGAATCAACATTTCTATGAGGACATATGTTATAGGAGGGACCCATACTTGCTTACAGGATGGATGGGGGGAGGGATAGGCAACTTTATATCACCATTCTGAAGGATAGCTTTGAAGCCAGCTTTGATTACTAAGGCAGGAATTTTGAAGTCAGCAGGACAGTGATCGAAAACACACTTGTGAGAGGTCAAGAGCTGGTCTAGTGAACACAGAAATGCAGGGGAAGTGTTTTTAGTACAATTTGAGGATGGTACCTACATTGTGACTAGCCCTGGCTGACACTTCATATGCAGAATGACAAGATGCAAGAATACAGGATGACATCCACCTGGGAGGGTACATTGATGCAATGTAAGCATTTTAAGCACTTATCTGAGACATATTAAGGTTATTAAACATTGTAGCATGACTTTCACCACTGTCATATAATTGCTAGATACCGGTTTTGTCATCCCACCATGTCGGCCACAAAACCGTTCCAATGACATTGCCTCACAAAACATTTTATATCTCATGGACCACTGACTCAATTGACATCAGTATATGCTCAAATTCAAGCTTAGATGCTACTCTATCATCTACTAATTTCTACTAATTTTATAAAAGTTTCTCATTGTGTGGTTGGTCAATCTTTTCAAGACAGCCAAACATTGGAACGGTTTTGAGGGTTACTGTAACTACCATTATTATACCTCAATCACATTCAGGAATTGTCTTGAAGTATCCCAGGGATGACATAATCCAACAAGCAATTGGCAGTCCAATGTAGTGTAATCTAAATAAATCTAAACAGCAGAAAATGAAGATAAAAAGAAAGTAAAAGGAAACATTAGTTGTTATGCTGTGACAGGAGATGATGGGCCATAGGACTCACCTTTTCCTGTCCAGTTCTGTAGACAAAACAGGGTGAGTGCCATCCCAGATAATACTAGCAATACCTATGATAGACTTTGGTCAGCCACTCTTCTAAGACCAATGCAAAATTACCAGCTTATTGCATGCAACTGATCTCATCTCAATTTCACTGGATTGCTTCTCAATGAATGCCCACCAGCATCCAGCTGGGCCTGGCTACTAGCACCAGCCTCAAAGCCCTAAGAGTCATGGAAGACAAAGTTGCTCCCTGGATATGTACATAATTAGTGGTGCTCAATGTCATGTATGCCTCTCTTATTATTTTCTATGCAGGAAACTGGAAACTCTGCATTAGTACAGTACTTGACTTACCTCAATTGATGGCATTAAAGGTGTTTCAGTTGGTTTCCCAAAAGAACTGAATGAGCAAGGCATCCATTTAATGTTCCACTTAACTTACCAACCTTGTCAATGTTAATAGTATATGATTGGCTTTATTCCCTTTTCCCCACAAACCCTCCCCAGGATTGTGGTTTTAACTTCTACCTGCATTGGCCCCAGTTCCCATGATCAGAATACAAACTTGAATCACTCCACAGGTATTGTGATATGTTCTGTATTCGCATCTGTTGACGTGTGAAAACCTGAAGGTCTATCTGTAAAGATAGATATGTCTCAGTCCTTCAGATACAAAGACTTGTTCTATTACCTGTAAAGATAGATATGTCTAAACTAATGTTTAGTAGGTAATATATAACATAAAAGAGTGGTATCATACCTCAGTCCTTCAGATACGAAGACTGAGGTACACGAAGAAAATACGTGTCCAAAAGAGCGTATTATGTAAGTAGGAACAAATAGTGACAAATAATAGAATAGCGGCTATGCTCGACTGAAAAGATATAAGTAACGAATGTACGAATTTCAACACGCCCACTCAGGCAAGCTAGGCAGTTCTAAGTCCCATCTGCTCCGTAAAACGCTTGTGTTTTTCGCGTGATAGCGGTTTTGTCAGGACATCGGCAACTTGATCATTTGTCGGGCAATACTCGACTTTGATGATTCCTCTAGCTTGAGTGTCTCGAACGAAATGGTATTTGATATCGATATGCTTTGTCCGGTCATGTGCAACTGGATTTTGAATGAGTTTGATGGCAGATTGATTGTCCACGTAGAGCGTAATCGGTTTTTTGAGTGGATGACCAATCTCGGAAAGGAAAGTGTGAATCCAGGTTGCTTCTTGAGCGGCGCGGGCAGCGGCGATATATTCGGCTTCGGTAGAGGAAAGAGAGACGGTTGCTTGCTTTTTGGATGACCAGCTGATAGCGGCACCGGAGAGGATAGCGGTATATCCGGAAACGGACTTGCGGTCGTTAGGATCGCCTGCCCAGTCTGCGTCGCAGTAGATTACTGGTCCTTCAATAGCGGACTTGCCGTCGTAGAGAATATAGGTGTCGGAGGCGCCTCGAAGGTAGCGGAATACTCGTTTGACAGCAGTGTGATGTCGTTTGCCAGGTGCATGGTTATGGCGTGAAAGTACGCCCACATCATGCGCAACGTCGAATCTAGTACCAATAGATCCGTACATGAGTGAACCGATGAGTCGTTGATACTCAGTAACGTTCACTTCAGCGGCGTCGAGTTTCTCGAGCTTGAGGTTTGCCTCCATTGGGGTAGCTGCTGGTTTGCAGTCGGCCATTCTGGCATGTCTTTCGAGGATATCCTCGATGTATTGCGATTGGGATAGCCTAATGGTTCGCTTTGGTCGGTCGCGTGTGACTTCCATGTTTAGAATCCAGTGAACCTCGCCGAGATCCGTCATGTCGAAGCGTGAACTGAGGTCCTTCTTCGTTTGCGTCACGAGATCTGGTGAGTCGGAAATGATAAGGTTGTCATCGACGTAGACCGCGATTATGATGTGGTGGCCATTTACGTTCTTGTAGAAAACGCAGTGGTCGGCTTGAATTCGAGTGAAACCGAGAGCGCCAAGTTCACTTGAGAATTTTCGGTACCATTCTCGACTTGCCTGTTTCAGACCGTAAAGAGCCTTTTTGAGTCGCCAGACAGTTCCGGGAGCAGCGTTGTAGCCAGGTGGGACTCGGATATAGATCTCCTCTTCGAGTTCCCCATTCAGAAAAGCAGACTTGACATCCATTTGGTGAATTTCCCAGTCAAAACGGGCAGAGAGGGCGAGAAGTAGTCGTATTGAGTTGAATTTCGTCACTGGTGCGAAAGTTTCGTTATAGTCGATACCTTCGACCTGCAAGAAACCTTGGGCGACGAGACGGGCCTTGTAGCGCTCGATTTGACCATCAGGTCCCATCTTCATCCTAAAGACCCACTTAGATCCGACGATTTTGCGATCGTGTGGTCGTGGAACCTCCTCAAACACTTCAAACTTCTTAAGAGTCTCGAGCTCTTCATTACATGCCTTCTTCCATTGCTCACAATCCTCACGGGACATGGCGTCGTGAAAGGTGAGTGGGTCGCCCAGGGCGGCCGTTCTGGCATTCTCGTCGGTCACATGTGTGACTTGCGTCACATCTCCTCCCTCGTTATCTCCTCGTCCTCCTCCTGCCACACTCGCTCCTCCACTCAATTGATGGGCGGTCCGGTTTCCATATGACGACTTGAAGTATCTTTCATCATCATCGCGCACCGGCGCTCTTCGGATCCTTGTCGAATGACGAGGTTCATCAATTTCAGCAGTGGGAGGTAGATAAGGCTGTACAGGCGGTAGATTGGAGTTTCTAAGGTGAGTTGAACTGGTTCCTGGGGTTTTCGAGGTCGCTGAATCCGACGGTGAAGTCGGCGTGGCGCGAAATTCGATTACGGATCCGCCAGGACGAGTTGTAGCGTTTTTAGGTGGTGAAACACCATCAGCAGTGCTCCCTGCTGTCCCATAGCTGTTAGATGACGAATCTGAGTCATCTCCGTCATCGTCGTCGTCGCTTTTGACGTCCAGAAGCCCTTCAAGATCCACAGATGACTCTGAATCAGATTCTGAGTCATTTACGTCCTCAGCAGGTGAGTTTCTTGTTTCTGCTTCATCTTGGGTAACTTCAGTCTCAATCCTGACTCTGGTAGGCTCTACAAGTTCGCCTTCATCGAAATGGACGTCCCGGGATTCCACAATGCGCCCACTCGAACGATGAACGAGTAAATAGGCCTTTTTGTGTTCGGAATAACCCAGGTGAATGCATTCCATCGTTTTCTTGTCCAGTTTCTGACGTTTTTCTTTCGGAACATGAGCATAGGCCTTGCAGCCGAAGATTCGGAGATGTGCGACAGACGGCTTATTGCCGGTATAAGCTTCGTGCGGAGTTAAGGTGTTTTTTAAGGTGCGAGTTGGTGACCGGTTTAAGACGTATACGGCGTAACTGACAGCAAAACTCCAGTAACGATTTGGAAGGTCGGCATCCGTGAGAAGCGTGCGGGCCATTTCAACGATCGTCCGATTCATACGTTCGGCGATCCCGTTCTCCTGTGGTGTGTAGGAGTTCGTCTTCTCGTGGTGGATACCTTTTGACTCGAAATATGCAGTCAATTCCTTTGATCCAAATTCGCCTCCACCATCGCTACGGAAGTAGTTCACCCGTTCCCCGGTTTCAACCTCGGCGCGCTCGATAAGCACTTTGAGCGCTTTGCAAGTCTCGTCTTTGGAGCGGAGTAGCTTCACCTTTACGTAGTGAGTATTTCCGTCAATAAACGTGAGGAAATAATATTCGCCCTGACGTGCTTGCGTTTGCATAGGTCCACAAAGATCCGAATGGATGCGGTGGAGTATCCGAGGGTGAGTGTTGGTGGATTCTTTTGGAATTTCGTCTCGAGTTTGTTTCCCTTCTAGGCAGGGCACGCATGTCGATCCGTGTGTGTCTTTTGAAGATAGTTCCATGCCGGTTACCATTTTGCGGCTCAACAGCTGTTTGACAGCATCAAGCGCTATATGACCGAATCGACGGTGCCAAATCCCGAGTGGTGCCTTGGACTTTTTGGTCCGGGCGACGAGTGCCGATTCGAGAGTTGCAGACTCTAAGTCGCTATTCTCGCTCATCTCTCTCATTGTGCGAGAGACGTAGGCGCGTTCGGGGATAACTGGTTTGGCATTCAAGATGTAAAGATTGTCGACTTCTTGGGCTACTCCACACAGTTCTCGGCTTTTGCTGAAGATGTGACATCCGCTATTGTCGAAATTGACTGAGTAGCCTCGTTTGGTCAAGTAGGATACGGAGATGAGATTTCCGCTAAGGTCAGGCACGTAGTACGCTGTCCGAATAATGGTAAGACCTTTCTTTCCGCCACCAAGATCCATTTGAAGATGGAGCTGACCAATTCCCGTAGCGAGAATATAACGTTCGTCGCCTAGCCAGACTTTTTTCGGTGGGGAGATATCTCGGTACATGTGGAACCAATTGCGCTGTGAACTCATGGGTGATGAAGCACCTGAGTCTATGATCCACTTTACGAGGAGACTTGACCGTTCTGCAAGAGCGTTGGCGACAAAGAGACGGAGGGATTCTGATTCGGCAGGTTGCTCAGCGATAGTGGCGACCTTCGCGGTAAGTTCCCCGTCCTTCTTTTCCTTTTCGGAATTGGAGCCTGACGGCTTTTGCTCTTTGTTCTCACTAGCTTTGAGACGACGGCATTCATCCTTCAAGTGGCCTTTCTTTTTACAGTAAGCGCACTTTTTCTTCAACTTGTCTCCTTTTTGATCTTTGCCCTTGCCTTTCCCACCATGAGCAAGGAGGGCCGTTTGCGAAGGATTTCTACGGCTTTTCTCCTCGATTAGGACTTGGGCTATAACGGAGTCAGGCGAAAGCGAGTCTTCCGTGGACATTAGGATCGTTCGGAGTGTCGAGTAGGATTCGGGAAGTGAGATAACCATTGCAATCGCTATCAGCGTATCTTCCAACTTGAGACCGAGCGACGAAAGCACGTGGGCTTTATGACGCATGGCGTTGAGCTGCGGTTCAAGAGGTGAATCATCGGAGAAGGTACTTCGGAACAGTTCCCCGATGAGGTAGGCTTGTGTTTGCTTGCCTTTCCCTTCGTAGCGCTCACATAGTTTCTCCCAGACCTCCTTTGATGTCGTCACATGCAAGACTCCGTTTAGAGGTTCGTCTTTCAAGGTGAGACATATTTGCGCCTTTGCCTCCTTGTCTAACCGTTTCCAATGACTGTGTTCCTCAAGTTGAGTACTTGCGGGACACAATTTTGTTCCATCTACGATTGACCACAGCCCTCGAATGTCGAGGACCGTTTGGATCCGGAATTTCCACGTCTGGAAGTTCGCGGCGTCGTTTTCGAGGGATGGGATGTCATACAGGCGATTAGAACCTGGAGTTGGATGGGATTGGGAAGGAGTAGAGCTGGTCTGAACTTGAGGGTTTGGAGAGGACGGCAATGGGGTTGCAGCAGCGGCAGCGGCAGCCATTAGATTAGATTTGCGAGCGTGAGTGGATTGCGATAGTGTTCAATTGAGTCTTTTAATAGTTAAGGCTATCGGGGCCCATAACCTGTTGACGTGTGAAAACCTGAAGGTCTATCTGTAAAGATAGATATGTCTCAGTCCTTCAGATACGAAGACTTGTTCTATTACCTGTAAAGATAGATATGTCTAAACTAATGTTTAGTAGGTAATATATAACATAAAAGAGTGGTATCATACCTCAGTCCTTCAGATACGAAGACTGAGGTACACGAAGAAAATACGTGTCCAAAAGAGCGTATTATGTAAGTAGGAACAAATAGTGACAAATAATAGAATAGCGGCTATGCTCGACTGAAAAGATATAAGTAACGAACGTACGAATTTCAACAGCATCTACTGTACATACAGTGTCCAACATTGTTGGAGTCAAGCAATATACTAGTTTTAACCTACCTGATGCAATCACCTTGTCAGCATCCATCATTGTGATGTGAAGTAGCTCCTGTAATTGGATGAGCTTGTCAACTAAGGCATGTGTGACATTGGGCTCTGGATAATCAACACAGTGCATTAGGCTCAATACCTGAAGATGAGGCATAAGCAGAGGGCAAGGGTTTAACACGGCCCTTGTATGCCGATGTTGACCCTACACGTGCTTGACTGGGGCACAGCGCCTTACGCTGCCTGAAAAGCACACAGATTTTCCACGCACTTATCGTCCGGATTCACACTTACAGCAACAGACATTATCTACAATAGCAAGGACAGATGAAGCTGTTCGATTTCTCGGATCTGCGGCAGAAGTTCCTAAGTACTCAGGTGAAGTTAATAGATCGGTCGACATCGCCGGATTCCCAAGAAAACATAAACGTGGAGGTTTTCGTAACATCCTGAGACTCGGATGCCCGTGAGCTTGATATAAGTTTCCTTTCCGTAATGACCACCCTAGAAAAGTCTAAGTACATTGGTCGTGGTATACCAACTACTACACAATCTAGTGGACGTGTGAGTTCAACTTGACACGAGCGACAAAGTAAAAGAGGAACCTTTGGTGCCAAACTAGCTATTTTACCCCAACCTTTCATCCGCAAATCGGCGCTGATGACCCCACCAATACGTGTTCCCAACATTTCCCTCTTGTTATTTAGAAGGACCGCAGCATTGTCATCGAACCGAATGATTCTTCCATCGGGTCTCCGCACCGGTTTTCTTGTCCGGACAATGACAGCGCGACGGACGTCACCTTTACGAACTTTGACGGCAGTAACCGAGGCCTGTGCGGCGGCAGACACGGGACGGGCCCGTTTGACGACGCAAACAATTTCGTCTCCGACAGAGCCCCAGCCGTTGTTGACTTTCTGCTTTAGAACATTAACGCATTCGACGAGTAAGGCACCTGAGTTGTCTATGACCTGAGGAGTGTGTCAGTGAAGACTTTCCAGCTGGACGAGAACTGACATTGAGGGTTGTTTTCAGGCCAATCATAAGAGGAAGTAAAGTTGTGACGGAGCGAAAACCGCGACGGCGAACTCTCACGGTGGGGATTCTAAATGGGGTAAACCCGATGCCCAAATCATCATAGTCGCACACCACCAGAGTCTCCCTATCACTGATTTGATACTTCCCCGCCATGCCTGTTTCTCGTCGCGGAAGTGGAAGCGTTACACTTCCTAGTGGTCAGACTCTTGCGATCCACACCAGGACTCAAGATGAGGAAATTCTCCCTCATGCAACAAAAAAGTCGGTTATTTTTCGACGTTATCTACTTATCACTTACATGAATATTCGTGCAGGACGATGGCCGATCACCTGAGGCGGCTTGAGAGTATGTGAGTGATCGCAAGACCGTACCATTGTACGCATAGATCTTGATTGGCGGGTAGATTCACCCTCACGCCCCAAAGGATGCGTATGATCGTCGAGGCTTTTAAGGAGGCACTCGAAACAGGACTTGAACAGCCTGGTCAGGTGGTGGTACGTCAAGCCTATCTGCGCAACTATCAGGGCGATGGCCGTCGAGGTCGCGCGACTCTACGCGCTACAAGCGAGTAGCGACCAACTACTGAATCTCTCCTTTAGCCTATGTTACCGACGTACGTGTTTGGATGGCCTACAGGAAAGGAAATGGGTGAATTTCTGGCTATCGATCTGGGTACGTTCTACGAACTTCAAAGTGAATAATTCATCACTCCTTGTTACGAAGGTGGTACAAATCTCCGCGTCTGCTTGGTTAATATTCAGGGTGAAGGAAAATTCGAGATCACTCAGTCAAAGTACCGCTTGACAGAGGAACAAAAGCAAGAGGAAGGTCAAAAACTATTTGACTTCTGTGCGGAATGTTTGAAGGTATTCATCGACACCAACTTTGCCGAGGAGAGCGCTTTAAAACCGGGGCAAGTCCTGCCGCTTGGGTTTACAGTCAGTCTTGAGCCAACCGAAACGGTCAAACGTTAGCTGACCCGTGCTCTAGTTTTCCTACCCTTGCTCGTGCGCTTCTCCCCTTATCCCTGAAGCAGAGCAAGTTCTCATTCATGTATAGTCAGGAGCGAATCGACCATGGAAATCTTATTCGTTGGACCAAGGGTTTCGGAGCTCCCAATACGGAAGGTCACGATGTTGCTCAGATGCTGAGGGACTCCATCGCAAAGCTCGTGCGTCTCCCTACCTTCATGTCCGTTGATCTATAATGATCCGTCATTGTTAAGAACCTTCCAGTGGAGTTAACTGCGCTCATAAACGACACGACGGGTACTCTAATAGCTTCTCATTATGTGAATCCCAAAACAAAGATTGCTGTCATCTTTGGTACCGGTTGTAATGCGGCGTACATGGAGCACATCAAGGAAATCCCGAAGATCAAGAATCTCGGCGTTTCAGAGGAGTTAGACATGGCTATCAACTGTGAATGGGTGAGAAAGTACAGCTTGCACAGTTATTCACTGTCTTATATTGATATCGGATTTAGGGAGCCTTTGACTCCTTTGAACACGAGCATTTGCCGAGAACGAAGTATGACACGATGGTGGATCAAAACTCGAATAAACCTGACGAACAAGCTTTTGAAGTAAGAACGATCTTAAAGGCCGTCTCAATTCCACCTCACCTTTTTTGCGCAGAAACTCATCGCTGGAAGATACCTGGGCGAGATCCTGCGACTTATCATTTGCGAGCTTATTGACGAGGGTGTGCTGTTCCTGGGGCAGAACACCTACAAACTTGAAGTTCCGTACAGCTTTGACACGGCTTTCTTGTCTTTGATGGAGAGGTGAGTCATATAGTCATCGAGTCAGTAATATATTTAATTATTGCCAATATAGTGACCCTACTGATGAACTTCTTATGATCATCGGAATTTTCACACATTTCTTTGCCGTGGAAACAACTCTAGCTGAACGCCAATTTTTCCGTGCTCTGGCTAAGCTTATTGGTAGACGCGCAGCTCGCCTTAGCGCATGTGGGATTGCTGCTATTGTTAGCAAAATGGGATACCTTGACGAAGGCTGCTTGGTTGGTGCAGACGGTTCATTGTACAACGTAAGACTTTGATCTGCCGCTTGACATCATCCCTGACTGTGGCGCAGAAATATCCTTCGTTCCCTGACAGAGTCCATGAAGGCCTGGTTGATATTTTTGGTGAGAGGGGCCGGTGAGTGTCATGCACTGTAAAAGCTGTTCGCCCCTGTTCTGATCCCTCGGCAGGAATATTGTTACGCACCATGCTGAAGATGGTAGCGGAGTTGGAAGTGCGATCATCGCAGGTAAGTTGATGGTCTGTCCCCGAGTACGACATGACACATTAATTCATGTTCTTTTAGCGATGACGAAGCTGAGAAAGGAAGCAGGAATTCACCCCGAGTTTTAGATAACCGTATGATGATTGCTCCGAAAGATGTACTTTTAGCTTGCGACCTATGCAGAATATAGAAATAAATAATTCTTAGACGCTGACCTGGGATCCTCGATCCGCGCATACAAGGACCTTTTAGGCAAATGCGCACGCGTCTGACTCACGCTGCGCTACGGCATCCTCATCCACCACAGGGTAACATCTCGCCTCATTGCACCGACAAATTTTTTTTTCTAACCAACTCGAGGCAGATGGCCGTACTGCTCTTCCATGCATATAAGAACCATAAGTTACCGTCTTACAGCCAACATATGAACTCCTACTCCGCCGACATGGAACAAGGCGAAATTCGCGAATTTGCTCCCGCCCCTATCCTATCCTATAACTGGGACTACCGCCGCGGTGCCGGCGACGCGCCGCACCAAGACAAACTCGACTACGGCAGTGACGACGATTCGATTCGGTCGTCGAGGCCTTGCACGCCCCCTGGTTTAACCATATCTAAGAAAACCGCTAGCGTGCCAGGTGCTCCCAGGCCGAAACCTCCACCTCGTGCTGCGACGACTACGCCTGATTCTCCGAGTCCAGCACCTCAAAGCAGGTGGCCCAGAGCGTCTCTCACTAGTAGCGCGGCTAGCATGTATGGCACGGATGCCTCTGAGTCGCCGAGCATTGGGCGTGACGCGCGCGGCCCCACGCGTTGGACAATTCCTCCGGACGTGTACCGCAAAGCGGAAAGCGCGTTGGCGCGTTTAACAGCTATGTCCAAAGGGCCCGGCACATATAACGATCCTTCCGATCGAGTACTAGCATCCGGTGCCGAGGGTTTGCGCTATTCGCCGGAACAGGTAGCGGCACCTACCAGTAGCTATTGCTGTGCCACCACGCTGGTACCAGAAAAACACCGGGAACCGCCAAGGAGCCCTCGTAAGTCTCTTCTTCTAGTCAGGCGTCTTATTAACGATACCTTCCTTTTTCATCGATATCTTTCGCGCTTGGACACACTTTATCAATTGCTATGTATGCTGGGCCCTACTGTCCTAAACATGGATAAATGTGGATCTACATGACCATACCATCGTCATCGCGCAACAGTGTCGCCGGAAGAGCTCGAGCGGGCTATCGGAATTATCGAAGACCTATTCATCGTCGACGGAGTTCCGCCGCACGTATTCATCCAGTGCGGCGTTTCGCCTGGAACGCTGTACCACGCGTTCAACCACCTTGGGCTCAAGCTTCCAGATGATTTTTGGTGATGGGCTTCCTATTTGCCGTTTTCGCTTGTATCAATGTCCCCATGTAGCAATACGCTTGTACATTGTGTAATCACCCGTTGCATACTTTTTTTCTTCTTTTCGCTTCTGATGTCGGATTCTTTTATGTGATTATGGCGCATGTTCATCATCATCATACTCGGGGAAAGGAAATGTGTTAGTTCCAATGCACGTGTAGTTCATCTTAGATGTGGCGTGGTCATAAGATCAACGAGGGAATAAATCATCTATTGATGATAGCCAGTATCGTGTCTACAGCATTTTTGATTGCGTATTATATGCCCATGAACGATGCCTACAGAGCACTGGCGCCTGGAATGAAAATTGTTAGTCAATGTCTGACATGCGCTGAAAATAGAAAACGAACCCGTAATAATGTCAACCAGTTCGTTGGTAATCGCGGCCTGGCGACCACGGTTGTACTTCATGGTCAGCGAGCCAATCATATCGGATGCATTTTTGGATGCATTGTCCATTGCATTGCGACTGTACAAGACTCGTCAATAGGGTGCTGCGCTACCAATTGCATAACACATACCGAGCACTCTGTTCGCAAGCATGACCCTCAACGAGAGCAGCGTAGACGGCGTTAGCGAGAGAGAATTCGAACAAGTCCCTTGTAGCATCATCCTCGTTTTCGTAGGAGTTGAAACCACCTAATGACCCCCGTAAGCAAGACTTTAATCAAACAAAGTATGGCACCTACTGCTCTCCTTCAGAGCTTCCTCGCCCTTGACTTCGAGGATAGCGGGTTCGTAAGAAAGAGCAGACGCAAACTTGTTGTAAACGATGATAATAGAGTCAAACTTGACACCGCTCTTGACGATCAAGTCTGCGACACCAGCAGCGTCAGCAAATGTAGGGATGTCACGACCGATTTGGTTGAAGGTAAGACGAAGGTTCTTAGGAAGGGCGCGAGAAAGTTGGCCCTTGGACTTGTCACCGACAATCATGATGGGGGATTCGGGATCGACATTGACGTCGTCCCTGCCGGCAAGAGGGGACTCGACGTCGTGTGAGAGGGCGCGACGTGTGGCCTTTGAGACGGAAGAGTGGATACCACCGCAAAGACCCTTGTCGGACGAAATGACAACAAAAAGCTTGTTTGGAGAAGGCTTGTCAGAAGGAGCGTGTTGGAAGACCTCTGTAAGTATTTCATTGCTTAATGCATGGACTCGCGGTATGACACGAAAATCCACGCACCGGCGTTGGCAATACCGTATTCCTTTCCTGCTTGCATGGCGCGCTGCGCCTTTGCCAGCTTTGTTGATGCAATCATTTTCATGGACTAGCACGGCTCGTCAGTGTCTATTCCATGGCATTGGTAATCCCGACGGACCTTTGTGATCTTCTCTATGTTCCGAACGGACTTGAGACGTAGCTCAATTTCTCGGAGTGTGGCCATGTTTCTGGCACTGTTCGGCGCAGCACCGAGTGCCCTTGGCTGGGCAGCGGCGCGTGCAAGGGCACCACGGGCGAGGATGGTCGACGACATGAACTACTTTTCTCGGGCGCGCTCGGAATTTGCCAGCTTCAACTTGCGATTCCCACGATGTGACGTGATTATCTGACGTAATGTCACAAGAGATAATCGGGCAAGCGGCAGATCGACTCAGCAGCAACGATGGCAGAGCCACTTTTTGACCCGTCCTTAAAGAAACGCAAGAAGAAAATCGTCGCGTTTGAGGACCCACTTGGAGCAGATGCTGACCCAACAGCTCCGGCACCAGAGTCCATAGACAACACTACACTCAATGGAGATGCAGTAGATCTCGGTCCCACTACAACCCATGAACGCATGAAGCAGTCGCTGGGTGAGGCGGAGAAGAAGAATGAAGACGACGAATTCAAAGCTCTGTTCGGAGATCTGAAGAAGAAGAAGAAGAAAAGGGAAATTCCAATGGATCTCGTGGGTGTCTGAGTAAACTCATATTCAATGTCTGACTGAACAACGCAGGGTGAAGAGCCATCCGGAACGGCAACGCCTCCCGTGGAAGGAGCGCCTGCACCAGGCATCACCGCCGATGATCTTGACTTTTCGGATATCAAAAAGAAGAAAAAGTCAAGCAAGAAAAAGCCTACATTTGATCTTAAGGAATTTGAGAAGGAACTAAACCAGTCCAAGTCTAAGTCCTCAGGTGCAGATGGTGCCGGAGCAGATGAGGAAGACGAAGGAGAGGGGTTCGGAGAGAATAACTTTGAGGAAATTGACGAGGCCGAGTTGGGCGAGAATCCATTTGCGCGTGCAGCGGATGCACCTGTTGGTGTGGATGCTGGAAATGAGGCATGGCTAAAAAGCGACCGCGATTACACCTACTCAGAGGTAAGAGTCAGCAAGTTTCTCTATACATTGTTACTGATCCATGCATGCAGCTCTTGACACGATTTTATGGACAATTGCATGCTGCCAACCCGGCCCTTTTATCATCAACTTCAGGCAAGCGATACACGATTGCACCTCCTTCAATCCACAGAGAAGGAAACAAGAAGACAATCTTTGCTAATATTGCTGACATTTGTAAACGGATGCATCGGCAGGCAAGCCATCAGAAAATCTAAACATGCTGGGAATGTCTAATTTTTTTAACAGCCGGAACATGTCATCCAGTACCTATTTGCTGAAATGGGTACAACCGGTAGCGTTGATGGATCCAGCCGGCTGGTCATCAAAGGCCGTTTCCAGCAAAAACAGGTCGAGAACGTTCTCAGACGCTATATCGGTGCGCTGATTTGATATTTGATGGAAACATGAAGCTTATTGGTAGGACAGTTGAATATGTCACTTGTAAAACATGCAAGTCACCAGATACGCTTCTCACGAAGGAAAACCGTATCTTCTTCATGGCCTGCGAGTCGTGCGGCAGTAGACGTAGTGTTAATGCGATCAAGAGTGGGTATCAGGCACAAGTCGGGAAGCGGAGCAAAAACAAGACAGGATAATGTACTATACTACATTGTAGCCCTTGAATTCGGAGATAATGAGGGAGTTCCCATGATGTCTAAGACATATTCAAGGATTGGTGCCTCAAGTTTGAATTTTGTTCAGCGGATGTTTTTCTTGTAACTACTCCTCGCTGCCAGATAACGTACTTTTGCTTTGGACACAGCGCTGACACAGCGCTTCATCTCACTCATGCGCTTCCGCACACTCGAAATTCGCTGGCACGACAGCAAACCCATCTCAACCTGTGACTTTCAACCCGCACCGTTTAAAAAAGCGCGCCCACCAGTTGGACAGGAGAAGAATTACGCCGCTCACGCGTACAGGTTTGCGACGGGTGGAGAGGACAATCATGTCCGGGTGCGTAGTCCTTTTCAGCTAAGATGAATCTGATTTATTCTCTTGTCTAGCTATGGATGGTACACCCCAATATCCGTCCTTCTGCTTTGGTCGAAGAGGATGAATCCGCTGCGGCGGGAGGTCCGCGACCACCCCGCGTCGAATACCTCGCAACACTCAGTCGACACTCAGCTGCGGTAAACGTTGTGCGATTCTCTCCGAACGGTATGTCTCGCGTTCTTATAATGTGCTAAACAAGAGGTTATGATATTTCCAGGTGATTTAATTGCCTCTGCGGGCGATGGTGAGGCATATATTCCTTTGTCTGCGGCTTGATACCTGACGCGTTTTGTGCGCCTAGATGGAATGATTATCATTTGGGCACCGTCCGCCAATCCGCAGCCAACTACCTATGGCAGTGATTTGACTCCAGATGAACTACAATATGAAAAGGAGTATTGGAAGCCAAGAACTTCATTCAGGTATGGCGGCTTTTTTTGCCTTACCCTCCTTGTTCTTACGCGTTGTCAGATGCACTACCATGCAAGTCTATGACCTGGCATGGAGTCCAACAGGAGAATACATAATTGCAGGAAGTACTGATAATACCGCTCGTGTATTTGCCGCTGCAGATGGTGTGTTACACTTTCACGTAAATGTCATAGCGCTACACATCTTGCTCCAGGAAAATGCGTTTGCGAAATCGCCGAGCATACTCACTTTGTTCAGGGTGTTGCTTGGGATCCCCTCAACGAGTATATTGCCACGCAGAGCAGCGACCGCTCTATGCACATCTACCACATTTCTACGAAAAATGGCGTTTTTGAGGCCCATGCCGTAGGACGCAATGCCCGTATGGCCCAAAGGCACAGTCGAGCGCCCAGTGTTCACAATCATAACGGTGGTTCAAGAACGAGACATGGTAGCTCGCCACGTCCTCCCATGCTAAGATGGGAATCCAACTCTGCCATGAGCGATGCAGAGAGCGATAGAGATGACATCTTTGGCTCAGCCAAAGATATTATCGCACCCCTCACGCCTACCACCTCAGTTGCCAGTACACCTTCTACCGCACCTAGCGCTTTCATGTTCCCTCCCCCCTCCGTGGTACCTTCTGCAAGCAACTCTTCAGCTCCGGCTTCTGTTGTTAGCAACAATCCGTCCTCACGCCGGTCCTCTTTCAGTGGATCGAACGCACCTTCGTCTCCGCAGGTCCCTAATCCATATGGCAGATATGGCCGTTCTCCATCTCCCATGCCTCCTCTCCCCGCGATACGCACACCATTGACGCCACCGATAGGCAACATAAGACTATACGGAGACGAGAGTTTCACCAATTTCTTCAGACGCTTGACTTTCAGTCCCGACGGAGGCTTGCTGTTGACACCCGCTGGCCAATTTGAAGATCCCTCTGTGATTGTCCCTCCTCAACCAGTTGACATCGAAACCGCCACTCCAACAAGGGGTCGAAAGGGAAGACAATCATCGGTCTGTGACTCTCAATCTCAGCCTGGTTCCAATTCTTGCGTATACATCTATTCGCGAGCAAATTTTGCACGTCCCCCGATTGCGCAGCTGCCTGGACACAAGAAAGCAAGCGTGGCTGTGCGCTTTTCACCTGTCTTATATGAGCTGAGGAGTGGAGTTGTTGGCCCTGCTCCTTCCGCTGGTGAACACGAAACCAAGACATACTCGCACGAAAGTGGGAAAGCCGGTGTCATCGAGAAGGGTGTTGAGGGTAGCATTGACCTTGACATCGCTGGGCCTACTATTCCATCTGGGTCTTCAGTGACGATATCACCCGTCGTGAGCCAGCGTAGTCCTCAGAAGCGGAGAGCTAGTTCACAAACGCCTATTATGGAGCCAGCGCCTCGTCGGCATGTTGGTGAAGGGAGTTCGATAATGATGTCGCCGACGTTGCCACCTGCGGACGCGAAGCCTCCAACTCCAGCTGCGTCCAAGCCTCCGACGCCTGCACCCTCCATTGTGGGTGCTAGCTCTCATACTAGCACGGCCAGCACAGGATCGGTCTTTGCTTCGCCGTATAGGATGTTGTTCGCTGTTGTGACCATGGACACGCTCACCATCTATGACACGCAACAGTCCACCCCATTCTGTTTATTGACAAAATTACATTATGACGAGTTTACTGACGTGAGCTGGTGAGTTCCATCCTTAAACTTTGATACACCTACGAACATTCAATGGCGCAAACAGGTCCCCTGATGGACAATGCCTCATGCTCTCATCTCGAGATGGATACTGTACTCTTGTCATCTTTGACGATATCATCCCAGCTCACCATACACAACAACACGCATTGCAGCTACAATCCATCGCTCATAATCTCTCTCTTCCGCTTACATCTCACCATGGGCAACAGCAAAGTGGCACTTCTACGGCACCCTCCCATTCACCAATCATCACGCCGGTATTTACCATAGCGCCTACCGTTCCCAAGAAACGTGGTGGAGAGCCGCCACTGACGCCCGCTGCAAGCACGGACGGGAACGAGTTAACTAGTGGCGTTGCGTCGTCAGCCAGTGCTGCTACTGCTCGAACATCGGAGGTTGCACCTCCAAGCAACAACAGCGACAACAAGGGGAAAGACGGCGAAGAAAAACCGGCCGAACCTCCCAAGAAAAAACGCCGCGTTCAGTTGACAAAGGTCGGCGATCTCGGGTCTTGAAACTGCCAACCGTTGTCACGCCTGTCCACGTCAAATAACTGGACATTTCCGGGAATCCAGCGATCGAAATGTATATATAGCTATCATAACGCGTGTATCGTGTATATATCTGCACCTCAACTGGTTCCATTCTGCCCAGTATGTTACCTAGGCCTGGACTAGCATACGTTACCTATTCTCTTCCCTCGAGTCCTTGTTCTTGATCCAAATTGGCGTATGTTATCCAATCTACTAATAATAATAATCACCATCTTGTACAACATGTATGTAGAAGACTCTTTTCTTGGTCAAGATGGACTATGCAAATACACCAAAAAGGGCTAGTATAAAGATGGGTGGATAGGTAAAGAAAGCTATCGTGTAAGTGCACTGACAGTCAGCGTGCTGCCCCCTGGATTCCACCTTCTCTCGCTCCCGTTCAGAATAGATCCTGACGAGGCCTCGTCTCCATTCGGAGGCGACGACATCCGCGAACGCCCCATTATGACATCTAAATCGTTCATCACCTTTCGCAGTATTTTTGTTAGATGAGCAAGGCCAGTTTGTTGCTCTGCAAGGATCTGCAAAAAAGGAGAACTTGGTTCAGTTATTCAACATTTATGAGACGTTCCTTCCGTACCTGAGCAATTTGCGCCATTCCCTCTTCATCTACCACTGCCCACTCTCCATTACTATTTACACTTTTTCCGCCTTCCCTCGAGGCATTGATGGCGCCTAGCAGAGCCCACAGCTCGTTCAACTTGGCTTTCAACCGTTGTCTGCGCGTCTCCTCTTCAATTTCTTCCACCCTCCCCCTCAGCTGCTCTTCTTCCGGCCGTATTGACGACGAACGCAGCGCGGGTATAAGCAAGTGCAGATGCTGAATGAACATCATCAACCGTTGCTGGATCTGCGTCTGTTGTGCTGAAGCACGATGTAGCCGCGGAACGTTGGATAGCGTGTGCTGTTCATTCAGCACATCTATGCGTCCCTTGAGATCTTTGACTTGCATTTGGTGTTTTTCAGCTTGTCTTGTTTGGGCTTCGACGCGTTCACGCAGATCGTTGAACCCGACAGCGATAACAGGTACAAGGCTACATGCTGTCAATGACTTTGTTGATAAATCGCGCGAAGAAATAACACACCATGATGGATCCGGATTTTCTCTCACCGCTTTGTTCCACATCGGATCGGTCACATTCGGTGGTCGGCCATATAGATGAACTTGGCTTGGATCAACGAGATTATAGAAATTGTACTAGTTGGAGCAATGATGAGTCTCAGGCTTCCGGGAGAGCATGATATACACGTACCTGGAAACGACATTGAGGAGACTGAGGGTTCCAAGATTCTTTGATAGTCATCAGCTTTTGTAACAATCGTTGCGATTGGAGTTGGGCGTCAAACTGTTGCTGGGCTGTCACGCTGGCTGTCCGCCCTAGTGCGTTTGTGGTGAGCGTACTTGTCCCGAGCCCACCGCCTCCACCAAACAAAGATCCGCCAGTAGTGGTGCCAAAGAGCCCCATGCGTTGCTGTTGTTGCTGTTGCTGTTGTTGTTGCTGCTGTTGCTGCTGCTGCTGCTGTTGTTGTTGCTGTTGTTGCTGTTGCTGCTGCTGCTGCGTCCCCTGGCCAAAGAGTCCCATGCTGGTCATGGCGGGAGCAGGTCCAGTAGAACCAAATAATGAACCTGCAGGTTTACTGCCGAATAGGCCCCCTCCGCTAGTTGTTGATGAGCCAAAAGGTCCTCCGGTAGCTGGCTGCTGCTGTGCAGTGCTCCCAAACAAGCCGCCTGTTGTCGACGGTTGCTGCTGTTGGGTCGTACTGCCAAATAGACCACCAGCGGTGGGCTGCTGCTGGGCCGTAGAAGCACCGAACATACCCCCGCCCGTAGAAGGTTGCTGTTGTTGCATGGTGTTCACAAACAGGCCGCCACCGGTAGTGGCTGGTTGCTGAGTTGTACTACCAAATAAACCGCCCGTTGTCGATGGCTGCTGCTGCTGCTGTGTTGTGCTTCCGAACATACTGCCTCCAGTAGCAGGCTGTTGCTGTTGCTGTTGTGTCGTGCTTCCAAAATGTCCAGGCTGTTGTTGCGTCATACTGCTACCAAATAATCCTGAACTGCTCGTTGAAGGTTGCGTCGTACTTCCAAACAAACCACCCGAGGGTTGCTGCTGCTGTTGCGTTTGGCCAAATAGATTTGCGCCAGAACTTGGCTGTTGCTGCTGCTGACCGCTTCCAAATGGCCCGCCGCTGCTGGTACTACCTGTCGTCGAGGATCCAAAGAGGCCAGCACCGGAAATTGAACTTCCTTGCGTATTTCCGAAAAGAGACGGCGTGGATTGCTGTGGCTGCTGTTGACTGCCACCAAAGAGCGACGGTTGGCCTGAACCACTAAACATATTTCCTAACAGTGTGAATCAAAAACAAAATCTGTAGAAGACATGAGGTTTTCTAGATTTCCTCGACAAAATCACGTACGGTATCCCAATGTTGAGTTAGATAGTCAGGCGAAATGAACGCCTACTCGACGCGCCTGGTTTAGACGCGTGAATGGGCATTGTTGTATTCACAAGCCGATGACAAACAAGAAGAACCAATCAGGGCGCTTGTCCCGCATTTCTCATCAATATTGCAGTAATGCTACATGCTTAGGCAGGGCATCCCAAACTTAAATGACGTGATGTATAGAGAAGTATGAGCACGACATGTTTTATATAGCTCAACGAGAAAAAAATATGTGCTCAGAACTAGGACCATTATCAACTTATGCTAAACAGGGACAATGTACATCGATATACTCACCCTCAGTGGTGTGAAGAACCATTGGTTCTTGCCGCTCTGATATCTCTCCTCTAGTAACTTCTTGACGTTTTTCTTGGCATCTTCTCGTTGTGATGGCTCCTTGAAGGTGTCTGCGGACAAGATGTTTTTCAACCCTTCAAGTTCAAGCGCATAACGTGTCGGGAACAGATGGGAGTAGTTGATTATCTGCAAAGAGAAGCTGTTAATAACTCAAAGCGACACAAAAAATACTATATACCTTGATGAAGGGCTTGACCTTGCTACGTCTCGCAACCTTTTTCTGACCCATGCGTCTCGTCACCTTTCTTGGGTAACGCTCGATGCCAGCAACAATTGCATGGGGATATGCCCGCGGTTTCTTGGACTCATCTATCTGCTTGATAACGACGACCTTCTTGCCGGCGTGACGGCCTTGCAACACAATTGCTACCTACACGCGTCGTTCATCGATTTTGCGGGTACAAAACAGGAAATGACGGCACCTTGCCTGGTTTGAATACTGGAATAGAGTGAGCCATATCTCGGCATAAACTGCATCATAGACGCACCTTTAACCATCTTGAAGTTGTCGATGAGCTAGTTGTATACGGATGCCACTCAGAAGATTGCACGGCAGTTTCCGAGGGGCTTGCTAGTTGGAAAATAAAGTTTCGGACGATTGCCGGAAATCGAGATCCTATCGGAACAATGTTCGCATACTAAATCATACTTAGTAAATGACCATCTTACGTCGTTTGATGCGCTTTGATGCGGTCGACAAGGACACAAGGCTAGAGCAAATTGCGCTCCATATCCGTCTAAATTTTTTTTTCTTTTGTTAATCAATGTAAACAGTCCTTTGTTGTTGGTGCCATTGCCGGGGCTCATAAACTACGCATTTTACTGCCTGTTCGAGTCCATGGAAAACAGCTATATATTCACATTCCTGTGTCGATAGAACAACTGTCCAAACACACAAGGGTTTAAAAGTCTATATTATTCGGTAAAGTCCAGATGGTAAAGGAGTGAACCATCAGGTAGCTATTGGTAAACGAGAGACCAAAAAATTTTGGCAGTGGTATCAACAGTTCAAGGCCGAGAATCATCAAATAGAGCAAGGGTAAAGAACAGAGGTAATAGCGGAAAAGGAGCAGACAGCAGTTCGAAGCGAAGCGCCTGGACAGAAATTCCTCTATTACAGAACGTTGACTATACGACGTCGGCGTTAACTTTGCCTAATTTAATTAATGGAAGGAGTACTTACTGGGTGAGCAACCAATCACGATAAGGCCATTGAAGTTGTCATGGTCGCAACAAGCAACTTGAGCAGTGCTAAGTTGAGAGAAAAAGAATCAGGATTCACGTGTCATGTTCCCTTTGTAACACGAAACTCACCAGCCACCACCGCCAAGGAGACTCGCGAGCGGGGTGCACCCTAAGCCAACTGGGACATTGACACCCGGTAAGAGTGCATTGATGGAAGAGGCAATCGTTTCAACGAAGGGGTCCGAAGTCGTGGATAAAGTGTCACAGCATTGTTGGCTGCCAGTGCTGCAGGTGGAAGGAGGTGTGCTAGAGGGTTTATGATGATGGGCAGCTGGTTTACTACTACTCAGTTTCGAGCAACATCAGAAATATGCAGATACTTGCAGTCGGTACCCGTGGCCCTTCGAACGGGAGGCAGAGGGTTCAAACCGCGAGCTAAACGCTGGCCATTGGTTTCGGTTGCACCAACGGTGACAACAATAGCGGCGAAGAACGCAAAAAGGAATGCAGCGAATTTCATCTCTACCAAACGAAGGGAGTCGAAAAGACGAGTCGGCGAAAGAGGGAGAAAGTTGGAAACTTATGGGGGCTTAGAATAGAGTTTTTCTTATATATAGCGCCGCAGACCACGCCACCTGTCCGAGTGCTCGGCAAATGCTTACGGAAGAAGGGTCAGATCTTGCTACGTACATGGGTGTTAATTCGAAGCCTCAGGTCGCGCCACTTTGCCTACATTGTTCAAAAGACATATACCGCATTCAAGATTCAGCCTGTGGCCAGTAGTCTCTTTTATGAAGTCTTTACCCATCATATAGAAGAGGACACGGGGATTGTTGCCCGCTGCGGCCCATCCACACGAACATGAAAAAGTTATTATTAGCGTTACTTAATGACTGACATCAATCTCGGACGACCTGCCTGATCGGGAAAGAATTACTTATTAGTGCATATAGTTACGATATTTGACTTGGCCTCTTTCTGGCCGGTTTTCTCTCATGCTCAATCGGCATTAACATTTTCTCCCGGACGGCTTCGCTGGCCATGGCTCACCAAGCACCATGCTGACCTGGCATTCAGATTCAATGTGATGGGCTCAAGAAACGGTTTCCGTGTCATTATTGATGCGAGCGCTCCTCAGAGCGCCACGATTCAGGGTCTCAGTGATGTAAGGTGTGTTTGATGCCCTTGGCTTCTCTGCGGCGTTCGGGATACTTGCGGATGTTTCAAGTAAAACCGTAAGTCGGCGCCGCACCGTGCTTGAGCTCACAAATATTCCGACTGCTTGCAGACTGGCCCCGACTAAAGTAGCATCAGCGCTGAACAGGGTAACAATGGCGTGTAGATTATTGTGATGCGCATCATGTGAAATTCCCATTGCTTGACAAAGATTCGGGTGCTATGATTGCTACATATCACATTCACTCGTCCCCTCAAACAACGGGTTAGATTAAGGTGGCTACAATACGATAACTTGGACGTGCCTTAGTGCGGTGGCTATATTAGCTTCTACGAAAAAGAACGCAGTTATTTAAGGAGCGGAGTAGCGCAGGGCCCGAGACTCGAGTGTGTGTGAGTATTTGGGGCGTGGGAATTCTGAGTAACGGTCACTCACGTCAGCAAATTTGGCCTTGCACAGCGACCCCAAATTTTTGTGTACGGATGGTGTGTAATGTAAGGTCTCTTCAGCATATAGATTCTTACAAGGCATCTCACAGGCGTCTTTACACTTCTGCCAAGAATGTAACAACCTAC
Source organism: Amanita rubescens (assembly GCA_015039365.1). NCBI lineage: Eukaryota > Fungi > Basidiomycota > Agaricomycetes > Agaricales > Amanitaceae > Amanita > Amanita rubescens. The sequence continues at coordinate 792,219 of WION01000001.1, forward strand.
TTTACCCACGGGCCGACCCACAACGTCGCAACATGGTTTATGCCTGTCGTATCTGCCCATATGATGAAAATGGAGAGAACAAGTGTGTTTACCGAAATGATCTGTTGAAGGTTACGAAGTAAGTTAGACCTCATCACTGTCCAGTGCCTTTCCTCATGGGATAGAGAACAAATCGGTGTAATCCAGGATATTGGTTCAGACCCGACGCTGGTGGGTTATCATCTGTCAAAAATGCTTCTTTCGTTCCTGAGGAGCCGAACAGTCTCACTCCAATCTTTCTTGTCCAAATTGCGGTCACGAAGAGTACGCCACCCTCCGTGTTATCAGCTAAAGGCTTATCGCTCATTGCGTTCAACCCCAGTGCTGTCTTCTTTCAGGACCAGTCCAAACGCAAGGAAACGAGGATGATTCTATTCTTTGTTTGCGCCAAGTGTAATCATCCCTTCGTTGATCCTACGCTCCCACCGGAAAGTACACCCGACTTATGACACTTAATCACCGACTCTTATTGGTGCCTTCTTGTTATCGCATCTAATCAGTTTGTCGACTCTTCAGATATTATTACATATCTCCGCGGATGGCCTGTATTGCTTTTGTATGTTTCGGACGAGGGTTCAAAGTAACGCTGGCCAAGGGAGGGAAGGAATACTCGGAGGGCTTGCAACTTCGAGCCAGACTGTTTGAGGTACCTCAGATCATGTTCTTGAGCATCAGAAATCTAGAATGATCATGTAAACAGATAAAGATAATGCACGATTTCTGAACTTCTCTGTGAGAGCAGTTGGATAATCGGTGATCCACAGTCAGTGTCCTCCGCTATCGCGAAGTTCTCCATTTATCCATAGGCCATTGAAATGCGGTCAGAGTGCGGAGACCACAAGAGGGTCCGAACGGGCATTGCTAAGCCAAACCTTAGAAATGCCGTCGGTCGCAAACGGGAAATGAGCCCGACGGCCTGAGAGCTGCCTGGGCGGAATTCGTGCGGCAACTTATCCCCAGCGAGCGTAGTTAATTGCCTCCTATTATCGCAGAATGTACGTATATTACCCCTGTCCCCCATCCCGCCCCTTTTGTCCATTAGATTGCTAATCTAAATTTTAGGAAATTCTGAGGCCCATTCAACGGTCGCCGATATTGGCAAAGCTATTGATTGTGACTACAACGAAAAGTCAATTTCTGGTAGGTGACTCGTGCGGGAAGGTTTGATTTTGCCAACCGGATATGAACGGCTTCCTTGTCGGTCTTAGTGGCTTCGGGCAAGACCATTTGCTAATGGCTCATGGACTATACCCCTTATCTGCAGATTGGATGCTAAATATGCGAACTCTCTCTCAGGTAATATATACATCATCATAGATGAGGCACTTGATCAAGTACTCTCGTGACAGGTATGTTTGGACAGTGTGCGTCTATTTTTTATACATCGTCATAGATGAGGTATGGTCAAGTATACATATTCGTACTCTCGTGAGAGGTGCGTTTGGACAGTGTGCATCCATTTTTTAGGTTCGTAAAGTACCGCATTTGTTGAATGTTTGCTCTTCCACAACAATGTGCAAGCGCTCAAGCCAGAGGCCCCTCTGCCAATAGGCTGAACACTGTTAATTCAATGCGTATAGCGTATGTTGGTCCTTGGCATATCTGAAGCCACCCTCAATTATCTTCTTCGTGCTGTTTATCATAGCAAAAAGCTCTCATTTTACATACACAGCATATATCGGTCTAGCCTGTCATATTAAAGCGCCCCTTGCAGCTTTACATTTCAAAATATCATTCTGTCGCACTATACTATATCATTGTGACGCCCAGTTCTGAAATCTAAGTGAAATGCTAGTCGAAGTGGGCGTGGCGGCCATCGCCAACTAATAACCTGACGAGTTACATACCACATTCTATGACATACGCATTTCCGCGCTGAACCTTGCTGCTTGTATCTTCGAAGATCTCCGCCGTTACGCCGCAGCTTTCCCGATAACCGGAAATTATCAGAAGAAAGCGGAGGAACGATTCGGCGATGCAGAGTGAAGCTGTTGCTAGTTCCATTGGGCGGACTACGCTAAGTTCAACAGGGCATGATTGTCACAGAACAAATAAAGTGAACCAGTAAAGGTGGCTGACGATGCTCAGACCCGTATAGATTGGTCGCCAGCCGGCGGTTCTCCTCTTTCATCACCTGCGACAATCTTTTGCGTATCGCCACTTGACAGGTCTCGAACTACACTTCGCGCTTACCGGGTGACGTCGTTGTCTACGAGCTCCTCATCGACACTGACATTCACGTCTGTCAGATACGTTGCTATTGGGATAGACAAACACACACCTATTTACGCGCCATTGCACTGCCTTGAAGGAGGGTGGGCACTGGTGTTGCCCGACTCTCTAGAAGAACCTATACGACGACAGCGTTGCTGGTGTAGCACGAGATCGCTCACTCCTCAGGATGAATTCACTGGTCACGGTACTTGGCCCATCCGTTTTGGGTTCTCGCTTGATCGGAAACCTGCAGTGCGATGGGGCGACACTAAGGGTCACTGTGGTTGTTAACGCTCGGGACCGAATTTTGAGTACGCAGCCTCAATCTCCCTCGTCAATGTCGTATATATTGGGGAGCGCCAAAATTCGAAGCATGAAGGAATGATAAGATTTTCTCCGCTCTTCAGCTTCAATGACGAGGGCTGACTTCTGTTTTATCATCGTAGGCATCTTTATAGCGACATCAGATGAATACATCAACACAAGAGACCTGACAAGCACAATGCCTATTTAGGCGTCATTGCACAGCCCAGAAGGAAGGTTGGCATTGGTATTGTCCGCCTCTCTGGAGGAGTCTACATACGACACCAGCATCCGGCAGTGTTGACTGTGTAGCACAAGGGGAGCAGTAATCGCTCACTAGTGCTCACTAGCTGCTCACTCCTCAGGGTGCAGTTTACTGGTCACGGTCCTGGTTCTCTCTTGATCAGGGAACTAGTGCAGTGCGGTGGGACTCCGGCTCTCCCACCGCACTAAGGGCATTGTGCTTTTCGATGTTGAACAAGTGAATGCCGCATGTCCAATTATCGATAGCTGTATTAATAGGATGCCTCAATGAAGACGATGGAAGGAGATAGTAAAGGTGACCTGGTGACCTCGGGTGATGGCGGAGTCCGGGAATCCTGACCTCGGGGGAAGTTATGGCGGTCAACAATGTTGAACTCTTCCTGCGGCCGGCAAGGCCCAAAGGGCAGGGCGAACGTATGTTATCTACGACGCTCGAAGCGGCCAGGTTACCCTCATCCTCTCTTTAATGAGCAGAGGTCGAACGGCGATGTTGCGGGTAACCGTTAACGCAGCTTGTCCAAATGTATTGGGTTTGGATTCGGACTTAACGTTACATTTGAGACTGTATCAGCTCTGAGTTCGCAATACCGAGTGGACTCTACTGCGACAACAACTCGGCGCCCATCTTCAACTCTGCCATCTCGTCGAACAGACTTTGTACGTGAGCTCAACTCTGGTACGGGGTAGACAAGGCTGAGTCGAGCGCCTAAAACGCAGACGGGTGGAGCGACTACTTGGTGGTCGACATCGGCATCATAGGACGTGAAGATCACGTACCCTTTCTCTGACAAAAAATGTAAGGCTTGGACTCTGAATCCGGAAGTGGCATCATTTCCAATTTGAAAGATAGCTTTTCAGGAAGAAATTTTCATCATGCCACATATCACTGTGTGGCAGTTGCGGCTTTGAAGTTGTGACCCTAGATTAAGGTCCAGCGTTTCCAAAGTATTTCCGTCCCAAAGTACACTGCAAAGCTCAGTTCTATCAAGTTTTAATCGTGGTCAAGCATGTCTTGAAGCTTACAGCTTCATAATGGAGTCCGCGTTGCCGCAGCAATTGCTTTTGGTTATCGTCTACTAATTGACCGTGATCAGCACTGGTCGCATGGCACTACGAAGAATTTGGCAGTTTGCCACTCTTTTGCCTGGCATTCATATGCACTATACTGGCTAGTCTCATTATGGTGAGTGCTGCGTCATCTTGATTCTGAAGCTCGCTTCGCGTTATGCTCATGGGTCATATTTCAGAACATTAATCCAACATTTTCATTTCATCCGTTTTGCCTGCCTTTCACCCTATTTGCACATTTGGAATTTACTCGCGGCCTATCCAGCCAATGGTCCTTGATAGTGTTAATGTCATCAAGAGTCGTGCTGCGTTGCGCGCACAAAATATGGCGTAATGAGCGCTTCTACGGATGTGCGGCAATGATATGTCGCTACTATTCTAATTCCTCGCATCCTAGTGGTGAAAGATGTCGCCTGCGACCCTTCTTGGATCCGTATATGGGCCTTCACTTGACTCGTCACGTCACCAGATCTAATTGACCTTGTATGGTTTGGACTACTTGCAGGTATGTAATGTATTATTTTCAGCATACACAGTAGTCCGACAAAGCCTTCCCCAGATACGTATACTAAATTTCTTCCAAGAACGTATCAATTTACCCTTGAGCTGCCACTACGTCATAACGCCGAGTATGTTCACATGACGAGTTCGAGGAGAGCAAGTGTGAGAAACGATCTGTGGAGATAAGATTATCACCGTCCAACACCATGAAACAGGAAAGAAAAAATTGGGTGCCAGATTCACCTTGTGCCGCTGATTTGCGGTCTTTCAACATATTTCTTTTGTACCTGATGGGCGCCACTCAAATCGTAGTCAAGAACCATACGTGATTCTTCAAAAAACCAATAATTTATCATCCATGACATTCTCAGTGTCGTCTTCTTTCCTACCAACATATACGAAAGGTGACGAGGATTTGTTTGCACTTGCCCTCCTTGTAACTTAGGCTTCCGCCAGACAGCAGACCTGGTGTCGTCTTATTTCAGCACCAGCCTATACAAAAGGTGACGGGGCTGAGCTCACTCAAATCGTAGTCAAGAACCATACGTGATTCTTCAAAAAACCAATAATTCGTCATCCATGACATTCTCAATGTCGTCTTCTTTCCTACCAACATATACGAAAGGTGACGAGGATTTGTTTGCACTTGCCCTCCTTGTAACTTAGGCTTCTGTCAGACAGCAGACCTGGTGTCCAGTGTCGTCTTCTTTCCTACCAACATATACGAAAGGTGACGAGGATTTGTTTGCACTTGCCCTCCTTGTAACTTAGGCTTCTGCCAGACAGCAGACCTGGTGTCGTCTTATTTCAGCACCAGCCTATACAAAAGGTGGCGGGGCTGAGCTTGGCATTCGATTCACCTTCCCCGTTTAGTCTATGTATCTGACAGAAAGCAGAGCTGTTTTGTAATACTCAATCATCGTACCGTTATAGCAAGCCAATCAATCAGCGCGACGGCTATAATGAGGCATCATTACAGATGTGCCGGACGGCGTCGCAATGCTCATAACTAGACTTTTAAGGTGGGCCAAGTTATGCTTTGTAGCCCCTGGAATGACCATGTGGACAGATAATACGCGAGTTCTGCACTCATCGAGTTGTACAGTCAGCGTGTTCAAGAATCCTTTTTGCTAGTGTTAAAATCTACTTATGATCTATCCCACCTGTTTGAGGCCTTGGGACGCTCGCGTCTTGAAAAGAAGTACAATTTCAGGAACCGCTCGACGGGGGTTGCTGACTCAAAGTTAAAAAGAAGACCAACTTAAAATTGTCTGTGCAATTGGCAAATGACTTTGACGGTCTGGGACGACATCTTTCAGAAGAAGTTTAAATATTACCCGTGCCCATACTCAAAGGATAACCCGGCGTCCGTGACACCCTGCAGCGGGGAAAAGAGTGTGTCGAACCGTTAATCCGAAGCTTTAAAGGCACGAATGAATGGTTCAAATGGACAATTCCCTCCCAACGTCGTACGACGTTTCTACACCCTTACGCCTCGAGCGCTGCATCCTGAATTATCTGTCCGTGACACATCTCAGTGTTTCCTTGTCCGTGTTTATGCCTTCCTCTCCTGCTAAATTGCTCATTCGATAACTAAGAATTCAATGTCGTCCATGGCGTCTGATAGCCAGTCAACGGTTTTTGATGTTGACAAAGTTGACGGCCGTAGCTACGACAAGGAAGCATCAACAGAAACCATTGTCGCGCAGCCAACGGATTTTCCAGACGGCGGCGCGTGGGCTTGGATGACTCTTGTCGGAAGGTTTGGTTATATGAAACGTATAATAACAGCATCTGACGAGGGCCTCCAGCTTCTTTTTTCAGTTTTGTAGCATTGGGTAGGACTTCGTTATCGGCTCATTGGATCTATCCATTAATCCAATTCGGATCCCAGATATACGAATGCTTTTGGCGTTTATAATGGTAGGTGCCCTCGTACGTTTTGATTCGGAATTGCTTGACACGACCATGTAACAGATTACTACACTCGCATATATTTGAGTGAAAAATCGACAGCATCACAGATTAGGTATGTGCATACATACATGATAGGAACATTGATTTATGTCGGAACAGCTGGATCGGCAGCCTCCAACTTTTTGGGGGTTTATTCGTCGGTATAATATCCGGTAGAGCCCTTGATACCGGTTACTTGTGAGACTACTGTTTTTTGTTTGATCACCGGCGGCTCTAACCTCCGAATCTACAAGTTACCATACAATCATTGGTGGCGCTCTCCTGTTTAGCTTCTCCCTTTTTATGTTGTCGCTATCACATCCCGAACAATATTATCAGGTCAGTATTACATTCGAATCCTCGCTACGACTATTAAGGGTCATTGTAGGTACTCCTCGCCCAAGGAATAGCCAACAGTATAGCGATCGGTTTGACCTGCGTACCTACCCTTGCTGTCGTTTCGCACTACTTCAAGCGCCGAAGAGCATTCGCATTGGGTATATCTACAGCGGTGAGGCATATTTTCATTCCAGCCTCCAGACCACTCATCGATTAATCATTGTTGCAACAGGGATCTGCTGTTGGTGGCATAATACACCCAATCATGCTGAATAAGTTGTTTCACAGTCGGATCGGCTTTCACAATGGAGTCCGCGCCAGTGCAGGATTAACTCTTGGTCTAACGATAATCAGCACTCTTCTCATGAAGCCACGTTTACCACCTAAAAGGAACCAAGGCAGTATCCTACTCAGCCTTCGGACATTTATGCGGGAACCTGCTTATGTACTAGTCATATTTGGGTGAGTATATAGTCATCCATGCTAACCTTATCTTCTGATGCCGAAGACGAGGCACTTTCTCGTTGTTTTGGGTTTATATTTCCCATCTTTCTTTTTGCAGTTGTATGCTATAAAACAGAATATCAATCCCACGTTAGCGTTTTATTCGGTTTGTTTATTTCTAACTCGCTTACAAGGAATTTGCTCACGCCGCAGGGACAGCTAGCGATCCTCAATGCTACTAATGTAGTTGGGCAAATAGTGCCGAACTTATTCGTTCACAAGTATGGCGTGATGAACATTTTGCTGATATGTAGCATCTGTTGCGCTATTATCATTTTTTGCTTCTTGGCTGTGAAAAATGTCGTCGGCTATATTCTTTTCACATCCGTATACGGGTTCTTCCTTGGTGCTTGTATGGCGATAAATTCCAATCTCTATCCAATTCTAATTCCTGTATAGACATCAGCGTGCAAGGCCCGATGATTGCAGGACTGTCCAAGAAAGAATCCGAAATCGGGGAGAGATTCGGTATATACTTCGCTTTGACCTGTGCGTAGCCAAGACATCATTTGTCATGTCATCTTAACGCGCCCTTAGCGTTTGGAGCCTTAATAGGTAACTCATTGTCTGGAAGAGCTGTCCTCCGCTGATATTTTTCAGGTAACCCGATTGCTGGAGCACTTCTTACAGCATCATATACGTGGTGGAAAGCAACTCTATTCGCCGGACTTGCCGTTGCCTCGGGCACGGCGTGCCACTTCTGTGCTCGTCTTTTTGTGGCAAAGGAGAAGGGCACAGGCATCGTGTAGATTTCACCAATGCATTGGGACGATGAACATCGCCTTGTACTATTTTGCATGTTCGCATCGATAATTACATAGATCACTCGATCATCGATCATCGATTCATATATACTAACTTCATTTGCAAATTTCATGTTCTGCTTAGTGCGATCTTATACGCCCATACACCTACCGATTACGTTCGATAACCAAGTGACAGGTAGTGCCTAAATAGGATATATGGGAACGCGGAGAAAGCAGGAAACTCATGCTCTAGGCCATGCTTTCGTTGGCACCCGCGGGTGTTGTTGCAACTGGAAATCGATCCGTGTTCGTACTGTCGGATACAACCTACCTAGCGTAGAAAGTGAGCAGGTACATACTGCGTGGTGCACATGGACCGTGAGATCGGAGATGTCCCTGCGGCAGGGTCACGGCGTATTCGGCACCCTGTCGGTGATTTTTCTATAGTTGCCGAACCATCCCTCCGGACTCCAACAACTTTCGAAATGTCATGTACACATGTTGATGGAAATCCAGTAGCTATTCTGGAAATGGTTACTCACCTTCGGTCACGTCAAACCAATCCCCGAAGTAAGAGCCCCTGGCTTCTCAGGTATAAGATCTTCTAGTTGCGGAAGTCATCTTCTGCCAGAGCCCATCCAGTTACGAATCGGAATATGGTGGCTTTGGGGAAGCTGGTCTCAGAGAAAGCTGGTCCTTTGTCGCTCGCCAATATCTATGTCGACTCGGTCCCAGACAAGTTACCGGAGAAAGAGCCGACTCCCGAATTCCCCGAGGGTGGACGTCAGGCATGGCTAACAGTGGTAGGAGCGTACGTTAAGAATTATCTTCATGCGTAAGATAATAGTTAAGCAATCACTTTTGTCCACAGGATATTGTTACAGTTTGTTGGTTTCGGGTAAGCACTTTGTTCCGTTCACACCCAAGATAATCAGTTCTCAGTCATTTTCCCAGCTATATAAACACTTTTGGCGTTTATCAAGACTTCTATGTCCGCAAGTATCTCACCAGTTATAGTCCTAGTGCTATAGGGTACTTTTGGCTCTTCCATATGAGCAAGCTCCTCACACCGCTTTTAGGTGGATAGGAGGAGCTCAGCTCTTCTTGACCTTCTTCCCTGGTGTATTCGTCGGTAATGCGTTTGATCGCGGTTATTTGTAAGTACTGTTACATGAATTGGCCTCACAGCTTCACATGTGCACTGCGTAGCCGTCACCTCATAATAGCCACCACTGTTTTACACGCCCTTGCCTGTAAGTATCAGTTCGAGTGGCCATGTTTCAAGATTAAATAACATGGCTGGCATAGTATTTACGCTCTCAGTTTCACATGAGAACCACTATTATCAGGCAAGTTTACGTTTTCAAGACTAAATCACGCCCAATGTATTGACTAGATTAGGTCTTTCTTTCTCAAGGAGTTTGTTTTGGGCTATCTGTCGGCTTGACGTACAGTCCAAGTGAGTACACTTTCTGCCTACAAAATGCAACTATCTCATCACCAGCTCCAAGGTTTAGCAATAGTTTCGCATTACTTTAAACGACGGAGAACGCTTGCTATTGGCCTTGTGACTGGTGGTTCATCGTTGGGTATGCAAAGAAAAAATACTATCCTTCAGGATCCTGAACGTAGTCTGCGCAGGTGCTATCACTCATTCGATCATGCTCAATCGCTTCTTCAATGGCCCCATTGGTTTTCACAATGGAGTACGGATTAGCGCTGCACTCAACGTCTGTCTGCTCCTCGTAGCAAACATCACATGCAAAACAAGGCTACCGCCAAGGAAAACCGAGAATCGCCTACGATTGAAAGACTTTATTTGTGATCCACCGTATGTACTATTGATCATAGGGTCCGTTTTTTCGCCTTTGGTTTCCAGATCAAGAACTCTTATGAACATAAAACAGCATATTCCTGACGTTTTGTGGTTTATTTTTCCCTTTCTTCTACCTTCAGCTTAACGCTGTTTACCACAACGTGAATACTTCGTTCGCGTTTTATGCAGTAAGTTCCATGACAATTATATGGGATTTGTTTCGTATGAATCTTATTTCAGCTGTCCATCCTCAATGCAGCAAACCTTTTTGGTCGTACAATTCCACCGGCATTCGCGCCTACATTTGGGGTCTACAATATGTTCATTTCCTTCACGGTTGCGATGGGCATTGCATTGTTGTGTATGGCGGCCATCAAGAACGTGACCGGAGTTGTGCTTGTCGCTATCTTTTATGGCTTTTTGGGAGGTGGAGGTAAGTTCCAACGCAATTCTTGAGCCTCTCACGGCCGAACAACTTTAATAGCGGTATCTCTTGCACCGGCTGCTCTTGGTATGTTTTAGTGACATCATTATCAAGAAGAGGATTAACATTCTAATAGGCGTTCTGGCAAGAAACGTAGACGAGGTAGGGGCTCGAATCGGGTTCGGGTTCGGCGTATGCGGTAAGTGTTTCATTGCTTCTGGCTTCTCTCGTGTTCACACCCCAACCCGTTTAGGTATAATGGCACTGTTCGGTATTCCTGTTTTAATTAATTCACAATGCAGGCTTCTGACGTTATCGCACAGCACAACCTATTTCTGGGGCGCTTCTAACTGGCCAGCTTCAATGGCTACACGCCATCTTGTTTGCCGGGGTCAGTACGATTTATCACGGTCGCAGAAATAGATCATCAACCGTTAACCTCACCATTAGATAACAATAGTAGTGAGCGCCATTTTTATCTTGGCAGCTCGCAGGTTTGTCGCCCAGCGAAGAAGCTCGTGGAGAGTGTAATGACATAGAAAGAAAATTGTATTGTATTGTACCGTATACTATTCCTGTACGACATTACGAACAATCAGGATCCTGATATGACCCATCCAGCGCTGAGCACCTGGAAATTCGAATGGTCGGCGAGTCTCCTCGAGTCTCCCACATCGAATATTTGGATTATCTGATTCCCACCTTACAACCTGTCGAATGACGCATGTTGCGCGTTTTCGCTGCAACTTCCCACACCGACAGTTTAGCTATGCCACAACTCATTCACCTTCCTTCCCACTCTGCCATGGCACGTTTTAGTGTTTTCCATGCTATCGCACCGGTTTATCCGGACGCGAAGTCCTCGTGTGGCCGGCTAAGTTCTTATCAATAAAAGCACGTTGATTTCTGGTTAACACAGGCATTATGTTACACTTCGCCCTGGTGATTTGCAGATACAGATATTTAATTTATGTTTTACAATGTCCCCATCGTTAAAAATTGGGTAAATCAGACGGAGGTCTGCAGATGTCCGACTATTCAGCTTTGTTGGTGATCACGTAGCAGATGAAAACTCACGGGAGTAACGACTGCGCTAGCGCCGCGACTAGGTGGAGAGCTTGAAACAGCGGACGAGGTTCGCGCAATCGTCGCGAGGTCAATATCTACAAGCATCTTCAGTATGTGATGATTACAACGGACAGACAGACAGACCCTTCTTCAGTGCGTTCTTCCTGATATTCATTGCACGCTGCAATTCCTCGTCCGACATGGAACTTGTGCTCCTGCTCAACTCTGGTTTCTTCTGTTCATTCTCGTCTATGTTTGGAGTTGGTTGATGTGGAAATTGCCACAAGTGAGGTTCGCACCTTCGCTCCTTGCAGTGGCATTGGGTATCTCATCCTCGGAGAGACTTTCTAGTTCTTTCGCTTCATCGTACATTGCTTGAGATTCGAGCTGTGACTCGTCCTCAAGACCTCCCCAGTTGTGACGACCAGCACCTCCTTTGCGGAGCTGCGGGTTGAGCCCAGACCTGGACAGCGAACGATCTCGCAAGACTGCGCGAGGATAGGAAGCACGTTCAGTACGGGTCATGATGAAAGATGTTATAGTCGATGGGTGATAGATTAGACGAGTGAGAATGTGACTGCGGGGCGCTTATATAGCGGCGGAACGGGACGTAGGGACCTGGCGTGTGGTGCGACCGACATCATTCGCTCGTGACCATTTCAATCTAGACCTTTCTCCGGCCACCCTAGGCCACTCTTTGCAAACTCTGTATCCATTCGCTTGTTGTTTCTCCAGTTTTTTAATAACCCATTGCAAGGAGTTACAAGGCCATCTGTCCGCTGGAATCGCAGTCGCGGGGTAGAAATGCGGGGTAAGCAGGTGCTAATTTCATGTCTCGTGACCACTTCCGACGGGACCCCAAGAACCAGCCCTCTTTAGTTACTCCGGTGACGGAACTTCTTCCTACCATTCGCAAATGTCCATCGAAGACTTGGTCGCAAGCTTCCTCAGCCCTTCGGAACACGTCAAGGTTGTTCTTGAGACTCTTGTTTCTCCTGAGCCTGGCAGTGCTACTCTGGATGGTGCAGATGTCATAGATCCACGTTTCAATGTTCAAGATACGCGCATATTGGCTATCGTGTCGCACTATAGATGAATGGAACCTGACAGAAGAGGGTTGGTATGTGTAATTTATACTTTGGCGCTTTGGAATCTGTACTTTGAGTCGTCACGGCATTCGCTAATTAGATTATCTGTATTTGATTCATCGACAGTGTTTTCGTTTGTAGATACAAAAATTCGAGCCATGCCTCACCGAAAGATCTACATATCCAGCGGGCATTCCGAATCTTTGGCCAATTCTCTATTTCGATGGCTCAGGACGAGACGTATGACGCTTGACTTGCGCCACGGCGTAGCGCAGCCTACGCCGAGTCAACCGCGTACAGGTATGATCCATTCCATTACTCACTTCCATTACCACGAGCCACCAATAATCCAGGCATTTCCGTAACGGTTCATGACGGCGATCAAAACACCTGCTCCTCTTACCTTCTTCACTCACGACGTGAAAAAGTTGCAACTTTTCATTCAAGAATGTAAAAGGCTGAAAGAAGTATTCGGTATATGGTTAAGCTGCAGGATGGATATGCCATCTCACCAACTTGTTCAGAATCTCCGGAGAAAACGAAAAAGTCGCAACTTACATCAGAGTTCCAGTGGATGAGTCCGTACCTAAACGAGCTTAATTCACTATCAGAACGTGCGTTGCCTTACGGATTGGCATTTCAAAAGGTGTTTACGTCGACCGCAGTCTTGTCTGATATCCCAATGGATCTACGAGTCGTGAACGAGCCACTTCTTGATCGTTTGTCGACGTCCAGTGCGGGATTTCCGGGAGATGATGTGGCAGATCTAAGGATTGTTCGAGACCATTGGATTCGTACAAAAGCTCAGGAGTTGGCTTTAAAGGGTACATACGGCATAAGGTCTGGACTCGGGACCATTGATTCCGGTCCGTAAAATGATGAGCTCATTTAATGATCTAGTGTCCGCATCGGTACCTTCAATGTCAATGGAAGATTGCCCTCCCAAGATCTGTCTAGTTGGATAGGTGGGGCCACGTTCTCTACCATCAAAAAAGAATTTTCTTCGCTCAGCATCTATGATGATAAGAGTTAATCCCATCTTTTGTCAATGCTAATCCTTTCTTAACAAAATACTCTGTAGCATTGGAAGGCGCAGCTTCAGGAACATCATCCGATACCATAGGAGAGAATGAGAAATCAAAGTCATCCGGTCCGGCGTTGTCTTCCAGAGGCAATGAACCGGGTGACCCTGATCCTGGTCCAGACTTGCTAGTTCTCGGCTTTCAGGAATTGGATCACTCAGCCGAAGCTTACATATATTCCACCAACGTCGCTAAAGAGGAAGCATGGTGTACTGCTGTCCAAGCTGCTTTGGGAGAGAGAGGACCGCAATATGAAAAGGTAAAGGTCGACCAGCTCTGCGCACAACCAAAGACTAAATGGCGGACAGCTAGCATCACGTCAATTAGTTGGCATGCTTATCGTCATCTTCGTAAGGAAGTCAGTAAAGCCACACTTCATAGATGTCAAGACTTGTGCGTCAGGTGCTGGATTAATGGGTGTTATGGTAAGTCCTCCATCTCGGAATGAAAATTTGGGTGCCATATCGGATCAGGGAAACAAGGGAGCTACCGCAATCCGTCTCACCTTTGCTCCGAAACCGGAGGAACAGATGGGTGTTAAGACACCAAATGTGACAGTTTTAACTTTCGTTAATGCACACCTAGCCGCATTCGATGAAATGGCTGACAGGCGGAACGTCGATTTTCACGAACTTTCCAGACGGTTGGTTTTCGAGACCCGTTCCGGACGTGCTGAAGAGGTCGAGGAAGACGCCGAGGAAACCATCCCTTGGCTAGGCCTATTTAATACCGATGCCTTATTTTGGCTTGTGAGCGGAATTTTTTTTTCTATCCACCTGACCACGCTTGAACTGTGTTGCAGGGCGGTAATTAACGGCGTCAGACCTTGCATCTTCATCATTCTGATGATCTCTATAATAGATCTGAACTACCGTTTTGACCTTCCGGATGTCGATGCTCGAGAGATCGTGAGCTCAGAAGATTGGGTGAACAAGTACGAACTTTTGCTGAAAAATGACCAGGTATCACAGGTGGCCATCTTTGATGCTGTTTATTAACTCTATCCGTAGCTTATCAAAGTGCGGAACGCCGGAAAGGCTTTCAAACATTTCCACGAGGCGGAAATCAGATTTCCTCCGTACGTCAAGTGAATTAATAAATAACGCATCTCCGACAACGTTTCAGTACATACCGTTTCACGCCTGGCATTTTGACCGATGGCTATGATCAAAAGTGATTGATGGCTCTCGCCTGACGGATCATTGCTGAATGTGTGTCTACAGACGAAAACCTGCGTGGACAGATCGCATTTTATCATTGCCCGGGCCGTCTGCTAAGATCCGTCAACTATCGTATACGAGCTACCCTCAGATAACGATGAGCGATCACAGGCCTGTTGCGGCCAACTTTGAAATTAATGTTAGATCTCGCTCAGAATCACATTTGACCTTGCTAACATTCAATAGGTTGGTTTCTGGGACATGCGAGAGTATGATCTTTTACTTCACAAGTTGATGAGCGAAGCGCGTCACATGGAGGAGGCAGTCGGGCGCTCCACCCTCAAGGTTTTGACACCGTCAGTCGACTTTGGAAAAGTACAGTGAGTCTCTTAGTTATTTCCAAATCGCGATTGAGCACATGGAATGAATTAGTTATATGCGGCCTGCTGTAAGAAATGTGAAAATTCAAAATAATGGTAATGTAAGCCACCTCCAACGTTGCTTGCCACACACGAGGCTGATGACATCAGTCCCCGGCTGCGTACCGATTTGTACCAATTCATGGAGAGGCGTCATTACGTCAGTGGCTGTTATCAGGCAATGGAAACAAACTGATGACTATTCTAGATCCATCATGGTTGCGTGTAGACCCTATGACGGTATGTGTTCTCTTTGATTGACCGGAGTCTCCTATTCAATCAGTTGTGCAGGGTATCATTCCCCCCAATGGGATTGCGGAGATTACATTTACAGTCTTTGTCGATAACAGCACAGCCTTTAAACTCAATCGCGAGGACAAAGTTGTGAAGAGTACTGTGATATTGCATAGCTTGCTCGGACAGGACCAGTTTATCTCGATCACGGGCGAATACCGTAGGTCCTTTGCTCATCTGGAACGAAACAGCGTAATTAACGTACTAGAATATACGTGTTTTGCAACATCGCTGCAAAGACTGACACGCCTGACCGATTCGGCGAGGGCGGTTAAGTCGCCTCATGACTACCTTCCAGAGGGCCATGCGAAAAATGCACCGCGGGAAGTCATGCGACTTGTGAATTGGATGATGACAGGAAGCGCCCGTATTGTATGTTAAGATGCATCGCGCTCTACCCGTGCTGACTTTGAAAGGACAATTTATTCCTCACACCTGGCGAAGAGGTTTATATCAATACCATTCGGGAGGTGTGCACCGGACTTGTTTCTTTATTTTGAACTATTCCCAAGCTGTTTAGTCCCTTGATACAGGTGACGAATTCCCCTATCCGCCAGGCAGTGAGGATGATCGCATTCATCTGGCTTTCGGCACTACTTTATTACTTCTCTTGGATTCTCTAACGCCTCCCGTTATTCCTGTTGCGCTTCATGAGAAATTCCTGCAGGCAACCGATAGGGATGAGGCATTTGAGGTAATTTTGTGGTATTCGCCTCCGAAGGGTAGCGCTGAAGATATTTTAGTCATTGAATGCATTGTTTCCTTCATCAGTTAATGTGGGTTCTCTTTTCCGTTACGAGCGGCGAATTGTTAAACGCTGTAAAGACGTGGATATCTATCACCGCCTTCCTCCACCATATATGCCGTTCATCAGATAACCCACCTTTTAGGGCGAAGAGATTGGGTGTGTTCCCTGTTTAATTTCAGTGCAATTCGCTTACCTTGTATCAGCGGCTATATTTGCGCCCATCTTGATGCGCGAAGAGCGTGCCAACATGGAATATCCAGTACTACTAGTGAACAAGAGAAGGTTCCTGTTGTATTTCATAGAGTAATCGAGGAAGACCTTGTATTCCTCTGGCTTACGGCCGCTATAAACGCGCTGCGCGTGGGCAGTTTAATGACTTCGTTCGAATGGAAGTTGATCGCAAACGTGTTTGCAGTGCTTCGCGCCGGGTAGGGCCGATGTTCCTTGACATAGACGCCTTACTATCCTAAAAATTTGCTGTAGCCAGCCTTGCAGCATGGCTTGATATGCAATTGATACGCCGCTGTTCACACTTTTCCGCTTCCACCAGATTCTAGTCACTTCCAAATGGCGTTACGTAAAAAGGAGTATAAAGGCATAAATATGGCGTTTGAGACTACCTACTACAACAGAAACTTTTTCGTTGTAGCTCTCTTCTCGATAGCATCCGATGGATAATCGCCCCATCACATTCTTCGACATCACGATTGGCGGTCAGCCGGTCGGACGCATTGTTTTCAAGCTCTACAGCGATCTTGTTCCCAAAACGGCTGAGAACTTCCGTAAGTGGGATTTAGTACACAGTATACAACGCCCATGAAACTAATTTCCGGACAAAAGGAGCGTTGTGTACCGGTGAGAAGGGGATCGGTCAGTCGGGGAAGCCCCTGTGTTACAAAGGCTCTGCTTTTCATCGCGTTATCAAACAGTATGTAATCTAATATATCTATCATATTTGTAGTTGTGCGGATGATAACGATGTATTTGTTGTGCGCAGGTTTATGTGCCAGGGTGGAGATTTTACGGCAGGAAATGGTACTGAGGTTATTCCCCGCGTATCTGGAAACCTCGTTTTTTCTGATCATGCGCGCGCGCGTTGTTCTAGGGACCGGCGGTGAATCTATCTATGGCGAAAAGTTTGAAGATGAAGGGTTCCCTGTTAACCACACTCGTCCATTCCTTCTATCTATGGTATGATTACACTTTGCTCTAGTGGATCGCTAGTGACGATCCGTTGACCCATTTCAGGCGAATGCAGGGCCGAATACGAACGGGTCGCAGTTCTTCATAACGGTCAGTCAGACACCGCATTTGGACGGAAAGCATGTAGTGTTTGGGGAAGTGATCAAAGGCAAATCAGTAGGTGAGTGTGATGCGGACCTCCTTTACGTAGTGTTTCCGCTGACTCGTCGCGGTGATAGCTCGCCAGATTGAGAATAACCCGACAGCGAATGGAGACGTTCCCGTGCAACCGGTCGTAATAGCCGATTGCGGTGTTCTGTCTCCTGACGACCCTTCACTGAGTCAGAAACAGTCTGATGGAGACGTATACGAGGACTATCCGGACGACGAGGATAGGGAATTGGGCAACCCGGAAACGGTACTTCAAATTGCAAAGGTTATTAGAGAGGTTGGAAATGTCCTGTTTAAAAAGGGCGACTTCAATGGCGCACTTCAGAAATATAAGAGTAGGTGTGGTCGTTCTGGAATGCGAAGAATTTCACACGGTTGTCCACGCAGAGTCTGTTCGTTATCTCGATATGCATCAAAATCTACCAGAAAACACTCCATCAGGAGTTCGAGAAGGATATTCGGCATTGTTGGCACCGTTACTTTTGAATTCTGCGCTTGCTGCGATCCGAATTCAACCGCCCAATGCGGTGTCCGCAATAGGAGATACCACGCGGGCACTTGAAAGTCTTGAGTTGAACACGGCTGATCAAGGTAAGAAGAAGGAATGGTGAGATATCAAACCATGAGGCTGACGTGCGAATTAGCCAAAGCGTATTATCGCCGCGCGCTTGCTAGAAATATCATGAAAGACGAGGACGAAGCAGAGGCAGATTTGATCAAGGCGCATGAGCTGGTTCCTAGCGATGGAGTGATTGAGAGCGAGCTCGGAAAGATCCGACAGAGAAAGAAGGAGCAACGGGAGAGGGAAAAGAAGGCGTACAAAAAATTGTTTGCATAGAATATAGAGTATACTAGAGTACAATGTACGAGCTTCATAGTCAAGCAAATTTCATTTTACTGACGAGGCAGCAATTGAAAGACGCTCCGGCTTAATTGAAGCTCCGTGGATGTTGATTTTCCAACTCAACAAATACCCCAATCTTACGGGAGAGAAGAGTTGCCATGCGTACGTACGTACGTATGACTGTTGTGGTGGGTGTGTAGCGTGCAAGTTGCACATTGCGCAGTCACTGACAACTGTCACATGAATACGTGACAGTCGAGCAAGTGGGGGAACTAGTAGTAGTACGATTAGATCGAGTGCAAAGGTTAACAATGGTCCACCTAAATAACAACAAGGGTTGACCAAAAGTAGGTTTTGATGTGAAGAGACAAGGAGCGTCTAAGCCAGGAACAGGACATAATCGCTCTTCCAGGTTTGGTACCGCGACAAACGAATGTCCCCAAATGGCATCAGCTCCTGTTCTCCACTATAAATTCTACAGCAACTCCTTCTCCTCATCCACACCGCTCATCTTTGCCATGTTCCAAGTCGCTTCTCACCCAGCAGCTTTCGGTCTCCACGCTCACGGCCAATACCTGGCTACAAATGTTTACCAGAACCCCGCCGTCAAACTTCCCCGCAATCTTGCCCGCCCTCCCTTTGTCGATATCTCCCGCGACGCGATTATTGCAGTCGCTCCGGAACTCGAAAGTGTCCCAACGGAATACATCCGAAGGGGTCTAAGACCAAAAGCTAATATGTGCGTATACCTCTTTGATCGTATGCCTCACAGCAATTGACCAATCTGTCAACAGTATGCTTGCGGGCAATGCCGCCCTATCTTCCAAATATCTCCCGAGTTCTCTCTCTAGATCCCAGCTGCATTCGTCAATGACGGTGCCCTGTCCGCGCATCCTCAGAAAGCGAACTCCCAACGCACATTCTCGCATTATCATCTTCCACCTCCTCATCCGGTAGCGACCAAGTTCGCCTCTTTCCCATTCACTCTCTAGTGCTCGCATCCCACTGCGCGCGTCTTCCCCGCTTGCCACCATCGCAAGCCAGTGCTTCTTCGTCCCAAGTGACGCTTCCTGTCCTCCCAATGTCGGTTCCCTCTCCCGCTGCATTCGCAGTGCTTCACCAATTTATGTATCATCACCGACTCGACTCGGTTTTGAAAGCCTTGTTCCCACTTCCTCCGAATTTCCTTCAATCGCTTTCGCATCACACAGTTCAGGCGACCCTGAGTTCCGACCCGACCCTGCGTCAGTTATCGGCTTACTTGTG
This sequence comes from Amanita rubescens, assembly GCA_015039365.1. Lineage (NCBI taxonomy): Eukaryota > Fungi > Basidiomycota > Agaricomycetes > Agaricales > Amanitaceae > Amanita > Amanita rubescens. The sequence continues at coordinate 811,715 of WION01000001.1, forward strand.
TTCTTCGGCCAATTCCAACCTCCAGACGCTCACTTCTCATGCCGCTCATGTTAAGGAGCTCTGGCAGGATATGGCCGCACTAGGGCTGTACGATCCTGAACTCTGGGACACGATCGATCTTGCATGGGAAATCGTCCTGGGAGCTCTCAACCTCGCTGCCGCGGGAAACTAAATTACACATACCCCTAATTGGTCCAGACAAAATTGGCACGCGTAACTGTCATCTGGGCTGAATAATCCGTGCGACGTCTGCGCATCAGGCCGCAGACTAATACAGCAAAAAAAATGTATCATAGACTCTCATTCCGGGATTGGGCTAGACTGCACCCCTTGTATCGCTATCATTCTTCGTTATTCGATATACCCCCCTCTTCTTACACACGGATTTTAATTCTCGATACTCTTATTTACGCATTTTACATCATTAATAGTGACTCGATCTTACTACTTAACACTTTTTGCAACTTAATGGCATATATAATCGCGTTTTGACCACTTTGAACCCTGACCGATAAGATATTGTTCAATGAATCGGACGGACTTAACCGTATGTACCTTCCGAGATCTTGGAACCAAGTCCGCTCCGAAACAAGAGCTATTTATAATGATGAAATGACACTTTTATTGTCAGGGAATGATTTCATGATCGCCCAAGGGGAAAAAAATAGGCAAAGAAATGAGAGTATGTAGTCATAGACGGGGAAATGGAGTGATTGGATCGCAGGATTAATAAACGGTTTTAGCTGCGTCGCGCCGTCGGACCGTCTTTTGTCTTTTTGCTACATTGCGCACTGGATGGTGTGTGAGCTTGACGTGGAAATGGTGAGAGCTGCGGCGGCGGTATGTAGACGCCCTGACATGTACGCTTCCTCGAAAAGGAATAGCGCAGGGCGGCGGGTCTCGCGCCGTGATCTTACCCTCAACATAATATATTAGAACAATAAACATTGGAAATAAAATACATCGCCGGCGGTACGTCACGTTGCTCTCGGGTCGCGGATTTTGAGGTACTCGCGTGGGTTGGTAATTTGAAATCAAGTAAAAAAAAATGTTCGCGCTAGGAGTAGTAGCGGTGTGTGAGCTTTTTTAGCGCTAGTTTTAGTTACTAGTAATATAGCGCGCCGCTTCGGCGGCGGCTTGTGCGTTCTCCGTTGACATGATGAATCGGATGGCTATCCACATATCATTATCAACGCTTTCATCCTACCGAACGAGGCCTAGCGAACTTTCTGTGTTCCGGTTGAGTTAAAATGCTCTCGCGAGAGCTGATGAATTCTCGGCGCGTAGTAAAGTGACCTGCTTTTGGTTTTTTTGAAATTTAAATATTACACCTGACCTGGATTCCAGTGAGAGCCGGGTTGTCGGGAGGGTCAACCGGTCATATGCCAGTCAATAGAGCGTGTGTGTGCCTCGGAGGGGTCGTAAGAGGTTTAGAGCGTCGGGTGTGGTTCGGAGTTTGAAATTCCTACTGAATGTCGTTCCTCGTAGGTCCCCTCTCGGGCGCGCTCGTCGCGGGAGGTGTAAGTCGTTCATCACACTTGCTTGGTATCGTTTGAAATTTATATTTCAATTTTTTAGGCGTATTATGGGCTCTCGAACATGATTCAATCCAGGAAAGTGTCCTCCCTTAACGGCCCTTAGCACCTCCACTTACTTTTTTTTACAGAACCCAACAACACCAAAAAGAGTGCGTAGGTTATTCGGAAGCAAAACAAGTAACTGACTACTCTTCTGATAGTCTCCGTGAGCTGAACACACGCATCACCGACTCTGTGGCGCTCGTCAATGCACCACCCAGTGCTGCTGCACGCATTGAACGGAGGCCATTCGCGTCGCTCGTCGAGTCGCGCTGGAACAGAGAAGTCGAGACGCTTTTTAGGGGATTCTACAGCTGGGATAATCGGCTCCAACAATGGTGCAAAGATGTGTTCTACGGCACTAAATTATAGTCTAGACGAATGCTATATATTATTTCTACAACGTGGAAAAAAAACAAAGATTGATACAGTCTACGCAACTTGGGGAATTACATGTTATTATACAAAAGTCTAACCTCAATGTCTGGCTCTTTTTTTTCATCCCCGGTTTTGGCTGTAGTCTCTGTAGCCGGTATGGGGTTGAGGGTTTTGCCAAAAGCCAGGCCAGTTGCCGCCCTGGGTTGGTTGACCTGGTGCTAGTGCTGGTGCTGGTGGATTCGTGTACTGGCTGCTTCGTTGAGGAAGGTATTGCGTTGGTGGTGGAGCACCGTAGGGCTGCTGCTGGGGTGGCTGGTATTGTTGGGCGTAGGGTTGCTGCGGCTGTGGCGGTGGAGGAGGTAAACTGTACTGTCCACTAGCGCTATACGAGTGTCGAGGCTGTTCTGGAGGTGGCGGCGGAGGGGGTGGGAACGCAGAAACCGAGCGTTGATGCTGGCTTGAGCTACCATTTGTATAAGAACTGGTGGGAATCTTCTGTGAGTCAAGAAAGCCTATGCTAGCATATGGATCCCGGTTCTGGCTCTGGTATTGATTAGGAGGCGGGACTGGTGGTGCAGGTAGATGGATAGAAGCGGATCGTTGTGGTTGAGAATTATAACTGCTAACTGGTTTGGGGGGAGGAGGGAGCCACTGGGACTGTTGCCCCTGTGGCGGCTGAGTGGCCGAGGTAGTTCCAATTTTCATTGTTGCAAAAGATGACTCTAAACTTTGCACCGGAGTTTGTGAAGTTGGCAACCGAGTTGCTGGTGACGGAGGTGGTGGCAACGGTGGTTTTGGGGGTGGTGATTGCGCTTGAGCAGTTGAATATCTTCTCTCAGTCTCCAGCTTTGCAATTAGGGCATCCCGATCAACAGTGCGAGCGGAAACAAACTTGCGAGTATTCGCAAGAAGCTTGCTCGTTAGCTCAAACAGCTCGCTGTAAAACTGTAGACCCTTCCTGTGACAGAATAAACGAGTCTGTCAAAAGATCATAAATAAAACACCCACGCTAGTCCATCTCTAATCTCCATGTACACATCTCTTGCACGGGAGAATTTCCGGACGGTGTCCTTCTTTCTCTTTTCTCGGTCATCCCACTTTCTTGCTCCAGCACCACGTCCAGCTAAATCCTTGAGGTTTTTCCACAATGTCCCAAGTTCCTGCAATGCAAGTTCCTGATGATGTACTGTTGCGGACAATCGCTGTTGGTATGGCCTAAACTTTTCTAATTCCGCCGCAAAGAGCGCAGGCTCTACGCCCGTATTTCGCTTGTTCAGGAGTAACAGGTGAGATACGTCGTCAGCTTGGATCTGCAACATTTGCATGCTCAATGTACTTTCATACACAAGTCCGAGAAACAAACCTTTTCCTTTAAATCTTTCAGTATCTCATTGCGTTCCCGCGAGATTTTGCTAAGCGTGCTCAAGCGTTCTTCGATCTCCGAAACGAATTGAGAAATTTTAGCGCGCTCTTTAATTTCATCGGCTTCATCCGCTGCGTCCAGATCCAACAGATGTTCGCCGCTGGATGAGCCTGCCCGCTCGCTGAACAGCTTATCCAAATCTGGACTGATGAGAAGATGTATTTCACCCTTGACGCTTTCCCATAGACTAGTAACTTGGTGATCAGAGGCTTCCGCCGCTTCCAAAGCACTCGTGTGTGCCTTGAGCTCCTTACGCAGATCCTTTGTAAGTCCTGCAGAAGGTGCCTGAGTCCACAAATGCTCGTATTTGACGCGATTCGTTTCGCACTCCCTAGACTCTGCTTCCAGTTCCCGATTAATGGCATCAATATCGCGGTGTGCGTCGTTCTTGAACTTTTGCAGTTCATCCATCAGCCCTTCCACTGGTTCCGTCTCTTCTATAACTGCAATGTCCTCCTTCCACCGACGCACGTCCAGCGGAATCTCGTCTTCACCGCCCACTTCGCCATCTGCAATAGCTTTAAACCGGCTAAGTCCTGTGCGGACGCCCATCCCGTCAATCGCACTGCGTGCTTCACCCTCAGCACCTTCGGCCTTCTCCACCTCGGCACGAACGAGCTTCGCTTTCTCTTCCGAGTAAACGCTTGCACTTTCGTGTACGCTCAAGGGTATGAGCCGGATAAAGAAATCTTGGCCAATTGTCTTTTGCACTTCGGGCGTTGCATAAACTTCATGGATATGAAGTGGAGTAGCAACCGCAGTTTTATCAATGTTGGATAATGATTCTAGAGGAGGGACAACCGCGTTATATATGAGATCGTTTTCCTTCTGTGCATCTTTATATCGCTCAGAACACAGTACGTGATGTGCCTTTAGGCGTTCAAATATTGTTGAACCAGCATCGGCAGGTAGAGTTGGTGACATGCTATGGACAAAGACGGAGTTGAAACTTGTGGCGGTACGGAATGCTTCCTTTGCCAGGGACTCTGCGAGATTAAACCGACCTAGCGCATCCCCATGTTTTCCGGCTGCTTCGTCCACGAGACCACGGTAGTATTGAGCTAAAGAGCTAAAGTACTTGGCTTTAATCTAGAACAACATGAGCCATCTGTAAATGTTGCGAGGGCATAAGTCGTACTTGGATGAGAGTGACCCAGTTTCGATCAAAGATGCCTTTCCCTTGAAACTCTTTGACTTCTTCGCATAATGAAGTGTACATTGAGGCTACCTGAGAGCCAATTTTGGATACGAGCCCCTTCTTCTCATCGGTGCATTTCTCGAGGAAGACTTCAGTTGCTTGAGCAAGGATGAGTCCTACCAGGAATTTGATGACGTCTCGACTGAGATCGGTTGATGGCGCGTGAAGAAAGTTCTCGTTGATGTAAGTGAGCATGCCAGAACATGTTCTGAAGTAGTAGAATGCTCGCTTGATTCCCTCTGGATCAGAGCGACTCTGGGCAGAAGCTATGGCAGAGTGGGTAGCTGCAATCTGAAAAAGAATAGAAGCTTTTTCATATGCAATGGATGACTGGGTGGTAAGCTTGTTTGTGAAGGCATCGTGCCAAGGGAAGTTGACGCGAATTTCAGAGAAGCGCAGTTCCAGCAGTTCTAGCTGTCCAAAGTACTTGTATAGAAGATCCCTGGCTGAGAGAGAGTTACACTTAATCACGGATGAGGATATGCTTGCTAGGACAATTACCAGTTGTATCGCTACCTGCTCCTCGGACTGCATCTTGCCTACAACGCTGCAATGCCGCGCACTCGGCGGCGTAGTTATCCGGGTTCTCTCCGTAAGACTGCGAAATGAGATTTCGTATGGGTGTCGTCCAATCTACTTCATCTGTTGATTTCTTGGGAATGGATATCATAGGCGATTGGTTCGCCATGCTTGCAAAGATGACGCAGCCGCAGTGACGGCAGTAGAATGTGACTGTTTGGCAACGGCTTGGGAGCCTAACTCGTTTCCAGGCGGAGCAATCCGGACGTTACCTGAATAATCCATGTCGTCTGCGCCAAAGCCAACCTCAAGTGAGGATATTGTTGGCCAAAAGGTATGTCTGGAATGTTGAGTGCTCTATATATGCTAACGAAACATAGTACGATCGCTGTCGTAGGTCATTTTATTCTTGTTAAAAGAATCTTGGCTTCTAACAAATGTTCAGTGGCCGATTTTGTGGTCAAGGCGTAAGATAATTTATTGTACTCGTTTCTCAAACGCTCAATAATAAATACAGTGGTGTAGGCTTTGGCGTTGGCGTGATTGCCTCGGTCGTGTTTTTCCGCCGTTCGTCCAGGTTCTCAACTTTCACATATTCAACCTACTTAACGGTAGACCTACAGGGCGTACTTGGCCCATTGCACTAGCTACAGGCTTCGGAGCAGGCGCAGCATATGCTGACTGCGACCGTTCTTTCAATCCTGCCAGAGTACCCGGTACTCGTATCATCTCGAGCTTAGACGAGTTGAAGACGAAAGATGTTAAAGACGCCTAAAGAGGACCTTTCATTCTAAAAGTATACTGAACCAACATAGACGCCAATCACTATCGTGACCCATTCTCAGTTGTTCCTGAGAAGTCGGGGAGTTTGCGCTGGGGTTCTTCTAGCACGACTCGCCTGTAGAGTACAACTAAGTAATTTTTCAGTGCAGTCCAATGTTATGGGAGTAGATATGAACATACCAGTTGTGCCGACTATGATGGGTAATGTCCATATGATGGTTCGCAGACGGCGTGCTTGAAGCGACAAACTAGGTGGTCGCGGTGATTCCATCTGGACTTTACGCTGCAAAGGTGATAAACGCACGCGTGACAGTATAGTCACAGTAGACGCGCTTTAGTAGTAGTACCCCGACGCCGTTGAACAACCTCATATAAGTTACGTCTTTCTCCAACATCATGCCGCGCCGACGATTCCGCCTGACGATGAAAAGGCCGAAGAAACAGTCCCGAAACCCACCAAGAACATTGTCAGACGACTATGGTACACCAACAGACGAGGAATGGTGTGCCGGCGAAAGCTTCAATGTGTTCGTGGTGAAGGACAATGAAGACGAAGAGTATTCTTTCAGGAAGGGCGATGTGTAAGCTACTATCATATTGAAAGACCAGGTTTCTGATGTGTTAACAGTGCCTTGATACTCCCTCGTGACATTGGTCCTAAAGAAACTGAAGGCATGGAGGACAATGAGTATTGGATTGGAAAAGTACGTGGAATTCGGGCACTAGGCTCTGAGGAAGATGTCTGTCATCTTATCATCTATCTGCTGGACTTGTACTAATGCAGCTCAGGTCTGGGCCAAGGTCCAATGGTATTACACACCGGAAGATGTAGCATGCATCATAAAATCATTGTAAGTTTTGTCTGTTTATATCAGTGCCAGCACGTCTTGACCAAACCCTTGCGTCAGTGACACCAGTACATGTGGCCATTATGAGCGAATCTTCTCTGACCATTTCGACTACATCCATGTCGACTCATTCAGTGGTATGAAATATTATGTATACCAAATCTTGTCAATGTAACAAATCATTGATCAACAACAGGAGTAACATCCATGACGCGTTTTGGGATGAATGATGATCGGCAAAAATTCATCGGAAGAAAGGATTTCTATTGCCGTCATGATTTTGAACACAAGGCACGACGAATACTGGTAAAACATTTATCCTACAGTCTACCACTTAATATCTAGTGTTTTCTAGCCCAGGCAAAAAGCACAGGCATGTCGGGTTTGCTCTCAACCGTATTCACCGGACGACTCTGACCGACGAAGCCTCATGCACTTCTGCCCCCGACCCTCTTGCAGAAAATTTTACCACGAGTCGTGTTTGGAAATTCACAAGGGGCTAACTGAGGGATCGCGGACGCTTCAGCTGATTATGACGTGGCCAGACGAGGACAAAAAAGACACGATATTCAGTCTGCTATCGTACACAGGACAAAATGATGACCAGTCGGATGCAAGTCCTCAAGAAGTGTCGATGATCATTTCCTGATTTTTTGGGTTCTTTGCCAAATGAACTAGTCAAGGTGGCTGAACAGCCGATAGTCCGTGGGGCAGCGTTTAAATCTGGTGGGGTAACCGGAAATATTTCGTATGTCGTTCAAGCGAGGAGAATGATATACGAGGTACTTCGGGGATCCTCGATTCCAGATGATTGGGCTGCAAGTGTGGATCTGAAAAAGTCCATTGTCGATATCCAAATGGGCGCAAAGAAGAAACGTATGCCCGCTTTTCTATGTCCGGAATGCAACAGTGTAATTTGACAAAGCACATCTTGCTGTACTTTTCATTCATTCAAATTGCCGTTATTACTATATACCAGAATGCCTCATCTGTATCATTACTACCAATACCTTAGCTAGTATACAATGGAATGCGTGTGTTGTGCAAAACAATTATCAAGACGAATAAATTGGATTTTAATTGTAGAGGACGGCCAAGTGTTGCTTCGCAGCCTCGATGATGAACAGCGGATCGCTAGCTTTAGACAGAACCACCTGCTCGCTGTCCGGCGTTTCACGAACAGTCGCCGCAGTGCCTTGTTCAGGTCCTCCGATCACAAGCACTTGCTGACCTAGCTTGTCAGGCGAGACCGGCACGATATAGCGCATGAGCACAGAACGAGCAGTTCCGTCTTCAAACTCGACCAGGACCGTATGTTCGAACCCATCCCCGACCTTGGCAGCACCAAGTACACGTCCAGTCTTGCCTTCATAATCACCATTGAGGTAGTTCTCGTGCCGCGTGCCTTGTATCTGAACCTTGATGCGCTTCATATATTGTCCGAGCACAGGGTCTAGTAACCATTCGTTGGATTCTTTGGTAGGTTCTGTGGGCAAGGTCAACAAGATGTTTATAAATATGATATGCGGTATTTGAATCACCATCTGCAGGCACATCGTTATCTTCACCATACATCGCCCCGCCGGCGGGAGTGGCAACAGATGAATAAGACGATGCATCAAATCTTGAGACGCCTGCTGGAGTGCGTGGATATGCAGCCGGCGTAGATGGGTATGGTGTTCCTTGGGTAGCGGGGGTAGGCGCCTGGGCGGGACCCGGCGTTGGAGCGCTCTATAAGACGGTCAGAAGAAATCACCTGAGAATTTTATCAAGACATACGGCGGGTTGCCCCCAAGAATCGCCTCCCGTTCCCCAGCCAGGGCCAGTAGAAGCACCCCAACCGCCTGCTCCGCCGTTTTGCATGGGGCTGGTACCTCCCCAACCATTGTTGTTCGCTGCCGTTGGACCAGGAGTAGCCCAGCCTGCTGCGCCTGCGTTCGGCCGTGGGGTAGCCCACCCACTGGCACCAGATGCGTACGGATTGGGTGTTCTCGAAGACGCATTCCACGCTGGGGTCTTTCCACCGTCTGCGGCATAAGGGTTCGGCGTCCGGGAAGATGCGTTCCAAGCAGGGGTCTTTCCACCGTCTGCATACGGATTAGGTGTTCGCGAGGCTGCGTTCCATGCTGGCGTCCTCCCTTCGGCGGCATAAGGATTTGGTGTTCGGCCCACGCCCCATCCTGGCGTACGTGCGCCTTGTGAAGCATATGGGTTGCTAGCTGGTGATCCTCCCCATGGTCGCCCTCCAGGAGGTCCTCTAGGTCTGTTATCAAGAAGCGATAATGTACCATCTGGCCTTCAATATTCGATTAGCATTTTGCTCATTCCCAAGGTAGAAGAATATACGTACAGTCGCTCGCGCAATTTCTCTTTTTCAATCGTAATGATCTTGTTACCCGTCCGCAGCTCCACACGGCATACGTTCCCGTTTGTATCTTTGATGGTACCAACGTATCCCTTTTGTGGACCCTTAACAATGGCAACAGTGAGACCGATATGTCTATCCTTAGGCCCACGACCCATGTTTCCGGAGCCAACCATTCCTCCCGTAGGTTGCATCAAAGCGGGGTTCATCTTTGACAGATCGCCAGTCGGCTTTACAATACTGCCTTTCGGCGCTAGCGACGCAAGGGACCGTGTACGCGTTACAAATACGCCACCATTTTCTTGGTACTCTCTGTTGTGCAGGAAAGCGTAGAAAGATTGGTATATGTGGAGTACCCGGCCTTTTCTTGCCTGTTTGTAGCGTTTCAGTGTAGTTCTCATCGCTAAATAATAAACGTCTCACCTCGCCATCTGTCTCCTTCATGTTGTCGTTCACTCGAATTTCGTGGCCTTCGGAGTCGACAGCGATGGCTTTATTTGAATTCCGACTCATGGAAATTTGGTGAGGTTGCACGAGGCGGACTTGTCCATTTTGATCCAATACACGGAAAGAGTCTCGTTCTGTTCTGAAGATGACACCAACAGTCTGCGCGCTACACAAAGTCATCAGTGTCAAATTGAACGGCGCGAAGGACTATGCGTACTCTAGTTGCACTAGGTCATGCAATTCGTAATTTCCAACGACATTAGTGCTTGAGCCAACTTCAGCAGCTTCACGAAGATCCTTTGAAAAGACGGATATCTGATCCTATGATTAGATGACCCCACGTACAAAATTTTAGTAGAACTCACCTCTTGCATCGACATATCTGATATGAAAGTGATGACATTGTCCGACACGGATACGACAAGACCCGTCTCGTCTGCGTTTTGACCGCTCATGACTTTGACGTGGTCGCCTGGTTTGAACCTCTTCCGTACACTCCTCGCTAATAATTCAATCTTTTGACCCTCCAAATCAACACCCTCAGCGGTAATTGTCACAACGTCCTGTGAAATCTCCTCCACAACACCGTGTACACCCGCCTGCTCACCCTCGAATACTTCAACGTGATCACCAGGTTGCAAGACCGAGACAGCAGCTTTTCTCGAGGCCTCGGCGATAACGGATAGGTCAACAAGGTTATCTCCTTCGTTGTCTTGTTTTCTGGAGAATTGCTGGATTTCGTCGAGCGTCGGATTAACGTCTTCCAGGATTAGCGCACTTAATTTGAAGTCCTTTTCAATGAAGCCATCTCTGTAGGTATCATTTTGGAAGACGTAGACTTGGTTACGCTTCGATACATGTTTTCGACCATAGACCTTGACGACCTCTTCATAGTTGAATAGTCTTTGCGGAGGCCGCATAGCTCCGGTGCCAGTTGTTGTTTTTTTCCGTTTTTTCCCGTCTGCCGCAACATCAGTCGCGGGGAGTGAGGTCTATACGTGGTATAAACCGAAGACCAACATCCTCGCCATTCTCCGTGATATCGACCACTTGCGCTAGATCACCAGCGTACTTTCCACGCCTGATACGAACCCATGTCCCAGGAGTGACTGTCTGCTCCTGCTTCTTAATTTGTAACAGACTAGCCATCTCCTCAATTGGCACCAGGTGGATACCGCGACTGATGTAGACACCAACGAGACCATTTACGGCTTGCATGACCTGTTTTGCACTTCTGGCCTCAACGTAGACCATGCCAGGCAACGAGTCACGCTGGAAAGCAGCCAGAATTTGTAGGGGTTTTGCCGTATATTCGACATCCACAGCTTTGCGCATGATACTAAGAACGATATCACGCTCGCGCCCTGTCTGGTAGAAATGGTAATAAAAAAAACGAACAAATAGTAAATATAAAACAGAAAGCCTACCTTGACTCGAACTTGCCACAAGCTTGCATCGTGAACCGAAGGCATTAACAACCTCTGCGGGATCTCGTTCATGTCCCCGGTATAATGGAGAGCTGCCCGGCCACCATAACGCTTGCTCAAGTCTTTAGCAATTTGTTCTGGACTTCTGTCCTCCTCTTCATCAAGTCTTCTTGCAGATAGCATAGCATGGTGGCGCCGGTTAGTATCAACTTCGGCGTCTGACTCGATGAATCCCTCTATAGATGTAGCGTTTAGTATAGAGCTAAATAAGGGATGTTTGACTCCAACGACATACCGTCCGCATAATCTCCTTCCTCTTCCTCCTCTTCATCTTCGTCGCTAACCTCGGCTTCTAGATCGATGAAACGACTGACTGCCGGACGTTTGTGACGATGCTGAAAAACGACGTCAGAGCCTGAGTCTGAATAAAGACAATCTTGCCTACCTTTGCCCGTTTCCTAGCTTTCTTTCCTGAGACCTCTTCCTCATCGCCCTCCTCTTCTTCTTCCTCTTCTTCCTCTCCTTCCTCCTCCTCGTCAAACACGTCTCTCTCTATTCTCCGCTTTTCTGGAACGCCAGGGTCGTCCTGCTCCGCATCTTCTTCAGGAGCATTACCTGCATCTCCCATATCAGCATCGTCCTCTGCGCGAAACTCATGCTCGTCTGCGTCCGACATGGTGAAAGTCCAGGTCGAAGTTGCGTAGAGAAGTGTCACAACGCAGCGTGACAGGCGCGTCACATTTAACTCTACCATGAACACCATCGAGGACGAGGCCGAGATTGAGACGCCTGTTTATGATCCCATTCTCCAATACCCACAACCACCAAAAAAGCTAAAACCAGCACGAAAACAAGTAAAGCCAGGTGACGTGAACAAGACAGAAACCGTGCAGACGGGAAAAGAATATAGTGCGTCCACCAGCCGCGAATAAGATATAGGGTGCTAACCTGTGTGCTAGATATATGGTATAACAAGTGGGCAGGAGGAGACCGCGAGGACAATTATTCCAAGTCCGTCCCTATACTTCTTTCATTTCTTCTGAGTCCTGACGTCGAACAGTAAAGTCAAATCCCAATCACGGTGTCATATCCGTCAAGATGTAGGCTTGACGCGCGCCAATATGACGGGGATGAAATACTGTTGTCTCTTCTTTGCACGCGGGTGCTGCCCGTACGGCTGGGAATGCGAATACATGCACGTCCTCCCCGACGGTAATGCCAAACCAGACAGCTCAAAAGATTGTTTCGCGAGAGACAAGTTCGCTGATTACCGGGACGACATGGGCGGTGTTGGAAGCTTCAATAGGCAAAATCGAACGCTTTATATTGGACGAATTAAAGAAACAGGGACGGGCCCCGAGACAGAAGAAGTTGTCATTAGACACTTTAGGGAATGGGGCACGATAGAGCGAGTGCGGGTCTTGCAGTACCGCTCTGTGGCCTTCGTTACCTACGTCTCCGAGCTATCCGCCCAATTTGCAAAGGAGGCCATGGCATGTCAGTCACTGGACAATGACGAGATTTTAAATGTCCGCTGGGCGACAGAGGATCCAAATCCAGTTCAAAAAGTGTTGGAGAAAAGGAGACTGGAGGAGCTGGGCCGAGATGCAATCCAATCCAGGATGGATCCAAGGATTGTGGACGCCGTGAGGGCAATCAGGGCGCTTGAGGATGGGGTGGAATTAGACGAGGAGGGAAATCTTCTAGATGATGGCGAGGTCGAGGATGAACCAGCAAATAAGAGACCGCGGCTAACAATTGAAGACGGAGGTCAAAGCGAGCAGGCGTCTACGCCAACACCACCACCCGCAGGTCTCAGTATCCTCAATGCCGACGCTTTGGAGGGTTTGAAATACTTTGCAGAGATAAGAAAACGAAATGAGACTCCCGTGCCTGCACCGAGACGGGCACCTCCACCTCCACCGGGAGGGCTTGGACTGGCTGGGTACGGAAGCGACGAGGATGACTGATTCTGCGGACTGTATCTTGTTCGTAGTGTAAGAATATGCTAGCCATACAGTTGTGAAGTTCATGCTAATCAGAATGCAGTACTAAAAACATTAACGGTGTTCAAATTCAGTCTCTTCCACCTCCACTGCCATCTCCAGCGCCAGCGTTTACTCCATGAGCTGAAAGAGAAAGATTCGCAATTCTGAGCTCCTCTGCAGCCAAGTCCTCTTCCTCCTTTTCTCTCCGATAATTGGCCAGATCCCAATCATCAGACTCTTCGTCGTCCCCTTCTTCTTCCGCCAACCACTCGGGATGGTATTGGAACTAAGAACGAACATGAGCACACAAGACACATAAGAGAAGGACGATACGCACCAGATCCCTTCCACTCATACCATTCGCCTTACCCGCTGCAGATTGAGCCTCCTTTGCCTTCTTCAACACCTCCATTTCTGCTTCCTTCTTATTCATCCTCGTCTTTTTCCATACCGTAAACGATTCCTTTGTCACCGGTGTCAAGTTAGATCCGAGCTTATGTCTTTCCACTTCCAAAAATTCCTCCAAGCTAATCGTATTAGCCTTCGCCGCTTCTTCTGCCGCTTTCTTTTGTGACTTGAGCACAAATCCAGGAGGGAGAGCATGGCGATATTGGCACGATTCACCGCCACTGGGACATTCCCAGAACCAGCCGAACTTGCTGTCCTCAATGGCTTGCAAAAAGTATTTGCATACAATCTGAAATGCCAAGTGGGCTTGATGGAAAAGAAAACATAAGGAAAACGTACATCTGTGGTCGTTCGTGGATTTCCATGCTTAGATAGGACCACGTTCCGTAGCTTCTCTTCATCCCAGTTCTCCATGGTATCTAGCGATCTCGTGTTAGCGTACCTCCACTTAACCAGAACAATGGGATACATGCCATTGGCCTTGTCTTCTCTACTATCCTCGTACAAATTACGCTTCTCAACCTTCCGACCCACGTCTGGGTCATGACTAAACTTGCACTTGTTTCCCTTATCGCAGAGACCAGATTTGAAGTATACACAAAGCACCGTCTTTGGGTCGGTACCGAACGGTATCTTTTGCGGGGCTTGGACAGACCTGAGAAGGGCAGCCTCTTCCTTCTTCCGTTTCTCCTCTTCGGCCTTTTCCTTCTCGCGAATAGCCTTCTCCCGCTCCTTGTCCAGAACAGCCTTTGATTTACCAGCAACGGCTTGCTGGGCTTGTATTTGGGCGACTTGCTGTTTGACTTTGGCCGATCTATTTTTCTGTTATAGTCGATACCTACGCGTCACCGAGATATGATTGAGAGTCACCCACATTTTTCATGCCAAATGTCTGGTTGGACAGGAGCGCCGTGAGTTCTTCGATTGCACGCAATCATTAGTTTCGTACCTTGTCGACCTGGGCCTTCGATGAGCCTTGTTTTTCCTGTTTCTTTGGCGGCATTGTGGGCGGTGAGGGACTTGGCGATGGTGATCAATATCCACTTCAGTCTCCCACGTGTGGAATCAATTATCACTTCAACCTAAGTCACGACGTGTTTATGATACTTCTACCTCGTCTTCACGAGCAATGAGCAAGGCAACACTACTGAAGTTAACCTCTTCTTGTCGTCGACTTGGACAACCTTCTGTGCCTGCGTCAACATGATCCTTCCATGTCACCAGTGCTCAAGTGTAGCCTGACTAGGTTACAAAGTTAAAATTATCATTGCCATGTTTAAACAGGAAAAAAAAAGGATGATTCATGATATTAGCTCAAGGCGCAACGCTGGTGGGTAATGGTCTTTTAAAAATATAACTTTTGTTCCTAAGGGCCGACCAGTCCCAGGTCCAAACTGTCATCATGAAGCTTGGTACGCCTTTCTCCGAGCTCTCAGCCAAAGAGTTACCAATCCATCGTCTTCTTTCAGGACCAACATAAACAAATGAGGCGAAGATGGTTATCTTTTTCGTGTGCACGTGTAACGATGAGTCCTCTGACCTAGCTTCCGTTGGAAAGATATGATGATTGATATAGGACCTTTATCACCATCTTCTCCCTCTTGGCATTTTACCTTTTTCGTATCCAACTCTGCTAATATCATCGCCAGATTACTTTTATGCATTTCATGTGCCTTAGATAACGGAAACTCAACATGCTCATTAGGGAAGAGAAGCAATGCCAGTGGTCTATTTTCCGTCGCAATACTCTGAACTCTTCTGAACTAGACGTTTAAGGTAGATAAAGCCACATAATGTCCGAGTTCTCAAACTTTTGTCATGCTTTTTTTTTGAGCGAAAGCCCCATGATATACTCTATACTTATACTTATGACAGCGGCTCAGTATGTCCAAGATCCGGAATTATTTCCCATAATTTCCCGTCTTCTATCGGAAGTACCTGTTGTTCCCGCGCTAATCCAACAATCTTTTCATAAGTTGTTCCAGTTGTTGGCGCCTTGAAGACTGGGAAATTGACGTTATTTAACAAGCGTAGAATTTCAGGCAGTTTGGACAAACACTGCAATTTGCAAAGTCAAAGATTTGTAACGGAAGACCACTACTGTTTCGACACTTGTTGCGGCAATTAACCCTGGCGGCCGAAGACGGCAATGTCAGATGAACCGATATGATGCCGTTATTACCGGCGGCTTACTCAGGGGAAAAAAGAATGTCAAATCTTCACACGAACATAATGATGAGGCTCAGGAAGACGGTAAATACTAAACTGCTCGGTGAAACGATACCTGCTGCTCTTCATCGACTATCCAAAACGCTCTGACATATAAACTTTGAGTGCCACCTCCTGAATTTTTTTTTTCTCTTCCAGGATTGAACACATATTTTGCCTGTGCCTCCCGGTCGGTGCCTGTGCCCTTTTTTGTCTGCCGGGTCGCTTATCTGATTGTTAGGAATTAAAATCATTTCATGGCATCTGAAGGCAATTTAACGATCTACGATATCGAGAAAGTTGACGACTGTGACTATGACAAAGAATTGCCGGAAGGAAAACCCCTTGAGGAGCCAACTGATTTTCCAGAGGGCGGTCTGAGGGGTTGGATGACTCTTGTCGGAAGGTTGGACAATATGAACCGCAAATTGACTGGATTTGATGAGGGCTTCTAGCTTCCTTTTTCAGTTCTGCAGCTATGGGTAAGATTCCCGCCGTTAACGTTGGATCTACCGGTCAAAGTTCAAATCGGATCCTAGATATACAAATGCTTTTGGAGTTTTTAATGGTAATTGTCCTTTTTTTTGGTTGGCATTTAGTTGACACAGTCATATATTAGACTATTATGTTCGCATATACTTGGGCGAAAAATATTCATCGTCAGATATCAGGTACGTCTATCTTTGCACGACAGGCACGATGATTCATGTTGGTGCAGCTGGATCGGGAGCGTCCAGATTGCCGTGAGTTTATTGATGGGGATATTGTCCGGAAGAGCTTTCGATACCGGTTACTTGTGAGACCACTGCGCGCCAGTTGACCAACGAAGGCCCTTACGTCTGATTCTACAAGTTATCATATAATCATCTGCGGCACGCTGCTATTTGCCTTTTCACTCTTCATGTTGTCGCTATCGCAACCCGAGCAATATTATCAGGTCAATATCTTATTCTAATTCCTTGTACTACGACTGACAATGATTGCAGGTATTCCTTGCACAAGGAATAGCCAACAGTATAGCAATCGGCATGATCTACATACCTGCCCTTGCTATAGTGTCGCATTATTTCAGACGCAGAAGACCGTTCGCGTTGGGTGTATCTGCGGCGGTAAAGAATTTTGGGAATTTGTCTCTTGGTTATTGACAGTTGCGTCAGGGATCTGCTACTGGAGGCGCGATACATCCAATCATACTCAACCAGCTGTTCTATGGTCGAACCGGATTCCACAACGGCGTCCGCGCTAGTGCGGGATTCACTCTTGGTCTAATGATAATCGGCATTCTTCTCATGAAGCCACGTTTGCCGCCTAAAAAAAGACACGATGGTAGTTGGCTGATCAGTTTTCGGACATTCATGCGAGAACCAGCCTATGCTCTAGTCACACTGGGGTGAGCATCATGTCATCTTCAGTGACCTTATGTTCTGATGCTGGAGATGAGAACGCTCCTCATGTTCATGGGTCTATATTTCCCCATGTTCTACTTGCAGTTGTATGCGATAAAGCGGAACGTTGATTCCACGCTTGCTTTTTATTCGGT
Source organism: Amanita rubescens (assembly GCA_015039365.1). Lineage (NCBI taxonomy): Eukaryota > Fungi > Basidiomycota > Agaricomycetes > Agaricales > Amanitaceae > Amanita > Amanita rubescens. Next base: position 828,824 of record WION01000001.1, read on the forward strand.
TAGCTCTGTTCCTAGCCAGCTTATGAATAATCTCCTCATTCTGAGATACAGTTAACGATCCTCAACGGTGGTAGTGCCGTTGGTCGAATAGTACCAAACTTGATCGTAAACAAGTATGGAGTAATGAACACTATAGTGATATGCAGCATATGTTGCACAGTTCTTATCTTTTGCTTCTTGGCGGTGAAAAGCGCTGTCGGCATTGTCCTTTTTGCAGCCGTGTACGGATTCTTCGGGGGTGCTTGTGAGGGCAATGAATTTCAATCTCCATCCAATTCTAATTTTCGTACAGTCATCGGCTTACTGACCCCGACGCTCGCGGTCCAGGCCAAGAAGGACTCTGAAATTGGAGAGAGAATAGGTATATGCTTTGCTTTGGCTGGTACGTGACCCAAGATATTGCCAGCCATACCATCTTGATGCATGATGCATGATGCGTTGTTAGCAATCGGAGGCTTAATTGGTAACTGATAGCCTGGACGAGTTTGCCCTTCTGCTAAAACAAAATTTCCAGGTAACCCGATTGCTGGGGCACTCCTCACGTCGTCCTATACATGGTGGAAACCAATCATATTCGCTGGAGTCACCGTTGGGTTGGGTTCGACGTGCTTCTTCGGAGCTCGTCTCTTCCTTGTCAAGGAAAAGGGTACGGGCATCGTGTAAAAGCTAAATGCTGACAGATTGGGTTGATGAAAAATTGGAAGTTCACCTTGTGGGTTGAAACTTTCCATGATAACAACTACCGCTACGGTCCGTACATCTGAGAATTCCACACATCTGTGTAGCGTAGAACCCCGGCGACCGGCCAAAAAATATACGCCAGATTCGCGAGCATACCTACAAAGACAACTTTCTCGTTACTGGCAGTTCTAAGCAGCAACAATATCGCAATCCTTGAAACGGCAGAGAAAGATTGCTATTGACCTTGTATTAACATATATCAGGGACCTGCGCCTGCCCTCGCCATCTTCTTGTCGTGTCCTCTCTTTCGATTGTGATTAGCACGGCTCGCCTTGTGCTTATCTTTCCATGCCCGTTCCCTCGCCTCTTAACCAAACCCACCGTCTCCCACCTCATTGATCTTCCTCCCAGACTACTTCCGGGATCTGTTCCCCCCCACCAAATATTTTGCAGACCCCGTCCTAGCAAACCCCGCAGGCCACCAAGTCCTCAGCGACCACCTCATAGCCTACTTCCAATCCCAAACATGTCTCGCTTGGGACATTGCTCACGGCAAAGCATTCGACGCCGTACCCTATACCACTCCAGACAACCCTCCAGGTGATCCAGGCCACTTATTCGAGCGTAGGCCAACGTCAAGATGTCCCGAACCCGGCAGCATAGACGCCATCATGGAACCCGGTCTCCCCCACGACGAAAACTCGGATTCCTCCTCACCCGACCACCCAGGAGTCCCAGAAAACATCGTCAACGCCATCCACCAAAGCCAACTCTTACGCGTACCCCAAGCTTGAATCAACACCCGTTCCAATACCCGTTCATTCCAAGAAATCGCCCCCTATTGCGTCTCCGCCCCTCCATCGTTCTCACCACCCTCCTAATTTCGGAAGTCCCAACCTCCACGCGACGGCCCATTATTGGTATTCCACTTTTCCCACGAGCAAGATTAGGATACCGATCCAAGTCGGAGCGGGGGATTGGGATTTTGGTGTTTATTATTTGAAAGAACCATTGGGGAAGGGAGCGAGATTTCGTGTTGGGTTGATGATAATGTTGGTGGGGCTAGGACGATTATGAATGCTGCATAATATTTTCACGATCCGCCAACAAGGCAATGCTCAACTTGCTCAGAGTGAAAAACATTGAAACACGTGGGCATATATATTTCGAACAGTAATGCTACGAGAACTTTGGATGATACATGGATAGACTTGAATAAAATCAACGAGGCAACATCACAATACAGTAATGAAGTGGAATCACAGCACATTGACAGTGATTGCAAGTCATGCTGAACCTAAGTGCGTGGAAAATACTAACTGAGCATGATCATGATATTGGTCTGTATAAATATGGCACTCACCAGTGTGCTTCCTACGTAGTACTTATAACTCGTCGAGCATCATAATCTATCCGCCATCTTCAAGCCATCAATTCAGTTGAAAGTTGAAACAGTATTGTAATCGAAGAACCGAGTACTCACGAGCAAACAGTGGTTTTTTTCCAGTCACTGCCCAATTAGAACAGCCCGAAGTATTACATCTTCGGGCAACCATAGCGTTTGGTACAGGGCCAGTATCTGCCATAGAGTTCAACTTGAAGTTGGATGGTGGGAGCATATTTACGAGGGTTGGATTAGTTCCAGTACTCCTGCCAGGGGCCACCGATTTTATACCTTTCTGTCCTCCAGCTTTTGGCGGCATGTGAACTCAGTTAGGCCCTCTTGGCAGCTTATACGAGTCAGCCCCTGTCAGCTGATATAATGACCAAATCTCCATAGTGATGTATGTATATTTGACAGTATCACAATCTTCACGCTACTAGTGCGTGCACAGCAGCGCCCACATTATACATACTAGTGCGTGCACAGCAGCACCCACATTACCACTGAGTCACACCCTCACCATCGCTTTACGTACATTCGTTGTGCAGTAATGTTTCGCAATCTTCACGCTACTAGTGCGTGCACAGCAGCGCCCACATACTAGTGCGTGCATAGCAGCACCCACATTACTAAGTCACATTCTCACCATTGCTTTACGTACATTCGTCGTGCAGTAAATGTTTCGCAGGCCCCAAAGCCACGCTGTCATGAAAGACTGAAATATTCCCTGTAGTTTTATCTCCTAACGATCATGCCATTATTCAAGTGCACTTATCCCGGTTGCTTACAGGCTGGTGTCCGCAGACAGGGCTCTTGCCACCTTTGCAACAGTCATCTATGCGCCAAACATCTTGGCCAGGATTTTCACCATTGTCCAGACTGGCGGGTGGGTCTTGTACCGTATTTACTTCATATATTTCATACCAAATCCAGGTAAATGAAAGAGAGTATAACGTCAAAGCCACGGAAGCTGAAATTGCGGAAATGACTGCGTTATTGTCACGAGTCAATGTCCGCGCCTTGCGCGATCGGGCAGCGGCATTGCGCAAGGTCGACTGCACAGTTCCAGAACTCTCGTATGATCACGAAAGCCGCTTCCTCATAATGGGTGGTATGAATTATCACATCCCCATCAACTTTGTGGATGGAGTCACTTGGCTCTGCCGTATCCGCCGTCGTAATATCGCGTCTACAACCGTTGCCCACCAGAATCATTTGATTCTTAGCGAAGCCGCCGACATACCGATTCCTATCTTCCAGAACCCAAGTCCCTGTACCCAAGGTCCATGACTACTCCATCGATTCTCCTTCTAATCCCATAGGAGTTGGTTATATTCTGATGGACAAGCTAGCGGGAAAGCCGCTTTCTGACTGTGATCTAACCGATGATGATAGGAAATGTGTTCTGGGCCAACTAGCAGATGTCTTTGCTGCTCTGAAGCAGCACCCATTCAACGAGATAGGCTGTTTGTCGGATCCTGATGACATATCAGTCGGTCCAGTACTCGAGGAGAGCACAATAGACGCCGACAACGATAGCAACCTATTGTTGTTGGGGCCGTTCAGGTCCGCCCTCGAATACAGAACGGCATCTATCAAGCATCAAGTCGAACTTATTCTCCGAGGAGAGGCCTACACGAATAATGCTATCGACGCTTATCTAGTCCATCGATTCATTCTTGACGACGTCATAAAGTCTATCACCCAAAATGAACAAGGGTCATTTTTCCTTAAACACATGGACGATAAAGGGGATCACATACTCGTCGACGATGAATTCCGTATTGTTGGCATCATCGATTGGGAATGGGCTCAGATTACTACCTGCTCGGAGGCGTTCGCCGCCCCCTGTATCTCCTTGATGTAGGCCTATACTACAGTGGATCAAATGAGCTCAGCCCCGAAGAGGTGGAATTTATCTCAGTTCTCCAGGGACGAAACGAAATAGAGTTGGCCGAGTGTGTTTACGGAGGTCGTGTTGCGCATCGCCTCGCCCACTGTGTTGGGGGTAACACTGGGGACGCTGAAGATTTACCAAATCATTTTATGGGTCTCCTACGTGCAGCTCTTCCACGCAACAACAAGCAAGAGACATGGGCGCAATGGCGGGAGAGAGCCTTCGTGAGGTACGGAAAGGACGAGGAATTGCAACTTCTCATCCGGAAAGTCTCTAAATAATGATGAATAGTCATGGCGTGATTGTGTGGTTCAGACGTGAAGTTCTCCTATAGTAGTGCAATCAGCACTTGTCATGTACACGTCCGAGTCCAGTTAGAACGAGCGAAGATTGAACAGGCCAAACGAAACTTTGGATGTACATAGAAGTCGTTGTTGTTGAGGCTATTGTTGACTCATTGGCGCCCAGCTCGTCGCTATGGTTGTGCGTATCGTACTCGATTGACAAAATGATAGCGTTGTGGTCGAAGACTAGCAGATACCGTCGCGAATACAAACGTCGGCCACGGAGACTACGTCAACCGTCAACGCAAGCAAGTTGCAACCCAACAAAAACCACCTATAAAGACCCTCGCAACCACCAGCGTTATCAGGGTTCAAATACGTGTCATCACTCGGACAACTACAGTCTGACCCCATACCCATGATAACAACTACTGCTACGGTCCGCACATCTGAGAATTCCACATACCTGTGTAGCGTAGAACCCCGGTGACCAGCCAAAAACGCAATGTTAATATACGCCAGATTCGCGAGCATACCTCAGTTCTAAGCAGCAACAATATCGCAATCCTTGAAACGACAGAGAAAGATTGCTATTGACCTTGTATTAACATATATTAGGGACCTGCGCCTGCCCTCGCCATCTTCTTGTCGTGTCCTCTCTTTCGATTGTGATTAGCACGGCTCGCCTTGTGCTTATCTTTCCATGCCCGTTCCCTCGCCTCTTGACCATCCCCACGACCCCGCCCCCCACCCCGTCCTCTCCCTCTCCCACCACCTCCACCACGGCCTCTACCTCTACTACTCCCAGTTATCCCCATGGCTAGGACCTGACTCTTGCGATGGAAGCCTGTTTTGATTTCCAGAGAATTCGTGTTTCTGAAGAATCTTGTCCTTCTTTGGCTGAAATGGATATAAGCAATCGCTTAAGACGTAGGCATTAAATCGACTGACATTACGTTCCAATATGACCCTCCAACCTTCTATCTGTTCATCTGCCCAGCCTAACATTGAGATTAGCTATATGTGCCTACTTGCATCCCTCACACTCACCCGTCTGAGCTTTCAGTTCTGCGCGCGACTTGCTCCTTCTAGTCGCAGCGTCGCGATCAAACAATTTCGGATCCCGCATATAAGCCAACTCGAGTATTGTTTGCAAGGAAGGTGGTTTTTCGTCCCCTTCATCAGCACTTCCCTCGCTTTCAGTCCTCAGATTCACCATCTCCGGCGATTTTGACACCTCTAAGGTCGTCAAGCTCAACTTCGTCGCCTGGAATGACTTCTGTGGCCTTTTCTTTGCCTTTCCCAGAGCTCGGGATTACAGTAGCGGTAAACTCGGCCTCTAATTCCTCATCTTCCGCATCCTCGATTTCCATCTCCTGCGCGCGTCGCAAGATGTCAGCTTTCATCCGGTCGATATATGCTCTAGTCTCCGAGCAATGCTTGCGGGTCATCACTGATCAACCGAGTCAAATAGAGCACCAGAAAGAAGAATCAAGACACTCATACGCTTTCTTTCCGATCCGAAGTCTGCTCACATCCAAGACCTCGTCGTCGAAGATGTTCCGCCGTTCCTTCACCATTTTGACAATGTCGTCTTTGGCAGATGTATTTGGCGGAGCCCTATTACCCACTTTGATCTCATGTTCACTAGCAGCAACCAGTTCATTTTCTTCGGGAACTGTGCCTTCAAGCAAGGCTTCAATCACTTTCTCGGCACTGCCTGCATATAGGTGGATATAATAGCAAGAGACGGACATACGATGGCGAATGGGAAGGGAGTATGTCTAGCACTTGAGTCACTTTGATATCAAGATCTGGGTCTGGCAGATTTTCAGGTACGACCGCCTTTGCTTTGCCTGCTGCGCGAATAGAAGGACCTGCCGACGCGTGACCCACGTTTTGCGCAAGACCAGATGAGCGAAGGAGTATTTTCAATGCTCCAGGATTTCTGGAGGGTCTTTGACCAGGCGCAGAGGGCTCGTCAAGAGCCTGAAGAGTTGACTCGAGAAGGTCAAGCCTAGCGTCCTTCTCAGACGCATGGCGGAGTGACGCCGCGAGAGTGTTAGACAGGCTATAAGTTCGCTGGTAATCGGTCAACAAAGGCTGATTTAGGAAACAAGTCGGTGGGAATCTGTTGGGATGACGAAGACGACCGAAGCTCGAGCAGCGCGAAACACAACGTCGAATGCTCGTTCGGTTGTTGTACCCAGCTGACTACCGGTAGACGAAGTAAGATCGTCCATGATACACGATAGCATAGTATGGAAGGCGTCGATAAAGGCAACTTTGGTCGACACCCAGATCCGCTCCCAGTCGTCGGGCTCCCTGGCTGTTGAGCCTTCTTCTGTGACTATAGCTGTTCGCAGGACACTTATCCCACCATAACCTGTAGCGATGGCCGCGAGACCATCATCGTACATAGTCGCAAGTGCAAGCATAAACTCCTTGTTGTAAGCAAATGGCCTTATTGCTTCTGGCGTAGATACGCGCACGAAGGCAAGTAGAGTGTGAGCTGTTTTTCGAATGGCGTAGAGTCCGTAAGACGGAGACTGATGGATCGGCCGACAAAAGCGTAGTGAACGAAGGGACCTAAATCATTCTCGACGTCCTGAATAATTTTTGGATCTGTCTGTATCGCGGCCCTTACGATGGAGCGAAGCCTTTTCGTGTGCGTTTTTGCAAAGGCGACGGACAGGCTGAAGTAAGATGTGGAGACCTGATGCCATGGCCTGCTGCAGCTAAGCTTGTGGACGATGCAAGGTTTTCTGCTAGCTGGAGAGTAAGCTTGCATATATTCCGTTCAGTAGCAGAAGATTTGATCTCTGTCTCCCAGATTAAGGAGTCCAAGATTTGTTGGGCTGCATCTCGTGCATATGAAGCTACGAATGTTGAAGATGTGGCAACTTCGAGTTTTGCTGGAGGTAGGCCGAGAGTTAGTTGAAGAGCCCTGGAGATTGTCTGGGACAGCGAAGCGGCTTGGGAAGGCGGCAACGACTTGCGCGTCTGAGTCGAAGGGTACGGTGCCAACAGGGTCATCGCCGAACAATACCCAAATTTGGTAATGTCATCCTCGGATCTCCCGGGCCGAGCATCCGCGCTCAACGAGTCCTACTATCATGTCCAGCGTCGCTGCTATAGTTTTCATCGCAGATGGCACAGAAGAAATGGAATTGTGCGACAATACATGTATCTCGTACCATCACTAAAGCTCTTAACGCAGCACCATCACCTACGATACGCTCGTCAGAGCAGGAGTAACCACTGTATCTGTATTCGTGCCAGAGACCTCCTCCGTTCCTCACAGCGTCAGCCCACCCGTCGCAAAAGGCTCACGCGGGATTAATATCATGCCAGACATGTACCTCGATCGCTCACAACTAGGTCCGGTGAATATCTCAGCTTGAATGGATTAGACCAGTTAGTTATTGACTTTCCTCATCCAGGACAAATTTGATCTACTTGTCGTTCCTGGAGGTGCAAAAGGCGCCGATACGATTTCCGGAAATCATGTCGTGCAAGATCTCGTGAAGGAGTTTTACGAGAAAGGGAAGCACCTTGGCTTCATTTGCAATGGTGAGGCCGATGTACATGTGTAGGACAGAGCCAACTCAGAGCGCACAGGCAGTCTCACTGCCCTAACCGCTAAGCTGCCTCGGCAGCCCCTTACTTCTCACCCTGGCGTCAAGTCTATCCTTGAACGCGGTGCGTCAATCGCTCGAACATGATACACTGTATTCATTGTTCACAGAATTCGATTACTCTGAAGATTCTGTTGTCATCTCGGGCAATCTAGTGACAAGGTACGATAGAGCTGTCCTTCTTTGTCATGCTAATGCTTGAGATCAAAAGTCGGGGACCTGGAACCACTTTTCCTTTTGCGCTCACATTGGTTGAACGATTGCTTGGCCCTCAGAAGCGTGCAGAAGTCGAAAAGCCCATGGTTTTCCCAGCGAACACCCCTTGGGTAAACACAAAGTGAAATAGATTCTTGCTGTATTATAGGTCCGCCTTGTCATCATGTTATGTACGAACAACCAGGAATGCTTCCGGGATATCAGGACTATCATAGGCAGAAAGTATGCGCTTGACGGATATCCCGCCTTTCTCATCGACGTGAACTGAGTTGGCTATCTATAATCCACTAAGATGAGGCTTGAAATGCCGGCAGATCAGAAACTCACCTGCCACACTCTTGTGTTGCAACCAAGCTGGGTGAGAGTAGGACTGCATTGGTCAACAATAGACATGACATCTGTCCCCATAATCGTCGGTTCCATTTCCTCTCGCTCTTCGAGAGGATGATTAATGTGGATGACACGTAAATTCCTTGCGCATGACACCACAGAGCCCAATGAACGCTTAATTCGCGGCGAGATATAATAAGCGCCGCATTGCACCACGCAAGTCAGGACAACATACCATCGTGGTGGGTGCAATGACGATAAAGAGCTGCTCCAGCTTCACGCACCGTTCGCAAATATCTCTAATCGCATCCAAGCCAATCAACATTCTATGCACGGCAAATCTCTTAAGCCTGTTTCCATGTATCGTCACCAAAGCTTGCCAGAACGTATTAGTAACCGGCGCGGCGACAAACGTGTTGAGCGAGTACATCTGGAACACTTCGAGTGGCGCGGGAGCAAGGAAGGTCAAAACATCATTAAGCCATGGTTCCAGAGGCCGGCTCTGTTGATGCAATGTAAGTGTGATAGATCGCAAGCGGCGCGTAGCACCTATAGCTGCACAGCGTCGCGAAAATTCAGACATATCCTGGACAAAGGTCAATACAGGTCCCTAGGCCTCCATGATTTTCGCACAAATCGGGGGGACACTCCTTCTAATCCCAGACCAAGAATCCCTTGAACATTAGTTGCCAAGACAGCCAGTATGCCACTATGCGTAACCTTTATGCAACCGGTCAGATGTAATTCTTCTAGCTGATCGAGGATAGGCGCGAGAGTAACGAGTATTTCATCGGTGACTACTGAGGTAGACTATTCCACACGAGTAAGCACCCGCACAATGCAACATTTATATGTCACGACATACCTTGCATATGAGCGTCAACTTTCGCAGCGTTTTGTGATTCAAAGACGTCCACGTTGGAAGCAACGCCACAACCGGGGCACTGGGCATGATCAACGATATCCGCTCCAATCCTACAAACCCCAACAACAGCACGCGATTATAATATCCATCATGTCCCATTAATCTCCAGTTCGCGCAGACCGTGATTCTCCAACCGCATTGTCAATTCTTCCTTATGGAAGTACTCGAGCGGGATATCCTTGATTTCAGAATCTGGTTCGACGTTGGCACTGGCGCAGAGCAGCGCTTGCAGGATTTCGGACGTCAGCGATCCGTCGCGAGTCCATGTACAGCGGTGCAAGTTGAACGCAGTTCTTGAGCCCTTGCAGAACATCGTCAAATATGCGCTGGGCACGGTCGTCTGAGGAGAGCCTCAAGTTTTTCGCGAAATCACGGATTTCTGAAATCGTGGGTTAGCTGGGTGTGAAAGTACCAGCGGCCGACCCTAGTCCATACCGAGGTGATGTACATGCCTAGCGAGATGAGGACAATTCGAAAGCGTTTCAAATAGCTGGACGACCTATTGAACGTAGTTGAGCGCCTTTGGGACTTCCCGAAAATATGTCAGCACTCGCTCTGGTTTTCACATCTTTATGCCATGCAAAAACGGCAACCTTGAAGTATAACTTTGGGATTGCAGCATCATAGAAATACCTGTCGACACGGCATATGTTCGACAGCTGATTTGGCTTGAGAACGTAAGAGAATATAGGGGAGAGAAGTTCGACTGGAAGGTCACGAAACTGAACTGGCATACTATGATAAGATAACGCCCCACTAGCTAACTTGGTGCATTTCATAATCTTTCTGCCATGCGTTCACCCGGTCCATAAGGTCCGCCCACTGTTCTACCGTCGAAACACCTTTCACCCATTCATCTCCAATTCCCATTGCCTCGATTCTATCCCACCCACGTTTCAAAGAGGTATATTTGTAGGCCATTCTGATCCATTCCTCTGTATACTTTTTTCCATCGTTCTCAATAGCACCCTAGAATGAACGTGAATAGTGAAATATATAATCTTGAAATGAGCTCCATACCTTCACTTTGAGGTAATCCAAAAGTTCATCTTGATAGTCACTAGACTTCTCGAAAGTGGGCATCTTATGGCCTTGAACGTACGGATCTACCCCGAGATTCTTCGATTCCTGCTCTTGTAGTTCAAGTTCGTGCAGCATTTGCTGGTGCGATGGTAAGAGGCTAGAATCACGAATCATGTGTGCGATGAAAATGCTTTGTGCGGTGTAACAGGAGCAAATGGCGATATAGGTCGGTAAACCCACAAAAGCAAGTGCTGTAGTGGGGTACATTGGACTCAAGGGAAAGATATGTCGGTACAAAGGGAAAATGTAGCGTGTATTGCTGACCAGAGCATCAGTTTTGGTATTGTTCGAGTTTGCTTTTGGATCAATGACAAGCGCATGGCCCGCCTCCAGGAAAGGCTTGCGTAAATGGTATCCTGTCGCAAGTATCACGGAATCCGCCTCGATTTCAGTACCATCGACGAAGACTATCAAGTCTCGTGTGAAATGTGATATCGCTGGCTTCTGTATTACACTTGGTGGGACGGCACCAAAAAAGCCGGATGGTCGTTTTTGCTTCGGATTGATATGAAACTCTTCGAAGTATGATTATCAACCCAACATAAGTAGACTCGAAGGCTCCTCACCTTGGATACCAGCGCTGCAGTTTCTCTAGCGATGTCTCTGCCACTCGCCGAGTCCCCGACGATAAGAATTGACTTGTTGCTGTACTTCTCCGGGTGCCTGTACCATGTAGAGTGAATGATTTCCCGTTGTGTGCCGTTCCCAGCCGCCAGCCACTCTTCCTGCCCAGGCCAAGATGGTTCCCGAGGGATACGGTAGTTTCCAGAAGCAACAATTAGATGATTGAAGGTGTCATGATGAGTTTCGTTTTGGAGGTCTGAATACGTGACATTCCAAAGTCCTGCTTCAGGTGTTCCGAGCCACGAAGCATTCAAGACTTTGTGATTAAATCGGATGTAGGGCAACAAATTGTGGCGGTGAGCGTAGCTGACCAGGTATGATTCAACGTGTTCGTGGCTTGGAAATAAATGGGTTCCTTCAGGATATGGAAAGTTTGGGTAACTCATTACGGGCACAGGGATGTTCGTATGTAATCCTGGGTATAGTGCGCTCTCTGGAATCCTCGGAGGTACAGAATTAGGATCAGGTAGCCTAGTTCCTAAGTTATCAATGTTGGAATGCTGCGTTGATACTCACCATATGCCACCGATATTCTCTCTCTCTTCAAACAAAATAATGTTCCACAAATTGTGCTCAGGCATGTCAAGAAGTGTCTTCAGCATCGCCAACCCAGAGCTACCCGCACCCACGATCGCAATCGACTTTCGTTCATGTACCACATTCATGCTAGGTGAGTCAAGTAACGAGAGGATTATCTACCAACCATAAGTTCCAGGGAACGAAAATGCGGAATCGCCGACATACCTAAAGCCTAAAGACCGAACGATTAGAATCGACGTCGTTGATAGCGATAATAGCAGAATCATGGCACTATATACCCATTGATATATGTGGGAACCGAACGAGCGGACATCAAGGCAGAAACGATTAGTAAAGTTAACAATAATTAATAACATTGTATCTCACCCTCCACCGCAAAACTATAGACTTGCAGGCATGATGAAAAGTGACCCTCATAAAGCCATTTTCCAGAATCCAGATTGGAAAACGTCGTTCCTGTTTCAAGGCTGGATGGGGTAAGGCAGCGCGATGACTTTACCTGCCCTGCTTTGTAACCACATCACTAGTGTCTAAATCCCGACAGAGGTCCCGGTCATTACATGCATAACAGCTGGGTGGCCAGAACGATAGGCCCCTGTCTCCGGAGCTCGCGTCTCTGAACGATTACTGTCCCACCTTCTACTACTACAAGCCTTCGACTCAGAAGAAGCTCAAGGTATGTTATACATCCCCCTTCTCTGCTCACGAGAATACTGCAGGACTCAAAGCACGCTGTCAACGTGATGCAAAAGCGTGGCCGTCGCCGCCCTCCAGCCAAGAAGTCATGGCGTTTCGCCATACCCCGTCTTTGTCTTAGTTGCTGTTCCCCCTAAGGTTATTTCCGGAAAAACTCACAGTCAAGCTGCTCAAGCAGAATCCTATCACTGCCAGTCCATTTACCCTGAACCGAAAGACGAGATGGGGAGACTTTGTTGAACTTGTAACTAATGGTATTAGTGTTGAAAAAGATAATGTTAACCTTAATGCGATGTACATGGCATTATCAGAATAAGGCAAACCAGGCTCTTCCGCTCAAGTCCGAAGGCAGGTTTGATGTCATGCGAAAAAACAGTCAAGTCCCTCAAAGATGCTTCTTCGCAGGTCATTTTCGTCAATCATCCTATTGTATAGACTAGATTAGATGTAGAATTGGAAGTCACAATCGTACTATGGGCAATACCGCAGTTTCATATTCCTTCTGCCATGCATTGACTCGCTCCATGAGGTACGACCACTGTTCCTCCGTCGAAACACCTCTTACCCACCTGTCTCCAATTCCTAACGCCTCGATCCGCTCCCATCCGCGTTTCAAATAGTCATATGTATAGGCCTTTCTGCGCCATTCCTCTACGAACTTTTTCCCATCGTTCGCGATGGCACCCTGAATGAAATGTGAACACTAAATTTGGTAGCCTCGAATCCTCCATACCTTCACTTTGAGGTAAGTCCAATAATTCATCTTGATAGTCATTAGACTTGTTTGCATTTGGCATTCTGTGGCCTTGAATATATGGATCTACGCCAAGATCCCTCGATTCCTGCTCTTGTAGCTCAAGTTCGTCATGCATTTGCTTACGAGATGGTAAGAGGCCAGGATCACGAATCATGTGAGCGATAAATATGCTTTGTGCGGTGTTGGCCGGGCAATTGGCAATAGCGACCGGTAAACCAACGAATGCAAGAGCAGTGGTGGGGTACATTGGACTCAAAGAGAAGATATGCCGGTGCAAAGGGAAAATGTAAGTGCGTATTGCATACAAGCACTTGTGTGTCAGTGTTGTTCGAGTTTGCCGTTGGATCTGTGGCAAGTATGTGGCCCGCATCCAGGAAAGGCTTGCGTACTTGGTACCCTGTCGCAAGTATCACAGAATCGACATTAATTTCGGTCTTATCCGCGAAGACTATCGAGTCTCTTGTAAAATGTGATATCACTGGCTTTCGTATTACTTTCGGCGGGAGGGGGGCAAATTGATCATCGTGGTTAGTTCGGATTGACATAAAACTCTTCAGAACCATGAGCATCGGTTGAGCATAGACTCGAAAAGTCCCTCACCTTCGATACCAGCGGTGCAGTTTGTTGAGCTATATCTCGGCCACTCGCCGAGTCCCCAACAATAAGAATTGACTTGTCGTTGTACTTCTCCGGATTCCTGTACCACGCAGAGTGGATAATCTCCCGTCGTGTGCTATTCCTACCAGCGGTCTCGGCCAACCATTCCTTCTGCCCAGGCCATGACGGTTCTCGTGGGATATGGTTGTTACCAGTTGCGACAATAAGGTGCTCAAAAGTGTTATACTGGGTTTCGTTTCGGTGGTCCAAAAATGTGATGTTCCAGTGTCCTGCTTCAGGCGTTCCCAACCACGAAGCGTTCAAGACCTTGGTGGTTAAATTGAATGTAGGGTAACAGGTCATAGTGGTGGGCGTAGTTGACTAGGTATAATTCCACGTACTCGTGATTTGGAAAGAGATGGGTTCCGGCGGGATAGGGGAAGTTTGGGCAACTCATCATAGGCACAGGCATATTCGTGCGTAAGGCTGGGTATAGTGACGTCTCTGGAATAGTCGGAGGAGGCGCAGGATTAGGATCAGGTAGCCTTGTCCCCAAGTTATCAGTGTTGAAACACGGGGAGAAACAATATCATTACCTACCATACCCCACCGATATTATCTCTTTCTTCAAACAAGACAATGTTCCATGCATTGTGCTCGGGCATGTCTAGAAGTGTTTTCAGCATGGCCAATCCAGCGCTCCCCGCACCAACGATCGCAATTGACTTCTGTTCATGTCCGACATTGCTCGACAAGTCGGGCAGTTGCAGTTGCCAACCAAGGAACTGAAAATATGATCTGCCAGACATTAACCATGGTATAGGGGGGCGAGAATACGGAATCACTGACATGCTTAAAAAGTAGGGCGCATGGAATCGAGCGATCCTGCGTCGTTAATGGCGTGCTCTTACGCAAAGGTGGGTGATATGAGTGGTATGATATTTTGGGTATCTTCTGCGCGCTATATATTCCATCCTTGACACATATATGTAGAAACTGAACAAGTGGCCAGTGCACGCATGGATCAGGAGAAGCCGAGTGACGACGGTATTACTAAAACATTGATTAGAAGATGTTGCATACAGGGACAAGGTCGTACCGCGCTTCTGAGAATTAATTCAATGCGAATATAGGCTGACCAAAGACCAGCATTGATCGTGACATAGAAGTTGATGGGATGTTAGCAATATTAGAGGCTCTGTTGGCGTGAGAGCCACGGACAACCTATGGGCGTTTAGCGCAGTGGTAGCGCGTATGCTTTGCAGGCCCTGCAATAAAGCGCAGATCCTTAAGTTGTATAAGGTCCAGGGTTCAATCCCCTGAACGTCCAACTCTTTTTTCTCAGCCGAGTCGTTAATACGATACGATACGATGTATACGTGTAGTGTTATTATTCATGGAATGCTCTTCGGTTACTGGTAAGTACTGGTACCGTTTAATATTATTATTAGTAGTACCAGTCCCCCAAATCTGACGGGCGCGATAGCACATGGTTGAAGCGACAATATACGTTTTGTGATATTGGATGTCTGGCTCCTTCAACGTATGCTTTGCTAGTCAAAACCGCGCAGTACATTCACCTGTTGGAACTCAAGGCTCTGCTTGAACAAGGTGAGCAAATACACAAGCGTGTCAGGGACCTTCCATTTCCGGAACCCTACACCTCCTTCCATGGCGTACGTCCAAGTCGAAGCAGACGACGTGCGTCCAATATTCTTTTTGCTACTGTGTGTTTCTGACCGCATTTGAAGCGACTGGCGGAGGGTCCAGATGGCCTTCGATTTAAATGCAAGTTCGTTCCAGGATTCTCGGCATCTATCTAACCAGCAACGTGTTCAGCTTTCCTTGGGACAACCAATAACGCGCCCAGCGGGAATAGGAGCGCGGGCGTTGGGAATGCAGATAGAGGTATGTGCAGCTCGCTTTTTTATATCGAGTTCGAATCGATCAACTTTGTGTATAGGATATCTGCAAGACCAGTCAAGCAAAGGCTTCTGGTCCCTTGAATACTACCAGACATATTTTGACATTGATACCAAAACTGTGGGCTTCTTTTACACCGTCGATATCCCACTATTAAGCCCTGAATAGGTACTAAAACGATGTTACACTACTCTTCTGCCCCAAGCCTCCAGAACTTTCGTGGCAACGCATCTCAATCCACCAGACCTCTATGGGCCTTTTTGGACCCTGACAACACTTATATTCACCCTCTTTCTTTCTTCTTCCCTAGCAGCGTCTATATCCTCATACCTTTCAGGACCAGATCACAAGTATACTTATGACTTCCAATTATTGTCTATCGCCGTCTCCATCGTGTATGCGTATGGGCTCGGACTTCCTGTTCTTCTCTGGCTAGCGTTAAGATACCTCGGTGTTGGCGAGTGGAGTATCGTCGAGGCATTAGCAGTTTGGGGATACGGCCAGTTTGTCTGGGTTCCTGTATCGGTACGTGGTAAACTCCCGTTCCATTGGAATTTAGCCTCATTAGCTGCAGATTTTGTGCGTCATTCCAGTACCTCTACTTAGGTGGGCCCTTGTCGGAGTTGCGGTGGGCCTTTCTGGGTGGTTCCTTGTCGCAAACGTATACCCCATACTAGCCACCGTAAGCATCTTCGCCGTCGTTACAGCATTCGCGTTGATTGTCCCTCTAGGCGGAAGCAAAGGCGACTCGCTTGCTCATTATTGTGCTCGTACTCCTCCACCTTGCCTTGGCTCTTACATTCAAAGTCATGTTCTTCAGTTACTATGTGATTGATAAGATAGGGCTCGATCTTCCTTTGCCAGGAGGGGATGCTCCAGGTGGAAATGTGGGCCACAACACCACCACTGCTGGTAGATAGAGGTTCAATTATATGTCACAAATTTGTTGCATCGTCACGCGCCGTGTGAAGTTAGTATGACTTCTGTATCCCTTCCGCCAGGGACTGCGCCTATAAAACCAGAGTGAGCCAGGAACAATACCACGATGGGTTGTAGTTGATTTTGATCAAAAGGTTCTTGATTTCAACCGGCCCATTTCAACCGGCGCCGGACGACGATGCCGCAGAAGATTCTACCAGCCATTCACATGGACTTACTCGTGTTGAAGAGGGGGATTCAAGATCAGGGGGAAGAGG
This sequence comes from Amanita rubescens, assembly GCA_015039365.1. NCBI lineage: Eukaryota > Fungi > Basidiomycota > Agaricomycetes > Agaricales > Amanitaceae > Amanita > Amanita rubescens. Next base: position 845,595 of record WION01000001.1, read on the forward strand.
GAGGAGGAAACTGACCAAGGAGGAAAGAAAAGCTCAACGCGGGGCAAATAAAGGCAGGAAGTTTGGAAAAGTGCGAGATGAACTCAATTTGTGCTGGAAAGTCGCAGCTGGAAATATTTGTGAGTTTGGTTCCGAGTACGTTAACGGTGATCTCCTGTATCAAATACTCTTGCTAAATGCGCCTAGATGTCGTTTTATTCATGATATTCCCAAATATCTCGCCGCAAAACCAGCAGATATTCGTATCCGAGAAACCAATGAGATCGCAGACACCATACCTTTCGTTACGGAAGTACAACCGGAAACGAACGGACATTTGAATACGAGATGCCCTATTTTTGATGAAACGGGCGAGTGCAGGTAAGCTCACTTTGAACCATGGTCCCTAATCCCTGACTCTTTTCAAGATTTGGTTTCAAGTGCCGCTTTCTGGGCGGGCATGCCTCCAAGGATACAGAAGGAAATATCAATATTATAGTCGACGAGGAAAAGAAAGCGCAAACGGCCGTATCAATGCATGAAGCCAATTTTGTTGACGCCGAGATACTGAAAATGCTTCGTACTAAGAAAGTGTGCGGGATTTCCTTGGGGTGTTCTTCTCTGTGTTCCTCATCAGCGCATATAGTATCCTACGCCAATTGCGAACGCATATTTGCAAAACCTCCGCGACAAGGACGATGATAGTCAGGGGCAGAGAACAGCAGAGAACGCGGTTGTAGTTACTGAGCCAGAGCAAGATGAGATGAGCGCCGCACGTCTAACCAAACCTCTGCAGAATGTCGAGGAAACCATTCAAAGACGTACAGGGAGCATGCCATCAGACGATGGTGTTCTCGATGTCCCCCTACGTTTTGCCGAGAAGAAACGTCTGCACTGGACTGGTAAAACCTGTGGGTGTCATTAGTTTCCGTGCAAGCCTGGGCTTACCGCGAACAATAGACCTCGCTCCTCTCACCACGGTTGGTAACCTGGTGAGGCTTGTTCTTAAGATGACTGAATTCACTTTATTTAATACTCTTAAAGCCTTTTCGCCGTCTTTGCGTCGATTTTGGTGCCGATATCACTTGCGGCGAGAGTAAGTCCCCCTAGAATGTAAGCTTAACTCGATAATCATTAGCGCATTTAGTGGGATTGGCAAATTCTTTCCTTGCCGGATCCAAAGAGGAATGGTCATTAGTGCGGCGATACCCCTCGGAACAAATGTTTGGGGTGCAAGTAGCGGGCAGTAAACCTGGCAATCTCGTTCCTACGGCAGAGGTCCTGGCCAAGGAATTCGGCCCAAACATCGATTTCGTTGATGTAAATTGTGGATGTCCCATCGATCTCGTGTTTAAAACTGGTAGTGGCTCTGCTTGTGCGTTTTTTTCTTCTACATCTGGTGATGTTGTCATATAGCGTCGTACAGTACTCGACGCTTCCGCAAAACTGGGCAAAATACTCATTGGCATGAACAAAGCCCTAGGCGAAATACCAGTCACAGTCAAACTTAGGACGGGTGTTAAAGATGGCCGCAACACGGCTCATAAATTGATGCCTCGGTTGTCTACAGAGTTCGGCGCTGGTTGCATCACTGTAAGCATGATGCTGCCCAAGTTCGAATCCTGAGCTCATCCGGTTTCCAGTTACATGGACGCACTCGTCAACAACGATACTCCAGGCTCGCGGACTGGGATTACATCAAGGAGTGCGTAGATGCGGTCAGAGCCGCTGAGAAAGACAAAGATCGTGAGTCTTGTGGTTTGTCAACAATTTTTCGACTTACAGGAGTATGAAAAGTACCACCAATACCAATTTTTGGCGGTGGAGATTGTTTTTCCTCTGAAGATTATTGGCATCGAGTTGGCACAACGGGTGTTGATGGCGTTATGATCGGGAGGGGTGCTCTCATAAAACCTTGGATATTTACAGAAATCAAGGAACGTAGAGAGTGGGACATCAGCGCTCGTGAACGTTTGGATCTTATACGCAAGGTCAATATTGAGTCGCTTGGGTTGCGCATAAAACTGACTTTCACCATCACAGTACGCTGAATATGGTCTCAAGTATGAGCTACGCATTTAGTTAGTGGACACTGATTGATTATTCTTAGCCATTTTGGTTCTGACACTACCGGGGTGAACACGACGCGACGCTACCTGTGCGAGGCGCTCTCATTTCAGTACAGATATGTACCGATTGGACTGCTGGAGAGGTTACCAGGCCATATCAATGAGCGTGCGCCTGCGTTCCGTGGTCGAAGTGACTTGGGTAAGCGCTGGAGCATTCTTCTGACTGTCAGTTAATCATTCTATATTCAAAGAAACGCTACTCGCCAGCCCAAATAGCAAAGACTGGGTCAAAATATCGGAGTGGTACCTTGGTCCTGCCCCAGAAGGGTGGACATTCACGCCGAAACATAAAAGCAACGCCTTTGACGCCGAAAGTCAAGGCTGAGTGGGGTTCGATAGTATACGCAGCTTGTAGCAAATTAGCTTAGTCAAGTATTGAGCAATGATGATGCCATGAGAGTCTTATCACAATATAGCTAATTTTAGTTGAACGTTGTCACAATGGAACTTTGCGAACCTCACTGTCTATCGGCCTGGCTTACGCCTTCCCCCGTCCCTGGACCCATTGAAGATCTTTCACGTCCGTACTTGGCTTGAAAGATGCAACCACCCTCTGAAGATATAATGGAGCAAGATAACATTGATTTCCTGGCGTCCATGATGGGCGGAGACTTGAACCGAGAAGTGGCGCGCAAGGTATTGTGGAAACATAACGGAAACGTAGAAAAAGCCGCCGATGCGATCCTTCAAGGAGACAGGGGGGAAGATATGTGGCTCTCGGCAGCGTCAAACCATAACAAAGGGAGTACCATCTCGCCATCTCAGATCCCCCCTGCGCCGACCACACGAGTGATTGACCTCACGGCGGAGGACGAAGACATGAATCGCGCCTTTCAGTTATCCATGGAATCCATTGATGCATCACCGAATGAAATCAGGTTCGGTCCATCAGAGCGAGCACCAGATCCTGCGTGGCAGATGGTTCCTTCGAATGTATGTGTCTGTCATCTGTGCGCCGTTTTCTTCTCATGCATTCAGTCTTTGCAGTTGAATGTTCAAGTTGAAACCACTGTTTCTCAGGAGGACCAGCACATAAAGGAGGCGATACAAGCGAGCCTTAAAGAATCAGTGCCATCTGACGAGTCTGATGTCTTTCCGTTTGAGGTGCGTGAAGGGGGTCGGTGAGCTAGTCCTACCTACCGTCTGAACATGACTAAAGTATCAAGTCCCGTTGCCTTGCGTTCGGAAGCTCCTGAACTCGCTTATGCTGCACTGGTCCGTTACTTTGAGTGTAATGCGCTGTGATCGACTTATATGGCCAACAGGTTTTTCAAGCATTATTTCATGTTCCTCAGATCAGAGAGCAGATGGCAACTATGCAGTTACCCATTGTTGACGCAGATGCACCAAAACATTCTTCATGTACGTTTGTTCCTTTTGTCCTGGCTACTCTGTAATCAAAGCATGGTCTCAGCAAGGGCTATCTTAAACATCGTTGAATATTTTGTCGACCTCGATCTTGCACAATTATCCGCAATCGTTGACAAAGAGCTCCTGGTGTCACTTCAGGCTCGACCTTTAAATATGACCTCGCAAACTGTCGGAGAATTTTCTGCAGGTAACTGACATCTTCCGCACACTTGGCCGAGATGATTTAGCATTAGAACAGAGTTTTTGAGAAGTTTGGCTCATCTGATAACCAACCACCTGAACACATACAAGGAGGAAAACGAATCAGAGTGAAACTTTCTGTCGTAGTCCGTCCAATTGCTTTTGCTGACTTTTATTCAGTTCGCGATTGTTCTTCTTCCGCCATGGCACTGTCGAATACTACCCAAACTTGCCGCGAAGAATCAAAAAATTTACGAGCGACGGTTTTGTTGTCCTCGTCGAAGTGGACGCAGAAAACATCCCAAAAGATCTCGTCGGGGCCCTGTCCGTGAATCTGTCGCGGTATACTGAGTCAAGTTCAGCCTACGATGTCATAACTGAGCCGTCCGATGTCGTGGCATTTCATCTACAGCGCTCACGATCCACTCATTCGAACGTAGACACCTTTGTCTATCCCAAGATCATATTCCTCGACAGGTTTCTTCTGAGCAACGTGGAACTGGCCAATCAAAAAAGAAGATTGGAGCAAGATATGAACGTCGAAATCTCAAAGCTAATTGCGCAAAAGGAGATGTTGACTAGACATAATGTAAGCATTCACGAATGGATGTTGTTGTTGTTTTCATGGCTTGCAGAATAGAGATACACTAACGGACCTCCGATCGACATTGTATTATTATGAGAATGTAGCGGTTGCTACAGATGAAGAACGCGAGCACCAGATCCAGCAAACCGCTACGAAACTCAAATCAGTCTTGGCGGCGATTACGGATCAAACAAATGGTCTGGTTTTGTTGCGCATCATGCGACTCAGCTGAACAATTTGACGGTAGCCATTGACCGGCAGATAGAGAAGCTACGTGCGGAAGTAGCTAGTATATTTGATTGCCCAGAGCTTCAATGTTACCGCGTGCGTCCTGCTTCTGTTGTATCCTTTGTTTGTTTCTGAATTATCTTGGTTCAGTATGATCTTCGCGCCGTTCTGGTGCACACTGGTTTGCCAGGGAGAAAACAAATGTATTCATATGTTCAGGACGTCGATGGGAACTGGTGGAAAACGGTTGACTTCACAGTCTCAGAGGTATTTGGCCACCCTTGAAAACAGCGACTTGATGTCTCTGATTGGCTTCCAGGCGTCGGAAGAAATGGTTCTTGCGGATCCCAGCGGGTTACATATGGGCGCTGGTCCATATCTACTCCTATACAGCCGGCATATGCCCCAGGATCGAATCAAGGAACCGCTTCCATGGCCAAAGCCATATGTGGTATGTTGATCGAGTACAGGACAACCTACACGACAGGCAGGGAGGTATTTCTGATGGTAAAAATAGGGGAGAATTGTTGGCAGAATTAAATATTTCGCCTTGGCAGGCGAAGATCCCACCCTCTCTTTCCAGTCCTGTCGTGGCTTCGTGACACACGGGTCTATGCGACTAAGAATTCCATTCGTGATGTTATCCTTGTCATGGCTTGTCTGCGGAATTACCATTGTTCATTACATGTACCATACGAGTACCGATGTATTATGATTACGTTTTGCACGTCCACTGTCACTAACTTACTTTCTATTTGAAGGACTAGACATATTTGCGACAGAACGATCTACGCATGGTTTCCGCCGACAATCTAAACCGGGACGTTCTTGAGCTCATCTTCACGCAATTGAACGCGAATGACTTGTGCTCTGCGACTCTTGTCAGTCGCTCATTCTTCACGGCGGCCACACCACGACTATATCGAACACTATTCTTCCGCCGCGAACAGGCATTGAAATTTCTGGTACGGTGATACAGACAACTGCATGTCTCCTGACGTTTGACGATTCAAGAGCACCTCGCCCTTTGCAACCATTCTAGCTCATCCTTCACATTCTGTTCACGTTCATGCTATCGGTAAGAATGCTGGAGCGCCCATGTATTTTATTCACTTACCATGAAGTAGACATACGGTCCATTCCCGCTTCCAACCGGATGCCCCATCCAGAGTTTACAAGGCAAATCGCGGAAGCTATTAAACTGTGCAAGAACCTGAGGTCATTCACGTGTACCGTAACTTCCTTCCGCTTTCTCCATTATCTTGAAAATGAATCGGAGTTGAGCGAATTGAGAATAGCTGCGCAATTGTCTAACGAGCACTTCCAGGCAACACGTTTGGCAAAATTCAGCGCCATACAAAGCTTGTCTCTCTTACAGGGAAGCTGGAATGTCATGAATGTGTTGCCCAGATGGTCGAGAAGTGTTCGGCAAACGCTAACGAGTTTAGTGCTTTACGTGAGTGCGAAACTGCTAGCCATCACCATACTTAGGCTGATGTCAACGAAAGATGTGTGATACCCTAAACGATACCGTCCTTGAATCAGTTCTTGTGAATTTACCTCAGCTGGTCATCTTGCATATCGTGCGCTGTGACAAAGTCAATTCGATATCAATCCTTCGCTTCTCTAAACACACGCCGCTGTTACGAAGCCTGGCAATGACGTTGATAGTGAGTATTCGACTTCAGTCTGTCGAGACTGCTACAACGCAAGCAGGGTCCGCGTTCGGGCGTGCTTCGACCAACTATCCTTACCCACCTGCGTGAACTTACTCTGGATCTGCTGGGCATAGAAGGATCAACAGCAGCCTCCTCCATGTCCTATATACGAAGGTGGCTTCCCCCACTATCTTCACTCCATCTGAGGTCTGCAGCGACCATACCAGACACATTTTTCTTGGGGCTTCTTGAAGATCACGCACCAACTCTGGTGGACCTATCTTTCCATTGTCCGCTGGATGTCATATCCACTATCACTATTTGTTTAAGCCGCAGCAATCTCGAGGAGCTTGCAATACCTTTTCCCATCCAAAACTTTGTTAGGTCACCTCTCTGGTATGCTAACTAGCGTCTCAACCCCTTTTCTAGACGGTCTTCTTGACTGGAATACAACGTCTGAAATGCTTGCACTACCCTACGCGATACAAGAGTAGTAGCCTCGGAGCATCGATATCTCACAAGGGACCATGTGAAGCGGTTGTTCTCGAGTTGCCGCCAATTGCAACACAGTTGTCAGTGGTGAAAGAACATGGACAGTGCGTATGCTATTCTTATCACTGACTCATCTACCATTCCACGAAGGGCTGCATCGATGCTCGGGGTAGTCTGGCAATCGAACTTCGACGACTACACTCGGGAAACGTCCATTGGCTCATTCCTCTTCGATAAACGTCACTTAGTATCAACTTTCTTCCGCGAACGGGTAGCTTGACGTTGCCCATGTGTTTCAGTTATCGTCATATTTGCTATTCAGGACGAGCATTGTGTTTCATTCTACGCCGATCCCTGGGGATTTATGGTTGAGTCTCGTTCTTCCTTTGTCACATTTTCCAGACCCGAAAGAAGATATGCCCACAATTGTTACCCGGCTCCCTTAGCATAAGTGAGCAAGACTACGCTCATCGTATTTATTTGGCGCTTTATTCCGGCTTCAAGTCCTGCAGCACCATAGTGGTCATTGGTAGCTTAACTCTTTCGTCCCAGGCAGCATAAGCTCTTTGACTTCTAGAAATGAATTGCACTTTCGGGTAGGAGATGAAGTGCTGCCCCCGCTTGTCGTATACGACGGTAACGGTGCCGCGGACGCAAAGGCGAGCTTTGCGGAAGAATAGCATTGGGACAGTATGGTTGACTGTTCGCCTATAACTCTCAAATAATGACATGTACCTTGTGTTCTTCAAGATGTTCCCCCGTCCTCTTCCCCGTCGATTCGACCTTGCACCGCTTGGGATGAGGGTGTGCTGTCAAATTCTCAAGCTGACATCTAGATGCGAAATGCACTAAGAACCTCGTTTTAAAGTTCACCGCAGTCTTGCTTCCATTTTGATTCCGGCGCGGAATGATAGGCTTGTGTGTGGGGCTATGTCCAGTGACATGTCAGGGGCTTGTGCCGTCTCTACCACATATTTGCCCACGATGTCGCAGATGTACGGGCGATTCGTCGCAGACTCAGACTCAATTCATCTCTTATCCAAGACTATATACTCTGTACTAAGGCGCTAACCGGTGATCCAACTTTTTGTATGTTTAAGAGCGTGACGCGTGACTGTGTACATTCATACCATCGCCGATCAATCACTCACATGCGAAAACCACGCGTTCGCCACATGCCGCGCTAATTGCCTCGAGGACTTTCTCTCGCAAAATGGAGTTTTCTATGGTGTATGACATTCCATGAGGCGGTGGATTTAAGGGTACATAAACCCAAGTTCCGATGTTGTCGAAATAATTCTACGATGGCTCCCTCCCATGAGTCCCACGAGCACGGTTCACTCTACTTACCCCAGTATGGCTTTGGTCCCATCCTGGACTTCGCTGATCTCGTAGGATGCAATCAATTCCTCTTCCGTGTCTATACACCGAAGGAACGCTCGCCTTTTTTCGATGATACCGAGCCATTTTTCATCGCCCCGAAATTCGACGAAAGATATCGGAACGTCACCCCGGGTGGATGGAAGGACTGGGGGTTGGATGGGAGAGCAGCCGTAGCTAATGCTACCTATGAAGATGTGGCGACACATATGGGTTGGACGACAAGATCATCCTCCTCTTACATCTCCACCTCCTTCAGCCCGATGTGGTCCATCTGGGAAGCTGTTCGCAGGTATCACCACGGAGTCAAACAAGACGTCGAAATTGCAATTATTGATGCCCATGCTATCTCAGATAGGTCTGTTACTGCGGCATCTTTGCTAAGTAAAGCGACCTCTCAAGAGTATGTCCCGAGTCATCCCGTTCTTTCCGGATACGTTTACTTATAATATTTTAGACGTCACGAATCACATTGGAAGTGGTTTCGCTTCTCGCAAGAATCACAAGCCGTTCTCGTTTATGGTGCCATTCCTGGTACTGCAGTCCTTGCATCTGTACCCCTAGCCGATGTCCTCCAAAATCTACCATCATATTTTCTCAAGCCATGCGTGGACGAAAGCAATCCTTTCCATAATCTGGCCTGGGATCACACTGAAAGAAAACCCAATTTCCGCCTATTTTGCCGTGACATGTCCAGCCGATTCCTTCGGCTTTCTTCTGAAGGTCGCTTGAGGGATGCGACTACAGGATCCGTAGAATTGGCAATTGAATTCTTGCGGCCATGGTTCCATCGCACAGTTACCAGCAACTCCGAGTTAGCGACTCTGAAGCTACTCACGCTGGCTTATATTATCGCCCAATGGCCTAGCCAGTGGTGGATACTGGAGCATTCGGAGATATGGGATCTATCCTCCGGCATGGTCGATGCTATAGCCGGTGAATTGCATGAGAAAGGAAAATCTAAGGATATTGCCCACCTGCAAGAAGCAGTAGACGAACTCGAGCGCAATTTGTCAGTGTACGAAAACCAATTGCGGTATGCGCAATATCAGGCTGTCAAATATCACAGAATAGCTTCCTCTGCGAGCGAGAAAAGAACGGAAAAGGAGCCTGGTACACCACGACGCTCTGCTTATCTTCCAACACCCGATGCCTCTCCCGACAGAGGAATAACAGCCAGAACACGGAATTCGCTACCGGATTCCCCGTCCTTTATTGATAGAAACGCGTGTTCAAAGTCCCTTCTACCGTTACTGTCAGCTCTAGCGTCATCTGCCACTGCTGGAACCAGTAACCATCTGCCGCCATCTCCCAACAGAAGTAAAACGGATCCTTCGCAGGTTCCAGTGCTGCCTTCACCGCTACTGTCAGCCCCGGTTATAGTGTCATATCGTACTGCGGGTACCAGTAGTCATTCGCCGACATCTCCTGATAGAAATGTGGTGGACCCCGCGGAGATTCAACTGCCGCCGTCACCACTACTGTCAGCCCCAGTTCTAATGTCTTCTGCTTCTGCAAGGACCAGTCGCCATTCGCCGACGTCTCCTGACACAAATGTGATGGATCCCGCGCGAATTCCACTGCCACCATCACCACTACTGTCAGCCTCGGTTCTAACGCCTTTTGCGTCGGCTGGGACCAGTCGCCATTCGACGACGTCTCCTGACACGAATGTCCTGGATCCCACGCAAATTCCGCTGCCGCCGTCACCACTACTATCAGCGCTAGCGTCGTCTGCTTCTGCTGGAACCAACAATCATTCACCCGACACAAATACAACGGACCCTACGCAGATTCCGCTTCCGCCGTCACCACTATCAACTAAACGTGAGCCACCTACAGGACCTGTACATCCATTACTGCCAACGTTACCAATCACACCCGTGTCATCCCCGAAGCGCAAGTACACGCCTCTCTTCGTAGAGGTGAGGAAACCAGAGATATATGGAGGGATCTTCCCGTCATACTCAGGCATTTCGCCTGTTAAGCTGTCGGCTTCTATAGATGATATCAAAGATGACGACTGACGATGCAACTGTGCTCGCAACACCGACCGAGGAAGATATGTCGTTTTTACGTCTCACATCTTCCGAAGCTACCTTGGACGAGATACCACCGATGGATGACAAGGAGGGCAAGGAGGCTGAAAAGGTCGATGCTACCGTTTTGCAGATTGACGATGATGCTGCGGCAGAGCTGAATGGTGTAGACTCATTGGACGATTACGAATGGATCTCTGAAGACGAGGTAGAGCATGACGACGTACCAAAGTTACCCGTCTTTGTGAAGGCAGCATCGTCCCTTGCCACTGGTTTTTTGGTTGGCGCGTTTATAAGCCTGTGTCTCTTTTCGCACAGGAGGACCATGCTACTGACTAGCAACGTGAACATCCAACTGGCACCTGATAACATTGACACAACAAGTTAAATACAAGGCAAATCTGTACCATTCTTAACTTATTCTATCCTGTCGACATATGGTATTCGTGAAGTATGTGTATGACTATATCCATGTTCATAGAAATTAGTACCACGCAACGACAACCAGATGAATTTCGGAAACCTCGCTGGTTATCTTTTATGGCATCACCCACTGCCTTTGACGTTCTAGTTCCTTTGCTCGACGAGTCACTATCTCTTGGACTTGCGTTCCCCATATTTCTTTGGGATCTACGAAAGTACCGCTAGGGTCTCGAATAGGACTTCCAATGTTTTTCCTGCAGTCTTTGGAATCCATTACTACGCAATTCTCGATCGTGAGGGGACGTGACGCATCCCAATCGTACTAGCGTGGGCTTTGAGGGAACATCGTGGGGTGGGAGCACTGATTTGCCAAGGTGCACATCCTCTAAAATCAACGCTACATCATCTTCGTCGATCGGTAGTTTGCTAGACGTCATCGTCATTAAATAACGTAACCAGCACGATATGTAGATCCTTACTTTAAAGGCAGTCCTGTGAATTTGGATTCCCTGACAAGTAAATCCCGCAGCAAGCCGCTCATAGAGTTTCCTACGGTTCTTCGCCGACAAGGGATTGGGAATGGGTTTCCCTCCTAGCTCACAGCAGACGTATGAGGCTATGTTCAGACCGAAGATAGCTGGTAGGGGTCCTATAAATATGTTAGTAATGCCTATAACGTGGACTGTGGAAATCAAGCGCACCGAAGACGGGTAATATTCGAACCCTGAAATCATCAAACACGCCCAGTTCCTTGACGTTCCCTTTCTGAAACTCCTCTTCTGGAAGTGGCAATAACTTCACGTCCCCAGGAACCTCAGTCGAGTATACAACAGGAATGCCGGATGAGACGCCTAACTGACGCAGGCGAACACGGACAGAACGAGCCAATGGGTCATATATAGTATCTGAGATGTCACTGATCTGTATCCTTGTCGGATCGCATTTTGCGCCTGCACCCATTGAAGAAAAGACCTAGTGTAAACTTAGGTTATACAGATTAACTTTTAACAGATAATGACGAACCTTAATACCATGGTCATGGCAACATTTTAATAAATCTACCTTGGATTGGATATTATCGATTGCGTCTGCAGAAGAGAATTCATACTTGAAGCTTCAGAGGTCCAGAAAATTCGTACCAACTACCCAGTCGGCGCCTTCGAGAAGCAGGTCACCGTCCTCCTTGCGCCAAATTTGGATTCTCGAAGTCGACATCGATGTGTACGCGATATTTTCCGCAGGGTTTTCTCAACACAGATGACTTTAGGCGTTCCGACGTCATTCAGACCAGCTGTAGCGTGCCGGTTGAGTGAGGACAAGGTGACGTAGTCAAAGTCCACCAGCCTAATCTTTGACACGCCTCTGGTGCGTAGCCATCAGAAATTTGTTTTATTGCGTTGTCTATACAAACGTACGATCTGACCAGCATCACGGCGGCCCAAGCTTCCTACTCCACCACAACCTACAACGACGACGGAAGCCTTTCCTTATTTTCGCCATAGCTTCCTCTCCGAAGAAGGAGTAATTCCGCGCTAGTTGTTCTCGTATCAGGCTCTCATCATAGTCGGTATTTTGTGTATCAGAAGTAAAATTTGGGAGCCCTTCATCTGCCGCAGCTTTTGCTAGCGCTTTCGACACCTCTTCGCCGAGCGCTTTCCTATTAACCCTTCTGGTATATGTGGAATATGCAGTGATCAAGGTGGCGGTTGCCAAAGAAGCTGTGATTGCGGCAAGAATGAGTTGAGTCTTATGTGAATGGATATGAAGTGCGTTCAGAGCCATTTTGGGAGTGTGTCACACTTGTCACGCTCGACGAGCACTTTTTCTTGAATCTAACCACAACTCGCCGTCGCTTTTCTCCTCGTCTCCCATCTGTCTACAGAGTTGTATTTCTGATCGTAAACCGTCTCCAATTCAGGGTATCCTGGTTACGTAATCACCGGCAGAATGTCCCGAAAACCATTCTCATATCTGGATCTCGTTAATATCTGCGATAATGTGCACCTCAAGAATCCTATACCCTCTGCATCTCCTTATGATTCCGAAAAACTCATACCCCTACATCTTTCGGAGGATCCCGCAAGTCCTGCGATCGGTCTGTTGAGACCCATAATCGTCGAGAAACTGAAATTGGAAAACGTTCGGAGCCGGGAGCGTTCTACAGAGGAGCTGTGGTCCATTTCCGAGAAGCGCGTCAGCTTCCGTTCATGGCTCGACTCGCACGCCAAGCGTACGGAAGCTATGAAAGAATTATGTGAACGCTGGCGAGACATCGAGCTTTTCCCGAACGTTTGCGGTCCTAAGAAATGGCGATCCGAGATGTATCCTGTCTACCGCAATCCTTTCGGTATTCGTGATCATCCTTCCACCAGCCTCAATGCCGAGCTAAACTTTGCCTTTGAGATGGAGCGTTCCGCCTGCGCCCTCTTCGGGATAGTCACCTATGGTGTTCACATGTCTATGTACCAGGAAAGAGAGGTTGATGGTGCCAGACGCCTCTATTTATGGGTTCCTACCCGAGCAAGGAGCAAGTCTACGTAAGGATGATAACATCCTATTTATACCCGCTACGGTGACGGTATTGATTCATGGTAGATGGCCCGGCTATCTCGACAACACAGTAGCCGGTGGTATCCCGAGCGGACTATCGGCCTTTGAAGCACTCGTCAAGGAATGTATGGAGGAAGCAAGTATTGCAGACGACGTTGCACGGAAGCATGTAAAAGCTGTCGGGGCCATTAGCTACTTTTTCAGGTTAATGAACATCGTCACCTATGTTAGAACCATACTGAAACTGAAACCTTTTCTCTAGGACGTCAGCGGGATGGTTGCAACCAGAAGTCGAGTTTGTTTTCCGCATATTTCTTTGAGGGGCTGTAAGCTCATTCAGAGCAAGATTCGTATATGACCTCGTAATACCCCGCGATGCCGATGCCGCTTCATATGCGCCTAAACCTCTGGATGGCGAGGTGGAGAAATTCGAAGTAAGCATTTGAAGCATATTGTTGCTTGCAAGTTTGAAACCAGCCATCAAATAGTTTTTAGATCAAGATGAAGTGTCCGTGAGATTAGGGGCAGGTCTTTTCAAGGCAAACTGTGCCATAGGTGATATATGTTAGCAAAATATCTGAGCAGGATACTGATGTTTTCTTTAGTCATCATTGACCTACTTATTCGGCGCGGCTACATAACCCCCGACAATGAAGCGGACTTCATGGAAATTCTAACTCGATTGCATGGACGTTTTGATTATGATAGCTGGTAGTAGGTGAGGGATACATATAAGTCAAATTAGCGAATTTCGATCGTTCATTTTCTAGGACATCTACAGTTCCGATATACCTTGTAGGATTAACGTCAATCTATCACACCTTGATTTCTGCCTCCAGGTCGTGGGACACTCCTGCATCAGATGGTGGACCCGATCAAGATCCAGTTGTACGTCAGTCCAGTCGGCGCATAATGCCGGGTTTATTCGCTTTTCCTATTGCCTGTGTTCACGCATTCATCGGACCTGGGTCACAAGCTTAACGGAAACCCAGATGACGGCATTTGGTTATCATTTGAGTGAGCTTTCACACGCTAGCCCAAAATATATCTCCGCAACTCCTCCTGTTCGGTTCTGTGAAATGAACCATTCCTGGTGTCTTGGTCCGCATATTAAAGGAATCAATCCTGGGGGGCGTCCCATTCCTGCCCCTCCCCATTGACCATCATGGTTTTCCTGATTACACCGATAGCACGTTTCTTCAACAACACCTACATATTTACATGGGATGCATTATTGGAGTTGACCAATCAGGTATTGCCCAAGAGAAAGGAGGGTCATGTGGTGCCGGAGGGTCATCCAGGATTTGGCGGGATTTGGCCAGAATACATACCTCCGAAGGATGGAGATAGCCGCTGCTGTTGTCCAGGGCTTAACGCTTTTGCTAATCATGGTGCGGATTATAACACGTTCAGGCGACAACCCGGCTGATTAGGTTTACTCAAGGTTTGGTTCCTCGGGATGGCCGTAACATCTCTTTCAAAGAAGCGGGCCGACTATGCCACGACGTCTTTAACTTTTCTCCATCCTTCAGCTATTATACTGCCAATTTTGCCGCCACCGTATTGAACAAGAGTTACAGCAAGGATACCTTCGACCTGGAAGATCTCAGTTTGCACAACGGCATTGAACACGATGCATCTCTAACACGTAAGTTTACTACATACTCCCGGGCGTCGGTGCATAATCGGTGATAACTAGGTCTTGACTATGCATTTGACAAGGGTCAGGGAAAACCACACCTTCCTTACATCCGTGAACTGCTCGATTCCGCTTCGGGGAAGGACAAGGAGGGAAATGTATTATTTACTATGGAAGACCTGGCCCGATTCAGCGCGAAGCGCCGCATTGATTCCCGTGCATCAAATCCGGAATTCAGTCTCGACCTCAACCACAGAATGTTCGCGAGTGGAAAGTAAGCAGAGACTAATTTCATTTACTATCATCCGTCTCAATATCGTATAGCACCTGCACCTTTTTGTCTATCTTCGGCGGACGGCAAAAGGATATTGAAATCATACTGACGGAGGAGCGTATCCCGGAAGGATGGGAACCCAGAAACAGGAAGCAGTATGGGTTGACGCTTACAGCGTTTAATACTTCCGTGATTCCTCTCGAGTATCAAACAAGCGGACTGGTCAAGACTGGGGAAGCGAATGCTGTGAATCATGACCAGAACCAGGAGCAAAACTAGAACCAGACGAAATAAAGGTTGCACCTATTCATGTACTTACGTGACTTTATGCCTTTTACTGATCCTTGACGATACTTGTTGATGACTTGCTTTACGTACCATATGGGTCAATGAAAAACGATGGAAATGAACTTTCAAACAAACAATACCTTTACCATATCTTTTGGTGTTACCTTCCTTGCAAGACCCCACTCAACTCCACTTCGGCCCGTCTTATTATTCCGTTCTCATATCTCAAGTAAAACCTAGTTCAACGTCGACGCGTCTCAACGTTGAGCTGCCATACACGCCCATTGACTACGGGTTTGATAGGGACGCGGATCAGGGTGGAGAGCGCGTTTGATACCCGGAGCAAGGCACACGCCACTGTCGCTGAGGCATTGCTCGAATACGCCACCAGCACTGTAGTTGGCGGGCATGTTCCAGTAGCACTCTGTAACGTCGTAGATGCGTTGGCACCAAGTGGGTGCTATTGGGCCTAGTTTGCAGGCCCGGAAACAGAACAGGCTGTCCGATACGCGATGGTGGTAGTGGAACGTGCTTACCGTCCACTCAGGCGTTTGTTCGAGTTGACCAAACGCGGTGGAAAAGGCCAACCCACCAACCGGATTGCCTATTGGGGTGCAAGCGAGAGGCTATTAAGAATGACAAGATTGAAAACCGAGGTGCAGATCTTTATCGGTAACGAGTTTTGTTTATAATTATCAATCGCCCCGTGGGGATCAAGCTATCTTATACGGACAGTGATCATATGCAATGAGGAGTCGAAAGGAGCGGACGTGGCCACCACTGACAAAGTCCAAAACAACGTACCTCTCCCTGACGGGTGCAATTGGATGAAAAAGTCTAATGGTTACTCACGCCAGCATCGCCTGCAGGGAAGATATGGCTAAGATAGGTATACTTCTATGCGCCAGATAACTTCTAATGAGTGACTCTGAGAAATTCGGATGTGCGCTGCCGCCAAAAAGGAAAGGAATGCCCGGAAAGGAAATGAGGACGTGACATTTCGTGACGAAGTGACAGACAAGAACAATTTCATCTTGGTCTCCTTCTGACACAGTCGTGGTAATCGGATGTGCACTGCCGCCAAACATGTTGCTACACCCAGTATTGTGGGAGAAGACCACACATTTTTGGTCAGATTCTGTCAGAATGATTTTAGAACGACAGTGCGAAATCGCGGAAAATGGTTTCATTCACCGCCACATTTGGTGATTTACGGTCACGGTTATTGATGCTGCAATGGCAACATCAACGTTCTCAACAATGTCCATTATGACCACCGGCCTCAGCAGCGCAGTAGATAAACCAGCAAATTTCGCTGCTCAATGTCTCATCAGTTCCTCGCAAGATGTTTTCTGTCGATTACTACACTGCAGCTCTCGCAATCCCCGCTATCGGTCTCCTCGCCCACTTTATTCCATGGCTCGTAGATCCTTGTGGTGTAAAGGGCCATCCGGGCCCCTTCCTCGCAAAGTTCTCGCATCTGTGGTTGGGCTATGTTAGCAAAATGGGACACCGCTCTGACAGCGTCCACAAAGCCCACCAAAAATACGGTGTGTATCCCTTTTCGAACACGTTATCTAGCTCGCTAACTTGGTCGCGGAACTAGGCCCCATCGTTCGCATTGCCCCCAACCACATCTCCGTCGCTGACCCAGGAGGCCTTAAACTCCATCTACGGTCACGGAAATGGTGCTTTAAAGTCCGACTTTTATGATGCCTTCGTCTCTATAAGACGCGGTGTGTTCAACACGCGTGATCGCACTGAGCATACACGTAAACGCAAGATTATTTCGCACATCTTCTCCCAGAAGAATGTTCTCGAGTTTGAGCCCCATCTCAAGCGTCATGTTCATCAACTCATTAAGCGATGGGATCAGTTTTACGACCTCGCTCTCAAAGGCATGTCCGGAAATGATGGAGAAGGCGGATGGGAGGGCAGAGATGGACGACTTTATCTGAATGTTCTGCCCTGTAAGCTCTGGTTTCACGACGCGTGGTTTACATAACTGATATAAGAGCCGTCATAGGGGTGAACTATCTGGCGTTTGACATCATCGGAGACCTCTCATTCGGAGCTCCATTTGGAATGTTAGAAACCGGCTAAAGATATCGCTATGGCCCCAAAACACCATGACAGCCAACAAGCCCTTATGAATTCCTACGGCAAACAGGAAATAGATTCGGACGTCTTCGGGCATTCCTGCTGTTGAGATCTTGAATGGCCGTGGTGACTTTTCCATGTGTATAGGTGTGCTGCCTCCCTCTTGGAGGCCGATCGTGAGCAAACTTCCTGGATACCGATTTGGAACCGACTGTGTTCGGTACTTGGCTGGCATATCTATTATGGCTGTTGCGAAGCGATTGGCAAACCCCACCGATCGTAACGATTTGCTCAGCAAACTGCAGAACGGTCGCGACGACGAAGGCAAGCCTTTGGGTGCGGAAGAACTGACAGCTGAAGCTCAAACATTCCTAATTGCCGGCTCGGATAGCAGTGCAAAGTAAGTTCAAACAGTAACATGCTGCACCTATACTTACGCTGTCCTAGCTCAATTACCGCTATTATCTATCACATTGCCAGCAATCCTCGCGTCCAGGAGAAACTCCAGAAGGAATTGGATGACCACCTTGAAGCGGAAGACGATGTTGTCGCACCCGCTGATCAGGTCAAACTCCTTCCTTATCTCGACGCTTGCGTCAACGAAGCTCTCCGTGTCCACACCACTTCTGGCATTGGCCTTCCCCGTGTGGCTCCAAAGGGCGGCTTGACGGTGTCGGGTCAACACTTCGTCGAAGGTACCATTCTTAGCGTGCCCAGCTACACCATCCATCGCGATGTCAATGTCTGGGGCGAAGATGTCGAGGTTTTCCGACCCGAACGGTGGTTCGAGCGTGACCAGAGTGCTATGCAGAAGACGCTCAACACCTTTTCTGTTGGTCCAAGGTAAGCAAGATCTTGTTCACTGAGCTTGCGGCCATTTTTCTGACCGTTGGACGTAGGGCTTGCGTGGGTCGTAATCTGGCCATGATGGAGATGCGCATTGTTACTGCTTCGCTTTTCCGCCGGTATAGTTTTGTTCTTGAGCGACCTGATGAACAGGTTAGTGTCCGTCAGGAACCGAGGAGCTTGTGTCTAACCTGTCACGCTTAGGTCGAAGTATGGGAGGGATTTTTAAGGAAGCTGGTCGCTTGCAGACTTGGCATTAAGCGACGTGATTGACTTTGAATCTCGCATTTACTCGTCTATTGGTCATACCTATTTATATTGTTTTGATGGTGATGGAAATGGTGTTACTCTACGACCGATGTTTATTAGAATTAGATGTTATGCACTGAGCACTCAATGACAACTGTTTTCTTAGCAATGTCGCGCGATCGTCATGAATTACGCATATGAATTGATTCGTACACAAGGTGCAGTACATGTTACTCAGAGTGGAAAGCTTGACAGTTTGTTCACTGCTTGCCTCTCCCACTGTAGAATGTGACGAGTGGTAGCGGTCTATTCCTAGGCCTATACTGCATATTTATGCCGACCGAATCCTTTTTGACGTGCAAAGTATCGAGGGATGGTAACATTAACATGCGAACGGAGAAAAGATTGTCAAGCCATTGTCAACCAAGTAACATTTAAAAGGACTGAATCTCGCATTCACTTTCTACGCTCTAGTCCACACCAGGTGGCGCATCCGACAAAAGGTTCTAAACGTATACGGCGATGATTACGTAGTTTGCACATAGGAATGGGCATGTGGCAAGTTCGTCAGACGAGGTTATTTGAATCATCATGTAAATCATGTTGCACGCTCCAATCAAAATGGTTATCGTGTTGGAACCCCTCACGGAGGAACAAGTCATGAAACAGTTTGCGAAGATATGGGTAATCAGGTTTAGCATCGAAACGGAGAGTGCGAGCGTAATTCAAAAAGACTCCGAACTCGGACGGGAACCCGCAGCAAAGTGAATCAATTGATGTCGACGACTTCTTGCGCATGATTCTGTCGTACTTTTGCTTCTTCGTCATAGCTTCCAGATCTTGCCATGGGAGTGAACCGCGAAGGAAATATATCAAGACGTAGGCAAGCGATTCGAGATCGTCTCGACGCGTTTGCTCTACACCCGCATGAGCATTGATAGATGAGTATCGTACGGTGCCGGTGAGATCTTGGTTCTCCTTGTAGGGAATATGAAGACGGGTGTGGGAGTCACAGTATTTCTTCGCGAGGCCGAAATCGATGATATTAACTAAGTATTCGTGCTGGCCGATGCCCATCAAGAAGTTTTCTGGTTTGATATCGCAATGAACGAAATACTGACTGTGGATATACTCGATACGAGAAATCTACGAGTAACGACGATGAGCCTGATGAAGAGATATTAAAAGAAAGTATATGCAAACCATCTGCTCAGCGAGTAGTAAAACGGTCTTGAGGGTAAATTTGCGGTTGCAAGAGTTGAAAAGATCTTCAAGCGACGGGCCTAAAAGTTCCAAGACCATGGCGTTGTAATCGCATTCTGTCGTATCATCTGTCGTAGTGCCGTACCAGTGAATGCGAGGTATGCCGATACTGCCAGCAAGGGCCTTGTAAACTGTTGATTCATACTTGAGCTGGGGATTCTCAGAATGAGCTGACTCAAGCTTGGTGGCGACCTGTCCTCCTGTAATGATATTGGTACTGAGGTAGATGTCACCTGGAGACAAGGATAATGAGTATTGAAAATAATCAACCCGATGGGAGACGCACCGAACGAGCCTGAACCAATCTTATTACCCACCCTATATTTCCCATTGATGCGAAGGTCTAATTCGCAGGAACAAGCATCTACCATTATTAAGTCGTGTAGGGGGCAGGTAGAAGGTGGGGACAAAAGAGGGGAATATATAGGTCGAGAGACGGCGAACATGTGGATCAGATAACTATGTCCAATATACGTAACGCCCCTAGGGGCGTCTGTCTGGTGGAAGATAAGCCTAGCGACCCTTGCTGGCTATGGGGCACCCCACTAGACAAGCGTAGCAGTAGTAAAGGATAGACAAAGAACGTAAGAGAAAGCTACTCACGACGAGAGGGTCGCAAGTCCCGTCCCTCGTGCTGGGAGTCCCGCTCGCTCTCTACAGCCTTCATCTTGGTCCGACATTGCTTGATTCTTTCCGTTGCGGATAATTCGGGTACTGTAGCACTCGCATAATGGAGATGCAACACCCCCTCTCCTTCAGCTTTAACCAACACTTCCCGTGCTGAGACGGAAACCACGATGATTCTGACCCAGCCAACATTTCGGGGTCAGTTGCGAGAGTTGGAAAAGGGTGAAGCAGAGAAGCGGATGGAACCTTTGCTTGCGGCGTCGGCGATTGCCAAAGACATACCCGCTTCCGTCAGCTTCTATGCCCGACACCAGCTAAAGGCCCGCTCCTGGCATGTCTCGTTGTCTGCGATACGGATGCGCTCATGCTGATCAAGACCCACTCGCTTTGCTGACCCTCGTTTTTCGGAGATGCGCTCAGAACCCACGCGGAGGTCATAGGTCGAAAGGTGTGCTAGTTTCATGTATCGCTTGATCTATACCATCAACGTGAAGCCCCTACTCGCCCCTACAGATCATCATTCTCAACTCGTGGGTGTCACAGATCTCCATATCCTAGGGCCTGGTTCGAGGAATTTCCAAACTAGTTCGGTATCAACGGGGAGTCGACTTGGCGTCTCCCTGGATTCCAAAGTCGCTTTCCCATCCCTGCCGTATGCCTGGTCAACGATAAGTATCCAACGATATTTAAAGTCATTTCCTGCCCTCTGGATTCATGGACCAGAGAAAAATTATGCTTAGGTTACACCACTCGTAGACCGCAAGCATAGGCCTATATCGCCGTCTGGATACTTTGAAGGATCCTCAATGCCAGCCTCTTGCAAAAATTGCTTGGCGGTTAAGAGAATAGTCTTTGATCCAACGCACCAAAACTCGTTTTATAATACAAATTGGTAAAGCCACGGATGGACCTACGTTGTCTTCTCTCAACTTGTCCTGTTCTCGATGTGAATGTGATTACTAAGCAAACCGAGTACCAATTTTGATGACATATGTCATCTCCGGACCAGCGCGTGCTCCTTTTGATCACCGTGTCGCTGTGACTCCAGTTGTAAATGTACGTCAGTTCATTCGCTTTTTTCACTGTCTGTGTTCACGCATGCGTCGGGAATCACCCGCTGCCACTGGTTAACGGAAATGCATAGGATGACGATATTTAGTTATATCAGCTCAGGATTTATCGGAGTGTTAGCAAGTTTCACACACTAATCGCCGCAATAGTTGCCCGTTTTCTTCTGTGAAAAGAATCATTCCTGGTGTCATGATCCGCACACTTAATAAGTCAAACCTAGGGGGGTGTCCCATTCTTGCCCTTTCCCATTGACCGTCATGGTTTTCCTGCTTACACCGATAGCGCTTTTCTTCAACAACACCTATGTATTTACATGGGATGCATTATTGGAGTTGTCCAATCAGGTATTGCCCAAGAGAAAGAAGGGACATGTGGTGCCAGAGGGTCATCCTAGGATCTGGTGGGAAATGGCCAGAATACATAGCCCCGAAGGAAGGAGATAGCCGCTGCGCTTGTCCAGCGCTTAACGCTCTTGCTAATCATGGTGCGGATTACAACACGTTCAGCGACTCCCAGCTGATTAGGTTTACTCAAGGTTTACTTCCTCGGGATGGCCGTAACATCTCTTTCAAAGAAATGGGCAGACAATGCCGCGACGTCTACAACTTTTCTCCATCCTTCAGCTATTTTGTTCCCAAATATGCCGCCGACATGTTGAAGAAGGACTATAGCAAGGATACTTTCGACCTGGAAGAGATTAGTTTGCACAACGGCATTGAACACGATGCAGTCTCTAACACGTAAGTTTACTTTCAACGTACTTCCGAGCGTCGGAGCATAGTGATCGGTGATAACTAGGTCTTGATTATGCATTTGACAAGGATCAGGGAAAACCACACCTTCCTTACGTTCGTGAACTGCTCGATTCTGCTTCTGGGAAGGACAAAGAGGGGAATGTATTGCTTACTTCGGAAGACCTGGCCCAATTCAGCGCGAAACGCCGCATTGATTCCCGTGCATCAAACCCGGAATTCAGCCTCCATGTCAACCACAGAATGTTCTCGAGTTCAAAGTAAGCAGAGACCAATCTCATTTATTATCATCCATCTCAATGTGGTATAGCACCAGCACCTTGTTGGTTATCTTCGGCAGGACGACTAAAGGATATTGAAACTGATACTGACGGACGGAGCGTATCCCGGAAGGATGGGAGCCCAGAATCAGGAAGCGGTATGGGTTGACGATTGCAGCATTTAATACTTCCGTTCTTCCTCTCGAGTTTCGAACCAGCGGACTGGTCAAGAAGGCTGGGGAAGTGAAGGCTGCGAATCAGGAACAAAACCAGGAACAAAACCAGACGGAATAAACGTGTTCATGTACTTACACTTTATGCCTTTTACTGATTCTTGACAATACTTGTTGATGTCTTGCCTCATGTACCATATGGATCATAGAATGACGATGGAATGAACTTTCAGACGATACCTTTACCATATATTTTGTGTTATCTAGCGAATTCGGTTCAGCCTGCTCGATCAATTCAGTGTTCGGTGGAACTCGCATTTGCCGAGCGAAAGCTGACCATAGTGTCAAGTTACCTGTACCGTTCACCGTTTACCGTATAACATTAACATGCGAACAAGCCATTGTCGACACATTTAAAGTCGTGAAAGGATTATTCTACGCTCAAATCCACAGCAGGTTACGCATCCGACAAAAGGTTCTAAACGAATACGGTGACAATTACGTAGTTTGTATAGGGATAGGCATGTAGCAAGTTCGTCAGACGAGGACATCAATTATTAATGGGGTTCATCTCTAAGCAGGACGTAGACGTGTCTCGGGGCGTACCGCAAAAGGGAAAGGAAATATAAAAGGTTTTGAAAAACGAGGATAAATTATTTCGGTTTCGTGAACTGTCGATGGTGATCCAATTAAAGGGTAAAACCAGTGACATCTTTCATTCAGCCGTCTCGACGAGCTCGACTGCCCTCTTGCTAATTTCCTCAAACGACCACCTATCTGACATGCGGATTCCGTGTTTCAAATCTAGAATATCGCCAATCTCGTCGCATGCCTTGAGAATCGTGTCGACATCTTCCTTTGTATGCGCTGCGCTAACACAGAACCGCACACGACTAGTAACAAGAGGTGTAGCGGGATACGCAACGACGACGACGACGATAGGTGTCTTCCAGTCTTTCATCATGCGATGGAAGATGCACATCTTGCCTGGGTTGAACAATAATAGTGGCACAATGGGGGATGAGGGATGACCATAAGTTATGAAACCGAGTTTCTTGAGGCCGTAATGTAGATAGCGTGAGTTGAATGCCAGCCTGCGCAAACGCGACGACCCCTCGTCGCCTGACGAAAGAACAGGAGGGAGATTAAGCCAGGTCGGGAGCGCGCTGGTCGGGGCAGGGCCTGGGTGTTGTATCAAAGCATCCTCCTTGTGCCCTAATGGAGTTCCGGGAATGGCAACTCCCATGATGCTTGCCATACTCGCAATGATTTGGGTGAGCACAGGTGGGGTCATAGCTTCCGCATATGGTCCACTATGACCATTGACGCGAAGGTGATCAATCAATGTCTTGTTGCCTGCAATGTAACCACCCGCTGCCCCAAACGATTTAGTGAATGTGCCCATGAGAATGTCGACCGATCGCGGGTTGATGCCGAAATAATCGCAAACACCACGACCTTTAGGTCCTAGGGCACCAATAGAGTGCGCTTCATCGACAAACAGATAAAACTGAATGGCAGGCATGGGTGATCCGAAAGCGGAGTCCGAGACGCGAAATGAGGCTCACCTTGTATTTCCTCTTGAGTTCTATGATGGCAGGTAGATTGACCATCGTGCCTTCCATACTATACAACCCCTCGACAATAATGAGGATCTTTTTCCAAGGCCGATGTGTTTTCGGTTGTCCTTGACTTATAACCTCTCTGAGGAGCGATTCGAGGCTCTTCATGTTGTTGTGCTTGAACATGCGGACGTGAGCAGCGCTTAGACGAACGCCGAATCTGATCGATGCATGGTTCAGTTCATCTGAGATGACGAGGCACCCCTTGGAAACGAGTGCGGGGATGATTGTCGAGTTGGTCGCGAAGCCCATGGAACAGATGAGCGCATCCTCCATGCCAACGAATCGCGCAACCAAAGCTTCTCCAACGAGATGGAGATCGCTGGAACCGCCTTCAAGACGTGATCCGCAAGTGGATATCCCATATCTTTTGATAGACTCCTCAACCGCATCGGCACAGCCGCCTCGCGCTTGGGCAAAGCCAAGATAGTTATAGGATGAGATGTTGAGCGCACGGGTTCGCGTTCCTGTCAGTATCACCGTATGGTTGTAGTCTGGAGAGATACGGTTCAAAATCTGGATGGTGCGTCCTGCGACGCCGGTTACAGGTTGAGAAAAACATTCATCCATGCGTGTCTTGAGACGACGGGTATAAAAAGAATCGAAATCCGAATTGAGAGGCGCATAGCCCTAGAAGAAGAAGGCGGTCAGAATCATGCGTAAGACAAACGAACCCCCTGAAGGAGACCACATATATAATAAACAGGAGACGGGGGATCTACTCAGACCCGCGTCCCATTTCCCGTCGCCATGGTTGAAAAAGCAAGAAAACGCTTACATCACTGGGTATCAAATGTTTGTAGGAAGCCGGTCTGAACCTCTTGCCCACAAAGTCGCGCACATGGCCGAGGATGATGAGAATCAAGTAACTGATGTAGGTCGAGAAGAGGACGTAGTAGGGTGGATCCTGCTCCACGTGCATGGGAAGGGGTGCATCTGGTGGGTTATGTTGCGAGGTGAACCTGTACGACTCGTTTGCACAGTGACCAAACTCGGTGTGTACGGTGGTGAACACCTGTTCTGAAGTGGGGGGTCGCACTGGCACGAGCAGGCCGTCGCCCTGTCCACCAGGGCCATCCGTGTTGCCACGGTAGTAAAAGGTGTTAGGTTTGGTGTGTTCATCAAACTCGTTGGGCGCGGTGTCCGAGGAATAGCAAGTCGTGGAAGATGACATGGAGAGAGCAGGAGTAGTGGTTGGAGGAGGCGTAGCGCTGCCACGAGCCCTGGCGTCAGCTTGGGAGAGGGCAGAGAGGTAGGTGGCAGCGGAAGCCATGGGAGAAAAAGAAAGAGACTGAGAAGAACGCTTCTTGAAGATGGATGGGGCAGGAGGCGACCTCGTCAAAGCCATAGGCGACGGTGGGGGTACTGTAGGCGGCATTTATATAGTATCCTTGTCAGCTTTAGCCGCGACGTAGGTAGTTCAGACTCAATTGCTCCGTTGTTGCTCCAAATATCGAATGCTATTTACTATACTAACTACGCTGCCTCTATTCATAATCTACAACGTTATCGTTGGCCGTCCAATCGTTGTCACCTGTAGCACTGAAATCAGCTTTGCTCTCTGCGAGTATGTATACTCAACTGACCTTGAACCCGATTTTAGTCAGTTTCTCAGCGTCCACAATCAATCGTCCATCAAACACAAATGCCGGCTTATTCATGTTTTCATAGATTTTCTCCCAGTCTATTCCCACAAACTCCTTCCACTCTGTGGCGATTACAACAGCCTCTGCACCCTTGCATGCTTCGATAGCAGACTGAACATATCGTCACTTGTTGTTTGACTTTGTTTTGTGCATAAGTCTCAAGTACGGATCGAGGAAAAAATGACGTCAACTCACTGGCATCCAACGGTACGAGCGGGCTAGCCTTCTGCAAGGTCGGCCCAGATCTGTGCATGCTCGACCTTGGGATCATAAATATTCACAAGGGCCTTCTCCGCTTGGAAATCCTTGATCAATGATATCGCCGCGGATTCACGTGTATCTCCTGTATCAGCCTTGAAAGCGAAGCCCAACACTGCAATATGCTAGTCGACTTTTGAGTCATGCCTATGGAGATAAAAATAACAGGGAACATACCTTTCCGGTTATGGTATTGAACAAGGTATCCACAACTCGCTTGGAGAAACGCCTCTTCTGATACTCGTTCATCTCCACAACCTGACGCCAATACTGATGCTACTTCCGGAAGGTGTAAACTCTCGGCAAGGTATACCAAATTAAGGATATCCTTTTGGAAACACGAGCCGCCAAAGCCAACGCTAGCTTTGAGAAATTTCGGCCCAACTCGCGAATCAAATCCAACAGCATGAGCAACTTCGTCAATATTCGCTCCAGTGGCCTCACAAATCGCAGAGAAGTGAGTTTATGGATGAAATACGCTGAGCGAGCATGGCATTGGCGGCGAGCTTGGAGAGCTCGGACGACCATAGGCCAACCGTCAAAATCTTTTCCTTCCTGGATTCATGTTAGAGTGGGTATATATATGCGTTTCATGTATATCAACGTACGGCACCCAATTGCCATAGACGGCTGCGAGTGCATCGCTGGCAGCCTTCCCCTCTGGCGTTTGAAGGGAACCAATGAGCACGCGGTCAGGGTTAAGGAGGATCTCTGATGGCCGTCCCTTCCGCAAGAAACTCGGGATTTGACAGGATATCGAACCTGCAATTAGGTTTCGAATTGGCTTGAAGAATTATCCGCATAGATTCAGCAGTGCGGCAAGGCACAGTTGATTTTTCCACAACAATTTTATTAGAGGTAGCGACAGACGCAATTCGACGCGTCGCTCGTTCGACATAGCTGTGTGGAAAGGGAAGTAAGCGCAATACATCGCGAGTTAGCTCGGTACGTACTTGAGATCGGCTGCAAAGCCTGCGCCAAAACCGCCCTTCTTGGTTGGGGTATTCACACTGACAAAAATTAAGTCTGCCTCTTCGATGGCACTGTCGACTTCCACGGTAAAGAACAGATTCTTTCCGCGCTGTAGCACGGATTACATCCTCCAAGCCCGGTTCATAGATAGGGAGCTTGTAAGTCAGGGCTATTCCACGCATCGATGCGAGTCTTGTTCAGGTCTACAATGGTGACCTTAACATGGGGACATTTCAAAGCTATGACGGCACAAGTAGGCCCGCCTAGTGCAGATTTTCAGATGAACTCAGATCCAAGAACGACGCGAGAATCGCGCGTACCAACGTAACCAGCACCGACTTGAAATAAATCAGATGAGGTTACCAGGGTAACGAGTAGGTTCCACATACTGCAGCATATGCTCTTGACTGTGACAGGAGACATGGATGGTAAGGAAAGGAGAGGGAAGATGGTGGGAGTAACGAAGGTGATGCTTATGGTTGCATTTTTTATATGACAGTAGTATTAAGAGCCAAGCTTTACGGTTTACCCGATATGGTAAATCCCTTGATCTACCCTATAAACTCCACTTGCTAACGATGGTGTGGGCTCTCCGCGAATTGACATCCTCTCCAACCCATCCAGAATGCTTGCGATAGTCATGTCCAAGGCATTCTTCGTTGCTGACCAGCGTTTTTTAGAGACCCCTTACGGGAAACCCCTAATATGGCTTGGGCCGCTTGGCCAAAATGTACGTTAATTAACGGCATACATTCCCTTTCGCTTGACATACCTAATACTTGCAGGTTCATCATCAGGGTCATGAGACGAGAATACCTCTGCAACGTTCGTCGACAAGAGCAAGCCTTGAACCCTTGAGTACTCTGCTCTTCCGCCCGTCGGGGCAGACATAGGCCCAGGCGTCTAGTATATTCCTAAGACCCATCGCATTGCTTGTCTTGTGATAAACCTTGATATAGTCTATGGAGGACAGGGGTTGGCTCCACACTTGAAGCTCGCCATATGCCGAGTTAGTCGACTCGTGTATAACTTCGGCAGACAACCAGCTTTCGCCGCGTTCTCGAGCCGTGGCCACGTGAAAAGATATTCCAACCTGACCCAGATTTCCTGCCTCTCTGACATTTTTTAGAAAATGCCAGAACTTGACCAAGGTTGTCTTTGTCCATTGGATTAAGACGCCTTCTTTTCCAATTGCAGCGTTATCTTCTCTATCATCGAGCACAACCGCCGGCGTGCAAACAGTCCACGGCAAACTACCCCGCACTGGGATTATCCATGCCGCCCTGGCAAATGCGGATAGCGGGTGCGATAACTGTGACACATTATCTCCATAGGGTGGAATGGTTATAGGTTTTGCTTTCTTGTACGGAGGAATTTCCGTTGCCCCATCCCGTATAGTTGCGCTATCCGATGCAGACGAGTAAAAGTGGGGCTTTATTCTTTGTCAACGCCAGGTTCACTGACCGCGTACAACTCTTACTTACCTTGTGGGATTACCCCATATAACGAACCAGAAAAAAGCTTCCTAGCTGGTAAAGTTCGGTCGAATGGATCTACATGTTCATACTCATCAAGCTCGCTCAGGCTCACGAGCTCCTCTTCAGAGATTGGAATCACCCCATGATTTCAATGTCTTATACTGATTAACTGCCTTCTCCTGATCGGATAGTTGAGGAGGTTCCTGAGCCCAGATGAAGCATGCTGTAGTGTAGATTTAGTCTCAGAATCTTGGCACAACAAAGTTCATATTCACCATTCGCTTGCGGTGTGAATTCAGACTTGAAGCACCGCTGATTAACATTCTTCCAACCAGTCTCGCAAACTGCATCCCTCGCCAGTTTAGACGCAACTTGGAAGACTGGAATTGCGCTGTCCGAGGGGTCTCCCGCTGTTGCAGCGTCGCGGACCTGAAATTCGTGAACGATGACCTGTGCAGAGCGGTCGTCGGCATGCATCCCGCCGTTGCAGGCACGGCGCAGGTCTTGCACCAAGTGAAGGTCCGAGAAATTCAGTTGTGGGCGCTTCGCACAGTGATATTTAGGTTTATAAGGACCCGCACGCGTCCATAAACGCATAAACCTTGATCGACTCGCATGATTCCATCGATCCCTCATCTCCCTCAACGATGGAGATAGGTCTCGCGCGTGTTCCCTTCGAGCTTTCGGATTCGGATGTTGTGTATAAACTTATTCCTGTGCTACATTCAGAGGAGTTCTCTCCACCACCTCCGGCGCGCAAGGTAAACTTCAAAGTCAAGCTAGACTATCCCGAGGAAGGTGTCCGCCACACTGGTACAGGCATACTCATCGTGCCAGACGATATTGCGCACAAATTCCTCAGCTGGGTCAAAGACAATCCCATCAAACCGAATGGTAGGAGTGACAAAATCAAATTCTACATTCAAAGGGCCTGCGAAAGAACGCTGGGCAAAGATCATCGCAAAGACGCCATTTATTGACCCTGCCTTGGAAGAAAAACGTAAAGATATCATTTGGACAGCCAGTACAGATCTTCGGGTAGATGCAGTCCAGTTCGGTATTCTCTTCCGAGAAAAAGAAAATTATCCTTCCAATGACAAAGATCGTCTCGGTCCTCGATCTTTTTCTATCGAATGGGAGCACGACGCCATTCAAAAAAGCGTTGCTTACCTTCGATTTGTATATGAGCATAAGTTAATACGTATTACGGTAAGAAAATCGAGTCATTAATTGTCATCCACTCAAGTGTTGAAAGATAGGAGATTCTGGAACCGAGTTCATCGCAAAATCAATCGAAATACCGTTTGATAGTATTGAAAAGATCGGGATAGGATATGATCATGCCAAACCTTGTACGAATATTTATTAAATATTTCGAGGGCGTGCCTCAATCATTCTTATCGTTAGATGTATGCTTCGATACTCTTACACCTCCTATGTTCCAAGAGCTTGACATCCACTTTGACGACAAGGATAAACAGAACAAGTACAAACGTCGAGTGGGTTCCATCCATCCTGGCCATGAAAGGGTTGCACCATATGCATATCAACTGCGCGTAGTCCTTTCTAGCACCACGACGTACGACATTCTTGATCGGTTTGGCACCGCGACGTGCGACATTCTTGATCGATTTCAGAAGTTGAGCAGCAAATGCGGGATCTCCGAGGCTACTATTATTCGATGCAGAACGTCCAACAATATTGAGGCACGGAAATTTGGTTTTTTCGCTCCCGATCGAATCTATAAACTCAAAAAAACCATTGCCAAGTTCTCATGGGGTGTCGCGTTCCAGCTCGAAGCGCTTTTGCACAATGGAATACTCCACACCGGGGACGTGGAAGACCTGTTACCTCGTGTCAGTAGGCTCTGTATCCCTACACCCCAAAAACAACAGCCAATATGCCGCCCTTTTTCTACGTGGATACACTAAAGCGCTACGCGAACGTACTGCGCGGGAGAGCCCAACTCAATGCTTCGAGAAAACTCGCAAAGAATATGCATGGTTGGATTCAAAACTACCCAAAGGCAACTTTATGTGCTGTAATGTAACATTTACGCCTTCGCGCATCCTTGATGGAAGGACCGCATCCAATTCAGTCTAATCGAATCATCCGTGAATACGAGGGATTCGAAGAACACTTCATTCGCGTCGACTTCACAGAAGAGAATAGGTTGGCTTATAGATGGGAACGGACTGCCGATTATGTTGCTTTGATCGAGGAAAGGGTGGGAGCTATCTTGAAGAATGGCTTCGACCTGGCGGGTCGCCACTTTGAATTCCTGGCGTATTCTAGTTCATCGCTTCGAGACCACTCTGTCTGGTTTGTTAATCCATTCGAGCATCCACTCAAGGGCTACGCTCGCCCTCAAAAGAAGAAGCGACTGGTAAACGCCGAATACATCAGGGAAACTATAGGCGACTTTAAGGGGACTCAGTTGTTACGGTGCCCATCCAAATACGCCGCGAGGCTTGGACAGGCATTCACAGGCAACCGATCCGTCCGTCAGAATACCCCGTGAAGAGTTTGAAGAAGTTCCTGATATCGGCCAAGGCGATTATATCCACACTGACGGAGTAGGAACCATCTCCAAAAGTCTCGGTGATGAGATATGGGCGAAGCTTCAGAGATCAGGATCAAAAGTAAAACCATCAGCGGTATGTCACTACTTCGTAACATTCGGAAATGTTGTTTATTTCTCGCAGTATCAAATTCGATTCATGGGATACAAAGGAGTGGTCAGCGTAGACGAAAAACTAGACTGAAGACGGGAAGGGCATTCGAATGCGACTCAGGGATTCGATGAAGAAATTCGAAAATAGCGAGGAGAAGATGCCAGAAATAGAAATTGCTCAAGACTTTCACCATCCCAATGTGTGCTATTTGAATAGGTTTGTTCCGTTCATAGCCGCTTCCTTGGCCGTTGACGAATTATTATAGGCCCCTTATCATGTTCCTGGAAGATCTAGGCGTCAAACAAGAAAGCTTTGAAAGACTCCAAGATGAAGCCGTCGCTGATGCCAGGACTATTCATAACTCAATAGAAAGCTTTTGCAGGAATACTCGATATGCATAACTTGGGAGGAAAATACCACCTCTCGTACACACTGAAGCGCCTGAAGGAAAGACATGGCTTGGAACTTCATCCTCAAAACGATGTGCCAGGAGTGGACAATCAATTCCTCCAACAGGTTCGAGAAGTTGCTATGGTCACCGTTCTGAGGGATATCAAACATGGTGCCCGTATCCCGGTTCCAGAGAGCCATTTGTTAGGTTGGCGTCGCTGACGAAGGTCCCGCCTATGAAATGAATGGTTATAAGGACGTGTTTACTCTGGGGGAGGGTCAAATTTATGGTCGGTAGTCCGGTGATTGAATGGCTCTTTGGCTTACGAATAGCGGCGACAGCATGCGTTCAACAATCGCCTGACGTTGAACCAGATTGGTTGCAAGGGCCATGCACAATCTCCCGAAGTCCAGTTGCACACCCGGGTGATAGTGAGTTTGCTTCATCTTCATGCGCTATACGTTCTGACAAAAATGATCAGTACAACGAGTAGATGCAATCGGAAAACCACCGGAGGGAAAGCTCTGCCTGTTCGCACACATGAAAAATGTAGTGGTACTTCCTTCAGTTGGTGCGTCGTGGTAATTCATCGTAGATTTCAGACGTAACCGAATCATCAGGAAAGCGGTCCTTGGCATCCATGCTTGGAGGAGGAGATCTTGATGGGTAAATCTCCTTCAGCTACCAACTCACATATTTAACCACACCCGCCAGAGACCTCTTTTCTGTCATCCCATATGCGCCACTCCTGCCAATGACTTGGGAAAGTCCAGCTAAATACCCAAAGGAAGATCCATTCAAGTTGGACAGGGATAGTCAGGTCGAAGATATCTGCGATTTCATCATGGAATACATCTCTTCGGATCTCCTTGTGCGCGATTTGTTACAGGATATTTGTTCTACGCTAATGCAAGATGGACCAGGGTTTGGTTTCTGATAGGCTACTAATTATAGCAGGTATGGTATTTGGTTTGCTTGAGTCGCGCATTGACTTCAGCTCCATCCAAAAGATCAATCCAAGGCAAGTGCTGGTCGCGCATGACACGTAACTCCAGCTGATGGCCATGTAGGACGGTGTTTTTGATTCAGCATGTTTAAAATTGGCCCGTCTATGTTCAAAGGTGTGCACGTTGACGATGCATATATAGTACACTATGACGAGCGTTTATGGTAGGCTGTGGACTATCCAAAGAACGGCAATCCGGTGCTGCTTGACGACAAAGAAATTCCCCGACAATTGATCAAAGAGAAACCTGACTGGCACAAAGCGGAAATTTTCTCACCAAATGAAGTCGATTATTACGAGTCTGACCGGGCTCTCGGTCACCTTTTCCGAGCTATTACACTGGAAATTCCCCAAGAACCAGAAAGAAGCATTTTGAATGATGGAATTGATCCAAGCCTTCCACTCACAGACGCTATCTCCCTGGGACTAACGCCGATGGTCGAGTATTGGCTGGGACGCGAACTCGACGAAGAAATCGCAGACGATGAAACGGCAGATCTTTTCCGCAAATATGTCAATGAGCTGTCGTATATACGTTCTACTCACTCGATTTCATCCCGGCCGAACGTCCAGCTTCAAGAAGCTGAAATTGTTGTTGGAAGTATTTTGGATAAGTGTACGCAGAAACGGTACCGCAAAGAACGCGTGTACGCAATGCAGAACCACACGTCCACTCTTGTTAACGACACGGAGAGGCATTTTGTCGATAAGTCGCTGGAACTTGGCTCGGAGGGATGGCGAACTGGGCTTGAACGGGCATGGAAAGCCTGGGATTTCAGTCAGCGCCATAGTACATTGCCCGGGACGAGTAGTTTCGGGTTGATTGCATTGGGGATTATTCTCGATTGCCTGGACAAGCTTGGCGGATGAATTATTTATTTATTGTAGTAATTCCGCATGTCTATAGCTCACTTCCATGCTCTTCCAACATCCATTCTCCAAGTCTCATTAGCTGCCGTTCTCAAATGTGGCCAGTCGTTCCGTTGGTCCACGATTCCACTGGACTCTGAAGCCCCACCAACGCACGAATACCGTCTATGCCTTAGAGACCGTGTCGTATGTCTCCGGCAGACACCGGAAACCCTCTACTATCGCGCCGTATACCCGGACCCTCAACCAAACCAAACTCAACTGCTTTTGCGCGACAAGGAGACTGTAGCATGGTTGCACGATTACTTTCAGCTTAGCACCGATTTGCAAAGTTTGTATAAGGAATGGGCATCGAGAGACGTTAATTTCGCCCGCTTGCAAAGCCGCTTTAGTGGCATACGCGTTCTAAGGCAGGATCCTTGGGAATGTCTTATCTCGTAGGTGGCTCACTTCTACCTCAAACCCCGGGCTAATTGAAAGGACTACAGCTTCATATGTTCCTCCAACAATAACATTTCGCGCATAACCAAGATGGTGAACTCTCTATGCGCGGAATTTTCGCCTTCTCTTCTTTCCCTGGACCTGCCTTCGACTTCTCCGGCGGATGAAAAGCGCGTATACCATCCATTCCCTCCTCCCTCTGTTCTCGCTGCGCCCGAGGTTGTAGCGACGCTACGTTCGTTAGGCTTTGGATACCGGGCTGACTTCATCCAGAAGACAGCGAAAATGCTCATAGAGGCGCATGAGACAGCCGCAGATACCGGTGTAAACTCCCGTGAAGCGGGAGAAGTATGGCTCGAGACCTTGCGAACGAGGGTTACAGAAGACGCCAGAGAAGAGTTGCTAAAATTTGTTGGGGTTGGGCGGAAGGTTGCCGACTGTGTCCTGCTAATGAGCCTCGACAAGGTGCCTCGAACGTTTTCTTCCTCTCCAAGTCCCGGCCCTCCTTTATTGACGAACGTCACAGAAAGAAGTAGTACCTGTTGATACGCACGTGCATCAATTGGCCGTCAAGTATTACGGACTCAAAGGCTCTGCGAAAGGAAAGACTGCAATGTCACCCAAGTTATACGACGAAGTGAGCTCGAAACTTTACAGCATCTGGGGAGAATATGCTGGCTGGGCACATTCGGTAAACCTACGTGACATGGGAGTTTTCAGACGAAGCTGACTTGTACAAGGTCATGTTCGCCTCCGACTTGAAGTCCTTCTCGACGTATGGTCTTCCGGTTCACGGCAGCTCGCCCTCGATGACTGCGGATGACACACTAGCTGGGTCCCCGACAAAACGCAAACGTCCTACTATTAACGAGGTCCCAAAGCAG
Organism: Amanita rubescens; assembly: GCA_015039365.1. NCBI lineage: Eukaryota > Fungi > Basidiomycota > Agaricomycetes > Agaricales > Amanitaceae > Amanita > Amanita rubescens. The sequence goes on from WION01000001.1 coordinate 880,395, forward strand.
ATATCCCATCAACCGCCCTCGGGTCACACTGACTTGATCGACACGATTAAAAAGCGGCGGCGTGTCATACGCGTTAAGTATGTATTTTAACCAGTCTTTGCATCTCCAATTGACCATTGTGTCAGGGCATAAGACATTACATGGTACATTACGTAGAAATGCAACCTATAACACAAATACAAATACATCACAAGAAAAGGATTTTACTAGGAGGAAACAGGGTTGCACAGAGCCCCGTGCCTCGAGTTCCAATCAATTGCCTATAGTTCCTGAGTGAGTGACCGGCATACAAGGAATGCATTACTTGCCTTGCAAGGTTCGGAACAGTAGAAAACGCTCTAAATCACATATGAGCAGTTTGAACAGCTACCTAAGCGAGTTTGACGAACCTTGCAACCCGGGCAAGCACCAAGACGGGCAAGCGTCATCGGCGGCTTAGGACACTGTGACGATATCAGCTAAACCTCCTAAATGACGGTCCATCAACTACATACGTTATAATTACCGCAAACCATGCTGTTTGGTACAGAAACCCTGGTTTCTTTAGCCAAGGCCAAATTCCCTTTCTGTTCATACACCTGCGCAAGATTCTCGCGGGACACGGCTGCATCGAAGGCAGTTCCAACCCTTTCCCGAACGCTCACCGCCTTCTTGAGCATGTTTTCTGCATCGTCATAGCGACCCATCCTGAGGTACAGTTCACCCATGGCATTTCGCGTCAGCGCTGACCCCTCAGAATCTGCTCCTCCAGGCATCATGGCATCTTTGGTAGCGAGCACTTCAATCCAGAGGCGTTCTGCAGTAGCGTAATCGCCCATTTCTCTAGCTTGGAAGGCCTCTTGATGTAAACACAACGCCTCTGCCATCTGCAGAGGAGGGTTGACCTGGATGTGGGTGGTAATATTCATGTTGGTGATACGAAAAGAGGTGGTGGTACGAAAAGGGGTGGTAGTACGAAAAGGGGTGGTGGTACGAAAAGGCAGGAACGTTGCCGGTGTCTCAGATACTTCGATGAGGGGCATCGAACGTTTTCTTGCCTCCAAGTCCCCGTTTGTTGATGAAACAGAAAGAAACCTGCGCAGTCACCTGCCAACTTAACACAAGTTTACAACCCTCGTATCACACCTGGTCAAGTTTGCATCCATTTCCTTTCTCACTTTTTGATTGATTTATTATCCATCACAGACCTACTAGTCATGGAGAACGTCCCCGAATTCACTTGAAGCAAGACCTCGAAACAATGTCGATCCTATCTCCAAGACTGCTCAAGCGACGACTTAGCCAATTTTGTCGTACTTTAAGACAAAAATGGGCGGAATACGGATTTCGCCGTCAAGATTCAAAGCCACAAATACATAGCCTCAGGTATGACCTCGCCATGATTCGATTCCTCAAGCAGAGCACCATTTCGAAGAAGCACACTATTATGACATCATACAAGACGACTATCTAGTCATGGACAATGGAGCTCAAGAGCTCTCAGCAAATGACATTGCTGGCGCCTACGCGAAAATCTGATACCCTTCTCAAGTCGAATGTCTTGACACCCCTGACTCATTGGCAAAAGGGTGAGCATATCCTATTACTGCTGAGATACCTTTGGTGCCTGATCAGCGGACTAATTATATTCTCGGTGCCTTCTGTGTGACATGTGACAGCCGATCACCGCCCTTTGATTCTTCCTATCGCATCTAATCAGATCAGCTTGACATGGCCTACTTGGTTTCCGCATTTCATGTGCCTTATATTATGGTCTAAAAGCGAAACACTCGTTAAAGAAGGTGGAATATTCGTGGGGTCGATTTTGCGTGGCAGTAAGGTTACTTTTTAAGTCGTTGAAATCTAGGAATGATCATCGATCATGTGTACAAATAGTTTCTGTCATCCCACTTTCTTGGTGCTGGCATGTCTAAGATCCGCACTTTTTTTCCACCTCCTATCGCCAAGGTTGTTCCCGTACTAATCTGATCTATGCATGAACTATCCCACATGTCCACCGCTTTGCAAGCAAATTAAATAAGCATATAGATTCAGGAACCATCCAACGGGCTTGCAGAGTCAAAGTGTCATGAAATTACTGCTCTAAGCGTCATGATCACTTCATATGCCGTTATCACCGGTGAAAAAAAACATCAGGGACCTGAAATGTTTGTTTCATTTTTAAAGGAGGCAATACCGTGTAGACCATACGTCAAGGGTATTAAGCCACTAATTATCAGACTAGTATAGAAATTTATATAAGAGGACCGACACAGGAAGCTATTTGGAGGAAACAGGCTTGCATAGAGCCTTGTGCCTCGGCTTCCAATCAGTTATCTATAGGCACTGAGTGAATATCTTGCATACAAAATACATTACTTGCCTGGCAAGCTTTGGAACAGTAGAAAATGCTCTAGATTATATATGAGCGGTCTGAACAGTCATCCAGGAGAGCATGACGAACCTTGCAACCCGAGCAAGCTTTAAAGTTGGACAGCGCCACTGGTGGCTTAGGACACTACTCGGAGATGTCAGCTAAAACTTCCGATGAACATGACATACGAACGTTCTCGTATCCACAAACCATGCTGTTTGGAACAGAGACCCTGGTCGCTCTAGCCAGGGCCAGATCACCTTTGTGTTCATACACCTGCGCGAGATTCTCGCGGGACATAGCTGCATCGAAGGCATTTCCGACCCTTTCTCGAACGCTCACGGCCTTCTTGAGCAGCTCTTCGGCTTCGTCGTAGCGGCCCATCTTAAGGTATAACTCGCCCATGGCATTTCGCGTCAGCGCTGATCCCTCCGAATCTGCTCCTCCGGGCATAATGGCATCTTTGATAGCAAGCACTTCAATCCAGAGACGCTCTGCAGTAGCATAGTCACCCCTTTGTTTGGCTTGAAAGGCTTGTTGATGTAGACTCAACGCCTTTGGTAGTAACGGAGAGGGGTTGATATGCGTGTGGGAGGCGGTAACGTTCATCGTGGTAAGATGCCGGCGTCACTCAAATCCTCACAAGTCTTAGGAATTTGTCTTGTGACAGCTACATAATTAGCCGATCCTTGGCGTACTGTGGAAATCTGACAAAGCCTTCTGCAGGTCCCTCACACCTGAACTGGTTGCAGTTTTATGAAATATTTCCTTTGTTCCTGATCAGCGGATTGATTATATTCTCAGTAGTGCTGTCTGCTCTCGTCTTCTGTGCGCCGAAGGTGGTAATTCTAAGCGAGCCGGGGCGCCAGTCGTGCGTAGAATGTAGTCTACGTGTGAGATAGCGAAGTGGCTGTGTCGCGGTCTCGAGTTTCTCTTTCCCTATCGCTTGGTTGCGTCACAGCAACTTCTGGATCTTGTCGCGCACCCGCCGCTCCCTCTCCAGGTCCAAGCTAAGGAAGCTGCCGCCCTTCAGTCATCTTCCCTCCTTCTTAGTCCGACGCGCTGTCGAAAGGTCAAAAGGCTGACCTACTCGCCCTGCCGACCCCCAGTGTTCCTCCCAGGACTTCGTTTTGACTCAAGGATCCACTCAAGAAAACATCTATGCCCTTTTCTCTCGTGAACGGTCCTTTCCCCAAAACTAAAAGACATCTGGTGATGTGTGACCATGTGATGGCAGTTGACCCCTATTAGCTATCGCTTTCTCCTTCTCTTGGGTCTTTTTTGGTGGAGTCGTGAGATTGGAATCAGATGAGCTTGACAGGTATCATTAGGTAACATGGCGCACTTAGCGGCTTGGACAGGTTCTTCCGCATTTCATGTGCCTTAGATAAAACGAAACACTCATTAAAGTGGTGGAATATTCGTGGGGTCGATTTTACGTGGTAGTAAGGTGCTTTTTTAGTTGTCGAAATCTAGGAATGATCATGTGTACAGATGAATATATAGTTTCTGTCATCCACTTTCTTGGAGCTCCAGTCCCACATTTGGCATGTTCAAGATCCGCACTTAGTTTTCATCTTCTATTGCCAAGGTTTATGGTTCCTGTGCTAATCCGATCTATGCATGAATATCGACTGCTTTGCAAGCATAGGAACCGTTCAACAGGCATTGCTAGTGTAATGAAATTATTGCCCGAAGCGTATGGGCAATTGACATGTGATGACCTGACGGGAACTTCATATGCCGTTATCACCGGTGGCTCATGCGGTGGAAAAAAAAGAAGAGAATGCCAAATCGTCACACGAAGGTTAGCTTTGAAGACATAAATGAACGGCTTCATGGAACAACCCCCCACTTACATTAACCACATACGACGTTTGACATTTTAAGCCGCAAGCGTTGCATTTGAAACTACGCACATATACCTTTCTGGTTCGTCTGTGTTTATGACCTTCTATCTTTCCCTATTGCTTATCTGGCAAATAGGAATTTTAGTCATCATGCCATCCGATGGCCATTCGATGATCTCCAGTGTCGAAAAAGTCGACGATTATGACTATGACAAAGAGGGCTCAGAAGGAGATGTCGCCGAGGAGCCAGTGGATTTCCCAGAGGGCGGTACGAGAGCGTGGATGACTGTTATCGGAAGGTTTGACTTAAAAACCGTGCATTAGCAGCATTTGACGAGGGCCGATGACAGCTTCGTTTTTCAGTTCTCCAGCTATGGGTAAGACTTTGCTATTGATCTACATCTGCATATTAACGTCGGGTCGGATTCTAGATACGTAAACGCCTTTGGGGTTTATAATGGTACATGTCCGCGCATCTTCTGATCGGGATAGGCTGATGAGGGATATTAGATTACTATGTTCGCATATACTTGGGCGAAAAATATACGTCGTCACAGATCAGGTATGTCTACACTTGCATGATAGGTACATTGACCCATATTGGAGCAGCTGGATCGGAAGCGCCCAGATTTTTTTATGTCTAGTGATGGGCTTAGTATCGGGTAGAGCCTTCGATGCCGGTTACTTGTGAGATTTCTGCGCGTCGGTTATTCGACGAAGGGTCTAACTTTTGATTCTTCAGTTATCCTATCATCATCTGTGGCACGCTGCTGTTTAGCTTTTCACTCTTCATGCTGTCGCTATCACGTCCCGAACAATATTATCAGGTCAGCCACGCATTTGAGTTTTTGTTGCGGCGACTTGAGGGCTATTGTAGGTGTTCCTTGCCCAAGGATTGGCCAATAGTATTGCGATCGGCATGCTCTACCTACCTTCCCTCGCTATTGTTTCGCACTATTTCAGGCGCCGAAGAGCTCTCGTGTTGGGAATATCTGCAGCGGTAAGGCATTTTAAACTTTGTCGTCATTCTCCCGAATTTTAATTTCTGCATCAGGGATCTGCTGTAGGGGGTGCGATACATCCCATCATGCTTAACCAGTGGTTTCATGGTCCAGCTGGCTTTCACAATGGAGTCCGTGCCAGTGCAGCACTTAATCTTGGTCTAATGTTGATCAGCACTCCTCTCATGAGGCCACGCTTACAACCTAAAACGCACCGTGGTAGCGCGCTAATCAATTTTCGCAAATTCATACGAGAACCAGCTTTCACTCTAACTGCATTTGGGTGAGCATTGTGTCATTCTCAGAGATCCAACGTTCTGATGCCCAAGATGAGCATGCTTTTCATGATAATGGGTTTATATTTCCCTATCTTCTTCGTCCAGTTGTATTCGATAAAGCAGGGGATCAATCCCACGCTTGCTTTTTACTCGGTTCGCCCAGCTTCTAGCCCATTTACAAGGAACTTACATGCACCGCGAAACAGTTAACAATCCTCAATGGCGGTAGTGCAGTTGGACGAGTAGTGCCAACCTTGGGCGTAAAAAAGTATGGCGTGGTGAACGGTGTACTGGCATGTAGCATTTCCTGCACTATTTTAATCTTCTGTGTATTAGCCGTGAAAAATGCCGTCGGTATAGTCCTTTTCGCGTCCATATACGGGATTTTCTCTGGGGCTTGTGCGTGTGATGGATTTTGATTTCCATCCTATTTAACTAATACCTTTCCAGACATCGGTTTGTTGGGCCCGATGCTCGCGCTCCTGGCCAAGAGCGACTCAGAAATTGGAGAAAGAATGGGTATATGTTTTTCTGTGACAGGTGCGTATCCCAAAAATATTACCCGTCAGTGCCGCCTTAGTGTGTCGTCAGCAGTTTGGAGGCCTGATAGGTAATCCTATTGCTGGAGCACTCCTCACGTCGTCCTATACAGTGGTGGAAGCCGATTGTATTTGCCGGACTTGTCGCCGGCTTGGGCTCCGTGTGCTTCCTCAGTGCCCGTTTCTTTGTGGCAAGGGAAAAAGGCACAGGCATCGTGTAGAATTTACCATTGAGTCGATGGCAGTTTAGAAGTTCATATGTTCGTACCCATGCCTCGTACCGCGTCATCCGTGTCAAAGTCGTTTATAAATATCTAAAATGTTCTGTTTGGTGCGATCTTACACTGTACCATAGAAATAGAAAACAGGGGCACCACCATTGGCGTTTGGCGAGTGTTATTACCATCCGTGTTCGTATTGACGCACGCGAAAGTGCGCGAGATATATCAGGAGGATCTCTCCACTTTTCGCAACGATAATCGTATTCGTCATCTTGGGGCATATTTTTTATCGTCGTCGTGGGTAGATTAGCAATTTGTAGGGCAAAACCCACTACAAGTACAATGGTTACATTGATTTGATTCTTCCTCTGATCACTACTCGGCAACCTGCCCAACCTCATACAAGTAAGCACCCAACAACTTTGACTACAAACCAACGTGTGAGTCACAGTCTGCACCGACAACAAACGACTCACCCCCTGAATAAAGTTCGAAGTGTCCAATTTCTCATTTGTCGAGCTACAACAAAGGTGAGATTTGGCACGTCCGAATAAAAGTGTTTCGTACTGAGCGCCGTCATCCGCTCTTCCCATTGGCAATAACAAAACACTGACGTTGAGCGACTCTGCAAACGTTAAAGTGACAGGTATAGATCCTCCTTCCCTTGTCAAATCGGGATCTTGCTGATATATTTGCTAGACAAAGCAGTCAGTCAGCATGTTAGCACCCAGACCAGACTCGAATGACAAACCTTGGTTGCTCGCTTCGCAGCTTCATAGTTCCAATGGTTGACATCGGCTAGCCAAGGACGGCCACCGTGGAGGGACTCTACATCCATCTTGTTCTTACTCCCGAGCTTGGCATATTCCTCTTGGAGGTACTTGACTACCAGTTCTCCGACCTTTTCTGGAGTTTGAGGGGGTACGAGTCTGTTCAAACGTCTTAGCATAATCGAGACCTAGGCATTTGTACTGACCGAATGCTAAACTTGCCAGACACTTTGGCGGGGATAACTGTCTTTGCTCCCGGACCGCTGAAAGCGCCCTCGATACCGTGGAGCGAAAGACTGGGATGCCGCATTTTGCCCATCAACACCTCGACCTTGTCGGTGGAAAGAGCAATAGGAGCACCTGTCGCTTCTTCAATGTCCTGAATGCCGTAATCGAGTTTCTGGTATATGGCTCTACGCTCGGGTTGTCAAGGAGAACGTTAGAGGATGGTGTCAGAACACCCACATTTCTTGCTCATCTGGTGCTGGGACCATCTCCTCCACACCTGGAACAAGGATGCTTCCTTGGGGATCGACGAGCTTGGACATGAGCAAGATAAGATCGGTCATTGGTTCATGTACAGCACGTCCATACGCGCCAGAATGAAGATCGCGTGTGGGACCCGAAACGTTTATTTTAAAGTAGGCAATGCCGCGCAGACCATACGTTAAGGCGGGTGTGCGTGTGTTAAGCCAGTAATTGTCAGACTAGTATAGAATGTTATATATAAGAGGACCGACGAGAAAAGTTCAACGCACGATGCACACGCAGTCGATATTGTCAAACCATCCTCCAGGTTTGGCTTCGCGTCGAACGAGATCGTCCAGTCCTTCGCTGCCGCTTTCCTCCATCCCTTCGAAGCAGATCTTGATGTTGACGGGCAAGGGTTTCCCATTGTCCACATGGTATTGGAGGACGTTGAGCCAACCCAGGATAGGCCCCTTGTCATCTGTTGCACCGCGACCGATGAGTTGTCCATTGGTGGGGTGAACGACTAGAGTGAAGGGATCAGCGTCCCAACCATCTGATTTGTTCGCCTAGGCGGAATTGAATTCGCATCACGCAAGTAACGTAAAGTGGCCCTGGCATACCGGTTGTACGTCAAAATGACCATAGATGAGGACCGTCTTTTTGCTCTTATCATTACCGATCTTGCCAAGGATCGCCGGTGGCAAAGGTAGCTCCTGGCCATCCATGACGTGCGTTCCTAGATCGACGAGCTTCGTCTCTACACCGAGCCCTGTGAGCTGGTTGTTTAACCATTTCGCCATCCTGATGACATCTTGGCGACGGGCGGTCTCGCCAGAGACACTGGAAGGATCTATGTAGTGAAGGTCTAAGTATGATGGAATAGAAGAGTACCTCGGAATGGCTACTGCATCTGCGAGACGCTGGATGAACTTGGGAGCGTTGGCATCGATATAATTGATAAATTCTGGAGGAGCAGGCATAGCTGAGTGATAGCGGCGCGCGGCAGATTGCACAAGCTTTACTGCGGCATGCCATCTGTAAGCTCCAGTTTCACAAATGATCTCGATTCTGACTGTTAGAAGAAACGTGAGGCTTCACCCGTCCCAGACGACTGGGAAAATGACGATTCAGGAGAGGAAGTAGACGAAGAACACAACCGTCGCATCTGGGAGGAGGCGTTCGTCGTTGCTTTTACTCTCAGGCAGTCACTCAACGCTATGTAGAAATGCTAAAATGGCAGCGCCTATGCCAACGATTGTGTCTGCATCGTCGACAGGCCAAGCACTGCCTCCTCCAGCAGCGTTTCAGCCTGCTCTGCGTATACTCAAACGGCCATCGCCATCGTCGTCCACCCCAGAACCTATTTCATCCACGTCAGATCCATCTACACTGAAAGAGCGCGAGGCTCGGTATCAGGCCGCGAGAGAGCGCATATTCAGAGCAGACAGTGAAAATTCTACCCTCTTGACGACGCCCCTTGCGAGTCCTCCTGCAGTGGGTACAAACACACCACCACCCGCTGTACGCATTGTACGCGAACCACGAGGGCCAGGCGAGAGTAAGGACAGTGAGTCGAGCAAAGGCTTTGCCCGACGGGGAGGGAGCAAGGCCACTGCGCCTGGCAAGTAATGATCGAATGGTTGTTTCAATATTATCCTTGTCTATGAATATACCACTTTTATACATGATGCCCTTCTTTTTTGGACCGTATTTCTGCCCATCGATGCTCAAGGTACATGCCGTGGGCATACAGGGTTTGTAGCGCCAATCGTAACAATGGTACAAGTTCGTGGTAGGGCATTCGATAAACCGGCAGTTTGAGAATGCAGATGTACACCCAGCCTAGGCATCGACTGTCATCCACATTGACCATTTTGAGGAAATGAAAACTTGCCATTAAGAACCCATTTCGGACCCATTTCTTTTGCTTCGTTATCGTCAAATACGATTCCTCTTCTCTGAACTTTGCCGTTCCGTGACCTTTCCGTTACATTACCTGCATTTGCACCGCGTGCGATGATAAGTTCGAGTGCATGCTTTACGCGACGGCGGATTGTCATGCGAACAACGGCACATTTGCTAGTGTTCTTGATTGAAGTGATCATGGGCAAGCGCATGTGGACATGTTTGTTGTTCTCTTGGACGGGGTTGCAGGAGGGACCGGATAGAACTGCGGAAGGATAAGCGTGAATTTTCAATGCGTCATGTTCAAAGACGGGAAATGCAGAGCGGTTTGTTTTCACGGCGGGGTGGGTTGGGTCGATGGGGTTCGTGAATTTTCCGGAAGTTGGGTTTGGGAGAGTGCTGGGAGCGCTACGGATGAACTAAAGTCATATTAGGCGGGGAGGCGGGTTCACGAGCCAGCTCACCTTGATGTAAGACCATCGAACGGGTTTTCGTAGTCGAGCGAGTTCCGGACATCGCATCCCTGTTTGGTCAATGCTTCGTCCGCTCATCACACGATCATCCCGTGCCTTCCATACCTGGCTCAGGGACATTTGTCAATGCCCGCTTTGTGTCCATCCATCCACCAATCAGAAACTAAATCGTTCCTCAGACGCTCTGGGTGCTTCAATCGCATCCCAGTCTCGTAATAACGATGGACTTTACGTTAAATGGAATGATGGTCATTCCTCTTTTTATCCACACTCATTTCTTGATCAATACGATCGCACTGCCAACTTTCATCGTCACATCCCTGTTCACCCATGGACGAGTCAGTCCATCCAGAACTCTCCCTCTCTCTTTGTGACATATTCCTCTCTGTCATCAACCCGGGGCCTCGTCACTGCGATAGAACAAATCGCAAAGTACGGCATTCTCTTTGTCACAGATGTACCCAATGTCAAGACTTCTAATGACGAATGCGATCTGCGGACCTTGGCAGAAAAATTTGGTTACATCAGACCTACGTTTTATGGCCCACTATGGGACGTGCTCAACGTACACAACAGCAAAAACATTGCATATACTAATCTACACCTAGACTTGCACATGGATCTGCTGTCAGTCCATCTAGACATCGTCCCGACTTGATTCTTATACCGATAATGCAGGTACTTTCACCATCCACCGCGGTATCAAATCCTTCACTGTCTTCGGAATAAAGTGAAAGGAGGGTCATCCTTCTTTGTAGATGCCTTTCATGTTGCAGAGACCCTCCGCGAAAACTCCCCTTCGTCTTTCAAAGCTCTCGCAACGACTCCCGTTCCTTTCCAATACATCAACGACGGACACCACCTCTATCATGCACATCCAACTATAGAATTAGATCCTTTACAGGAAGATTCCACTCCCTTGATAAAGAGGAGTATCAAATACGTCAACTATAGTCCTCCATTCCAAGCTCCGTTTCCACGTTCAAAGGAACCCGACCACTTTTATGCGTCGTTGCGCAACTTTGCAGATCTACTAGATGCAAAGGAGAACAGATACGAATATACCTTGCGTGAAGGAGACGCAGTTATATTTGATAACCGGAGGGTGATGCATGCCCGCACCGCTTTTACGGATATACCGGGGCTGGAGATAAAGGAGGGTGATGCGAATAGATGGCTCAAGGGTTGTTATCTAGATGATGACGCTATATTGGACCGCTACAGGGTAATGAAAGCAAAACTAGACAACAAGAATGTGTAAAGCAGACAGAATGACTCAAAGTTTTGCACTAGGCTTGGCAACATATGCTATCCCTCCACCGAGCACGATCTACACACACGTCAGCCAAAATTCATTGAATGCTTCCTCGGACCCTGCTTACCTTGCCAGTATTCAAATTCTTTGTAACAAATGTCACTTCCGTCGTTCCTTTCGGGCCCGGCCCAACTTCCCAAATCTGCGTCTCGATAGCATCTCCCGGCTTTACGGGCGCAGTGAAACGAACGCCAAAGAACTTTAATGATTTGGGGTCCTTCCCGCCAACGGTGTCGATGATAGCACGAGCAGAGAAACCAAAAGTGCAAAGGCCATGGAGAATGGCGCCACCGAATCCTGCTCCTTGGCCTATCCTAGGGTCTGGACACGAGCAAGTTAACTTGGGGGACACCGATTGTTTACTGCGCGCATACCAATATGCAGAGGGTTATAGTCTCCACTCAGCCTGAAGAGGATCGCTTGTTCAGGTTTCGTTTGATCCTTTACGACATGTGTAGGTGCCTTGTCCTTGGGGATCGGTTTGGCTTGCGGAGGACCAGCGATGACTTTGGAGAATTTCTCACCAGTGGCTTTGGCGCCGAGATAAAACGCAGCCGACTAGACATTGGCGGTTAACATCTTTCAAATTTGCAAGGTAGAAGACATACATATAATTTGGCGTATGTTGTGCCTCGAGGATCGATCAAGAGGTTTTCATTCGTTAAGATAATGCCAGACTCTGGCTCATTTGGTTAATGACCTGGTTTTTGCAAGAGGTGAAATTTCCATGTACTGTTTTCTACGACACCAGTGTATCGTGATTTCCATTTCCAGCCAGGTCCACTAACGAACGGCAAGTCTTTAAGAATCTCGATCGATTGCGTTGCATGAACCTAAAAGCATATATTATGCTTTTTCGTATGTAATACAACATGCGGAACACTTACGACACGGTTCGGATCTAATTTTGGTAGTCCAGGTGCAAGGGAACCTCCTGCCCCCAATCTTTCGGCAAAGAGATTGACATCTTCTCCGTCTAGCTTGAGTGATAGTACAACGGGATATGTTGGAAGGGCAGTGAAGCCTTTGTCTGCGATACAATGATGTTAGGTGACGGTGGGCACATGGGAATATGCATTGAACATACCAAGTTCTGTCACCAGATAAACAAGTAAATCGGTTGCAATGTCAATAAAGCCATATGCCTACCATAAACGAGTTGATAGTCATCTGCCTTGGCCCCTACGCCGACTGCATAAACCAGTAGATCCCGCTTGTTCCATGAAACCTAGTAAGAAAGACAGGTCATGCATGTTTCTATCAGTGTTGTTTGTCACAACTTACGGGTTTGTCGGGAAATTCGTGTCCAACTGCTTGCGCGAGATTTATTGACATGGCGTTCGTCGTTGTGGGACACCGTCTCGTTATTGCGGGGGTCCCGGAGCAGATATATATGGGAAGCAACCGGCTACCCCGGGTATGTTCGTTTGCCGCGCAAGCAAGTAACACCGAGTACACCCAGTGAATACCAAGTTCTTATTCCGACAAAGAAAGGCACATTTTTCGTCACAAAAATTGGTTTCCGCCATCTTGTTTTTGCCTTATGTTCGCCTCGCGACGGCTAAACAGTCGTTTTTTTCCTAATTTGCGCGACGTGCAGTCACGCGGTGGCTTAAAATAAAGAATTCCAAGTTGAACGCGTTGGGTTTGGGTCACGGTTCAAACTCTTTCAAACACAATATATATCCTCGCGCGCAACAAAGAACTGGATCATGCCTGTAGAAGATCTGTGGGTAGTCGCCATCTTCGCGTACCGATTCGTCGGGCAGTCGTTCGTGCTAATCATTGCTGTGTTCAGCCGAAGACGTTTCGCAGGGAACATGAATTTATACCCTGACCTTGCACTTGAGGGTCATAAAGACTCGAAACAGAAGGATTCCCCTTCCGTGATCGTAAGTTGTTTCTGTTGGATCGTGGCAGACTGCTCAGAACGACTTTCTAGTCCATTTCAACAAACAGTTCTACTAGTAGCGCGTCGATATCGGTGGCATCTGCGCGCTCGTCAACAACATCTGGCTCGGCGAGCACGAGTTCTACTGTATCGTCTCCCCCCGCAGCGCCAGCCAAGCCAAAGAAAACCCCCATCGTAATCTCGTCCGATGAGTCAGAGAACAGCGACAACGAGGTTGAACAGGCCTTAACGAGAATGTGAGTGATGTATAACGTGTACAAACCCTCATAATCTCATAATATCAAAGTGACCCGTCGCCGCACAACATTCAATTCCCCGAACCTGAAATTCACCCTGATGGCTGGCGGAGCAATCACCTAAGGGTCGAGGACGCGATTTATAAATCGGTGCCTACAGCAATCCCCGTGCCGTCGAACACGCACCTTCCTACTGCAACGCTTCCGCCCATGCAAAGTTCTGGTTTGCTCGCAATGGTCCCACCTGAGTCTGAACCCATCATAAATATGGCGCCTGCAGAGGCCGACAAGGAGTTGAAAAACCTCATGGAGGGCTCAACGAATGCGGACATCGAAGCCGAGATCAACCCAGAAGACATGATCGTGAAGAATTTTCACGAAAAGTTCAAATTGCTACCGCATCAAGCGCTTGGCAGAGAATGGATGAGTGAAAGGGAAACCGGAAAGAATCTTGGTGGGATATTGGCTGATGATATGGGGTGAGTTTTTTCTATTGATACAACTCGCTCTAACTGTCTAGTATCTAGACTCGGAAAGACGATACAAACTCTTACGCGGATAGTGGACGGTCGGGCGCGGAAGTCTGACTCTCAGGAGGGATGGGCGGCTTCGACGTTGTACGTTTTTTTTTTAAAATTGAACCTTCTAGATGGATATTTACTTAAATATTGCTTCTAGGGTTGTTTGCCCTCTCGCGCTGGTAGGCCAGTGGATGAAAGAGGTACAGGATATCACGGTTGGGTTCACCGTAAAGACGCATCATGGACCCAGTAGAACGGCAGGTATGCTAGCGTAGTAGTCGACCGAGTTGATGTTCGTTACTCAACTTATCACAGATCCTTCAACCCTTCGATCCTCGCATATCATCATCACCACTTATGATGTCGTCAAGTCCGAATACGAAGCGTACCAGTCGATTGCCAAGAACGAGTCTAAGCAGTTGAACGTCGACTCTGACGATGAAGATAGTGACAGTACTCGTGTAGCCAAGGCACCTAAAACCAAGTCAAAGGGAAGGGGGAGTGGTTCTGGTAAATCAGCTCTTTTCAAAGTGAAGTGGTGGCGCGTCGTGCTAGGTCATCTTATTCTATCTCCTATCACATACCTGCTAATCAAACCCTGTGCAGATGAGGCGCATAACATTAAGAACGAGAAGACAAAGGGTGCTATCGCGTGTTGCGCGTTGGAGGCAAAGTATCGATGGTGTTTGACCGGTACACCGATGTAAGTCATTCCTGCCCATTTGTATGATAAAATAGATGATGACCTTGACTAGGCAGAACAACGTTCAAGAATTGTATTCCCTGTTCAAGTTCTTGCGCATCAAGCCATTGAACGACCGGCAGAGTTTTGAACTTCAAATCGCCAAGCCGCTGAAGACGGGGAGGAACGCAGGCCAAGCAATGAAGAAGCTTCGCGTAGGTTTACTTTTTGTCCACCGTGAATATCGCTAACAGTAGGATAAGGTTATCCTTCAAAAGATTATGCTTAGACGGACGAAAGACCAAACAATCAATGGGCAGAGGCTCATTGAGCTACCAGCGCGCAACGTCGAAGTCATTTCGTGTCCTTTCGATTCAGCAGAGCAAGAGTTTTACAACGCCTTGGAAAACAAGATGAGTGACACGCTCGAAAAGCTGATGACATCGTCGGCGCCTGGGAACACGGCATACATGTCCGTTTTGCTCCTTTTGCTTCGACTTCGACAAGGCAAGTTGATGGGTTTTGTGGAATATTCAATCTAACACGTCCCGATTAGCTTGCAATCATCCCATTCTCGTCACGAAGGACTTCAAGAAAGACTCGGAAGCCATTAACCCAAAGTCGGTGAAGAAAGGCGAAAGTGACAAGGATGTAGATGCGGACGATTTGGCTGCCGAATTTGAGCAATTAGGTGTAACAAGGAAGTGTCAGTTCTGCACAACCGAGTGAGGATCGTCGCCACTTTTTATGTCCCTTGCTAACAACCAAAAGACTTCCCTCTGACACAAGAGGAAACTATTGTGTTACGTGCATGCCTCTAGTTGCACAGGCGAAGGAAACGGAAGAAGAAAGACCGTCGTCGGCGAAAATCCGAATGATCTTGAAAATCCTCGACGATATCAAGGGACGGTCTGATGGTGCCGAAAAGACGATAATATTTTCTCAATTCACATCTATGCTCGATCTGATCGAGCCGTTCTTGAGAGACGAGCGCATCAGATATGTCCGATGTACGCCGATTATCTGTGTTCCCCTAATGTCTCTAACTCGCCTGGTAGACGACGGTTCCATGAAGCCCGCTGACCGCGAAGCTGCCTTGACGAAGATCAAGGAAGACCCCAAGGCGCGAGTCATCCTGATCTCGTTCAAGGCTGGTAGTACCTGGTCTCAATTTAACAGCTTGCAATAACGTCATCCTCGTTGACCTGTGGTGGAATCCTGCTCTGGAAGATCAAGCGTTCGATCGTGCGCATCGCTTTGGCCAGAATCGGGACGTCAGTATTTTCAAGCTGAAGATTGACAATACGGTTGAGGATCGCATTTTGGAACTCCAAGAGAGAAAAAGAGCCTTGACACAGAATGTGTTAGCAGGCGCTAAACACAAGGGCTTGAATCTCGGCTTTGAAGAACTACTGGCATTGCTCAAATGGGGCAAAGATGAGCAAGACAGCGATAGTGATGATTGATTTAAGGGATATACAGAATATCGTAGTACTACTAGTACAATACCCACAACCTAGTCAGAGTGAAACAATTTTTGGAGCAGAGTTCAAATTCCCACAGCTGCGACGCTTTGATGAGCCTCTGTCTCCCCCATCCCTGATCGAATCCCTGCCGACTCCGTCGCAGATTTTCTCTTGACGTAGCGACAAGGTCATGGGCTGTGTATGTTAACACTTTTACAATGTCAGAAGATCCAGCATTCCTTGTGCGGTATGTTATTGCTCACTCTCTCTCGTTGCGTATCGCCCCTCATATGCAAACTGCCCTCTCCGATCCCATCGGCTATGAATCATCGCCAGAGACGCAACTCACGTTCATCAGTCATTGAAAGAGCTTTTGACAACACACGAGCCCTTCGACAGGGAGGTAGAATTTCAACGAAAGAAGTGAGTGTCACCTTGTGTGGCGGATAAGCCAAAGTGATTTTTTCACTCCTCAGATTACGGAGACAGCACCTCCAATTACTACTCTTACATCCGCATGCACCAGAATCCAAAGATGTTGAGAACCATCTGTGGATGCAAACGTCTTATGCATTTATTGCCGCATATAAGCAGCGAATAAATGCTTTGGATCGTCTGCTTTATAATCGCCCGCAGCAGCCTCAAGGACAACCGCAGCAGCAGCAAGCAACAGCAACAGAGAAATGCTGGTGCGGGCCCTGTAGAATACCGAAAGCTTCTTCAACGTTTTCGCCAGTTTTTGGCGGAAGAAGAAAAATTTTGGGCTAAACTCATAGGCCGACTTTATCGCACTTTTGTATTGGAAGATGCGCGCTCCGTTCTTCAGCAACTTGGTATACTCCTAGAGGACGAAGCAGGCGCTCCAGGTCAAGGACATGGGCGTAATCAGCAACAATTTCCACCGGAGGATCCCACACCGAGTCTGAAGGCTAAAAATGCCAGTGAGAAGGAGGCTTACATGTCTACGCTGAGCAAAGCACTTGTTTTCTTGGGTGATGTCGCTCGTTATCGGGAGTTGTATAACGAAGCTGGTGGACGGCCCCGAGCTGGGCACGAAGAGGGTTCCCCTGCCCGCAAACGTAATAGGAGAGCTCCGACATGGATGGACAACATCTCAAAGGCGAGAAATTATGACAAGGCCCAGCAATATTACGAACAAGCCAGGCTCCTGGTTCCTAATGAGGGAAAACCATCTCATCAGCTTGCTATTTTAGCATCGTACAAGAACGATGCATATATGTCCTTGGCCCACTACTATCGGGCTTTGTGCGTGAAGCAATCGTATGACACGGCGCTGAACAACATGAACACTCTTTTATCCAAGACTCTGGATACTTGGAGAACTTCAACAAGACATGACAAGAATCGGAATTTACCCCTAGACATCGAGCTCCATCCGGGCGTTAGGGTTGAAAAGTTCAAGGAGCGATTGGCCGTGCTGCACGCTCTGTGGCGGATCGGTGCAGACAGCGGAGTCGACAAGTGTGTAGTTCTGTATCTCATGATTCCTGCACCCGATTGACTTGATCAGGATGAATTCCATCGCCCGAAAATTGGATGTTGCTGTGGCTAACGACTTTGCAACGCTCGTTGGACAACGCCAGATGCCCGCTGATATGATCACGCAAGCGATTGCTATGTCTCAAGGCGCATTGTGGAAGCATCGGATGCGGCGCGATACCTCGAAGGAACAGCATGGCGGATCTTCCACCTTACTGGAGTGGTATATCGTCAAACACCTCCTGGATATGCATCGCGCCTTGCTAGAAATTGGCAGAGACGAACTCAACGTACCACCTTCCCACGACACACGGGATGATCTAGGGCAACAAATTACTGCGACGTTTAGGCGAACACTTCCTGCCATGAGAGTCGCCAGCAAATGGTTGCGAGCAAACGCCAAATACTTATCGCAGGACCCAGAGTTCAACGCATATCTACAGAAGAAGAAAGGTTTGGCGAAAACGTTGAACCAGATCAGCGGTCCACCCTCACAAGATTAGTGGCCACTCTTACCACACTAAGAAGTTCTGGGAAATGTACGCGGAGTTCTCGCGTACACTGGCTCGGACTTTCCCGCTAGCCAAATTACCTAAATTGACTGCTCCGCTCGAGGAAGATATTGAACTGGGCGGTTTCCTACCTTTGAAGAAGTTAATGAATAGTGTTCGAACTGATGACCAGGGGAAGGTTAAACCACAAGAAGGGGTTCATCCTAATGAGGAGCAACTCATGCGTATTGCCGATTTACACGAAGATGCAAGAGCCATTGCAGAATTGGATGTATGTTGCTGGTATCGCTGATTTGTTTTTTTTGTCTGACCCAATTCCAGTACGCGCCGATACAGTTCTACAGCAAGAGCGGTGTTGTTATGCTGGACAGCGACGCGTTTGAGGCTGAGGTTCCTAAAATCAAGCCAGACAGTCGCCCGCCAACAAGAATTAGAAGAGCGATTAGTGCCCATACAGCAGGCGTCCCCTCCCATTCAGACGGAACCGCAGCTAGACGTCAGGACAGATCAAGAGGACAGCTTATCAGATAACTCACCTGACGATGACGATGAGGTCGTCCGTAATGCGTTCCGTCACCTTGATGACGCTAACCAAGCAGAGGATGACGACGACGGAGCAGATCGTGTTTGACCCTCGGTATGTCTGCTTTTGATTCATTCTATTGTTTTTCACTGCTGCATGGTGTAGACCTGTCATATCGCCCGTCATGCAAGCTGCCACATCTCCAATGCAAACCAGCCCCATATCACCACCCCAAGGCCGGCTGTACTCCCCACCACACTAGAAACTTCTCCCCAATCGCCCACACGAACGAACGGGGTTCCGTCGAGGGCTGCACTAACAACAGCAGAAGATCTACTCAAGAATGTCATGGGTGGCGGCCGTCCTCCCCCTTCTCAGCAGCCATCACACCTATTCAGTGCAAACCTTTCGGCGCAATCAATATGGTCTGCCACTTCGCAGGACGAGCAACGAATGTTAGCCGGAACTACTAGCCATACGAGCGGGAGCCCGCTATTCCATTCGCCGACACACCAATATTCATCATTGGACGTAACGCACGTACGTGATATCCCCAATATATCGCAACCGTCAATCTGGGGCCCCCCGTTACCATACTCCGCCAGTGGATTTGATGGCCCTCAACAACAGAGTATTCACGCCAATACCGTTGGTATTGGCCTGGGAAGAGACAATATGGAGTCATTTGCACAGCAATATCCTCAACCAGGGCTAGCAACCACAAACGGCATTAATGGAGGCAGGAGTAATCTATCGCCTCACAGACGCGGGCCGTCGATTACTCAGCAAATTCAACTTCAACAGCAACAGCAATACCAAGTGCAGCCCCCTTCGTCTCTACCCCTCCTAAGCTCGAGTATGGCGGATCCTACGTTTGGCTTGTCTATGGATGGTATCGGCTCGAGCAACTTTGTAGGAGCAATGGATCCTCGTGGTGCTTTCTATAATGGTACCTATCGGAATGGAACATCCCCCTTTCATACACGACATCTTTCATATAACGATCCGAGGTTAGGCCCAGGGATGCAGCAATCGTTGCCGCCATCCCTATGGGGTAGTACTTGATCTAATCAGAGAGATTGTGTCAAGTTACATTTTAATAGAGAGTAAGTTGTTCTTCCCCATATTACTATCAGGATTGATTTAGGGTATATAGGATCAACTTCCGCTATCGTCCCTTCTCGCAGAGGATTCTCGCATCTATGGTAGCTTGTTGGCGATGGTGCACTGTATAGCAACCTGACATGCCTTGACGTGCCTTCGATGCCTTGCGTCATCTCAAGTTGCGCGTATGCAAGAAGGTAGTTGGAATGACTAACGCCTACGATTGACATGCAGTATCCTATGTGCAGGCAACAAAGATCGATAGAAGGTTCACTTTTGTGCTGCCGGTTGGCTATGCTGCTGTGTTGTTTGCATCTTGGCTGGACATACCTCCTTGTCATTGCGGACAATTCCTTGATATCTCTGTTTTTTTATTTATGTTATGCCCTCCACTTTGTGTCCACGCGACAATGTATTTCTTTCCTTGTTCCAATTGTCCCAAATTATGTCTACGTTTCTGTATGTTGCCCATTGATAGGGACAAAGCATTTTCGTTGTAGCCTTTGAAATACCAATGTATAGTCCAACTCATTTGAATTATAGCTGAGGTTTAAAATCACAGTAGATACAGCTCAAAAAATTAACCTAGCTATCAGGCCATACTCTGATCAATCACTTGATCTGAGACAGCAATCTCCCATGGCTTCTTTCTGACTGGAGATACGGATGTGCTTGGCTGCGCTTCCTGGATAGCAATGAGCGAAGTGGGTTATACGAGGAGCAACGGCGTACATTTAATCCGTCAAGGATGACTTTGTTGTTGGGTATGCCTTCAACCTGGCCGGCCGCGATCAAC
Source organism: Amanita rubescens (assembly GCA_015039365.1). Classification (NCBI taxonomy): domain Eukaryota; kingdom Fungi; phylum Basidiomycota; class Agaricomycetes; order Agaricales; family Amanitaceae; genus Amanita; species Amanita rubescens. The sequence goes on from WION01000001.1 coordinate 900,823, forward strand.
TCCTGCAGCTCGGCGAACGTAAGGACATAGTCCTCCTCTGTTTGATCCTCCTGCGAAGATGGTGTTGAACTCTTTGGGTCGAATTGATTCCGCATGATTTTCAGCCCTCTCAAGGTAACCGAGTTTGTTCGGCCGCCAGGGCCTGTTCAATGGTAAAAGGGTAACCTGTTACTCTGCTGTAATAAATAACAAGCAAGCGATGCTGCACAATTCAATACCTGCTAAAGTAAAAAACTCGGGCGCGGCGTTCGATATCGTCTCTGGACCCGGGTGAATTGTCGCTGCTTAGCGCAGCACTTGCGAGAATATTTTCTAAACCTTTCTTAGCATTCCTGTCAGTTCATCTTGAGCGTACGCCTGAGACATCACACCTTGAAAGCATCATCCGTATCAAAAGGATAGGAAGCATACAGCCGAACAGGCTCTTCGAGACGGTCAGCCATGATACAGTTCCCGTCTCAATTTGCCGAACTGCCGTGCTATCTATAATCTAATCTCTCACGTGACGTCAAACCAGCGGTTACCATTAGCGGTCCTTGCTGCAAAGGTGCCATGTCGCAACGTTCTCCGGTCTAAGCCTATCAACTTTCCTTTTCAAGAGCAAACATGTCAGGCGTTAGCAAACTTACGGCAGAGCGGAACCAAAGAGTGTTACATGATCTACTGACGAAACCTGGAAATGGTAAGATTTCTAAACATGGAGGTAAAGTTCGACCTGACAGGCATCGGCAGACGTCTGTGCGGATTGTAAGGCTCGGAATCCAAGATGGGCGTCTCATAACTTGGGAATATTTATCTGGTAAGCCATGCTACACTTTCAAGCTCGAGAACTTGAATTATGACGTTCTTAGTGTCAACTGTGCGAGTATTCACCGCAAGATTGGAACACATATTTCCAAGATGTGAGCACCTCTCCGAGGTTCCCGATATATTGGACTCACTACTCCATTGGGTTCTAGAAAGAGCGTTACATTGGATTCATGGACAAAAGAACAGGTCGAGGTCAGTTCAGCACTCTTTACGTCAGTTTCTTCCATCTAAACGAGTTTATTCTAGACCATGAAGTCTATGGGAAACTTGAAGTCAAACGCCATCTACAACCCGAATGAAACACGCTACCCCCCACCCCCTGCTTTAGCGGACCCAGAGAACGACACTGACCTTGAGTCGTACATCCGGTGTGAGTAATGCCGGGTTCACACGTTCACCTAACCCTCTTATGCGAAATTGCACAGCAAAATATCAGTACAAGAAATTTATAGACAAAGTAGCCTTTGTTACTCTCAAGCTTGGTCCTTCTCGGTCAGGCTCGACCGCAGCTAGGTCGGCCTCGACGCCTATTATTAACCAGGAAAACAGCAACTCCTCCGCCAATTCCGGACTCCACTTCCATTCCATCCTCCATTAACAAACCCACTGCAAATCCCCGCCCACAGCCACCTCAACGTCCGTCAACGAATGCATCTGCGCCTTCCGCTGTGCCACCAGCACAGCAACGGAAAGATGGCGTGTGGACAGATCTGATCTCTTTGAACGAGCCACCCAGAGCTCCATCTCTGCCACTGCAATATCAGGTTCCTGCGACTCCGACTGGAGCAGGCATGGGTGTCAACATGACAAGCAATGCATTTATGCCTCCCCTCCAAATGGCTGCTATTCCGATAGCTACACCTTCATATCAAACGTCTTTCCCGCAGACTTTTCAAACACCTGGCTTCAGTTCGTCAAATGTTATGATCCCCGCACAACCAATGTCTGCAGTACAGACAGGATATCTAAATATAGCTGGCCCTGTTGCGCCTCAGCTGCAACAACAGTTCCTGCAGCCCCAGCCAACGTCAGCAGGACCACCCTTATTCGTTCCACAGCCCATGGTACAACAACCACTGTTTACAACACCTTCGCCTGCTATTCTATCAACGCCTAGCCCTGCTATAGGTTCATTTGTGAATCCTAGCCCCCAACTCTCATTTCCATCGCCAGGAACTGGATATGTGCAGTCACAGACTACCTTGACGGTGAGCCAGCCTGGCGTTATGATGACGGGTGCTCCCCAGGTGCAAATGTCGATGCCCATGCAAACGGGGATGGTTGGTCTCGCGTCTCCCGTTCAAGTTCAGTCACCTCTTGGATATACGACTGGCTTTTACCAGGCACAAACGGGGTTTACGAATACAGGTCATCATCAGTGGGGACCATTGTGATATTTAATCTTGGGACTACTCTAGATAATACTTAAAATTTGGTTTAATGCAGATATAACGTAAATATTGTTCTGGTCGCGAGGCATACATGTGTCGTTGGTGATTCCTCCCGGACCTCCCAATTTCGTTTCATGAAACGGCGATAGGCAAGTCAGGCAATACGAATCATTTCCGGCCTGTACCCGGACAGGTTACGATGAAACGTTTGTTGGGATCATTGGCCAACATCGGTGAGTTATGTGCGTATGTATTCATCTCAGTCGAGATGCCGAAGTCCATTCGAGAAATGACTGGATTTACTTTTCGTATGACGACGTCGACATGACAAAGCCCATGCCACGATTAAGTCGATCGTGAAGCTTTGAAGAGTCGTGAAGGTGTAGAAAGGAACAGATTGCCACGGTAAGCGATCGCCACCAGGAACAAATTCTGCAGTATTGTAGTACCTTCCTTTTCTCTCGTCCAAGCGATAACTTCGTATAGCCAACAGCTCCACTTTGGGAGCTTCGAAACCCGTACGGTTTCGCCGCTGAAGATACACATCACTTTGATGACATGTCATTGTTACGCCTTAAATCCTGAGGCCTGAGCAATGCAATCATTCCATACCGTCATGTTTCACCAGTAACTATTTAACTTATCAAGTACTATCATACTATGATTCCGTGTTATACGCTACATATACAAACCCCGTAGAAGTGAAACAACTGCTAGAGTGCTATGGTCTTTACGATAGGACATACAATACACTCAGGAAAAAGAAAGAAATAGAAGAATAGAATATTGTCCCACGTACAGCCCGGCCCAGGATATTGGGAATCACTTGCCAATTTATAGTGACCGATAGCTAAATTATGGGATCGGTCAACAATGAAGACGTCGCGGCCACGGAAATACCTGTTTTAGAAACAGCTAGTATCATCATTTACTAATAGTCTAATAGCGCCCGAGAATATCATGATGGCGTGCGACACTTCCCCGTTATGAGGGTATATAGTGTAATATGTAGTAGTAGCAACGTTCAGCCTGGATTGCAGGCACAATGTCTTTACCTATCGACTTGCTCTCCCTTGTCATTACTCATGCCTGGAGTTCACCCCTCATACCTCGCGAACGGATCCAGTTTATGACAGCGTCCAGACTGGTCTCAAAGGGATGGTCCGCTGTCCACGACATAGTCTCGTCATCGAACGTTCACATTCCATGCGAGTCATTTTACCATCACTTCTTTCGCCGCGCGGCCAACAGACTTGACCGGTGCAAGCGTATCACCTTCACTGTATGCAATTACCGCGACGAGCGAGAAGCCACCGTGCCTCCCTCGTTGACATACATGCGAAACGCAGACATAAAGAAATTAGTTTCGTTGCATACCATCCACTTGGTCTATTACGATATGATGTTCCCGGATCCATACGTTCAAGTGTTTTTCTACGCCCTGCCCAGTTATCTGGAACGTTTAATCATCTCTTATAATTTTTCGCCTCGCGTACCTTTGTCGGCCATCGATTTCCATCTCAAGGATTTTGTGCGGTACTCAAAGACCCGGTACGCCGAGCCACTGGTTGGCACCCTTGAAGTGAACGGTGCAGATGGGTTCATTACCGCTGTGTGGGAGAGCCTTTTCCCGAATCCCAAAAAGTTGCTCATGGACGGAAAGGAGGTGCGGTTGATGAAGGCAACAAGTAATTTCGACCGGCAGCATGCTCTTTTAGTTCACTTCGAAGACTGCGAGCGTCAAAAACTAGCTGCTCGTCGGCGACAGATCAGAACCCTGACGGGGAGTCGCTCTGCGGGTATGGACGCAGAGAGTGTGGCATCCGTGACGGGAAAAACAACATACGGTATGCATCTCTTTAATTTTTTTTCCACCTGGTTTTCTCATTTGACCTTAGTTGTTTTTCCTGGCTCATCGCCCGCCATCGAGGTTAACGCAAGTGGCTGTGTTTACACCGCGTTGCCCATCCCCTGGTTTAACACCTACAAGTTGCACGCTGTGGGAGAGTTCACATACCTGGGCACCTACGGCGAGGTCAAAGCTATGACAAGCTCGCAGATTCTAAAGAAAATGTTGGGAGATCACCTAGTGGAACGGCTTAACTCACCAGTACCACTCTCCGAAGATAGATCTTAATGTCGGCGTCACGGTGCGCCACATTCATTTATCATCGGGACTGTTTACTCTTGAAAGAGAATGGTCGATAGATGCTATGATGATATGCGATTAGTTTGGTAGAACAATCATGCGATTCGTCCGCGTGCTTAGGAAAGGAAGAACAGTAGACAACCTAGTAGTACAATTACCAAGTTCATTCCATTTCCATCCAGGGTCCTAGCAGGGATTACGGAACTGTGCTGCATGCGGTGTATAAACTTTAATCCATTAGTTATTGATTATCCCTAGGAGTCGAGGGTATATGGAGGATATAGTGGTTGAAACGTTGATTGTTGTGAGAAGCGCGGGACTGATTCAGACTCATGTCATTCGAACAGATATTTGCGTCTGCTACGTTGGACGTCGCTGTACCAGACACTTCCCTCGACCTTCCCTCACAAGAGTTCGTTAATGACTGGTTGAGCCGCGTAAGAACTGGATCGGTTGACCGGAAACAAACATTCTTTGGTGTGTCCTCAGATGAGAACTAGGCTGGCCGCTCAAGCTATATCGATTCAGACGAACAATTAGGCGCAGTTCTCATCCTTCGCATAAAGCAGCCGGCATCCGAGTCTGACACGCCATCACAATCTTTACTGACTTTTTTGGCCCATCTGCAAGTGTCCTTCGAGGCAACCTACATATCACCAGTAGCACCGGACGCTCCCCAAGATCCTCGCATAAGTCTTTCCACTCCTCCAAGAGGCTCTTCCCTGCCAAAGGGCAGCTCACGATTGAGCTTGCATCCATCCATATTCCCACCCAACACGCCCAACCCAACTCCTGCTGCTGCCGAGCGCGACCGGAAATATGTTACCTCAGAAGGCACGCTTTTACTTGCCGGTATCTGGGGACAGAGCTCTTCTCAGGACGCGAAAGAGGGGTTTACCTTGCTGTGGTCTTCGGAAGAACAAGTCTGGGTTGCCGTTTATTCTTTTTCGTTGACTGTCTGTAAGGACCATTTGAATCGTTCTGGACAAAATTTTGCTCACGTATGGAACTTTAGCTTTTCTGCGCCTTAATGTGCCACATCCGCTGCTTTGTTTAACTGTATCGGCTACACTGCGTGATAAACCCATAACGTCTGCTTCGTCTAAGCACCCTCTTGCTGCCTTCTTCGCCAAGCTTGGTAACCAATCGAGTTTGATTGAACCAGACTCTCCCGGGCCTGTGAATGGCGATGCCCAAGAAGATGCACCAGAAGCAGAGCTCAATGGGTTCGAAGAAGCAAACTTACTTCAGGGCTTACACGCAGGTATGTGTGCGCCTCCTATGAGCCTTCAGCTCATTCGCTGAGAATATAATAGGTCCCACCTTCGGTATGGGAACCGCGAAGGTTACGTTACCCTCTACTCGTCTAGGAATAGTGTCGCGGCAGAAGTTATTCTCCTTACCACCAATCAACTTGCCGACTCCTGAGCCTCCTGAGCCTTCTCCGATGACAGCGTTACGTGCAGTTCATCCGACCCTTCGGAAGTCATTTCGAAAAACGCTACACACGGTATCTGGTTTCCGCGTGCGTATGCGCACGGTTTTTGTCCCCTACGTGCTGCTGCCTAGAAAAGCGGGCTCATCGTTTAGCTCTATATCTGACGATGGAGAGGACGAACGTGACAGAAGAGAAGCGGGAAACGAGGAAAGGACGGTCGTTCTTTGCGTCGAGATCGAAAACTCTGGTGAATCGGGTCCAAACACCGGCTTTCAAGTCGAGAAAGTGGATGTGGATGTCGGCGGGGAAGACACGGAAGCACATTTAATCGGATGGGACGATGCTTCTCTTAAGAACATGGACGAGAATGCAATTTTTCCTCTCCGGATTGATGCATGCGCGCAATATAACTTACTATATGCTGTCTGGTTCCTCCATCCCCCAGACGAACTAAAAGGCCCAATGCTAGGTCGGCCGCGGAATAGTTTGAACGCCAGTTCCGACCTACAAAGAGCTGTTGCTATACACATCCATGGGAAACCGTACGAGAAACAAGTACAAGACGATGTCACATCTCCATCTGCTGTCTCATACCCTACTCACACCTTTTCATCTCGTTGGAACTGTGTGTTGGATTTGGGAGCACGCGAGCCTCAAACTCTTGATGCTGTTGGCGAAATTGATCCATTGAGCCCAGCTGGCAGATACCCCAACGTGCTTCCTGAGCCTCCTTCTCCATTCCCATTATCCGGCTCCAGAGCAGGCGGTTTCCTCTCTCCTGGATATTCGACGCCTGGGACAACCCCTCGTTCCGCTCAAATGGCAGGAACCCAACGGTTATCATTACCAACCCGTGCCATCTCCCCACCCAACAGGACCCCCAGTCGATACAGTGACCAACAGGTATACTCGCCTACATCATCAAATAAATCATCCTACCTCCTTCCTTCGCAATCGTTGGCTGCCGCGGCCCATTTCCTCCATTCACCGACAACGTACGATCCTGTGTTCTCGCCAGGGTATCAGTCTGAGAGCGGTTCGCAATTAGAGCAGCCGCCGCTGACTCCAGCGTATCCTCCACACAGTCCTTACCAGCCAAGTCCTTTATCACAAGGGCCAATTATGCCACAAGGAGCGGGAATCGTAGGGCCAAGCGTTGAAACCAGACGTGAAAGGGGTTCCGGTTTTGGCCCTCCATCTTCAGCACTTCCAATGAGCCCTGCACCTGGCGGCGATGGAAAGGCACCTTTAGTAGAGCAAGCGGTATCAAACAAGGTGTTGGACAAGCTGGACAATGGCGAGTCGATTGTTGTCTCCGTGAGGTTGATGTCACCTCGGGACAGGGAAGACTGGAGAGACGATGAAGACATCGAGGAAAAGATTTTCCCTCTGTCAAAGTTTACTATCGAAGTTTTTGTGTTCAATCGTTCGACGTGGACTCGACGATTCGAGCTCAGCTGTCCCAGTGCCGCGAGGATGAAGAGAAAGGAGAGGATCATGTCACAATATGGATACGATACAGTTGATGATGGTAAAAACAAGTTGGATTACCCTGGCATATTGCCGGTGGACAACAGAGTGCGGATAGGGTACGTGCTGGCGAATAAATTACAAGGTGACGGCTGACATTGTGTAGTCCTCTTCTGCCGTCTGCTTGCCAAACAGTGAGGATGCAGTTCCTTGCTGTGACACCTGGAGTTCATGCGATCGATGCCTTGACATTGACCGACATTGAATCTGGATACTCGGTGAATCTGAGGTAGGAGATATTTTACGCAATTGGACAATTAATCTAAACAGAATTATCCTAGATCTGTCATGGATGTCGTCGTGCACGAATATACATCGTAGTCTGCTCTATATGTGTACTAGCCATTGGTGTTTGCTGTAGCTTTATCCTAATGTCTATAAATAACTTCAACGCCAGCGATGACAAAACACAGTAAGAACAATACTGCCTCTTCCATTTTCAGCTATGCCGAGTATAAAAAGCTGGATTATGGAACGAAAAGAGTAAGCAAGTGCTCCCTGTTGCGGGAAACGCTAACAGCTTATCTTGCCATTTAGCAACGCCTAGGAAATGAATCCATGCGTAGTTTCGATGCTTGCGCTCTCTGCCTGAACAGAGCTCGGGAACCAGTTACGTGCAACGAAGGGCACCTGTTTTGCAAAGAATGCGTTTACACTGATCTTTGTGAGCACCTATTCTTTGGAGCTATGCTACAACTTTCTGTCGGTCCTTGTCATTGTCGTGAAATCTCACATGAACAGTAACTCAGAAGAAAGATATCAAGAAACAGAAAGACAAGTTAGAAGCATTGAGACGTGAGGCTGAGGAGGAGAGAGAACGGGCTCGTGCAGCCGCGAGGGAGCGAGTGTTGCTCGAGTTTGAGAAGGGGCATTTAAGTCTGGCAACCAGTTCTACAATCGGCACGAAACCCACCGCGTCCTCATCCTCTTCCGAATGTGAGCCTTTCTGACCTCTCTCCGGCTGTCCGTTAGTTGACAGGACTTATATCACTTGCCATGCAGCCGCAGCAGGGACAAAACGGAAATTCGAATTTGATACCTCTACTGTCGAAACGGTGGCCAAAGAAGCTGAAGAGACTGCGCTTCGCCAAATCGAAAAGGAACAGGCGGAAGCGTTGAAGCACAAGTTGCCGGATTTCTGGCTGCCTTCGTTGACGCCTACGTATCAGTCGAGCGGTCCTCCTCAGTCTTTGAGTGATGTCAAGGTGCAGACAACATGTCGCGGCGGCAACCCGCCTCATCATCTTGCGTGCGTTATCGTCATTACTTTGAATCCTGATGTTACTCATTTCTGTTACTGTCAAATGGGGTAGCTTGAAGAACCTGTTTTCGGTTAACTTCACCTTGTACGAATCAAACGCCGCCTCCTCGTCAAAGTCCGCAAGTGCCGAAGCAACACCAGCGGAAGGAAGCAAAGCAAAAGAGGACGCGGAGCCTATGTGCCCTTCTTGCAAAAAGCGGCTATCAAATAATATACTCATTTTTGGTGCGCCCCATTCATCTGCCTGGTACGATTCATTGACGGTATCGCGGTTAGTTATGAAGCCTTGCGGGCATGTAACGTGTAAGACATGCGTGGATACCCTAATCCGCCCCTCGATGCAGTGTATCGTATGCGATACACAACTGAAAGACAAGGACATTGTTGAGCTGAAGCGGGAAGGTATGTTCATAACTGTTCTTCCCGCCGGCACGGCTAACGTTGATGCATAGGAACTGGGTTCGCTGGTGGTGGAATGGCAGAGACGTCGAAAACCGGCGTCGCGTTCCAAGGATAGTGTCCCGCCTAATATAAATTGGATTTTCGTTACCCATGTAGTAAAATCCATTCGATCTCTTCTGATCAATTGCATATCTTCCTTTTGCAGTGGATAAGGAGCATGGCCGAATAGCTCAGTTGGTTAGAGCGTCGTGCTAATAACGCGAAGGTCTTGGGTTCGACCCCCACTTTGGCCAGATTTTTTTCGTCAGCGCTCAGCCCCCAAGTGACCTAATGATGTTGAATTTTCGGTCCTATTTAGGATCACCTTCTGAACTGCCTCATGGCGTTAGCCTCCCAGGGAAGCAAAGCCCTGATCATACTACTACTAAATCGCGGTCATTTGACCTCTTTTATCTCTGAACTAACGCCAAGGACCGCATGGTTGGTTACGTTTCCGGAAATACCGCAAACCATACCCAAGGGGGACTCAATATCAACCTGGGACCGTCAAAAAAAATAATACAGATCACTCACGTAAAGGAGATAACATGATGCCATTGGTTGGTAGGAGAAAGAGGCATCCTTGGATGTCAGTCCGAGGACTGGTCACCCTTATGTCAGGAAAAAGCTCCGGTCTCCAAGGTTCGGCTGGATGAGATTAGGATTGAAGCGCTTAGATCTGAGGTTGTGCACGCGTCGCGTATCATATTTGAAACCCAATGCAAGTACTTAGTGCTATCTATCTATCTATCGAAAGTTGAAGTGGAACGCGAGATCTGAGCATTGCGGCAGACAAATGAGTTATGTAGCAGCATTGCTTGCACGTGGTCAACGTCTTTCCATGTCGTCGTGTTCCGTCAGTCCAGCCGTGTCTCTACCAGACAGTCCCCTCTCAGGTTCAGGATCTTCATTACCTTCAGTCTCTTCCTCTTTCTTCTTCAGCTCTGCAGCAGCGAGTCCACCTCATTCCGCCCATCTCGATGCTTACACTCATAATCCCATCACTCACCCTCCCAACTGCCCTCCCCAGATCAACTCCCTATGGTCAGACTCTCGGAGACCTGCGCGTCCTAGTCCTACTCCGAAAAGGCGCAGATCCCGGTCTCGTATCTTCTCTCCTGCTTGACGACAACGAGGACGTGGTCGACGTTGGTCCCTGGGAGGACGGCCCGCACGCCCGGACCATCAAAGCCTCTACAGACTGGCTCGAACACAGCGACGCACACGGTCTGGAACGATTCGAACCTCTCAGAAATGTTGAATTTACCGAGTTTCCGGCATACGAGTCGGATACAGACGTGAGTCTCTTTCCTTAGCGCCCGTTCATTTCATCCACTAATCTCGCGCCCAGGTCGATGAGCTCGTACAAAACGTAATATCTTACGTCCACAGACCTTTCCAATCTGTGTCAGACGTCCTCCATCCTGATTCTCGCCCGTCCGCAGTCCTCTCTAGCCTCCTTTGCTCGCCTTGCTCGCCTCTCCACACGGCCCTCCTGTTACTCCTACCCCATGGTAAGTCACATCCGCCGCCACCTCCTTCCTCGCTAAAATTGTCTCTTACAGGCAGATCTCTCGACAATCTGGATCACCGGATAATGGACCAACTTGGATCACATATTCCCATAATAACTCTCTCATCCGATTCCCACCTTCCCGCGCTATCCTCTTTTCAACCCCGCTTTTTACCCACTCTGCGAGCAGGTCTATTCAGGTCCCCCGAAACCCTGGCCCTATTACGTTCTGAAGCCGCTGACAGATTCCTGCGCTGGCGCGAGATCGAATGCGCAGTAGCTGACATTTGCTCCGTTCGGTATAGTCCCAACGACACCCTCGCTTCGTCCTCCTGGGACAAGGAGAAATGGGAGTCCGAGTGGATGCCTTCCTTCTCGGCGGACGTTGCAAAACGTCTCAATACTCCCAAGACCTGCAGTTTTGCAGAGTCGTTTCCCCCTCCCGCTTTCGGTAGAAGCTCTATTTACGACCCCTTGCATCTTCCTTCCTTGCTTGTATTTTCTATATCGCTTTTAGGCCCTCTGAAAGAACGCCTTGAGGATAGTCTCTCCTTTTTCTGGGACGCTCTCGATCATATCGAAGTCAAAGCTGCCTTGATAGGCGGCTTTCTAGTCGGTATCGGTGTTGGATTGATCATTCGATAGCGCACAAACAATGAATGTATTATTGCTCGGGTCTGTAACCATTAGTTTGTTCAAAACGCTGAACATTTACAACAACAACTATTACGTAGCTGTACAGTATTGAACGAAGTATAACTAAAGTGTAACTACTATTAATACAATATTAGGGACAATTAAACAAAGGTATTCAACCTGTCCGTGTTATATTATAACGTTACTGTGAGGCCGCTCTCAAAGCGTATCATGTGAGACAGTGGAAAGGAACGCGCTGAAATCGAAATCAAAAGACGGAGGCTGCACTTGATGAGTGTGCGGGTGCCCTGGGAAGAGCATTAAATCGGTGTTTTCGTAATATTGCTGAGATGGAAGATCGGGGAAAGATTTCTGTTGTGGAATATCAAACGATGGGAAGGGCGTAGGATCGTAATAATCAGTGTGCTGGAATGAGAGTGGGGGATCAATGGGTACACTTTGTATCGGGGTCGTCGGTGCATCAGAAGAACATGGGCTTGAACAAGCCGGCCACGTGTTAAAATGCGTGAAAGACGGGTTGACCAAGAGCTGGTGATGATCTGGCGAGCTCGGCTCTGTGCCTGGTTGTTGGAATCCAGGGAGGATGGGTCCGAGCAGCTGCTCATCTAGCGGCGAAGGAGGGGCGTAATATCCGCTGGCGCAGGTCGTGGCAGACAACTGGTGAAGTGGACGCTCTCGTAGTCGACTGGAGAGGGTGATACTGTCATCGGGGCGCAGACGGTGTCGATCGTCAATCGAGGTAGCATCATAAACTGGTGATGATGCTGTCCTTTCCTGACCCGTTCCTCATCAACTGGGGCAGAAGACGAGCGGGCAAACTGCTGCGCAGTGATAGGCTCCTCAAACTTGGTCACGACTTCCATCTTGTGGTGTCTGTCAAACTCCTGCATCGCAACGTCGAGGGTACCGCCCTTCTTGCCTTTGACAAGCAGCTCGGCTATTTTCGCACACCGCTTCAAATCCTTGGGAAAGACTTCTCTGACGGTCCGCTTGCCTGGTTTGCTTTTGCCCTTGGCATTAGGGCGGAACGTGTAACCAGGGAACTTGCGTCGGTGCTCCTCTTTAGCGACTCTCGCCTTCTCATGCCAAACTTGACGCTCTTTTTCGGGCAGGTTTTGCCAGGTCAGTCCGATGATCTTGGACAGCGTACTGTGGTCGGTCTCTACCTCGGCGGAGACATGCTGACTGCGGATAAATGAGGATCTGAAAAGAATGAATGCGTTCGGGGGTCGGGGGATATGGTCCTCAGCTTTCCGCTTGCTGTGGCCGTGTCGTCGGACTGGCGTCGATTCTTCCGGGCACGGGAAGAGCATAGAATCGTTTTGGGGTAGGTCAAGAGGTTCCGCCTCTTCTGTCTTCATAAATGTGCCAGGAGTTACGTTAGGCGCAAACAAGAGTGGTGTCTCCAGCTCAACCGGTGACTTTCTCATCATGTCAGAACCTATCAGGTGACATGGTCAATATCGGCGGGAGCGAGAGTAATAGAGAACATACGTGTTGTACAAGAGGCCTAAGAGGGAGATAAAGTGGAGGCCAAAATACGAAACAAGAATGTACGTGCGCAAGAAGGCGCCAGAGATGACCAAGGAAGAAAAAGGACCCATCTTTTTATAAGACAAACGCATCATAGACGGTTAGAGAGATAGTGCGGAAAACACAAAGCTTACCTCTTTCGGTATCACTCCGAAAAGGAAGTATTACTTTCTCTCACCGCTTCTGATTTCATTTTATTCCTGTCTCCCGCCGTTCTCGCCTCGCTTCCCGATGATGGTTGTATTGCTGCCGTCGAAATGCGTTCAGATAGCATCTTACATCCAGTCAGGTTCTTCGACAAAAAAACACCAATGTTGCGTTGCACTTAGAAAACGACGTCCGAACATGGTCATCCTTTGTCGTTACTATTCTTAGCTGTGATTGGCTGCAGGCGACAGATCTGTCAATTCAGCCACTGGTCCGCCTTGGTCCCCCATTTGACAGGTTGGACTAGCTCGTGACCCATAGTAACCACCACGCATTCAACGGCACAAGCTATGTTCCAAAATGGAGTCGCCCTGCAGGCTAGCCTGACATGCCAGTCCCTGGCGTCCGTGTCGTTAAAGATTTCGATGCCAGATCTGGGGCTTCCCTCCCTACCGTGCCCGGTCATCCATCAGTGTGCCTATTATCTTCCTACCGACAACGGTGCCGCTACAGCCTGTGCATTTGTAAGTACTCACGATGACCGATAACAACGGTGGTACGGGCGTTGGTCTAAATACGATGGCGTAATCTGTCAAATGGGCCAAAATGTGGACAGCCGGCATTTTCCTTGGATCCTGCTGCCCTCAAATCTCGCCGTTCGTTCAGCCGACCATCACGACCGCTGAATCTCGCCGTGCGGTCGGCAGCCCTGCCTTTCTGACGCATTGTCGCCTCGATTAGGAAAGGAGTAATGAACGTGGGACCCTGCCTGAGAAATGCGATTCGGATTAGTCCATCGCTGCCCGCTCCATGCTAGATCCGATAATCAAAACTAATTCAATGTGTTCGTCTTTACGAAAGAAATCAATCACTTTCGCATATTTATTATTGCTCACTCATGATTGACTAGTCTCATGGTACATTTCCGCAAGCGACAATTGCCGGTTGCCAACGTCGCCTCTCGTCCTCGATCCTGCCCTCCTTGTTTTCTAAATCTCTATCTCCTGGGTAAGTTTTCCATCATTGCATCCGATGTCCACCTCTCTCTCTTTCCCTTTTCGTCGCGCAACTAAGCCATGCCGTCCCTCTTGTATTCTTCGGCGATGCGCTCGATCTCTCCTCTCAGGTCCTTTGCCTTGGTGATAAGATCAAACCAGCGCTCAATGTCGAGAACATGTGACGTGCAAAGTGTTGCGAGCCGAAATTGACCGATCAAGTTCGCGTCCCTGGTAGAGAAACCTACTAGGTGAATTCACCCGACGACCTTTGACTCAGTCACCTACCGTGGAAAGGCTGCAGAGGTACGTTATGGGTTCTATAGTGTCCCTTAAGATCTCATTATTACGTTGAACTAAGGTCGTAGACCAAAGATGCAGGCTACGTCCCAAAAGGTAAGGCGGGCCACTACTCCTCAATAGGTCACAAGCATCCCGAAAATGCCAACTGTCACTCGACGTGCGCTCGGACACGCAAGTCTGTCGCAATTTTTTTTTTTTGCTTAACTCTCTCCATGCTCTCGAGTTCACGTTCGACCACGCCGGCGAGTCGGCGTCGCAAGAAATGAGTTCGATCAGTACAAGTCGGTACACTGATAGAGACCGACATTTCGATTTCTTGTGCCTGGACACGCGCAACCGCCGCTATGGATCATCATTAGTCTCAATGCACAAAGCATGATAAATTCCTTGGCGCGCCGCGTCCCCGATAAATTTCCCAATAACCGTCGAGTCAGTACCATTGAAAGGGCTTTGATGTAGGTGAAACGCCCTGAAAAGACACATTCGGCACGAAGGCCGTTTTACGATTCTACGATGACTCGGCCTGCGTGGGATAGGGGTTGTGATTGATGGGGGAAAATGACCGTCGGCAGTAATGGTGGGACCTGCCCAGCCATTAGCCCCAGCTCTAACCTGGCGTGTTGATTTGCCATCGAGCCGGGAAATTGACAGTTTGCCCAGAGGTAGAATTAGCTTGAATAGATGGGGGGACGTGGGCGTCAGCATCCCTGAAAGACGAGTCAACCTCGGGTGTATATGGATGCGCCTTCATAGCCTCTGTCATCAGTAACATCTTGGAATTCTTCGTCGTTCCGTTCGTCATGCGATATTGTCTCTGTAAGCAAAGACGAGCACCCTACACCAATCTGTTTCCTGTCTACGGTAGAGGATTTATCCAGGCCGCTGTATGTGTAGTACGACGCGATTCCGAAAATTACGGATGAAAAAGAAGTTCATAATAAAAGGAAGGTAGAAAGAGCCTAAATTCACGGTCCTCTCGTTAACATTAATGCGATCTACCGCCGTTTGCAATACTAGTGCGCCACAGTGCCATCTTCGTGGCTGTGCCGTATTGTTTGTCTGCATTTCATTCTGCCGTCGTTGCAAGCTTGCCGACTCGGAATCCAGCCGCTATGTTCCCAAGTATCCCAAGACTCTTAGAGGCCGTGTCCCTACCCTTCAAACGATCCCAACTTGGTCTTTTCCACGGAAAGACGAAGCTGTATGGCAACAATGTTCCCTTTTCGAAGAAAAAGACACGTAGGACCTGGTTACCGAACATTCAACGGAAAAAGCTGTATTCGGACACGTTGGGCCGGTTGGTTAGATTGAAATTGACAACGAGAGCGTTGCGATCAATCAAGAAGGTACGGACGTCGTGAACAATGGCTTTGGAGCATAGGGAATCGACCTCCATTTAGGCAGGCGGTCTTGACAATTATCTCCAAGAAACACGTCATGAACTCATCGGGCTAGAGGGAATGCGCCTCCGATTGGCAGTGCGCGATCAGGCGCAGAAGAATGCAGAAGCACAGCAACTCAAGGAAGAGGCGGAACTCTCACAGTCCGCAGAGGGTCAACAAATTTTAGACCAACGAAGGAAGGAGCAGGTTCACCGGGAGCACCGGGAAACCCTAAAATGGTTATACGATGGCGCTCAACCGTCGCTAGGCATCGCAAGATCAGCGAGGGAACAAGCTGCGAAAGCATTGGGATTATCTGGTCTAGCCAGGTGGGCGCGATTCCTGTGCAGCTGAAGACGCAATTTTTGACCCTTTTCATCAAGTGCTAAGCAAACTATCAAGTTTTTGGAAGAAAGACGACAGGCACTCGCAACAGCTGAGGCTTCATAGCCATTATGCCGACATTTTTTGATCGGTCATTTCTCCACATTAGAGTCGGGCGGTTATGACTGCCAAGGGACACCACGTCACACGATTTGTCTCGTTGCAAATGATATCACGCACTTGATAGGAAACTGTACGACGGCTCAAAATGCTGTACTTAGTGGCTCTTTTGAGGACGAATTTCTCAGCCTAAAGACTTGGTTGTTGTTATGCGGAGCGCAACCGCAACACTACCGGCTCTCGGGACCGTTTAGAAACATTTTGCCTTAAGTTGGCATTCATGAATTGAAGGCCGTAGTACGAAATGGCAACGGTGCCGGACAACGCGACGATAAATGCGTTGCGGCATGATCACCCGCTTTGTTCTTTTGCTGATCCTTAGCCGGTGTTCAAGCGTTCCTTCATCCCAATATATCCTATCCTTTGAAGTGTGTGTAGGTTAGTTACATTGCGCCCAGTGCCTTAGGCGAGATCGCTCGCACTCTTTCTATGACAGCCATTGTCAATTCGACTTGTGAGATCTCAAATGTATCACGGTAGTACGTCGACCTGACGTCTGAAGATTTGACATCCGTTATATTATTAGCATCAGCTCGCGTCCACGCACATCATTTTCGATTTATGTAGATGATAAGTAGATCTCACGATCTTGCGAACCAGGTCCCGCGCCGGATAGGTCCCGGGACAGCGAGCGCATGAGCAGAGAATTTGTTACCCCGTGGATGATAAGAAAGTCATCATCTTTCCCATGGTGTACTCAGCCTGTGCAGCGTTGCATGTCATACAGCTCACGTCTACGGCCCCGTGGGCTGGTCGATAGAGACTAGAACTCTCTCCAAAAATAAAAATATCCTTCATGTACGATTAAGCAAGATCTGTTATCCGATTCCAAGATGGAGACACAAACTACAAGCTCAAAAAATCCAAGACGATTTGACCTACATCACCATCGCCGTCGTCGCTCCACGTCGTCGCTTCAGTTACGCGATCAAGAAGCAAAAGTCAATATGGTTGGATTGAACGAATCAACGATCGATCATGTCTCCGAGAATCCGTGCTTTCGCTTGAAAATTAACCTGTTTGGGTTATGTTAAAGCACTAACAAAATTCAATCTCCTCACCCTACCGCAACAATAATAGCTACGACCTTAAAGAACTGACGCCTGCAGAGTAACAACATTGAGCGAGGCCAGAACTTATCCGCCGTTGCAAGTCAGCTTCCCTGCATTCTCCCTACTAGCCTAAACAGGATACCGTGGAAATCGGACTTCTTAGAGACAAGTTCATCTTCATCCAAAGCATACTCAATGGTTGACTTCGAAGATTGAATGTCATTGTATTTCGGTCTCTTCGAGGGTAATGGTAGCCTGTAAGAATGAGATTTCGGTCACTGTAAAGAAAGTGTTATAGTACATACACTTTGCTGAACCTGTTGCATGCGAAGAATACATTGTCGTTAAAACGTGATCGCGGGGTCGGCAGAGCGAGTTTACCACTGTATCACCAAGGCCTTTGAG
This sequence comes from Amanita rubescens, assembly GCA_015039365.1. Lineage (NCBI taxonomy): Eukaryota > Fungi > Basidiomycota > Agaricomycetes > Agaricales > Amanitaceae > Amanita > Amanita rubescens. The sequence goes on from WION01000001.1 coordinate 918,334, forward strand.
TACGTCAAAATGCGGTCAACGGAGAGTCAAGGCTTTGCGCTTAAATTGTCGCTTGGGACATGTCCTTCCCAGGTTGGGTAGAGCTCCGCTGGACGTGAGCGGGTGGGGACGCCAACGGCGGGGCAAGTAAAATGTGGATGAAGCGCGTAGTGCGAGAATATCGTGGTCTTTGATTGTACAGACCATACGACCCAGCGTTGAACGCCTTTATCCCGAAAGCTCGTGGATATACCACGCGATTCTGTTCGATTGATGCTCCTTCATCGGATGAGCCATTCGCAATAGTGCCACTGCCCCAGGAGGGAGCTGCCAGACCATTGGATTGTCAGGCATCGAACAAGGAATCCAGCATTAGCCGCAATAAAAGCTTCACTCGTTTTCGAAAGCTATCTCGCCAGGCATGACCTCGAGCCTCGCAAACTGACGGTAAATTATAGTTCACAAGCACAGCAGCTGAGGTGAGGTCCTGGGACTACGAAGCGTGGCGACTGGCGAGGCGCACTTTGTTGATACCAGGACCAGATGGGAGAAGAACGGTCGGGACCATACCAGAATCGACTGAAATTGAAATACCTTCGCGTGTACATTTGACTTGATACGCGGATAGAACAGGAAAGTGGACTGGGTGGCTGGCCAAGCAACTTATTGTGAGGTGGCTGACCAGCGTCAATTTTGGAGCGGTTGATTGTAATAGTATTTCTATTTTGAGCTAGCATGACCCCCGGGAATAGAAGCTGACTTGCATCCAGAAGCCGCAGCTTTGATACATCGACATGTGCGAGAATGCATGACATCCATTAAAATTGCCAATGAAATTACCCGATCGAGTCTAGTCCATTTCCGGGCGACATGTAAAAACTATACGAAACTATAGATACCAGAAAACCCAATGAAAAAATTAACGTGCGTGGAATGTAAAGGATGTCTGAAGTGTAGTGATGATGTAACCGATCCATGAGAAGGAAATGCGAGAGAACCAATAATTGATAAATATAAGTAGAGTCGGGGATGGAGCATGTACATCTTGTGGGGATATCCAAACGCATGCATAGTGAATGAAAGCAAAAAGGACAGCATGGGCGGGCATCAGAGAGAGAACAAAGAAAGGAGAGACAAGCTGTTGACGACCAGTTGGTCATACGGGGGTAGGCGTAGCTGGTCTCGATGCAATGCGTCGTTTGAACCAGCCTTTGACACTCCGCGCGCTGCTCAGAGGCTGTTCGACGTCAGCTTATTTCGTGATGGCTAGACCCAAGGTGCAAATGAAGTTTCCGGATTTTCGATGACTTGCTTGAGGAAGTATCCGAACGAGAAACAGATGAGTGGGACGACAGCTGTCCTTGCAGGTTGTCCAAGTATCCTCGTTACTGCTGCTGGTGCTATACATGGAAGCCTACTTCAAGGTTCTGGCTCAACTTTCTTGGATTGGCATTGACATGGTCGTGAATAGGGGCTGATTCCACTTCCTCCGGTGGCACTATACACTGTGAAAGGACTTTCCTTTTCTTTCTCCGTCGTTATGGCGGGATTGAAAAGTGCATCGATAAGAGCTTCAGTGTTTTTCGCTCCAGGTGCACCAGGTAAACAAGGATCAGTTAGACTAGATCGCCACCTGGAGCCTGGATCTACAGCTGAGCCACCAGATCGAGACGACTGGCGGCTGGCGGGAATTCGCTCCCTTCTCAGGGCATTTACTCTTGTCGAGGCCTGCGCGATAAAGATCCTTCTCTAACAGAGAGGTAATGCCATTCATGATCTCGCCCCGAGGCAATGCAGGCGCAACATAGCCCGCGTCGCCTCCAATATTTTCTAATTCTATCGTGAGCTTGAGAGACGTCAGTTTTGACACGGAAAGGACCAACGAGCGACGTACTTTCAATATAGCATTTGTCTTGCTTTCTCTGAGGAGATATTTCCTTTCAACAGCACCCTTATCGACATATTCCGACATGTTGAGATACATGACGCCCAATTTCGATTTTTGTGAATTGTCATTTTTCGTGGAATGCTGTACTATGATCAGCTTGAGGGGCGAAATCGGCCAAAACGCCCGAAGTCGCGAGAAACATCTATCCGCAATACAGTATTGATAACATGGTTCCAAACGACTGTATGGTCCTTGAGTTCCGCTGTGGGTGTTTGGCCTCGCGCAGGAGAAGTAAGGTCTCGCTGGTCTGGCCTGGCCGTTAATATCGAGGATGACGTAGGAGTCCTAATTCTGACTGTTGGGATGTTGAATGCAGGTGAGAACATGGAGTAAGGACTTTTTCGGATCTAGGGGTTGGGTAGGAGACGCGAAATCGGGGTGCAGTGGAATTGCTCGATCACTGAATGTAAAGCCGGCAGGGGAAAATCCTGCTGACTTGACATCGGGCGAGAAGGCAGGATAGGCGAGGTTAGCTCGTGGTGTTGAAGCGGAAATTGGCGAAACCAAGCGACGGAAACGATTTTCGGTTCTGGTCGAGAATGAATTTGAGCGCCCAAAGGATGAAACCACAACCGCAGGCACGGCAGTATCTGTGTGAGATGAGGAGTCGTCACTTTCTAGGCCGGCCTTGTCTTCTTTTGGAAACTCGAGGTGTGTTAAGGGGGTGCCCGGTCTGGACCGTCCTTTCACCATTCCGAGGAGTTTGTGCTTAGCGCCTGGAGCAGAGTGAACATTCTTGAACTTCCAACGCGCACTGAAGGTGCCCGACACGAATGGTATGTTCGTGACCTTGTGGACGGTGACTTGGGCACGAAAGTAAGCATGACGAGGAAGAAGGTGGAGAAGAGGGCTGCGGAGGGCGTTTGAAGACGGAGCGTGTTGCGGTAGCGACTGTTGCTCGGTCAGAAGATTAGGCGTACTTCTGTTTGGGTGTTGATAGACCTGATTGACTCGACGAGGCTCCTTTATGACTGAATCATCCCTGCAGTGCAAGGTCATGGTGGCAGAGACCAAAAGGAAGGTGGCCTGGGTGGTAGGATTGTGGACAAGTTTATTTGAAGGAGAGAAACATTTCCGATGAGTAAACGTGCGAAGGCAACTACCGCTAATCGGAAATATCATTCGGCATGACTAACTCCCTCTTAACTACACCCGCTACAATTTCAGCCAACCCAATTACTGCTTCATCCTCTTGCGTCCGTCCAACTACTTGCACAGACACGGGTGCATTCGCAAACAGCTCGGGCTCGTCTGTATAATCCTCAGCGCTAATTTCTGGCCAACTCGGCAGACACCTACAGAAATCGTATACCCGGCGGTCATACTCTCCGAAGAAATCGCCCCGGGTCCGTTTAATGTCCACTCGAGGATCGACTTTCGTTACCGGTATTACAAGCGCAGGATAATCAAGAAGGTTCCATATCATGGTATACTCAAAATACCTATGATGCCACTTGTGTGATCATTTGTAATTTGTGTATACGTTATTACTCACTTGTTCATTCCGTGCGGTGGTGCCGCATATGGCGCCACTGGGGCAATGATACCATCAATCGGGCGGCCCGTGCCTGTCTCACTGGCCGATGCTCGCCAGTATTCAAGATACTCCTGTTTTAGCTCATGCCTCTGCTTGTGCAGTTGCCACAATTCATACGCTGTGAGGGACTTAGACTTTTTATCTTTAGAACCCCAATCCGGGATCTCTCCCATATTGTCTCCCCTTGGCCAAATAGGATGTTCGCCGGGTTGCGGAATCATCGTTTTTATGACTGGTTCTCCTGTAGGTGCTGTGTCTGCGAGAAAGTCTTCTCCTCCGTCCGCAAAGTAGATGCGAGACTTTCGAATATCAATAAAAAATGAAATTCACGGACTGCTCCACTCACAATAGCATCCCCTATTTCCAACAACTTGTATGGTTTCCAATCGATGACTAGTCCAGATCGCACTTTGGTGAGCTCAATTTCGGTGCCACTTCAATACACACCTCGGTGTCCTTTAGCTAGTAGGGCTGCTTTCACGATTCTCTAACGCTCGGGTCACTGGAGGATGCGGATGCACGACGCCATCGTGCCACAGTATTCCAAAGCACAGTTGCCCACCATTTCCGTGTTCAGCGAGTTTATATGCGCTCTCGTTCCAAGGCATTCTCAGTATCATCGGGTCTCTGTTCCACGGGTGAGCATCAAGTACAGCTTTCATGAATCGTTTGATTCCTTCAATGCTTGTCGTCATCGGCCCGAGCACAGATAATACTGCCTCCTGTCCTTCAAGCGAGTTGACGCATCCGGCGTATGGCACTCGATTATACGATGGCCTAAATCCATACAAGCCAGTAAACGCCGACGGAATACGGACGGATCTACGGTCGCGAGATTCAGTCATTGTAATGGGGTTGACGCCGCAGGTTTCTTACCCTCCAATGTCAGAACCTACGCCTGATGGGACGTTTAATTAGTTGAAATATAAATGGTAATTTGTACGAACCCAATGGACTTCCTTTCAATGCTACGAAGAATGATTCAGCTCTTCATCCGTACCTTAAGAGGACTTAGCTTACCCACAAGTGCGCCTTCTCCTCCAGAAGAACCTCCTGATGTGAGAGAGCGGTTGAATGGATTGGCAGTTCTTCCAAATATATGATTATATGTCTCTGGCCACTATATGCGGTATAAATACGACGCTTTTCGCGGGAAAGAGATGCAGACCAGCAGCGTCTGGGGTATATTTGTCTTGACATATAGGACAGCCCCTGTGACTCCAGTATGTCCGCGAGGACAGAATTTTGTTTCGCGAACTTCCCAATCCAAGTCGTATACCCTGGAAAAAGTGCATCAGAAGGGCACGAACGTGGCAATGTCTCCTGTTGACAAACCCATAGTAGATTCTATGCCTTTCACGCTGATTTGGTCTTTGAGAGATATCGGAAGGCCTGGTTGGATATTGGACGAGCTGTCCCATGTGCTAGTAATGACATGATCTTACCGTGTAGGGGCCCAACGGTTCTACCCGTTTTCACCAATTGTTCGTCCAACCATGCCGCACGCTTCAATGCACGGTCAATGAATATTTCAGTGAGGCAGTTTGTCTGGACAAAGGATGTCAAAAACGTTCAAGATCAATTAGACTACCTCAGACTCACCAGCTGTTGAGCAATGATAGCCCTCTTGGCAAAAGGCCGTGGTGACTTCCACGGCAGACCACGTTTTGTTCGCGATTTTCTCGAGCAAAACCTCAACCAGAGTATTCGTTATCTCTACCTCTTTCTCGGTCAAAATCCCCGATTGTTCCGGGATATGTGTGACATCCAACAGACTTGCGGGAGGCGGATTTGAGAGAATCCACTGCCTGGGCAGGAGGTCATCTCTCTTTCCCCTCTTGTCTTCTGCGAGCTGTCTCCAGTTGGCTTGGGCTGCCATTGGTATGATGCTTATCTATAGCGCAACATCATGGTTAAATAGCTGGTTGCATGCCGACGGAATGGGAAGTAACCAGCGGCCCGCCGACGGTTCTTGTGACCACAAGTACCTATGGCAAACAGGTTCAACCGCCGATCGCGACGGTATGATAACGTTTTCGTGTGGTCCTCCAGAGACGTCTCGTCAATGTATGATTTGACAATCCTTGACTTGGCAAAAGCCGACTGGGACGCCCATAAGGTTCTGTTGCTTCGAACTGGTGTGTGACTCGGATGCAAATGCCAGACTGCGTGGCAAAGTTTAATGTCGACCTATGTCGACATGTACACAAGTGAGTTATTTCTTCCCGTGCCTGGGTTTTCATGGACAAATTATCAGACGGACCGACAGGACATTTGACGTCGCTGATGTGCCTTTCCCTCGTGCAAGAGATAAGGAGGGCGGGTAAAAAAAGGACAGGCTCCTATCAAGGCTATAAGTTGAGGCAATATTGGGTTCAGGTACTTTACTATATCATGTAGTTTATGCGCTTGACCATATCAGCTTCGTGGAGGTATCCTAGATCATCTCAAGTTTTACTAAATTGTGTGCCGAGACGTGTGGGGACCAATGCTGAAGATGAGGAATAATCAATTGACTGCGTTCGGCAAACACTACAACCGACTCGGAAAAATTCAGCTCATTCACTTGTCTCATTAAATATCTGACGCAATATGTATTATACACCAAGGCGGTTTTTTTCTACCAGTATACAAGGAAACGATAGGACCAGCACAGCATAAATATAGCAAGATAATACAGCTCACTGTTGTGTAAGTAGGTCTTCCTCCATCAACATACTTCTTTTCCCAATACGGACGCGTCCATGGAAAGGGAGACCATCTAATTGAAGCTCATGCTTCCGTCCGGTGTTGACCGGCAAACCTTCTACGTTAACTATAACCGAGACAGACCCAAGCAAGCCAGCGATTGCCCCGTCTGAACCAAAAATAACCTAGTCAATTGATTGTCAGCGTGCCGAAGATATGAATACAATCATAGCGTACCTTGCCAACGAAACTACTAAATTGTCCCTCGCGACCAGGAAGAACTTCGAGAGGGACATCAGTGATCACTGCCGAGATGGTGTATGTCGCCCCGTCTCCATCCCTAGATTTCTCACGAACGCAGAGAGATGGCAGCCAGTCATCGAGTCGAATATGTGCAAAGGCATTTTTCGGTAGTGGGTCGGGTAGAGGCATCTCAGGTGGCACACCATTAGTTTCTGTTACGTCCCCGTCAAACACGAGTACTTCAGGAAAGGCACGATGTACGTCAAGCGAAACGTCCATGCCCTTCGGTAAAACTAGCTGTACAACAACGATTCCACTCGCTACAAAGGTAGTGCCCTTGGCGCTGATTTTCATGTCATGGATAGTTACATTCCGAAGCAGCTCAGGCCGGGGTGTAGGAGCTGGAAAGTTGGCCGAGATGGACAAACCTGGTTGGAGGGGAGATGAAATGGAGATGGTGTTTGGTTTTCCTGATAGATAGCGAGTAAGGAAACCAGATAGGATTTCGGGGGTCGATGATTGCGGAGGAAGAACAGTCCCGGAGACTTGCAATGTTACATTCGGGTGCGTCAAGGTGAATGGTAGAGTTGACACTGAGGCTACTGGGAGAGGCGAGGTGGTTGTATTTGGGGTAGGAATTGACACAATGAACGGCAAGGACGGTATAGTCACCTGCAGATCTACAGGTGCAGGGTCGACGAATGTTGCTTGTGCATCGAGGAATAAGGTATTATCTTGACTAACAACATGGAATTCTTGCAGCGTCAAAAGGGAACCAATGGAGGGGAACGAGCCTCCTGGGCTAGGGAGGCCAGGTAAAGGAGGGACTGGATGCCAATAAAATTAGTGAGTCAAACAGAGACAGAAAAGGGCGGCGCACTTTTGAAGCCGAGGGGGACCTGTAGTTTTGCCCTAGTGATATGAAGCATGTTCCGCCAATCCCGTTGGTATAAGCCACCTCCCCGTATAGACACTGCATCCAAGTTGGTACGCACATCAATCTGACCGCGAGACCAGCTATCTTGCATGAACTGCAAGATAGCAGATGTGTTGGAAGTCGGTTCAACTGCCAGGTTTATAGTTACGTCCGATAACCAGCTTTTGTCAGAAGGAGGGTCGGGGTTGAGTAGAACATCCAGGTCTGCAATATACACAGAGGCAAGTTCCAATGACAAGTCATGTTTTGGAGTAAGGTGGATAGGGCTCAAGTGAACAGTTACTTTGCCCACGCGGCGAATGCCCCACCGGCCCAGCGCTTTCCATATATTTGTGAAGAAACCATCACCTTCATGACTGCGTCGTACACCTAGAATTGATCCTGCGTCGACGCCAAGCTTTCCTTGCACCTGAAGCCATATCACCCCTTGTTCGGCTCTCGTGACATCTATGTGGGAAGGATATCTAAAGACGACTGCTGTGGAAACAAGTTCTTCCGCTGGTATGCTTGAGACCCTGGCCGCATAGGACCAAGCGAGAAGTGTAATAGTGACGAATAGGAAGACGGTGAAGGAAAGCGAGAATAAGAATACACGGAGTAGTTTTGACCGTAGTCTGCGGTTAGAACGAACTGCAGTCGAGGGGGTTTCTGTTAGAGAATCGGAATGGGATGAGCTGGCAAGGAGAGGGGTATTTTCAGTGGGTTCCTGAGCTCTACTCTTGCCCTTGTTGTCTGGGGTATTGGCATGGACATCGCACGACATGGTACAGACCGAGAACTGCGCTAATTCAATAGTTACATTACATAAACTAACACACGCATCACACGGAATGCAGTTGCTCTCCCGCCACTATCTGCCGGTAAATCTCCAATGCAACTGCAGGTTGAAAAGCAGGCTGTGAAAAAAAACTTGTTCATGGACAAGATCAATTACTGGCAAAAATAATTGCTCACCACTTCGTGCCCAGCCTCAAACACTCTCCTGCATGACCATTGGTGTCAGATTTCGAGTTTGTTATAAAAGACCTAGACACTCACGCGAAGGAGAAGTTGTCGACATTGACATATTGCGCAACCGCATTTCCATTGATTGTCATATTCGTCAATGGCGTATTTTGCAGCGTCTGTTGTCCGTACCAGTTCATAGAGAGAATGGCCTCCTGGTTTCCGATCCAGTTACAGCTATAACACCTCATGTCAGCGCATTTCATCCGTTGTACCAATCCACATACATGATGTCAGCATCTCCGGCCTTCGAGAGAATATCAGAGGACACTATTTATATCACAACTCGAGAACGTACCCAAATCAAGACTTTTAGCTTGGAGTTGACAAGGCTGGCAAGCTGCGGCAGCAGCGTCCTTGCATCCTGCACATCGTTATAATCATCGCGCTCGCGCTGGTTATTAGATACGTACATCACCCGTTGTTACGAATTTATTATATGGTGCATTGGGACACTCCTGGTACGTTGTATTGGCTCCAATCTGCGCCTTAACTGTTGATGAATGCAGGTAATTGACATAATATTCAGGAGGAAATGCCTGCGGTCGAGTTTTGACGCAAATCGTAGGGATCATAGTTTCCTACTGCCAAGGTATACATATTGGCCTGTTGCATCAATAACCAGTTAGCTATCTGGACTACTGTGCAAACGGGCGACGAACACAATAACTGTCCGCGTTTGCACAGATTTTATCCGACTGTGACGAATTACCTGCTGCATAGCAAGCTTCTTGCTGGTCTCGGCATCCGCCAGAATTGTAATAATCGTTATACATCTGCTGCAAAGTCGAATTGGGCTGAAGTTGTCCATATCCCGGTGCGTATGTTGCAAAGTCCAGATATGCTTTGTTTTGGATCAAAGGGTCGATCCAGCCACTTGCCTGAGTCAGTGCTAGAACCACATCTGATGTTATCAGCTCACTTGTTGATCATTAGGCCGCTAACATTGATTTGTTCCCCTTGTATCGCTCCACTTTCGATCAGAGCATTTTGCTGATCGAAATACGTCACAAATTCAGGTCCATAGTGGCCGCCATAGCTTTCCGTCGCGAATATAAATCTATCGTGCCAAGTTGGTCAGCAGGAATCGGTCAAAACAAAACGTGATCCACTACTCTCGGCTTTGGTAAGTTGAAAATTCCCCACTCTCGAACAGGATCTGGAATGCCTGCCACACTTGAGGAGCTGCGGTCCAAGTGCTATCTACTGTATCCTGTCCATATGAAAACCCGGTTCCGACTGGTTGGTCGATATATATCACTGCGCAAATGATGAATCCGACGTGCGTTTCTTGCAATTGTGATACTTGCCATTGCTAATGTTGTTCCAGCTGTTCTCAAAGTCAAATTACAATTCTCTACTGCGCTGCATAAAACCTTACCTATAAGGGTTCAATGTGGTCGATGCACCGTCCGGGTTCACATTGCAGGGACCGTTCTCTGGGACGAGCATCTATCCGACGTTTGTTCATTCAACAACACACCTGACTTACCCTGGAATAGACCAATCATAGATGAACAACCTGGTCCTCCATTCAACCTATATCGCAAAATATTAGCGAGAGTAAATGACTAATTGCATGACCACTACCATAGCGTGAATGGCGCTGTCTCTGGACTGTTCCGTGCTTCGAAGAACCAGAACCACTGTTCGAAGGAGATCAATAATCAGATCATGAGCTGAGCGCCGAGGCCTGCTTACTAAATGCATATTCGGTTCTATATCGATGTAGCCCGACGTCTGGTGGACACCAGGTGTCGTTTCACAGATGCCGGAGTCAGAAACATATCGGAGGCCGACTCCCGTATTTTGGGTGGACTGGAATGATTTGTGGGTACCAGCAGCGGTTACGCCGAGGCAGATAGAGAGCTGAAGCCAAACGCTGGCGAATCGCATCGTGAAGCTGCTCGAAGCCTTTGCAGTACAGCTAGCTATTTATCTCGCTGCCTTACAAGTCCCATGCCCAGTGTCCGCATGGCGAAGAAGTCGGGTAAGCGTGCTTTCCCGTCTCCATTTTGATGGATTTAAATACAGAATCTGTAAACCGTGTCCACCGACTTGCGCTGATTGACGTGCAGCCGCGTGAATAAATGGGAATTTCGTTTAAATATATCAAATGCCATTGTCCTCCACATGGCGAAGGATTAGCGCCTGATTATATGGCGGTGATTATTTACAACACTTGTTTCGACTGCAAGCATCCCAGGCATATATAGATGATCGATACCAAACGGGGGACAAGAACAGTTGCGTGGCGTCGACTCGCTAAAAGTCCGAGTCTTCCAAACGTAGGTGTGAGCCTAAAAAAACTGTGCAGTCGCTCACATTAGTATCGTGGGATACAACTTATCTACAATCTTCAATTTCGAGCCGCAGTACTTCAGTCAGCGATTGCGATTGCGAGTTAATCCCGGTTACCCGGGACTGTACCGAGAAAACGAAGCGTTATGAATATCCCTGTGACCCGGTATTAATCCAAGTAAAAGTAACGGAACGCCTTCATGACGCTGAGAATAGCCCAAGGAAACCCTTACAGTTCAATTGTCCACTCCACTGAGATGCTTTTTATCTGTTGAATTAAGAATCTGCGTCACTATACCCATTGAAGGCCGGTGAATAGAAGCCAGTTCACAAAGATGGCAACGAGGCAAAGCTGAAAAGGAGGTCACGGTATCACGTCGAATCAGTCGAATATTAAAGTGGCAGCACTCTACGCTCATCAAAAACCGCGGTGGAATTGCATTTAATTGACGTAAGTGGAATCTTTTTACGATATATGCACCGAACTCATGGGTGAACCAATACTTTAACTGATGAATCGTTAGATCCAGAACGGTTCCTTGTATGGCATATCACATGCTTACCCAGGGTATCTTTTTCCTTCAACAAAGCCTCAAATCCCTTCTCAACAACGTCATCCAGCGATATTCTCCGGCTGATAAAATCTTGAAGACCAGAAATTTTCCCCGATGCAACAGCAGCGATGACATCCGGATGATCGTTTTCGTAGCATATCGTGCCTGCATGAATGTGTTAAATAGAACCGGTGTATCTACAAAAGAATTTGAGGTCACCTAGCAGCGTGATCTGTTTCAATACGATACTATTCATGTCAATTCCGGCTTTAACGCCAGCGTCCCAGAGGGCGATGTTCATTATAGTTCCATTGGCGCGAACACTGTTTATAGCTGCGTCCACCGTGGATTGCAACCCGGCAGCATCGAAGGCAACATCGACGCCAACATCGGACGTTGCTTCCAAAACAGCGCCAGTAATGTCAGATGTGGTGGGATCGATGACAACTGTAGCACCGTGTCGAGCTGCCAAGTCACGACGGAGGGCGGCAGGCTCAGCAACAATAATCTTTGCATCCGGGTCAATAGAGCGAAGTACTCTCAGAACCAAAAAGCCAATCTAAGAGCGGGTTACATGACTGGTGAACTCGAAGTATAGTCGTGAAAAGACTCACAGGTCCAGCCCCTAACACAAGTGCAGATTGTCCTTTGACGAATTTAGAACGGTTTATAGCGTGCCACGCAACAGATATAGGCTCAATGCACGCTCCGATGTCAACTTTGGGAGCGATATGTTTATGAATAGATGTACTGGATGGAACAACGTACGAGGGATATTGTCGTGGAGTTTGTGGACATATTTCAAGTCCACAGCAATGTATTCAGCAAGGCCACCGCCCCAGCCACCAATACCCTTTTACCCACTTCAGCGACAACCTGGAATGGAAAGTAAAGAATCGACATACGATGGTGTTGAAAAGCCGACAGGTGTTCCTGCTTCCTGATCCACATGAATGACATGACCCACACCCAAATATCGGCTCGCTGCACAATGGATTAATGGTGATATTGTGCATCCAGTACCGGATGACATACACTGTTACTTGTTGGCCCACTGGCCATTCCCCGTCATCTACATCAGGGCCATGCTCAGCGACCGTGCCGGAGAATCTGAAGGAGGATGTTTGACAATCTAACGAAGGGAATGGAATGACTCTTACTCATGTCCTAAAGTTATGGGAAGAGATTCGCCCGTGATTGGATCGGGTTCCGTAGAAGTAGGAAACTTGGGCGATGTTGCGAGATAGGCATGGAGATCAGTGCCACATACTTCGTAATTGTCAACTTAGTGGTAAGGAATTAAGAGATTTACTTACTTCCATTCCTATACCAGACGGCTTGGTGAGGACGAATCCAAGCACCATGAGCCACTTACCAGGCAACCTAATGTGTGGTGAATCGATGGTGCGATTAGAGAATAACTCAAGTTACCTTGATGAGCACCTGTTTGCTCTTCGGTATAGGCTTCTCAATCTCTTCGATACGGATATCCTTTGGGCCGTAGTATCTAGCAGCTTTCATGATGTCTTGAGCAGATCGTAAATGATAAGAAGCTGTCTTAAATAGTGTTCGTGGTTTGGACGGCGCCAACAGTGTCAGATGACAATGTCATCATGATCATGAGCCTGAGCAAGATTAGTCGGTCGCTTGTCTTTGTTTGTTTCACACTCATGACCAGCGAATACAAGAAAACGAAAGAAGCGTTCGTCAGCGGGATGACTGGGTCCACCATGTCCCATGTTCACTTGATATCATCCGTTTCACTGGCAAGTACAACAGAGGGCATTTTTTGACGCGCCGGGCACTTACAAGTTCCGCTCAGGCCTCCATCGTCCTCTATTCCGCCCTACGAACGCGTGATGTCAGACCAAACTTCTTTTTCTCGTGGCTCGTGCTTGTGGTCCCATTACTTCTGTCGATGACCGTCTTCGCGGACACTGCGTATCTATTGTCACTCTTGCTTTGTCTTCCTGCTTGTTTCATCATGCTTCTCATACCTCGACGTGAGCTAGGCACGCCCTTACCCTCTATTTCATCTCCGACTTCGTCATCTTCCGCCTCCAAGCAGAGTACTTTCGTCGCGAACCACCTCAATCCATTACCGGCTCTGACGACGTACCGTGCACATATGATGTTGATGACTGTTCTCGCCATCCTTGCAGTTGACTTCCGGATATTTCCCCGTTCACTTGCCAAATGTGAGACCTTTGGAGTTTCATTGGTGCATATCCATACATTATAGGGTATAGATGCTCCCAAGTATTGACTGATTTCTCTCTCATGGACTGTATAGATGGATCTCGGAGTAGGCTCCTTTGTGTTTTCACAAGGTGTTGTCTCTGCAATACCGATATTGAAGGATATGAGCTATCTCGCTTCTCCTATCGTCCCAAAATTAATCTATGTCACGCGCAAGTCTCTGCCAATTATTGTTCTTGGACTTGTTAGGGTGCTTCTTGTCAAAGCAACAGACTACCCCGTTAGTTATGTTTCTATGCCAAAGCAAATTCTGCCTTACACATGACCAGGAGCATGTATCTGAGTACGGCGTGCATTGGAACTTCTTCCTTACGCTGGCTCTTCTCCCCGTCTTACAAGTCATTCTGCATCCCGTGATTCGTCGCTTCTCCATCTCGGCCCTTGGCGTAAGCCTCGGAATAGGTAGCTATCTGGATATGATGTCAGAATTCCGAATGCTGAGTCATGCAGTTCATCAATTGCTCTTGTCATATGCCCATCTCCAGGCCTACATTTTGCATGCTCCCAGAGTTTCTTGGATCAGTGCTAATAAAGAGGGGATTGTCTCCCTTACAGGTTTGTATGGAGTCGTGCTGTCGTGCGGAAATTGAACCATAGAACATTTCAGGATACCTCGCGATCCACATTATGGGTTTATCTATCGGAACTTTAGTTCTCCCCCCTTCGCCCTCGTGGTTCCGTCGTATGATAAAGGCTCAAAAAGAGGCTCTTGATCGCCGTCGCACTAAGAAAGAAACTGGTACCCCCTCATCAAACGAGGTGGATACGCCGCTCTCATCGCTCTCATCGCCTCGTCAGACAGGAAAGATTTCAACGGAGCTTTGCGCGTATGCACTACTGTGGTCCATCCTTTGTGTAATCGTCCAGACCATGGAACTTGGAGTTGGTGCAAACAACAAGGAACATCTGAGCAAAGGCCTCAGGAAGAGTGTCTCAAGACAAATGGTAGATGCTTACCGCCTTTGATTAATGACATTGTGCTCAAGTGCCATCTCGTACAGGTCAATTTACCGTATATTTTATGGGTAGCAGCGTTTAACACTTGGTTCCTTTTTGCGTATTTCATTCTTGATATACTTTTCTATCCCTCCCCAGAGCATTCAAAGACACAAACATCTTCAAGCACGCGCGACAAGGGGATGAAAGAACCAGTATCGAATTATCAAGGAAAATCGCGTGATCAGCATCCGAAGGCTAGCCCTGCGCCGCTCTTAGAAGCTATTAACAAGAACGGTTTAGCATTATTTCTCCTCGTAAGTACAGATTCATTTTCCTTCCCTCCTCATGCTAGAATAAAATTAGGCGAACATATGTACAGGCCTGGTCAATTTGTCCATGCGCACAATTGATGCAACCAACACGTTTGGTCTGATAATTCTCGGTGTCTACGCGTATGGCCTCTGCTTAGCAGCTTGGGTAACAAGGGAAAAGCGCATTCTAAAATTCTAGAACATGACAACAGAAACGGATACCCCATATCACATACAGTCGCAGGGACGATGTACCATATCCCGGCTTTTAATGCGAATAGAATGGTATATGTAGATAAAAAGAGTCAAAAGGGCGCTTTGCGTCTACACTGGAAGGAGACTCGGTGCGTTGATTTCACCTCGGGAGCTGCGTCCAAAATTAGCACCAACATTCCAAGAGAGTGCAAAACTTACATTCCATCAATTGTCACCATAAGGTCATAACATGTTTCTTCGCCAATAATTGAATCACATTGATATCTCGGATGGGAGCGCACGAAATTTCTTATCCAGGTCGCAGTCGTCATATAGGTGCCTGTAACTCAGATAGGACGTCAAGGAAGGATTGAAATACAGAATACCTCGGGCTTTGCCGCGTATGAAATCGATATACTTGAACAACTTGGCTCTCGTTTCCTCATCAGGCCGTTGTAACAGGACGAACTTTTCGACAAAGGTCAACAACCCTGGAAAAATTGCCCGTCGAACCGTTGAATATTTCGTCGATGGACATTTCTTCGTATTCGGCAGCAATGCTTGCTGAGACTTGAGCAGGATAGTCTCGCAAACTGCCATGGATCATTTTGCGAAAAGCGAACTTCTCCGTACCAACAGCGGCTCTACGTTGTGCGGTGTGCATATTTTTCAGAATCTGAAATTGGTGTCAGTGTCAACCGATTAACGAGATTAAACCACAAGCCTCGGATATCGGGATGTACAAGTTCAGGTTAAAATGCAGCACCGCACCGGAGAATAATACGAGGAAAATGGCGTATGCTGCGCTTTCAAAATCGGTTATACTTGCCTCTATTGTACGAAACTCAACTCGCCAACCCCTTTGTGGGCCTTCAGGAGGTTTGAGTCGCAGAGCCTGCCAAACGGACGAGGCCAAATTCTATATGAATAATCAATAGAAATAATTAAGAGACGTCAAGTAGCACAACATCGAAATGATCCATCCCAGGGTTCTCCTTGTTCTCCAAGTCATCGCCGTAAGCAATCAAAGGCTCTCTGGAGAAGAGGGAGGCGATGTGCTTGGAGAGTAGCTCGTCGACACCTGTTTAAATTAATGTATGCTGAGATTCGAATCATTACATTAGCAAGCTCACCATATTGCCTTAGCGATTCGTAGGTGCGGTCATCATATGGAATTAGCACGTCATTGTATTCAGGTTTGTTCTCATCGTCGCGAGAAAGGTACATTCCACTGATGTCCCAGCGGGGCCTAACATGTGCCTGAACGATTCCTCAGCCAGAAGTCAGCCTGGCGCCTGGGTTCAATAGTACCTGGTACTCCTCTTGCGTCCTTTCATCCAAGCAGTTCGACGCAACGTTCCAACGGCAGTCGGTATCACACAGGTACCCGCGCCAGGCAGGGCTAGACGCTGACATGGCCATCTGCTTTTGTGTAGCAGGTCGCTTACTAGGGGAAGCTTAATTCTCACCAGAATGGGCGTGAGTGGCATCAGTGCGTCGTAAATCCTTCGTGCTTGGTCGAGATCTCTCAGCTGTTGTGTAACCTGCATGCAACAACATCCCGCTCCAAATAAAGTTGAATCAAGGAAGACGCGCCCCTCGCAATGAGCTTGCCTATTCTCTGCAACAAAAGCATTAAGACAAGCGAAATCTGTGAAACGCAAAATAAGATTAATACCGAAGGAATTCAGGTAGACAGGATCGTAAAAGGGGCTGTCCGTATGACTATCGACAAAAATCGGAACGTGTGCAATCACTTTGGAGCCTTTCTTAGCAATCATATTGGCGCTGATCGTCCTGTTTCCCCTGAGCACGAAACCAAGGAAAGTCAAGGCATTAACTCGCCTGTAGCGACTGTGGGATCCAGTCAACTTTTCTGGTACTGTCAAGCTTCCCTCGGCTCCGTTTTCTACGGCAGAGAGCGGTGGATAGGTGAAAACCCCTGGGGCACCGAGGCGCGGAAAATTCGACAATGTTATCGGCGCCTCGTTTGCTCCAAGCTCCTGGCGAATCCATTCGCGCCTGGTACAAATGTGTCACTGCGGTTGTGCCCACAGCTGCACACTCACCGTTGACGCATGTTATCTTCTACTAGTAACAGGTCTGCGAGATCAGAGGTATATGGCGCTCCCGGTGAAGTCTCAACTTGGTACTTAGCAAACTCGGTCACAAAACCAGGTCTACAGTTATTTGATAATTTGAGCAACGGCGAGATGATCTGATGATCACTTTACTTATTAAGGCGTGAACCAGGCGAAAGATCTGCTAAACGCGACTTCAATCTTTCAAGAGTCTCGTCTTGACATGCTGCTAATGTTACATTCTTTTTCTCGTCGTCGAAATGTACCAGCATATACTCAATCTTGAAGAGCATTTTCAAGTCAGTCACGCATTGATGCGGTATACGACCCTCACCTCGTCTCCCCATTTACGTTCTTTATCATGTCGAGTAGCTTCAGAGTCCCAGAGCCTCAAGAATTGTGTTACACCGAGTGTTTTAATGCGCTGGGCTTGCTCCTTGGTCTCCTCCCATGTAAGGACCGTACCTTGCTTCAGCAGACCCATCGAGACGAAGTAGGTTGAGGGACATTGTCGGGTGAATGTTGAATTTATAGAACTGCAGGCGAGCTTGCATGATGTCATTCAACGTCGATCATGTACATACACCAAAAAGAAAAATAAACTTTAGCAGCAACTTGTTTCGATCAAGTGACCTCGGGGTTATGGGCCCCGCGCGCTTCCACTGCGCCATGCTGCTGTGATACAAAAGAGGCAATTGATTGCTTTGGTCATATTAAAACTCCACTTTCTGTCGCTCGATCACCTCCGATAATCCTTTCATTCATTCCTTCGCAGACAACCAGGGATCGCACTAGTTCTATTGCCCGATCATCGTCGGCAATTGTGTATGGTGCATCTGTCAGAGTTCTGACATGTGCAACAATAGCCCTCTCAATGTCAGAACGGCGGAGGCGGAGACCCCAAATGCTTTTGATATAGGTATCTACTAGTCGAACTTGCTGCAGCGTTCTTGCATCTGCACGCTATTATTCAACTGCCTGTCGAAACGTTTAGACATGCCTTACCCGAAGACAGAAGATAAGTCGCTATCATCGAGGGAGAGACGAATGTCGCTTGTCCGAGATAGACTTCGCGAAGCGATGGTGTGAATGGAAGCTTTAGACTTTGGTCTGTGGTGTCGAAGCTCAAGTGGGTAAGTTCTAAGTGACTAAGATAGGTGTAGGTCGAGAGTGCTCGAAAGAGCTGCGGAAGCACACGGGGTACAATCTACAAATATGTTCTGCATTTTTCTAGAGAAGGTGCTGGAAACATACGGCGATGGAAAAGTGATGAGGAGGGTCGCGACCCGTCCAGATGAATTTCCGTGGACTGTGATATGAAAATCAGCAACGTAACTCCGCAGAACACTGGTCAACCGACTTGATAGCACACAATGTATCATATATGGTCCCGGGATTTGGATCTTGCGAAAGTGAATGTATTCGGAGCTTCAACAGATCAAGGACAAGTCGGCCTTGTTGGTCAACCTCCGCACCAGTGGCAAGGCTGCAGAAAAGAAAGAGATCTCGAAGCTGTAGAAATAAGTTCAATTGTGCGTTGTTGTCGACATCCTAATTCTATCACGCGTGGGGGGTAGGGAATACGCAGCGGCTGTCGACTATAAGTCGCAAGAAAACGCTCTATCTGAGTGTATGAGCGGAATTGGAGGCTGTTATACAAGAGACGGAGCGATACGTCGTAAAAGTAGGAGGACAAGCGGAGGAGATGGACGGGGCGTGGATGGAGAATCAAAGAGACGGAGAGTATATATGAGATGAGCTCTGGCGGGAGCATTGGTGGCGGATCGCGAACGGAGGATGCCGTAATGATGTTCAAACTCTTATTTATTCGATCTGTCCGCTAATACTATAATAGATAAAACGGTCGTCAGACAACGTTTCAATTTCAACGTTTTATTATTTCAATGGCATTAATGCGACTGACATGCACCTGTGTAGATGATCGGAATCTGCCCTTTTCATTTAAAGGGAGTGGACGTCTGGGGCACCAACTCTCCCCAAATATTTCGCCATGAACAAAAGCTTTCTCCTCTGCGCTTTGTTCGCCGTGTCGTCGTGGGCGGTTCCTCACGTTCATCTTGGGAGTACTCTTGTAACTGGTTCGCATCTGCCTCTTTTGCAGCAAGATCTCTTTTCCGGTAGCAATGCTTCATATATGCGCTTTCGCCGCTAACTTGTGATGCAGGTATACCATTCGCCGAAGCTCCAGTGGGGAAATTACGTCTACAACACCCTGTTTTGAAAACACAGCTTGGTGTCCGACAATTTAATGCGACCCACTTTGGTTTTGCATGCTTACAACCCGTTCGTCCTTTCTCTGATGTAAACAATCAGTTTCCCATGTCTCGCAAAGGGACTGTCCACAGAACTTATGTCCGAGGACTGCCTAACTATAAATGTTTTACGACCCTCGGGTATTTCATCAAATTCCAGACTGCCCGTCGTAAGTGTGTCCAGCTACCGTTGTAAGGTTGACCCTCTGACGAAGCATAGTTATTCTGGACGTATGTCTCAGCGATAAAGCACTTCCATTTTCTGAACATGAATTCTAGTTACGGTGGCGGGTTTGACCGCGGAACATCAGCATCCTTCAATGGCAGTGCGATTGTTGCACAGAGCACCGCCAGAGTATGTATCATTATCTCCCAAGTCGCCACACTAGAGAGGGTTTTCTTTGACTTGCTAGGGCACACCTATTATATACGTGAATTTCAATTACCGACTCGGTCCGTTGGGTTTTCCTCAAGGAGAAGAAGGTACTCTTTTCCTGTGTCCCTTTCTACGATTATGAACTCAAATTGCCGTAGCAAAACAACGGGGTTCTCTTAATCTAGCCATCCGAGATCAAATCACTGCTCTTGAATGGGTACAGCGAAATATTGTTTACTTCGGTGGCGACAGCAGAAAGGTACCGATACTCGCGCCTGCGGTTTATTGGGGAAATTAACATTAGTTCTCAGGTCACTGTTTTTGGAGAAAGTGCTGGAGCTATCATGACAGCTATCCTGTTTTTAGGCCATCAGATAGAGAATTTTGCTAGGGCAGCGGTAAGCATCTTGTACTATGACGCGAATAGTTCCTGTAATCAACAGTGGGTTAGATCTTTGAATCAGGTTCCGCAGCTACATCCCTTGCTTATGATGCGAGACTTCATGAGATCGATTGGGAAAATTTCGTCCGTGGTGTTTCTTCGTGTTCGTCTTTTGCCACGAGTGGAAACACTTTCCCTTGTTTGCAAGCCGCAAACACTAGCGATGTTGCGCGAGGCCTAATCGCTGCCATTTCCGAGTCTCCCGAATTGTTTGGATTCGTCCCAACAATAGATGGGCCAGGAGGCGTGTTTCCCGACTTTCCTTCAAAATTATTTTTCAAAGGACAATTTGCACATTTGCCCTTCATTTCTGGAACAAACCTAGACGAAGGTTGACTTGAAGTCTCAGAGACCTGCGCATTGATTGATATACTGTTTTTTAGGCACAGGATTCGTGAACCCTCTCATCAATTCAGAAGAAATAATCGACAAGCTTCTTATAGCCAATTATTCGCCTCCCATCGTCGCCTCCCAGGTCCTTATTTCCAGTGCGGAAAAAATGATTGAGCTGTATCCCGATAATCCAGCATTTGGTTCACCATTCAACACAGGAAATGAAACCTTCGGGTTAAGCCCCTTTTTCAAGCAAGCTGCCGCGATTGGTACGACTTCTTGGTCATTGCTCTGAACAATTGTTTAACATATGTAAATAAGCTGGCGATTTGAGCTTTCAATCTCAACGTAGATCCTGGATGCAAACAGCGAGCATGGCAGGGGTCAAGACATTTGGTTATTTGTTCACAGAGCCTCAGCCAGGTTATCCACCGGCGTTAGGAGGTCAGAAGCGCTTGCATTCTCTCTAAGCTTTGTTCAAGTTCATCTATAGTTTTTCACGGAGCGGAGGTCCCTTTCGTGTATGGCGACCTTGGAAGCGCCACAAGTTCTTCCGCTGCGCAACTGAGTAGGGTAATGATTGATTACTGGGTCTCTTTTGCGACATCTTTGAACCCCAATGATGGTCATGGGGTTTCACGTTCGTCCAATTTTTATTATTATTGCACATGGAGAAATTGATATTGATTATCTACATTTAGGTCCTTTCTGGGAGCAATATGTCCCCCAGCACCAGGTGAGTCCTTCCTTGGCCGTGAATACTGAGGAGTCCAAAATGCTATATTGCAGGCATTGATGCAACTTAACGGAGATAACCTGACCATGATACCGGACAATTATCGGATGGAGCAGATTAATTTCATCAATTCACATCCATTGGTTTGGTTACATTAACCCATACTAGTCAGAGATGTTCTAGTTGTAACTTTAATCCTTGCCACGACGATCACAGTAAGGAGTTGTATGCGATTATGAGTATGTAAGCTTCGCAAGGCGAATTCGCTAGCTCCCAAGTTCCACTCTATTCGCTGTCATCCTCGACCTATGTAATGCGGGCATTAGTGATACAATTAAGAGCTATGATATTGGTGCGCACTACCATCTTCCCTCTTGCTCTTGTAGCGGCCGCCCTTGTCGAACCGCGCGCTACGGGGGCAAAGTTCAGCTGGGCTTGCTTCGAAGAACCGGCCGTAGCCTTTTTCGTGGCCTTTTTCGCAGCTGGTGGTTGGCTGTGGCATAACTGTTGTAAACGATTTATGCTTTTTTCCCCGTATTATTAAGGTTACCTCAATACAGCTGCTCTGTTGGTTTTTTTGCCATTTTTGGGCTTCAAGACTTCCTCTTCATCTTCGATCTCAATTGATTCCTCTGATTCACTCTGAATCGAAGGTAGGAATATGATGAGATGTGTTCCAAGAATGCCTACCTGGACGGGCTTTTTTCCGCGACCTTTTGCAGGCGCTTTCTTGGCGGGTGCCTTTGCAGCAGCCTTTGTGGCTGTCTTCTTTCCCCGTGCAGTAGTTTTCTTGGGAGGTGGCTCATCAGATTCCAAGGCGTCGAAATCTGATCCACCACCACCTCCAGCGCTGACGTCCATCAGCATGGAATCATCGGACTGACCCGCAGCTTCGTCATCTTTGTTCCGAGCCTTTCCCTGATAGTATGTCAGTCCAAACGTTCCAAAGTGAATAATGTCATCACCTTATCTTTAGTCGACTTTGCCTTTGCCCTCTCTACGTAGTCTTTTTCGTGTTGCTCTTTTGCTTGCAAAAGCTGTTACAGTTATGTCCCGTACATATCAGCTTGAAAGTATACCATACCATGTCATGCAAACTGTCTTCGTCGACGTCACCTTCTATTGTCTTTCCCCGGACGTCCTTCATGAGATAATTAAGTGCTTTCGTAACATGCCTGTACAATGTTAAGCGCGTGGTAGTCCCAGGTACCCATTAGACTGTCTCACGTTTCAATTGCATGCGTGTCGTCTTTGTCGACGAACATTTGAATCGCGTCAGACATTCCATGTTCACCCAAGAGCTGCAGTTCTTGAGCGGAAAGGTATTCCTTCACAAGAGTTCCCACTCTGACTTTGGCCAATTTCTCTGATACCTGTCAAATCAGGATCATCGATGCTTAGCTCTGGTTGGTCAATGATGACCTTGGCGGATTTGCCCGCCGTCTTTCTCGAACGATGGAAAACAAGGACTTCGCGAGGGTTGGCTATCCGCCCTTGAAAGTCTTGACCAAATCGAACGGGATTGGACGTTTGACTGACACCCGTTGTATCGACCTTTGGAAGAACATCAGTCCTCCATATAATAGCAAATTGAACTATTGCTTGACCTTTAGCCTGACGAGTGGCAACATTCGTGGAAGTTTTTCTTCTCCCCGCTGAGTCGCTCTCTCATTTCGTTCGTCCCATAGCTCGTTTGCTTGTTGAATCAACTCATTGACCTACGAGATATGAGCACGTGGTGTGGAATGCGCCGTTTAGATCACCTTGGCTTTGAGGTATTGCGTAATCTCCACGGTGTCTGATAGATTAAGACCATCAGTTTCGGCGGCATCGCTTAGCACGACATCGCCAATTACGAATGGCCTCGTAGTTCTGAGAGGGATAGGTGTCAACTGAAATTCCTTCCCTTGTATTTCAAGAAGAGCTACATGTCTACCGCAGCGTCAGTCAGAAAGCAGCACTCAATAAGCGATAACACACTTCTCCATAGCTTCTCCTTCGGCCAGAGACGTCGCCACCGATGAACCTGGTTGTGTAATGAAGTAAGGCTTTCCGGCGACGGGTTCGGGTATGATTCGACAATCGTGCTCATGGCCCCAGACAACCAGATCAACGCTATCATCAAACATTCCTTCCGGCACTGAATTTTGAGGACCATGGGCAACTCTAGAAGTCTCATGTAAACAAGTACAATTCCGACGAGAACACCTGCAACTCGCCGATTTTGATGAAGGAGGAGGATATTGAACCATTTGTCTTTGTCTCTGGGCATGTACATGCGTACACGATTACTTCTTAGCTCGAAATGCATTCTTTGGTCCTTAACGTTGCCTATGCCATATAGTCCTAATCGTGTTCTACCTTTCTGAAGCAGTACTGGCCGTACAGCTATGCCAGTTTGTTGTGCTTCTGCATCCGACATAGGTAGATCGATTTTCCCCATGTAGTTGATGAGACCCGAGGCTGAGAGAACATCCAAAGCGCATAATGCACCTTCCTGGTTCAGAAGCTGTTCATACATCAGACCATACATATAAGCCAACGGTGCTTACAGCGCCAGTGCCTTGAGGATCGTCATGATTACCGTGTATTGAAAATACAGGTGTAGCAACATTGAAGTTGGAATCTTCATAGTTGATAGCAGGGAAACTCCTCTTCTGAGTAATACGCTTAGAACAAGAAGAGCGACATACGAATAATTCTTGGGTTTTCCTTCTTCCGGATCACTCAAGAGTTCAACTTGAACTGGCCTGTCTCCAAGAGTGTATTCTCGCAGGAGGGCAATGGTCTGATACAAAGATTCTCTCGAAGGTTTATTCTCGTGAAACAGGTCACCGGCGAGCAGAAGGAAGTCCACCTAGCGCGCGAATTAGATTGAACTGGCAGGATAATCTAGAAACACACCTCATGCTTGGCAGTAAGCTGAAGAATCTCTTTGAAAGTGTTTATTGAATCTTGTCCACGAATAGGATCTCGTTCCATGTACCCTATGTGGTTGTCAGTGGCAAGGAGGATGCGGATTGTGTGCTCTTGTACTTCAATCCTGAAAGTGAGATAAGGACTGTGTTATCGCGAAATAACATACCAGCATCAGAGATTGTGGGTGGAGGAGGAACAGAGTCCCTTGATACAGACATTGTAATTAGCGTCCGTCAAAGTGAACGCGACCGTGACTCGCGTCTCGGTAATCAAAGCACAACCGGCGTGGGCAAATTTCCTCCTACACCTTCATGGCTTCCCTTCCTACCAACAACACTGAAATGCCGACTAAAGATGCTCAAAAACCTGTCACCAAGGCGGCCGTCGTACGTGTACGGCTTGCTATAGCATGATTCATATTCACCATCAGTTTCTCAGACGGGGGTTGTCGTCTTTTACCTTGTAGCAGCCTTATCGGCGAGTCTCTTTTCACGGTTCAAAGCTTACGCTCACTAACGATCTGAATAGATGGTAATGGCGTAAGTTCCTCGCCGAGTTACCCCAGGTCGACTACTAAGAATTAACCAGTAACAAATGGGTTTTGAATGTAACAGAGGCACCTCTGTTCTTTCTATTTGCACAGCTGCTGATCGCCGTAGTCCTATTCGTGATATCCGACATGCTAAGACTTCTGCCGGACAGATTGTCTTTCAGCTTGGAGACCTGTAAAGGCCTTATCCCCATGGTTGGACTTAATGTCGTTGGGTTGAGGTATAGCTTAATGCTTCTTCGTCACGCACGTGGAATTGACCAGCTGCCAGTTTCAGCAATTATACCCTAAAATATGTCGATGCCTCATTCTACCAGATCGCCCGAGGTCTCGTTCTCCCATTCACCGTCTGCACCTCATATGTATTCCTGAATACGCGACCCTCCTTGCGCATCCTGCTCTCATGTTCTGTTGTGACTATTGGATTTTTCGTTGGTGTATTCCTAGACGGCACAAATATCTCTTCCGTTGGCGTTCTCTTCGGTGTTACAAGTTCCGCACTAACTGCGTTGCACTCGGTCGTAATCAAACAAAGCCTGAATGTTGTCAATGGCAGCGCATTACTCCTTTCTTGGTATACAAATGCTGCGAGCGCGGTGGTGCTAGCACCGATTATCATCATTATGGGGGAAGGACCAGCCATTGCGAAGTTATTCTTTGGTGTCGATGAGTTGGTCAGAGATCCTGGTACCATGAGTGCCCTCCAAACTTTCCTCTGGGGAACTGCTCTTACAGTAAGTTTACTATTGTTGTCCATAGAGTATAGCAGTCCCTGACGTGCTGTCCCTAGGGTACTATTGGATTCATGATGAGCATAGCCAGCCTTCTGTCCATCAAAGTCACCTCACCAATTACTCACATGGTTTCATCCGCTGTGCGTGGGGTTGCTGCGTCGCTCCTTGGAATGTGGCTATTCCATGATATCATCACAAAGTTCGTCCTCGAAGTTCCCAATCTTTTTTAACTTTGTTTACACTGGTTTACACAGGGGCCGTGCTGCATCCATCGCTGTCATTCTACTGGGCTCAATTTATTATACTTGGGTGAAGCACCAGGAAAGCCAAAACCAAAAGTATGAGCGCCTACCGATGGAGGATGTTGAGGTCGGCACGCAGAGCCGGAAAGACGCAAAACCTGAATAAAGACATTGGACGGACACAAGCTCTATACCCGCAAATGCGCTAATTGTTTATTAGACGTAGCATAGGAATCTGATATAATTATAGTTACGCCACATCTAGGTTTGAGCGCGTTTGCGATTACATTGTACGTGACGAATGGACGATGAAATACAACGATATAAAATTACAATGATATCCGTTGATCTAATGGGCGTTAGTAATCCCTAGTCCCCGTCCCCTTCCCAAGCGCTCTAGACTTTCATCAAGAAGTTCGTAGGCGGGTCGATAATACTGATGATGGACAGATGCTGGCGTGAACGATGATATACCATTTCTTGGGGTTGTCGTAGGTAAAGCCAATGGCGGAATGTCAGAAGTGTTTGGAACAGCAAGAACTGAGGGAAGGCTGTCTGGACGATCTGAAAAGTGTCTTGGACAACTTGGGACCAGTAATGCAGGGTTAGGAAAGGTGTTATATGTCGAACCAAGTGAGGTATACCTGCCAAAAAAAAATCAAAATGTGCACTGAGATTAGCATCGCACCAACTTACCCCTCGTCATACAGACAGCAATAAGGAATACGAAGTTTCCGTAGGAAGCGCCAGACATCGCAATAAGACCAGTTGATGATGGGATTTACCCTTTCGAATCTTGGCCAATCTGGGTCTGTCATATTACGATGCGATAGTGTAGCTGTTTCGCTGATAGGTTACATGATTGAATGGTAATCATATTATGCAACCACGTCACCTCCGTGTGGATCAGAACGTCGAATGCCCAGCAAGATGGCCGCAATGTGAGGAAATTGGGATTTGTAGACTTCCAGCGCCTGCTTCATACCACCACTAGGCTTGACTTTCTCAATGGCTAGCAGAGTGATTGGATACTAGACCAGGATTGGCGACTGGCATGGTCTTGGTATCAGCCTGGTCGTCGGGAGAGCAGTAATGTAGGTCAAGGTGGTAATCCTTAGCGGCTTGCGCAATGAACGTCTCCAGGACAGGAAATGGCGATGGTACGGCTATGTAAATGGCTGGGATTGGCACCATCTCGGCTGATGGACCTAGCCTTTTGCCAAGAGCGGCGGCATACAAATGTAGCAGAACGGTGCCTACGTCATAAACATTAGAAAAATAACCGAAACGAGGTGTAGCCGTGGCATACAATCTTTGCCTCCGTTAAAACTGAGGGAAATATTCTGCAATCTTATAACATGCATACACGTTACTAAAACACTGTAAGCCAATACAAGTACTCAACCCACCCATAAGTATCTAGGGATTCGCCTATGACTTCAAGTGCCTCCTTGGCGGGCGCGGCTAGGGGATCATCTGAATTTGCGAGATCATAGACTTCTTGCGCGATCTTTCTGAAATCCATGTAGACTTGTGCGCGAGAATGAAAAGTGAGAAGGTGTTGTATATAAATCTGCGCGCGAAGCGGTCCTCGGCGCGGGGACTAAAGCGGACCCGCGTCACAATACGTCACGTCCCTGCCTTTGGCACTCGCCGCTCACGACCATGTCAGACGTCATTCTCGTTACGGGTGGAAGAGGCCTTGTCGGCAAGGCCATTGAACATGTCATAAATACTGAACCAGAAGGATCGCGTTTCGGAAAGAAACCCGGAGAAACCTGGATTTTCGTGGGCTCAGCCGATGGTGATCTAATGTAAGGCTAGATGTTCTCAACTCGCTAAATGCTGATGCGCCGGCCCCTAGAAACCCAGAACAAACTCGTAAACTTTTTGATAAGTATAAGCCAACGCATGTTATCCATCTGGCAGCCCTCGGTAAGTTGCTTATGCACCATGATATCAATCTGTTAATCTGTATCGTGGATAGTCGGCGGGCTTTTCAAGAACATGAAATATAAGGTATTAGATCGTTGTCACCGACATAATTTTGGCTTATATCCCACGATTAGTTGACGTTCTTACGGGATAACATCCTCATCAACGACAATGTTCTCCATACCTCCTTATGACCATAACGCGCATAAAGTCATCTCTTGCCTCTCGACCTGCGTATTCCCGGATAAAGTAGAATACCCGCTCGATGAAACAAAAATTCACAGTGGATTGCCTCACGAAAGTAACTTTGGCTACGCACATGCAAAACGACTGGTTGATGTTCAAAATCAGTAAGCTAACTTCCTTGATCGACATGTGCCATCAGATAGCTAACCATCAAGTTAGTGCATACAAGGAGCAGTACGGTTGTAACTTCACGTCGGCAATACCAACAAACGTTTTTGGTCCTCACGACAACTTGTCAGTCACCCCGTCTCTATCTGTTATCCGATATTCTCATCTCGTTATAGCGACCTCGAAGATTCACATGTTATTCCTGGGCTTATTCACAAGTGCTACCTCTGCCAAAAGTATGTTTATGCACGTGAATTTCCAACTTTCCTTGACCTTCCATTAGAGAACGGGACCCCTTTCGTCGTCTCCTGGAACAGGAAAACCGCTCCGGCAGTTCATTTATTCCTATGATCTTGCGAAGCTGTTCATCTGGATGTTGAGGGAGTATAACGACGTGGAACCTGTGATTCTATCAGGTGACTATCCCTACTCTTAAGGTCGTCACCGGACGTTGAGCCAATATATTCTAGTTGGGGAAGATGAGGAAGTGAGCATCAAGGAAGTAGCGGATGCGATCGTCAAGGCCGTCGGGTTTGAAGGAAACTACACGGTGACCATGATCTCCCGTTTGTTTCCTGTGCATGATATTCATCATTAATGCAGTTTGATGCCACGAAGGCAGACGGGCAGTTCCGCAAGCCAGCCTCGAATAAAAAACTCCTAACTCTTATGGGCGGCTTCCAATTCACTCCTTTTAACAAAGGTCAGCGTCGTATCAGAGGCATCGATCTCTCAGCTGACCATCGCAACAGCCTTAGATGAGACTGTTCAATGGTTCCTTGCGAACTATAACAATGCTAGGACGGGAAAGCAATCAGCTTGAAATTTCTGTCGTGTAATTGTACCTTTGATACCACAGTACTGGAATAGAGACCTTGCATGACATCATGTACCATCACATATTATTAGACAATCCGTTCGTCTGGTACATAATGGAGATTCCTTTTGCTGTGGACATTCTTGCTATGGACGGTATAAGAAAACAAGGCACAACGTTTAATTCTGGTCTTCGACAAGACTTCGAGAGGCTTTCAGATCAGCCTCGACCATTTCCTTTACAAGCGAGTCGAAGTCAACTTTGCGCTTCCACCCAAGGACACGCTCGGCTTTTGCAGGGTTTCCGAGTAGTAAACTGTAAAGGATTCAGTGTACAGCAAAGGCTAGGCGAAATGTGACGTACTCGACTTCAGCGGGACGGAAGTACCTCTCGTCCACTCTGACAACAACTTTACCGGTTGCGGCATCGTAGCCTTCCTCATCGACCCCTTTGCCTTGCCATCTTAGGAATAGGCCTTGAGTACCGCGGAACGAAGTGTAGACATAGAAACGTACCTAATCTCCATACCGAGAACTCGGAATGCCTTCTCGACATACTCTCTGACGGGATGCGTTTCTCCAGTTGCGAGAACAAAGTCATCGGGTTTTTGTTGTTGAAGGATTAACCACATTCCCTCAATGTAATCCCTGGCTAGAAGAAAATCAACCCTGAGGTGACGCGGATGTGGAAAAAAAAACAGACCGTGTCCCCAATCACGCTGCGCATCCAAGTTTCCTAGATACAAGCATGACTGCTTGCCAAGATGGATGTCTGCGGCGGCCCTAGAGATCTTTCTCGTGACGAAAGTCCTGCCTCTTCTAGGGCTCTCGTGGTTGAAAAGAATGCCATTGCAGGCGAACATCCCATACGCCTCGCGGTAGTTGACGACGATCCAGTACGCATATAGTTTTGCGACACCATAAGGAGACCGAGGGTAGAATGGGGTTGTCTCGCTTTGAGGTGTCTCCGCCACCTTTCCGTACAGTTCTGAGGTTGATGCTTGGTAGAACCGGACGTACTTCTCAAGGCCACAAGTTCGGATCGCATCAAGCAGGCGCAATGTTCCAAGCGCATCGACGTCACCAGTATACTCCGCCATCTCGAAAGAAACCTTGACATGTGATTGGGCACCGAGATTGTAGATCTCTGTGGGCTGAACTTGGGCGATTATGTATACCAAGTTGGTGCTGTCGCCCAAATCTCCATAGTGCAGTTTAAACTTGTTGGGATCTTTTGAAAGTGTTTGATTACGATATAGATCGGATGGACAGTTCAAAACGTACGTTCATGCTGGTCTTCATAAAGGTGATGCAAACGACCGGTGTTGAAGCTTGAAGAACGACGGATAATTCCATGCACTTCATAGCCCTTGCTCAAAAGAAACTCTGTCCTGTTGGAGTACTTGTGAGAATAGGGGCATGGTTGAGTAAAGAATCGACATACAGGTAGGAACCATCCTGTCCGGTGATACCTTCAAAACAACGCAATCAGCGATTTATTACCAGCAATAAAGGACGCATATAATGACCAGATATGAGAGCGACCTTGCGCTTTTGATAGTCCTCGATAGAGGGAAGATTCAGTTTGGCAAAGGCGGGGACGAGATTAGACACGGACATGATGGTCAGAAGTAAAGGGGTTTTAGAAATGTATATGTATATTCTATAGAGGAGCCACACTCAATGCACGCGACTACAAACGATCTGATCGAAATCGCTTGCGCAGCGATAACGTCACGGACACACTACATTTCAGACCTGCGCGGCTAGCCGCTAGAATCGCCCACCAATGTGCATGATTCTATTTCCGGATACACAAGCCAAGGTTATTAGTATTACGAAAACATCATGCTTTGCTCCACAGTTTAGTGGTCAACGTTTCAACCAACTGCCGTACTGTTCCGGTGCTATGTACTAAATGCATTACACGTGGATAGTTTGGCTTGGCATCGTAATCGTACATGTTGGTGATTTCATTACTTTTGACCAAGACGTTAAAACGACTGCACTAAAGTACAACAGGAGCCTAGCGAATGACAAAACTGATGTTGCTGTTTCCCGTTATTCTCGAACCTTTTCATCTTGAGCATATGTCACTGGTTTGGCACCGTCAAGTACGACCTCTCCAACGGAGTGAGGTGGACCTCCATTGATCAGCACAAACCCTTCTGCTGCCCAGTCAGAGAAGCCATCTGTGCCCCTCTCACGAACCAGAATAGCGAGACGTAGAATGATATATGCAAACGTCAAGAGGCCAGTGAAGGACAGTGCTATGAACAAGTTGACAAAAAGCGCCAAAAGCAAGAAGGACACTTGGGATGAAATGGTTAGTTCAAGGCATAATTAGCAAAATGCGTTACGCACGGAGCGTTACAACGACCACTCCACATGTAAGGGCGGCAGTAAACAGGGCGACCAAGGACAATGGTCGCAATCGAGAAAAGCGACGCGCTCCTGTATGATATTATGCGTGCATATGGTTAAATGGTTAACTGTCTTGTCAACAACTTACACGAAAGCAAGGACGGGCAGGAAACTGAGAATGGAAAATATGGCAGCGAGCGTCTGGGTATCGTTCAGTTTGTTGCATTCGATACCTTATCAGCACGTACAGCGGTGATTGGTCTTTCCTTGAAGAAAATATGTGAATTTGCAACGGCCGGCTTAACAACATCGTGTTCAAAACTGATAGAAGAGCACATAGGTCATATCATTGATATCATGACATCAGACATAGGAAAACTTGCTGGTCTACGTAACATTGTACTGCTGAAGCGCTCTTGTTAAAGTACGCAGCAAGGTCATCTTGCGGCTGATCCCCATTCGCAACGTGGTGGTAATCCGAAGAGCTCATGAACGTTGCTGGCAGTAAACTCCGCTACGGACTAAGTACTAAATATAGTCTACCCCAACGATTTCTCTTTGATCAACCCCGCCATCACGTCAAAGCTGTTTAAGTCAGGTTGTATGTCGATATAGTTGGCAGTTATCCCTTTCTCTACAGGTACCGTCCGTAACAAGCCATGATCTAGCGTTATTCCTACTATTCGCACTGTTTTGGGGGGAGTACTGGTGGTCAGAGTAATAATTTGATCCCTAGACCTTAGTTAAGGCATGATGTTATGGAGCCGACGATAGGGGACATACGAGTGTATCCATCGATCAAGGTACAGCTTGAGGAATGGCTCAAATGATCCTCGCTCGTTCACGAAGAGCTCCCACATGGGCCCAAATCGCGCCAGGATCAAAGCCGCTATGCGTTCAAGGGTCAGCGTACTTGATTCTGGCTTCAGTTGTGACAGCGACCCAAGAGGCGGATCGTTAAGAACATTCAACCCACACCCTGAACGAAATGAATGTCAAGTAGTATCATGCGTAAAATCTACTTGCCAATCACAATGTCCACCTTGCCATCCGAGAAGCTCGTGTTTACAAGTATTCCTCCGATCTTCTTCTTCTCCTCACTCGAGTTTCCCGTGACAATGTATAGATCATTCGGCCATTTCAAACGAACGTATTCACCGTGCTTCCCAAGAACATTGTCATCCCTGCAGGCTTCGACTGCAGCCAGGGCAAATAGATATTGAATAAATACTAGTCGGCTGGCCGGGAATTCAGATAGTGATACGCGTAATGACAGCGAAAATTGGAGACAACCAGATGGAGAGTACCAGACGTTGGTTCCACGCCCTCTGCCCGCTAGTTGACGAGAGGCTAGTGAGACGATTGGAGGATTTAACTTTGAAAGTAGACGTGGATTTCTATTGGTAGATCATGGAGTGCGGTGTTACCGACACGATCCAAGACGTACTTTTCGAGCATGGTTTGAGTGCTTGTGACCATTTCTCCGTACAGAACTACATCCCCAATCGACCATGCATTCTCCTGGTCTGGGGTTTCATTTCCCTTGCGAGCCTCAGACAACGCCTGATAATAGACAGCAAGATCAAATGATGGCAGTTAGATGTCGCTCAGGAAGACGTCCATCTGGGCAAATGATGATTGAGCGGATACCCCGTTGATTGAATGTCTTCTTGTGCCTTGCGTAAGACATTTTCTCGGTCTGAGAAATGGTGGAAACGAAAGTTATCATGAGTATCGGAAAACTGGATCGGGTAGGATTCAGGAACGTCAGGGGCAAGGTTGTATAATATTGTCGCCACCACAGAGGGTTTGGATGGGTTTGACGTAAGGAACTGTGGTAGTGGCTGGAGTGTGGAATCCATTGGCAAGAGGCCGAAACTGTCAAAAGGCTAAAAAACAAATGACGCACGAGTACTGACTATAACCTATCAAGATACAATGATGCTACATACATAGTTTACACATAGTAATGATGTTCACAAATAATACATGGTATTCTTCAACTGGGCGCCATTAACACCATTATTCCACAACCCAGCTGCTTCTTTCTCGACGAGTTCCTCGTCATTGTTGCTGCTGGCGCTGGACGTAGTTCCTCTACTGCTGGTATAACCTTGGAGCAGCCGATTGATGTAGCACCGCCCGCGTTCACAAGCCAAGTCAGCATAGTAGGCAGGGGATGCAAGGCTGACGGCCTTCGTCGCCCGGGCAAACATGTAGCTGATATCATTGGTCAGGCGCTGCATTTGGTTGGCATTAAATCCTATCGTGTCGTGAACCACAAAGTAATGGGTAGGCTTCGTCGAGCCTTGTAAGCCAGCGTGCGCTTATCTAAACGTTAGATCATGAGTACAAAATGTTTTCAGTGCGTCTACCTTGCAAAAAGAAATCGAAATGGTAAATGGACGTCACGCCCCTGTCCACCACAGTTCCCGGCAATGATTTTTCTTCGAGCGATCGGCGTCGGCATCTGCTGTCGGGTAAAACCTCGTATGGTGTCGTTTTGCCTGTGACGTTATTTGGTAAAGAAATTTCAGTAGAGGTAGCTTCACATACACATATGACAATAGTCAGTTTAGGCTCGTATTGCTTCCGAGGCCCGTCAAAGCTTCGAAATGCAATTTGGAGTTTTGGAAACTTCCTTCTCCATCACCTGCCAATACTTGACCCTGTAACAAACGTATCAGCTCCTTCCTTGTCTTCGTCAATCAGGGAGTTTCTAATCATTACCTCGGATACGCCGTCTCTGTAAATCAAAATTCTTTCGGGGAGTTTACCGTTCTTCTGTTGGTAAAGCTTCAAGCGCTCTATCATCATTTTGTCAAGAGCTTGCACCATCTGTCATTTATACATCATGGTCATCAGATGCCACACCTGCGTCACAATCTCCGAGCGTACATACCTCTACCTTGCTCTTTTGCAGTTCCATACTTCGCAGGGTACTGCGCAAAGTTGGCGTCGCAGCTAGCTACGACAGCCGCGATTGAAGGTGTTCCCTTGACGGGTACCTTACCAGTTGGATGGGTCACAGTCGATGCCGACTATCATAGTTGGCGCCTGTTGGAACCACGCCATGCCATTCCTGTCGAGCTTATGACTGTTTGAATCGAGACATCAGTCACTCGACAATGCGCAGTTATGACAAGACTAACTTAACGCCACCCAACTTCGCAGTTGATTTTCAGCGCAACATTCGCGAAATATTGTACCTGTCCTGTTTACCAGATTTCAGTCTTTAAAACGCAGCGCAATCTGATGTCATCTACCTTTTGCGAACATGCTAGAAATAGAGCATACACTTCGCTGACTGTCAAAATTAGCTACTTTTATTTCTGGACACGAAAATCGACTAACCGACGTCCAAGACAGTATCAAACACCCGCTTAATTCCATTGTATATGTGTTTATCATCATTTGATAAGAGTATAAGTGCCAAGCTCGGTTTTTGCTTGAGCTGTCTCGTTGTCTGCATAATTGCCTTGACGGCATTCTCCCTCAATGGATCCTCTCTGCTAAACGGGGGTAGCATAACCTTGAGATAATGTGGCTTTGCAACATGTTGTATCCCACTATTCTGGCATGTTTGCATGAACGCAGTCACGGCCTTCAGCGCAGGGTCATCTTGCCGTGGTTCTTGTTTGTTATTGCCATCATAAATGGAAATGACGACCCAGTTTTCTAATTTGGGCGCGCCTTGTGCGAACTTGACTCCACGCAAGTTCCAACTTGCCTTTTCATTGTCGAACTGAGGAGCACTTTTGCCATACTCGATTTTAGGCGGTTGAAGAATACGTCCAGGGACCACAGCCATCTCGGGCTTGATTTTGATACCAAACGAATCGCGTGGAGAAGATGAACCTGTGAATCCCAGAAGTTTCAGGCCTTCATCAACAATTGCAGTCGCATTGACATTAGGAGGCTGGGCAGCAAATTCTATCATCTTTCTAGTATGGTCACTCGTGAGTTTTCCCAAGAAAGCCTGGTTCGGCAGGATCACGCAAAGTTCAGGGGGAAGTAAGTTTTTAATCTTCCCGCTAACATCAACCAGAGGTAAGTCCGGGTATTTCAGAGTTCTTCCATACTTCTGCGACGTCAATGAAACCCATGTCAAAAAACCATGTATCAAAAGGTAAAGGACGAACTCTTCTTAAAATATGTCTCCACAGAAATTTTGTTGGGATCTTCGTTAGTATTAAAGGTATACTGCTTTGCACTTTGATTGCTGAGGGTGTTGACCGTCTTGTAGCGGCCCGGGAGGTGAATGAGGGATATTTTGAGGCCTTTCTTCACAAAATCTTTCGGATTGGCATTGAAACTTGCTCTCATAAATTCATTAATGGCGTCGGCCAAATTCCCTGGCTTGTAGAACGCCGTAGTGCACACTGTGAGTAGTGTCAGTAATTTTTAGCAAATTGCAAAACACCGCCCGCTAACCGTTCACATTTACCATGAGCTGATAGTGCGTGGGCCTTGCGGATGAATAAAAGCCTCTAAATGCCTGCAGTCCACCGCCGAGCTCCCATACAATGGAGGTGTTTGGAAAAAAGAATTTATTACGGCCAACCATAATCCCTTCCCCACCCGTTCTTGTCGCATGACTGGCCATTATAATATTGAGTGCTGAAAGAAGTGGTGCAATATCAAAATCTTTGTATTGACGTTCCCCAGCAGTAAAACTATGGTTAGATTAATGGGTCTGTCTTGACATGACAACATAGGCTCTTACTTCACAATATCTTGTAAATGCAGGTCACGAGTTTTCGTTATTGTGACTGTATACTGCTCAGCATTCGCAGCAGGTCCTTCTTCGTCTTCTTCGTAATAATTGACTTCAATAGTAGTGGGATTAGGCAACTCTCGGGCGGAAAGAACCTTCGCTACGCGATCATGGGCTACATTTCCTTTGAGACCATACTGAACCCATTCTGGAGATTGTTCTGCGAGTTGAAAAACACGGCGTTTGACGCGCGCTGGGATCTTCTTGGATTTCGAGGATGAAATTGACACCTCATATTCAAAAATTGATGCGTCAGGGAGTATGACGGGGAAATAGTTTGAACGGAGCTTGGTATTGCGACCGTCCTGTGCCGAAATCTGGACGAAGAGGAAACGACTTTCCTGCTTTCTGGAGTTCCTTTTCTTGAGCGCTCAATAACTTCAAAGAGTCCAGGAGTTTCTTTTGAGATTCATCTCGGAGACGACTATCGACTTGAATATTCGCTGCAGGCTTGTATATTCTGCAAAGTATTTTTAAACGATGATCGTCGCGAACGATGTATGGAGACTCTTACGCTGGGCTACCAAATCCCATTCCACGTCCTCGCCCCCCTCTGAAAGACTCTCCTCCATGCCCTCCATTCGTTGCAGGCTTGTATATTCTAAAAAGTATTTCGAGACGATGATCATCGCGCACAATATACTGAGACTCTCACGCTGGGTTAAATCCCGTTCCACGTCCTCGTCCCCCTCTGAAAGACTCGTCTCCACGCCCTCCACGACCCGTGCCTCTAAAATCACCGCGCCCTCCTCCACGAGCGCCCCTGAACTCGCCGCCACCACCACGCCAAGCTTGGTTGCCATTCGTCTCCCCTCGTCCTCGCGCTGGGCCACCAAGTGGATTTCCGCGTCCGCGAAAGATAGCATCACCTCTTCCTCTGCCATAATTTCCCGAAGACATATTCAAAAGCTGTACAGGGCGACTCAGAGATGGACGCAGATTTAAGAAGGCAATCTTAATGTGTATATGAGGGGAACACGTGTCTAATTGGCTAGAAGTAACCTTATTCGGACCTTTTTCGTAGAATCTGTTCTGCACTACCAACAGAAGGTTGTAAACCATTTCTATGTGCCTCTGGCAACATTCTGTACTTGTGAGAACTGTCGGGTCGCGTGTTGTTTTTCATCACGATCTGCACGGTATTCCATCTTTTGAGTCTGGAATTCCCATAGCCCGACCGAGAGTTTTGGTGTCTCCAATGGCAATCCCAAAACATAGTCTGAACATTTCAAATAGCAATGCCTTTATATTTGGTACCGCAATTTTATCTGCTATGGTCGGAAACAGTATTTCCCAGTTTCTTGCGTTGGAGGTGGCCGATAAAACGCTGTCAAGGGGTGACTGGCAGCCCCTACATCATTTCCTATTCGCACCCTACTCCAATGTAAAAAGATCGGTCTTGGTGGGCCTTAGCTAAAAATAACTGTCCATGAGAAGCAGATGTGGGCACAGATAGAAAAACCTAACCCATTCACAAACGAGCTGCACAATCTCGCGTAACGGCAAGTCAGAGTTCTCCACGACGTCTCTGCTTAGACGGCGTGGTGCTGATTCATAGTATTAAAAAAATACATATTTGCCCGTCAGATAGACAGAAACGGACTTCTGGAAGGCTGGGGAAAATCCTCAGATGGAAAAGTAAAGCGGTGCGTGCTGACACACTTTGCGGACCTCAGCAATGCAATCGCTTGACTAACGGCTTCCGGGATACAGGAGACCAAGCTTTGCTCGAGACTCTGGCGTTTGGCTTCAACGGGGAACAGGCGAGATACGGAATGCGTCTTCTCTGGATCCACCAGGAGCGAGCAACCGGTCTGCGAAGGCCGTGAGGCAAATCATGAAGCGACAGTGTATGATGATCTGGCTGACCCTTGTAGTCCCTCACATCTTCGTACTCAATAACCGCATAGTTGATATTGCCGCTCAACCACAATTCATAAGAAACAGGGTGGGAGATTTGGACCCCATCTCCTTGAGTGATCCTCATCCCTGGGAGAATGGGGTTTGAGTCAAGGCAATCTCTGCCAACGCGAGCGGTATTGCGTCAAGGATCATGCGTGAACCTGGTCCATACTACAATCAAGTATTCGGTTAAACGATCGAAGAGTGATTATCGCAAGACGTACGTCCATGTTAACGCGAGCATAGATCTTTATTCGAGAATGTAAATCCACAATTTCAGCCTCTGCTTTCGCGGGCTCAAAAATGAGCAGTTTTCTCGTGACTCCAGCCTTCTTGAGGTCTTCTGCTGCCACCATTGAGAAAGTCACTCTCTGGAGCATCATTGGCAATACCACATAATGTGTGGAATATGCACTGGTTTCTTGGCACCCTTTAGAATGTTCTCCAACGCAAGAACATGATCCAAATTATGTGGAATTCTTCCTCCGTTTCTTCGATGTCATCCAACCCTGTCTTGAGGGCTTTGAGACGATTCAACGTCATCCTCGTCTTCGAAAGGTCGACACCTGTTCTGACATGTTTAAGGCAGAAACCAGTATATGACGTCACGACGAGCTAATAATATTAGTCGCAATTTTCCCAGGTCCCACAAAAACCGTTACTTTGCTGTTAAACTTGCCAGTTTGACCTGGCTCACTTTACTGTTGAGAAGCCTGATGGTTTTGGGACATTAATGGCTTTTACTTTCAGTAACCATCGAAGACCCCACGTCTGAAGCGGACCATCGATCACATGGTGTGACCGATAAGATTACTCAAACCCAACGATGGTGACCACTGAAAACCAACTGAATGCATTCATCACACGACAAAGGCTACTTTTATCGAAGGAGCGCGAGGCAGAAATATCTAGAAGTTCTCTTCTTTTGTCCAATTGTGGCCCGAAGTTGCTCGAACAGAAGGGATTGTCATTGGGTGGTCTCGGCGTTGTCAGTATCAACATCGGCCTTGGAGGCAAGACGTGCGCTGCCATTACTCTTCCTATTTTCCTGTCTTTGTTGATAGAATGAGAATAGCCTTGTTGAACTGGAAAGGCCAGCTGCATATCACTCAACGCCTTTATTTCCTCCACACAACTTCAGGCACGTAACATAGGTTGGTACTGTAGATAATGTCTCAATGCATAACAGAACTGGAGATCTGGCACGAATAGAACCACATGTAACATCTAATACATCGGCAAAGAAGCCTAAAAAAGCGCTCTCGTCAGCTTCCGAAGCGAAGGAAGGTCAGGCAGAGGGCGTCGTTTATAAGGTACCGAACGCGAGACCTTTAACCCATCATCTCACCGAATGTTAGGTCTCAGATATACGTATAGTGATAGCTTTGGACAAGTCGGATTCGACCACGGACGAGCTCGACCTGCCCGAACGGTGTCGAGTTGTCAAGCTAGCAAACAGCGTGACTTATGATAGGTGGGGGCGTTCTCGGCGGCCTATGCTAATACTGACTTGGTGCAGAATGGACAATGCTATAGATTGTCTCGAAAAAAGGATCGCGGGACAAGTAAGAGCGATTCAGTGGTGTAGAACTTAAATGTTGACTGTTCAAGGACAACCGCGAATCTCCAGATCAGCACCGACTAATGCAAGTACTACTAGGAATCGTCACTCCTTCGGCAAAGGTTCCAGCAGTAGATTTAAACTTTTTTGACTCTTCTTTGAATGCCAGCCAAAGAGAAGCTGTGCGATTTTCACTCGAGTCGCCAGAAGTAGCGTGCATACATGGGCCGCCAGGTAGTGTTCCCTTCCTACGAGTAACAGGCCTTGCGTCTAACAAATCGCAGGGACCGGCAAAACACATACCCTTATAGAGATAATTCGACAATTTACGTCAGTGACACCCTCCAATCCCAAGCGATTGCGTCTTCTTGTCTGCGGCGCGTCTAATCTCTCCGTCGATAACATCCTAGAGAGACTTTTGGCATTACCTTCAGATGAAAAACAGGAAAAATTGAAAGTAACCCGCCTAGGACATCCCGCTCGTGTTATGGCACATGAGAGCATACTTAATTCAACATTAGAAGTTCAGGCTTCTAAGACAGACCAGGTTCCTCTAGGAAAAAACAGATCCGTAAAACACCTCGCTGACCCTTTCCCTAGGCGGCATTGGCAAAAGATGTTAAGAATGAGCTCGAAGAGACATTAGCCGTTCTGTCTGGAAAGGGAAAAGGTGCTAAAGGCAAGAAACCTAGAGGTGCTGAACGAAAGAAAATGTGGGAAGACGTCAAAGCGCTGAGGAAAGAGTGCGTTGTGATCTGTACATTATTCATTGCGTCACACATCGCTGAAACAGGTACCGTCAACGCGAAGGTGGCGTTGTCAAGTCCGTATTGAGCGAGGCACAGGTAGGGTTCTTCCAATGCTATTCATATAGTGTTCTGCAGCTATAGATAGGTCGTCCTCGCCACATGTCATTCGTCTGGAGGAAGACAGTTGCAAAGCCTTGCGTTTGATGTTGTCATCATTGATGAAGCTACCCAAGCACTGGAAGCAGTAAGGCATATTGAATACATCTGGTTTAATTACTCATCAATGACAAGGTATGTTGGATCCCGATCTTCAAAGCCAGGAAGTTGATCCTTGCGGGTGATCCAATGCAATTACCTCCAACTGTATTGTCCATGGATCGTAATCGCGACAAGAAAAAGATACCCAGCGAGCAAGGCAAAAAGCAATCAGCATCGGGAAATAAAAAAACGGCGAGGCTGACCGCCAAAGCTGCTGATGATTCGAAACAGCATACTAGAGAAAGCACAGAGGAGCATGAAAATGACAGCCGATCTACAGACGCTGATTCAGGAGTAGACGACGCTGATGTAGTTGCAGAGAAAATCCTGAGTACATCCTTGTCAGACAATAACCGGACGAAAAAGGTTGGAGATCCCGTGTTACGCCCACCAAAAACACTGGAGACAACGCTCTTTGATCGTCTTGAAAAGATGTATGGATCTGCTATCAAGCGCATGCTCGAGATTCAATATCGGTAAGCATTTGCCGGATTGACTTGGGAAAAAAAATCGACGCTAGCACCATTTCTTCCAGAATGCACGAACAAATTTGTACGTTCCCATCCAAGACGCTGTATTCTTCACGCTTGAAATCGCACGAGTCTGTATCGACCCACCTTTTGGTGGATCTGCCCAATGTCCGGGCACACGCAGAACAAGGGCGCAGACCTGATGAGGATGAGCTTAAAGAAGTGCTTGGCACCCCCGTCGTTTTCTTCGACACCGCCGGGTGCGAATATTTCGAGAGACAGGATACAGACGGAGGTGGCGATGAGGGAAGTAAATGCAACGAGAATGAAGCACTGGTGGTGAAGAATTGGGTTGAGCGTCTTGTAAGGGTGACCCTTGCCAAGCATCCCCAGGGAGAAGTTGACGAGAAATCTCTAGATCGGCGCTGGGATTAACCCAGAACAGATTGCT
This sequence comes from Amanita rubescens, assembly GCA_015039365.1. NCBI lineage: Eukaryota > Fungi > Basidiomycota > Agaricomycetes > Agaricales > Amanitaceae > Amanita > Amanita rubescens. The sequence goes on from WION01000001.1 coordinate 959,553, forward strand.
GTCGTCACACCGTACGTTGCAATTTTTTTCTGTGTCATTCACTCTGCGCCCAACTTTTGATCACAGGTACCAGGCCCAAGTGACGTTATTGACTTCTATGCTGCGACCGGCCCACGGCCCGAGTCTGGAGGTTGGGACAGTCGATGGAATGCAAGGGCGGGAGAAAGAGGCCGTCGTGATCAGTCTTGTGAGGAGCAACGAATCGGTAAGTAACATGCCATTTTACAGAATTGAGTCCTAACGTTTTCCTCAGAGGGAAATCGGATTTTTGAAAGAGAAGAGACGATTGAATGGTAAGTATGTTTCTAGACTGATGGTGTTAATGTGATAATACACTAACTATTTCACTAAATGTAGTTGCGATGACGCGGGCCAGACGGCATCTTGTGGGCGACTCCTCTATGTGAAGTAATACGAAGCTGACAGCTCCCGTCTATCAGTGTGTCGTCGGGGATTCATCAACTGTTCGTCACGGAGGGCGATACCTCGAAAACTGGATATCTTGGCTAGAGGAAAATGCAGATATACGGTATGCTGGTTTGGAATAAGTATGCAAGTGCGAGTAATGAGTGGTATGGTACAATGAGCGGCGGGGATGGTAAAGTTATACCCTGGTATACATCTAATCATCCAATTGGTCGTAGAGCCACAGGCCTTTTTAATAAATAATGCAAAGAGGAAGGAAAAAAAAACATATAAAAGAATAACATGATTAGTGACGGACGCTCACAACGTGAAGAATTGAAAAAATGTCCCTCAATATTCGTCAGGGTCGATGACTGATGCATATTCGGATACCGAACCATCATCTTCGTATTCTTGCACGACTTCCTTCATGGCGTAACGCATGATGGGTGTGATCGGAACCAATTTGGGACCAACCACTTCGAGCAACTCTTCCTCATCGTCGTAATATGGTGCTCCAATCTCGTGTTCAGGCACAGCGATCATCTCTTCGTCATCTTCGGCGCCGGGGATGGGAACCGGGCTCGGATCATTCGGGGGAGCACCCAAGTGGTCTACGGCAGTCCCGCTGCTTTCGCCGCCAAAGTTACCTTCGCGATATCCCGGGGGGTTGAGTGCGCTGATTCCGCTGCGAATTCGGGTCTCCACACCCTCTTTTGTGACGGGCTCAGTCCACCGAAGGCCCAGTACTCTTCCCTTGACCATGGCATCTACCGCACGGACACCCATCTCGCGACAGAGCAGGAAATAGGGCAGATAGGGCGCTTCTTCTGGGCCTTGAACGGTGCCTGTCTGACTGCCACGGCCAGACCGGCCCGCAAGTCTGCTCATGACTTTGAGCAATTGCATGGCGGTAAAGTCAGCCGCGTAAAATCCTGCTACCATTGCGGTAACTCGATCGTCAGATAAGCCCACCGCGGTGATGCCCATGTCCGGGGTACCAGGAGATACTAATGGGCCGATTGTGCTTGGCGTATAAGTTCTGAAGCTTGCCGGACCCAGATTCGGGTGTAATAAACTAGGGTTGTTCACATGACTGCTAGAACTTGCCCCTGCTGGCGCAGTCTGTGGCTGCGGCGCTTCTGACTGGGAAGAGTGAATGATGTGAAGGTTCAGGAGGGCATGGGCTTGGAGGAAATGGGAAGACTGTTTTACTACGATGGGAAAATCAGCAAAGTTGGGGGGGCTGCCAGGTGTCCAAACGCTTACCATCGAGTGTGCCGTTAGAATTGACTATAGAAAGTCATTAATGGGGGATGAGGGGGATCATAAGATTGAGCTTACTGTAATCCGTGATATAGTCCTTCCAATGTGCGAGCTTCCCACCGAATGCCTCGAACAATTGTTCAAAGTCAAGGCCAGGGCGTATCCGTTCCGGAACGCGGAGAAGCAAGTGATCCCGGAAAAATATTCGCGTCTCCGACTTTGAGCAATCTCCGATGGTGATAATCTAGAATGTGGTCAGAAAGTGAATACGAATGGGAAAACGGGCTAACTTTGCAATGTTGCATAACGTTAAGCTGTCGGAGCCAAGTCTGATAGAATGGATCGCTTGTGGCGTGGATAATATGACAAAGACGATCCTGTTTAGTTAGTACAAGCATGGATTCCAGGAGGCATTTCATCGTATCTGCCGATTTGATTAAAGTGGGACTGAAAGATAGCGTATATATATTAGATCTCGATTAGAGCCATGGTAAATTGGGAACGCACAGCCTATGAGCTTCATCCATGAAGATAACCTGTGAATCATTCTTCAGATTCATTTCTAATGTGAAGCGAGATGATAAAGATCTAACCGGCATCTTCTTGGAGATTTTTGATTTGCCAATGTTCTTCTCTAACCCGTTAGGCTGTGGGTTCACCTGCGCAGGATACTTCTTCCTGAAGACCCGCTTGCGCAGGTTCCATCGTGCCTTCCGTTTAGTCGAGGCCAGTTCAATGGTCGTGTTATCCGACGTGCCAGTGCTCTGACGGCGTGGTCGCCACGCGCCTTTCTTCCCTTCATTTTCGTCCCCAGGTTGAAATTCTCGGTACTTGAGCAATGAACTCTAAAATCGATGTTTGTTAGCTACACCTCGGTAGTAGTTATTACGTAGACCTACTTGGAACAATTCCATCAACCGGGATATATCGCTTGTTCTGATGGAAGGGGCGATTGTCGATAATCCATGAGAGCGGATTGGCTCGTCGTCGGACATCATTCTGTGCTCTACAGCGAGGCGGTCATGCTATGCGAACATGAGTACGAGCTAGGGGCCGCTTAACGTAACTGGCACTCGCCTTGAAGCACCATGCCTCTTTTCGGAAATCCTCGTATCCGTCGATGGTCGCTACTTCTTCAAAGTAGTTTTCCATTTGCTGGCTCAGGCTCATGTAGAGACTCGCGAGGTCGGCGAATCCAGGAATTCTGAGGTCAAAGTGCAGGACATGGTATTGTTCGCGCGAGAGCACCTCGCGCAAGAGAGCAGTCTAGCATTGATCAGCAAGCAAGCCATAGGGATAGAAGACATGCATTACCTTCCCAACAGAACTAGCGCCGAAGAGGATGGTGAATGAGGGCTCGCCGTCGAGCATACGTTCAATAGCCTTCATTTCGGCTTTTCTGGGAAAGAAATTTGGAAGACGAGAAAAGGTATGCTTGGCGCGCAATTGGGCCCGCTCCCGATTCTCTTCGAGCTCTTTGCGGGCTTCCTCGAGCAATCGCTTGGACTCTGACATATTACGCACAGCCTCTGCGGGCTGCCAGACATCAGGGTGTGATTAACTGCCAGGGGGATAGCAGACTTACGTTCAAGAGTACGCTGAGGACGTCGCGCATACCGAAGAAGTTTCGTTTATGAATCTCGTTGGGGAGGAAAGAATTACGTCTCCGTGGAATATTGGAACGAAATAGCCAATGCATGGAGGGAAGATCATTACGGGATGCAGCACGATGAAGAGGCCTGCGAAGCTGCGTGGTATCGTGATTCATAACGAGGAGAAGTGGAAGAGGATTAAGGCAAGAGGAAAGAATGGAAAATTATAATGCGTTAAGCGTTTACATGTAAAGAACATTGGCGGTATTGCATAACGTGGACGCCGCGAGGTTAACATGAGGCAGACGCGCAGATCAAACTGCATCGCCACTAGAACGCGCAACGACCTCGACCTACACCGCCCCGTGCTAACCTTTCTTCCTCATCAGAATCGTCAATAAAACTGCTTTCATATGTGGAGTCTTCATCATCTTCCACCTCTACTTCCACTTCTTCTTCAATGTGCGCAAACAAAGGCTCATCCTCATCATCATCATCCTCATCCTCATGCCAAGTGAATCTCCCACCACCACCACCTCCATCCTCGTCCGTGTAATCCTCTTCATCTTCCGTGTCACTTTCCCCTCCACCAAAAGGCCAGATACCACCACCTTCCCTCCCTTCAATTCGATCGAGCATTTCTCCGAGTGACATCCCATTGCCATAAAATTCAACATCGCTGTCGTCGCCTCCAATTTCTACCACATCCTCTTCGTCTTCGTCTTCGTCATCACCGGGATGACCGGGATATAATCTATCGCAGCTGCTGCATCGCCCACCCCAAATCTCATGCATACAGTCTAAGCACCGATAAACATGATCCTCGGCATCAAACATGCCCACATCCTCCAAAGGGCCATCAACGCGATCAGGCGCGAAGACAGGTTCGTCGTCTTCAGTCCAGTCTTGCCACCATGGATTGAATGGATGATGTCCACCAAATGAAGTCCGGATGGGACGAAATATTCTATGCCATGGATCGGTGGCACGTCCTTGCCTGTCGTTTGAAGACGATGCTCCACTTGCACCTGGTGTTTCGACAAGTTTGCTTCTTACCAGCGCGTTCACCATATCTTTCATACCCCACACTTCTACAGGCCTTTCAGAGACGCGAGCACGACAAATCGGGCACGTTTTTCGTTTGTGAACATGAATACCGTTCGCAGGTGCACGACCTCGGTTGGCATTTTGGTTATCAGCCTCGTTTTCTCCTGGACCGGGGGCAGTAAACCAGCGAACGAGGCAGTCATAGCAGGCGACGTGACCGCATGGTGCCAGCGCAAACGGTTTGTAGAGTAGGTCCAAGCATATTTGGCAAGTCAGAGATTGCTGTACGCTAGTAAGATGCGTCTGATGTCTCTTAAGAAGCTGCAAAGCATTTGGATAAGATTAGAAACTTGGATAACGACATGATCTGCTTACCTGTGACTGGGTTTCTAATTGCTGTTTTAAATCGTCTATAAGCTGCTGTGCAGCCATATCTACTGGTTGGAGTTGTTCGTGAGCTATCGAGGAGTTCGGCGCGTGAGTTGACGGGGCTGATGAACGTGCCCTTTCTTGTGCCTTTTCTTTACCCTTGCCTTTGTCAGGGTTCTGATGGGCCAATAATAATATTTTAACGCCACAATTATGCCTCAGAGGCTAGACACATACGTTAACTTCTGCCACCACTTCTGCCACCACTTCCGCGCTCCTTTTGTTTGACTCCACGCGCCCGGAAGATCCAACAGTGACGGAACTAGCGGGAGTCACTTCAACGAGGGAATTTTCACGTTTACGCTTGGCTCGATCATCTTCTATTTCGGAAGTCACGACGGACATTTTTTTCTTCTTCCTCTTCCTTTTCTTGTCCTTTTCTTTACGAGGTGAACCCGCAGCTATGGGTTCAACAGAGGCTGCTGTCGAACTAGGAGGTGCGAGAGACTGAGATACGCCAATAACCGACGAGCTTGGCTCTAGATTGGTCTCCCGTTTGCGTTTCTTGTGCTTTCTATCAGTGCTGTGCTCGCTTTCAAGCGCATGAGGACGCTTCTGGCCAGCAGAATTGAGCGTATGGATCTGCAAAACGCTCGCGTTGCTCGGCTCGGGTGCAGGACTTGACATCCAGTCAAAAAGGCTCAAGACCAAGATAGAAATTGCAGTGATCAAGTCTGGTCAATTGTTCACACGGGTATAAATATACACAAACACCCGCATCTACTCGGCATCACTCCAACCCGTTTCCCGCGGAGTCCCCATTTGCTCATGCTCTTTAATCTCCCAAAGCAAACTTTTGGGAGCGGAATATCCAATTTCTCCCATCTCCTCGAAAGCCATTTTGTATCTTGAATCATTCGCTCTAATGCACCTTCTAATAATCTTAGCGTATATCCTGAGTGGGGGAACATGTCCAGCGGCTTTCATTTCTTCCAAGTAGAAGAAGGCATCTTCATACTTCTCCTGGGTTAAACATAGGTAGACCATCCTCTCGAACGTATCGTCGTTTGGCGTCAGGTTCGCTGCTTTCATCTGATCAAGGAGAACGTCACCCAGTTGTCGGTGTTTTGCAATGATGCATCCGTCTAGAAGGATATTGAACGTCTCTATATCTGGATACGCACAGAGTTCTTCGAAGCTCTTGTATGAGCCCATGGCGCGTTGGAGGTCGCCAAGCTGCACCGACGCCTGAATAAGCACGTTGAGTGCAGTCGTATCAACCTGGCCGCGCTCCTTTTCTATTTCCTCGACTATTTTCCACGTGTTGTCTAGTGTCTCAACGGAATTGCCGATGGCATCAAGGATGGGTCGAGTGGTCTTTGAAGTTGGGGATATGTCGCGATTACGCATAATGCTAAGAGTTATCAGGGCCTCTTTGAGTTGAGAGTTGCGACAAAGTGCTGCTATGATTGATGCGAAATGGTGTTCCTGCCACTCCACGCCAGCCGACTGGAGTACACGAAGCACGTCCGTAGCAAGGTCAGTTAGACCATGCCTCGCTGCGGTATTTAGGACAGCTAGGCAAACACCCTCATCTGGCGTAACGTCGAATTTGTCAACCATAATACTCCAGCAATGCGTCACTCCATCTCCCTGAACAGCGCAGGATAATGAGAATAAGGGAAAAGGGAGGGAAAAGGGACTCACATATAATTCTTGTGCCGAACCAGCTAGACACTTCAACCATACGCTTTTGTCAAGCAGTGTGTTGGATTTTGACTCGAACCAAGTTGCCATGTCAATTGCGAGTCGCGGGTAGCCTAACTCCGCGGCTAGCATAACGACACTTTTTATAGCCTTCATCCCTGGCGTCAATTCACGAGACTTCAACTCGTGGAAGTAGCGAAGGGCGAGCTCAAGATTTCCGTCTTCTGCGTACATGACAATCAGGAATGAATAGGTCTTGCTATCGGGTTGCAAGCCCAACCCATTCATCTTATCAAAAATCTTCCATAAAATGGGAGAGCATAGTTGACGGTGCGCCTGTCATTTTCATTGTCATTGACCATTTTGGAAATATTCTGTGACGTACATGAATGAGAAAATTGAATATCTCTGTATCTGGCTTAATCCCAACCAACAGCATGTCATCAAGGATAGCCTGTGCAAGCCTCCATACACCGGCATTTGTGGCTGATTCCATCAACACCCGGTAGGTTTGAAGGTCAGGACGAGTGCCTTCTAGCTTCAGCTTCGCAGCGGCTTCGAGGCAGAGTGGTAATAATATTTTCCGTCGATGTGAAGCAGCATCGAAAAAAGCTTTGCCTGGGTTTTTCAATGCAACCGAGTTCTTTTGTTCGATTCTTGGGTCGGACCTGAATTTCCAGACCTGGTTTGAAGGGTGATGTATTCTTGGAGTGTGCAGGTTGTCAAGAGTCGAGGTTGTCGCATGCCTGACAAGCTGTGTATGTCTGGAGGAGTCGAAGCATGCACGACGCAAGGATGAACTAGACACGGAGGAGAGCATCTGGGCCGGAACGGACCAAAATTCCACCGGGAACGGAGCAGATGCCAAATAGAAGCAAATAAGTAAGATCGAGAATTCTCACAACGAGCTACTAAAATAGGTTGGTTAACAACGGATTCGGACGCCGCACAGCATGAAGCCGGGTCCGCTCTGGCAGCACGCTAGCTGCGCTTCTCAGGGCGATCATAACGAAGACGAGTTAGCTTCAAATGCTGCGCTGCACTTTTACTCGGCCATACCTATGTCTTCCTCAACCCTCGTCACGAAGCTTTTGGACAATCCTCTCGAGAAGCCAAAACTTTATCCATCTCGCCCAGCTGGTCCCTCAGACGGTTCTTTAACGCCCAATGACTTTCGAAGCCGAACGCGACGCGTGTTGCGCGCTTCTTCCAATTTTCGTGTATATCACGACCACCGTCGGACGCATAGCTCGCCCAACTATCCAATTCCCTCCCCGCGGCCAAAAGACTTAACACTGCCCCCGTTTCCACCTCCGATCTGTACCCCCTCCCCGGAACCAAAATTTCATCCACCTGAGCGCACGCCTTGGAGTCCTATATTCTTTGGGCTGAGCGAGTCCCCTGCTTTCTGGCTTGTCTCATACTTCCTGTTCAACCTCTCCCTCACTCTTTACAACAAATCTGCTCTCATTCAATTCCCATTCCCTTATACACTCACGGCACTACACGCGCTATGTAGCACAGCAGGATCTTCTGTGGTATTGCGCGCTAATGCAACATCCCCTCAGGGATCTAGTCGATCTCCGTCTCTGAGCTGGAAAGAAGTCGTCACCCTCGTTTCCTTCAGCACACTTTTTACCATCAACATTGCCGTAAGCAATGTTTCGCTCCACCTTGTCACAATACCCGTGCGTTGTCGTCTCTCTTCGGACTTCAAAAAGTTTAACAACTTTTTACAGTTCCACCAAGTGGTACGGGCCACGACACCTTTGTTTACGATCCTGTTGTCGCAAATCCTACTTGGTACACGGAGTAGTCGCGAGAAACTAACGTCACTCTTACCTGTAGTGGCTGGAGTCGCGTTTGCGTAAGTTCTGGCGCTCTTAACCCGGCCTCACATGACGTTTTTCATTAGTACATATGGCGATTACTACTTTTCCCCATTGGGATTTATCTTGACTTTACTCGGCACGGTCCTTGCCGCCCTGAAAACAATTGCGACGAATGTATTGCAAACTCCTGCAACGTTCGATGACTATAGCCGCTTATCAACACCTCTTCGTCTTTTCCATCATTACCTCCATCCACAGCCTACACTATCGACATGGTCATCCCTCGAGTATCTGCATTTTCTTTCACCTCTAGCATTTTTTCAATCTCTCGCACTCGCCTATCTGACTGGCGAACTTGGAATCATGTATCATCATACCCTCCATCACCTCAGCTATACCCAGCAACTATATCTCTTAACAAACGGCGTGCTCGCTTTTGGGTTGAACATGACAAGCTTTGGCGCAAATAAACGGCTGGGGGCTGTTACAATGAGCGTCGCAGGTAAATTTAGTTGTCATTTATCACTCGAAGGTTGCTCATATTTTCACAGCAAATGTGAAACAGGTCCTCACAGTGCTCTTCGCTGTCATACTGTTTGATCTACGGATCAGTCCAACCAACGCCATTGGAATCGCCCTCACGCTTGCAGGGGGTGGATGGTACACCACTGTCGACTTACGAGAGAAGAAGCGCACGAAGTTCATGCAAGAATCGCTCTCCTCAGACCCAAATGTTCAACGGCCCGAAGACTCGCCTTAAACAAAAGCCCCATGCAGGATTCACCTCAACGCACATCACCGACAACCTCCACCCGATTGAACGACATCTTCTCCTAAGTAGACCATCATCACAGGTACTCTTAGGCGGTGCCTAGATCATACCTTCGTATCATTGTATCACAGCATATTTATTGATTTGTTTATAAGTCACCCATATTGTAGATGGCCACACTCCTTTGTTTTGCAATATGTAAGTAGAAGCTAATACTTATACCATGGACGCGATACGCCGATGTGGCACATGTTTTTATCACTAGAATATACTATAGATGGCCACCACTCCTTTGTTTAAGATTGGCGCAGTGGACGCGACACGCAGTTCTATTCATTTTATGGCTGGCATTGATCATTAATTCAACATGAGAGTATTGTGCCTGATGTGGTGGGTTGGCGTAATGGCAACGCGTCAGTTTCCGGAGCTGAAGATTCTGGGTTCGAGTCCCAGGCCTGTCGCTTACTTTTTGTTCGATGGCCGCGCACAGTTTAAAAAGCGTTGCAAGCCATCGATCTATTGGTTTTATCGTCTCTGATAATTCTGGAGCTCAAAACTGTGTTGTGACATCCGATTAAATGAAGGTCATCGCAGGAATGAACGTATATTAGTCTACAAGGGTAGAAGCCTATTCTAATGACCTTCCAAAGCAAGGTGACCAGCTTTGCTTTTCGCCCATGCATCGTAGCTATTTCCCCAGGAATATACAGCGTAACCTGGTTTCGTTTTAGTGCCATAGATGGCCTAGTCTGACGCATAACGTACCCAAACCGAACGGCAAAAGGAAGTAGAACGCCTCGGCGGAGAGGCGACGGTATCCATTAAACAGATAGGAACGGATGAGCTGGGGAGCGGCTTTCATTTGATACGGTGAGAGGGCTGTTAACGGGACGGTGATGAGGAATGCATGATACGAAAATACGAGAAATCACGGACTGTACTGCTTTATGTGCCTTTGCTTCATGACCGCTGAGTCTCCCCACCATGGGTTCTAGATGAATTAGGTTGTTCAATTCGAAATGCGGCTGGATGCAGGAGATTTCCCCCTTACGAAGGTTTTGGCTGTAATAACGAATTCAGACAGTGAACTAGGAGCAACAAGGCACTAGTACTCACGTCCTGGCATACCGCTGGAGCGCACAAAGGTGGGCCTCATCTTAACGAGTAACGGGTTGAATAATAGAAACAGATGTTTTGTGCGACTGGCTTCGAATCCGTTCTTGTCCGGGGACAATCAAGTACAAATAACTTCTGTTCCCCTCGTCATACTATAAACAGCCACGTTGACAGTCGCTGGCTCGATACCATTAAGTAGGCCCTTCAATTCACGACTGTACCAATGCTACGTACTAACGCATAGACGCCCTCTTAGGGAACAATGATAACGCATCAGACGCTATATAACCTCGCCAATTCACTTGGAATTCTCGCCATGCTGACTGTGGTGGGGTATCACTTTGTCGCAGTGAACGCGCGTTATCTCGCGAAGAACCAAAAGGCATTAATCAACGAATGTACGTCTTTTACCATTCCTTATTATTCAATTGAATATTCAGCGTTCCCGTGAAATAGGATTCACAGGTGTCGGAGCATTGCTAGTGTTTGTGAGAAAGCACTTCTGCTTAGGCTATTCTCGTCCAGTCTGTAGCAAAGCGGTTCTTGGGTTGGGAAGCGGGTAGCTGCGTTTTTGGGTATACAGGGAATATAAGCCTTCATTTAATCAAGAACCCATTGTCAGCTCTTACTCGGAAGTGGTAACACTGTATTTGAAACAGAAGCTGGAGCAAAACAAATTATTTCGTCACTCATTTCATGACACCATCGCAGCGGCTCATAAGGTTTGCAAGATGAATGAAATCCATCTTCGCGAGTCCGTCGAAATCGAAGAAGTCCCTAGGGTTAAGCCAATACCAAAAAACTCCGCAATTCCCGTCCCTTTCACCTATATACCGAGTGATGATGGCACAGACGAGAATCTATTGATCATCTTGCATGGTCTTGGTAATTACATCCGCAGGCCTGAGTGCCTTAGAATTGACATTCACATTATTCGATCAACAGGCGACACGCACGTCCCATTTGCCAAAATGGGGAGACAGCTAAAACTTCCACAAACCGCTATCTTATCTCTGCGTGCACCAGAACAGTAGGCCACTTTAGTCCTCAGCACTCTGCCTTTCTCATCATCCGTCCTGCAGAATCCCTTACCTGGAAGAGGATGCCTTCCAGTGGTACATGTCCTTTGATCACCTAGGTGAACTGATCCAACATCCCAATCCCACTCCAGCTGTCGATCTCCTGTCCAAAGTCGTTAACTACCTCGTTAAAGAGTGCAGCTGGCCCGCCAATCGAATCCACCTTTTTGGGTTTGCACAGGGAGGAACGATCGCGACTGAGTTTGGCTTTAAATTTTGGAAAGAACAGGAACAGAGCACAACCCCGCCTCAAACTTCACTCGGGTCTATCGTTTCCGTATCTGGGCCCTTACTATCTTGGCCCACATCCAAGACGATCAGTCCTACTCCCGTGCTCCTAGCCCACAGGCCCCTACCATCAGAAGCCGCACTTCCAAAGGATGCGCTCGCCGCATATAAAAGAGCCTTCCAATCTGTCTTCGAAGAAAAGCTAACCTCAAGACATCTTGGAATGCCGGCATCAAAAGAAGAGTGGGAGCCGATCATGCGCTTCTGGAGTGAGAAACTTGGCCGGAGGAAGGTGTCGGGCCTATACGAAGTCATGGGCGGATTTGCGCCTTGAATTTCACTTTTAGGGTAAATACTTCTTAGCTGTCACAGGGTTGTACCGATACTAATACGTAGTCGTCAAGCGATTCAGTGTAAAGACATCTCAGCTAAGTCGATGAGTATCGAGCTGGATCATTGTCACATGTCGTAGTGGTCAGCCACTTCCGTGACACTGCCCATACTATAGTCCACCGTCTTTTTCCTGCCTTTGTCCATTCGTGAACCAGGCAAGACTTTATCTATTTATCATTGACGAGGTGCTTCGCGCGACCCGTGTTGAATCGAGTGTAGGCATATAAAAGAGCCAGTGAATAAATGACACTCGAACAAGTTGGGCCTACAGAATCCCTTGTGTAAAGATAATGCCTTTGCTATATGCCTGGAGGATATTCTCCGAATCACTGTATATCAAGCTTATTTTTAGTTCCCACTCGAGTCGACATGTCCTATTGCAATGAAGATCTTACACTATGTCAATACATGTTCGCTGTACTATTGGTGCAAAAGCGTGGATCTTACTCATTCAGTAGTAAGGTCAACGACGTTACCAACCTCTCGTAATAACTGTTCGCGAGCCGCTGCGGCGGGATCGTCAATCTCACCCGGATTAGACAAATCCATGACTGTGTCAACCCAGGCAAGACCCCACGCTCCATTTCCGGCCTTCGTCCCGCCTAGCACTCGCTTCTTGTTTTGTGGATCGGGTAAGACCTCCCACCGACTTCTCGTCGGTTGGGTATCTCTGCGATCTGTTGCAAATCAGAGTGCGTATGAAGGCAATGGATAATGCTCACATTGAACCAACCCAATGTGGGGTTCATAAACACCCAAAGGACGCTCATCCTTTTCGTCAGCGACTTTTCGCCTTTTCAGCGCTTGCTCAGTATTATCTTTGTCATCCGCTTCCTCTTCCTCTTCCGCCTCTTTGCCTTTTCCATTACTATAAATGGGTTGTGGTGTTCCATCCCCACCTCCCAAACCGTCAATACCGGCCCATGCCTTAAGTGACTCTTTTCTACACTTTGCCCATTCATCCCCTGCTTCAAGAACTCGCGTCGCCATCATATACATCCAATTTTCCTCCGTGACGCCGTCCCTTGATAGAAGACTCTTCCTTACGGCGTTCAAAGGACCATCACTAAAAGGACCTAACCCACTCCCACCAAAAATGGTCGTAGGCCCACCAGCACGATATACACCCCCACCGGATCCACGTTCGGCTTTACCGGCGCCAGCACCACCAGCGCCGAGAGCCGTTGGGTCTCCAGTGTGATGCGGAGCATTTGGGTCTGGTAACTCGCCCACCAAATCACCAGGTTTAAGACCCTTTGCCGTTATCTCTTCGAGTACTTTGTCTTCATAGTAATCATCGACTACCCATCTGCCATCTAACGCCATGTGGATGATTAGACCACGAGAAATTATTCGACAAGCAGGTACGCACCCAGTAACATTTTGCTGCCATGGAGCTTGAAAGCACTACGCGCAGTTACTAACGTTACACTGCGTGTGCGGAGGTGAGAACCAAGTTTTCCCTCAGAGATAAGATAGTCTTTCTCTGCTTGTGTTGCATTGAGTTTGAAAGCAAGCGCGTTTCGACGGAAATAGTACAAGGAATCACGGAAGCCAGAAGTACGAGCCGCGTCTATGGCAAGCATATACTGTCGCTGAGGATGCCTGTTCGGGAGAACGAATGTGGACGCCTTGAATTGTCGACCTAATAGACGCGTGAAATTTCACGAACAAACATTGAAGAATGGCTCTGTACCTCCTAAAAGGTTTCCCCACTTGTCCATTTTCTCGTCACCTTTTGGATCATCCTCTGTAACGTACTCGTCGCCCTCGATAATGTATACTTTGTCTTGTATTCTTCTGAATGGTTTTCCGCCGCCGATTGGTCCTTCATCCACTTCAACCACCGCTGGTGTTCCTTCCTTCATTTCAGGGTCTTTGACGTCCGCCTCTTTCGTTTCTACCTCTTCAGCTTCCCCTTCACCGCCTTCACCCTCTTCTTCACCCCTCTTGGGTAGCTTGATCGTGAGCCCACCGGCAGTTTTTACTACCGGTTTAGTTTTTCCTTTCGTACGAGCTTTCACTTTGGGTTTTGTTGGTGTGGGAGTCACTGCCCCTTTCGTACGACCACGCGGCCTTCCTCTTCCTTTTAGCCCAGATGTCCCTAGTTCTGTGTCATCGTCAACCGGACCTCCTGCTGCTGCTGCTTGGCTGCCATCCAAATCCATGTTATCGTCTTCACGTTCATCCTCTTCCAGAGCTATATTGTCCTCATCGTCGTCTTCTGCTCGTGATGAAGGTGTAGGAGCGGCGCTAATGGCTTGTTGCTGAGGTGCAGGGACAATGAGACGCGGCTTTATGATTATTTTCGGTACATTTGGCATGGCAAGCGTCGAAGGGCATAAATAAGCGCACACACACAGTATAGTTGCACTTTGAATTGAATTGTAGTTAATGCTATTGTACAGACGTCCCAGGTCGGTGCTACCAAGCGCCTCGCGATCATCCAAGGCGACGTGTAACAGTGTAACGACGATGCGACAAGCGACACCAGAGCTATCTCGACAGCCCAGTCATGCAAAAATACATAGTAACTGTGCACTGTTTTACAAGTTTTCACGAGACATTGATGAACTGCCCAATGTTTTTTGTGCGCAAGGCCAACACACAATTGCGTGCGTTTACTCTGGATAAATATGTGAGATAAAGCTATAAATGCAAAGTGCGGAATACATACTGGAACGGGCTCTCATCTTTCTGCGTTTGCGTCTGAGTCTGCGGGATCTCTTTTTCTTCCACTTCTCTCTCATTCTGGAATGTATCAGCATGATAGGCCTCTACTGTAAAGGGTTATCATACTGACCTGTATTGATGACGGGAGAGAAGACCAAGTAGGGTGGAGTCACCAGCTGGGGTTGTTTGTGGTGCTATACAGTTATTACATCATCACTCCCACAGGACAAAAAAGGAAACGGAACTCTTTTCAGTCGTCCAATGAGCGGCAGCCTTCCACGGCAGTACATACCAACTGCTCTGCACTCCGAATTGACAGAGTATTCGTCTTTGTTGCGCGCTTTACGCACGAATAGCATCCTCGATGTCTCCCACCACCTCACTCAACATGGCAGAACTGATGATGGCTCCGCGTCTGACGACAGCGATCAGGAATCCCACGAATCGTCTTCTGCATCCGATGAACCTACGACTGGAGCAAAGAGGAAACGCAGAGATGAAACTCAACCTTTTAAAAAGCGTGACAAATGGACGCGCTGGCCTCTGCTATTGAACGACTTGCACAAACCCCCATGGAGCTTTCAAGATGAAATCGCTATCATTGCGTCGCAAGCTTTAAAGTTATTTCCACCCCCCGCGTTTTCAAAGGAACTTTCACTGTCAGAGGATGACTCGTCAGCACATTCAGACGAGGTACCATTCCAGGACGACGGCGATGATCAACACGAGGACCTTGACATGGACGTAGATGATCCTGATCATCAGTCTTACCTCGGTTTCATAGCTATGTCAGCATCTTCTTTCTTATCTAATGTCCTTATGCTACTGTCCTCGAATACTCCTCCACGTCCGCCGAGCATGCAAAACCGCATAGAACCTCTCGATTGGCGCTCTGTTCTTGAGATTGTCAGTGTATACGGGGACCATAATGTAGTGGATGAACGGTATGTGTTACTTTTATCATTTACCTTTTCGTTCCTCGTTCCTTTCGCCGGATTTTCCTGTAGTAACAATTCTGTACGTCCATTGTAGGATAATAAACAACGTTAAGGCACGAATGGAAAAACTGTACGACATTCCACCGGGATCTTCATTTCCTGAGACTGAAGATGGCGAGAATTTGAGTAAGCTTTTATCTCGCGTTATATGATTGCCCAGACCCAAACATCTTTATAGTTACATATCGTTTAAGAAAGAACGCCGAGGCGAAGCAGCGGTTGGAAAGCATGGTTTCTCAGGCTTACGATAGCTTGTTTACACTGGCTGAGCCACCGCCTGAGATCCCGCAGAAACCCCGACGACCAAAGACCAGGGCTAGGGGAAAAGTTCAAGCGAAAGGGTAAAGGTACAAGGAAAACAAAGGAGAAAATGACATTCGGCCTCTTCCGACGAATCAGAACTAGAGCAACCACTTCCCTTGGCATCAAAGAAAAGAACGGTTACGGTCAGGCCACGACCGGCTAAGAAGAGGAAAGTAAAAAGCAAAAAATTCATCGACTCGGACGACTCGGATTTCGCCGATGACATAGGTCAGAATGTCTCGTCTTCTGACGCCCCTCTATGTCATGATCCAATTCACGAACCTCTTCCGATGGGGGTAGACAGTGTGAACGCCGAAGAAGCATAGCGTGGACCCTCCACGAAACGTTGCGCACTTCTCCACGTCAAATAAGAATATCATGGTGTATGATAACCCACTGGTGAGCCGTGGCACTTGATTGGGAAATGATGTTGGTGATAAGGGGAATTCATCTAGTTTGCGGTCTTCTGGGAACGGGATTGTGGCGCATTCTACTTTGTCATAAACACGTACACTTCCAGCGCGATATGTCATGAAGATGTTCTGGCCGCTTGACAGATGGTAGCCAGGTGATGACTAATTATACCATACGTGTGGGTTATTCTAGTAGTTGTGTATAAAGTACATACGATACGAGCTGGCCGGATATCCAATAGTTTACTAGTGCAAGTATGGTTATGTGACCGCTGCGCTCCTAGGGCGTCAGTCTCGTAATTAGAAACGATGCGACCGTATCGGATGAGACTTGTAGGTATGGATGATTGACAGGTGTTTTATGAATGTGAGCAAAGAACGTGCCATCTGTTAAACGGAACGTTCTTGATCGGCATCAGAGAAGTGACAGAGCGGAAGTGGTGAAAAAAAAAAAGCCATGACTTCAGGTCCAAAGTCGGAATAGCGTCGGCGGTCGCGCAGGACTGATTTGTTGGCGCTGACGTTAGAAACTTACTTTATTTGGCAACCGCGGCGCTCATGTCACTGCCCCGGGTGATGAACATCTTGGAATGGTATTACTTTGAGCCATACTCACAAAAGAGGCTCGCTGAGCCTGACCACAGCCTCAGCCGCTGAATGAGGACTAGGATAGTCCAACGAATGCATTCAAGACCATGGGAATGCTAAAGCATAAATGGCTCACGTACACCCGCTAACGACCACTAGAAATGAAGAAACTCGCATCGTTTGTTCAATTAAGGCGGCGTACAGATTCGGGATGGTTTTCTTCAAAGACACGGCTGATGTGATTGAATTGAATTGTATGCAAGCGATCGTGTACATACGTGAAGGCACATCGCGCGTCCTGCGGAGCGATCGGTGCCGCAAACCGCGGTTTGCCAGAACTCGGATGCTGATATCGCGTTCTTTGGCGGCACGCGAGCGAGGTATGGACTATATAAGGTCCAGGTGATCTTGGAGCCTGAGGAACATATTATTATGTGGGCCGAGAAATTGGAATTGACACGTCCGGGAAGTTCCTCAAAGCCGGAGGTAAAACATTGAACAGGGCACAGTGGAGCGCACTAGAGTGAGTCGGGGAAAATTTAAAACATGTACGATTACCAAAGATTGTTCGCAGCGAAACAGGATCAACGATGCCATTAGCGGGGAAATACATATTGAGATACAGGGGCACTCATGGGTATAGGCGTAGCGGAAATGATGTGATGGCGTCACGGAGACGGAAGTGGAAACTAAAGTAGTAAAATAGATGTTCCGGGGGCAGAAAAAAGAAGAAGGGGTTGAAAATAAAGAAAAGAAGAGTAGGGAGGGGAAGGAAGGAAGGAGATAAGAGAGGAGGGACAAGAGGAGGGGAGAACGGGAGGGGCCTGATTTGGAAAGGGAGTGTCGAGAAGGTGTGAGATCCAGATCTGAGATCTTGGACCGCTGGGCCGTTGAGCCACGGGGGATTGGAAGGTTGCCCAGAGAGTTTTAATAGCGAAGACTCAACGCACATCCCGTCCGCCCTCCCCTCCTCAACTATCCAATGCAGCGGGAACGGTGGCCAGAGCGTCAGCCACAGAGTGACCGTGACCAACCCTTGACCCAGTCACGGCTTCGTGACGCTGACTCTGTTCGTTGACTCTGAGTCGACCTTGTGCGATTTTCGTGGATTGGTTACTATAGCTGGCCGGGACAAGCGGCAAAAAGAAGACTCCCGACCGCCTCCCAGCTCAAGTCGACGCCTCTCCTCGTCTTCCCCGCCCTTCCTCCCCTTCAATTTTCCGCTCTACTCCTCCTCGCTCTCTCCCCCCTTCGCAAAATACTCCAGGTAGGTCCTCTGGTCCGTGCACCTCCTCCCCTCCCTTCCGCCTTGTTCCTCCCCTCCGCACAGCCACCCTTCAGCCGATCGTTTCCTCACATGTTCATCCCCACAGACTTTCCCGCCCCGATCCGTCGCCAGGTCCGTCACATGTCATGTCATCTTGTCCCTCCCTTGACTGCTGATGCAGGTTGTCTCTTATTTGTCTTGCGTATACTTACTTGGATCACTATTATTTGATACCATTCTATCCACTCGTGCGTCTTACTCTTTGCCACTCCTCACCTTGTCCCAACCTATCATGTAGATCGCTTGAATATCCCTTGAGCCATTGCCTCTCATCGACAATGAGCTCCAACGCATATCCTTCCACATACCCGCAACAGTCACACCAGTCCCCTCAGGCGGGTCCTCCCGGTGGTTCAATAAATCCCGCTCTTCTCGCTACTTTCCAGCATGGTCAGGCCCACTCCAAGTTTCCTCCTTATAGCGGAGGTAGTGTCAATCCTGCCCAGTTGTTGAATGGCATGGGCGGCATTAACCATGCCGCCCAGCAGCAGTTGCAAGGAGTGATAAGTCCAGCGCAGGTTCTGCAGCAGCAGCAGCAGCAGCAACAACAACACCAGCAGCAACACCAGCAACAGCAACATCAACACCAGCAGCAGCAGCAACAACATCAACACCAGCAGCAACAACACCAGCAACAGCAACAACAACATCATATGATGAACGGTGGCATGGGTATGATGCAAGGAGGAATGAATAATTTTTTCGGCGTTGGTGCGGGGTCTGCGAATAACATGAATTTGGGTCTAGGGACTGGAAACGCCGGAATGGGAATGGGAGGTATCAATCCCGCCGCGCTTAGTGGGTCCAGTCACGCTCACAACACCAATCTCAATACCGGAATGATGGGTCTGAGTGCTAATTCTTCCGGGATAAACCCCTCCATGATGCTCAACTCCATGAATGCAAATATGGGAGGAGGCAACTTTTCGCAAATGAACATGAACCCTATGAACGCGAATCAAATGAATGCGATGTCAGCGAATAACATCAACCCCCTTGCAGCCCTAGCCGCAGTCGGGATGACGCGCGAGCAATTCGTGTCGCTGGCACCGCAAGACAGACAGTTGGTCTGGCAAAAGGCGTTAATGGTTTACCAACAGCAACAACAGAACCAAGGCGCGGGTTACATGGGTCCAGGTTCAGGCGTGGGGAACCAAGTTCAAGTACGTTCATTCTCACTAAACTTTTAACTCCTGACAATGTTGACAGAACCGCGAGCAATTTCAACACCAACAGAATCAAGAAGTATTAGGACTCATGGGCCGCGCGATTGGACCCGGTCACGCTGGCGGAACTGCCCTGAATACGGCAACAAGTGCTGGTGCGGCGCTGTCGAATCTTTATGATCGGCCCTCTTCCGCTTCTTCTTCACATTCGCAATTCCCTCGCATAGATGGACTCCCCGGAGGCGCGTTAGCCAACCAGACGGTGCAACAGCACCAAATGATGCCTCCGCCTCCACCCCGCCCTTCCACGGCCCAGAGTCAAGGACACTCAAGGCCGAACACGGCTCTGGCGCATCATTCTCCGACGCCTAGCATGCACTCCTCTTTGCCGCTGCCAAGACCCCTCAGCCGTAGCCAACAACAGCCAATCCCGCGACCTCCCAGCCGCGCTCAACAATTTCAGGCAGCGCAACAAGCAAATCAGCGCCCACCAAGTAGGGCCCAACATCATCAGCAAATACCTAACACGGCCGGCGCTATGAATGGCTTCGCATCGAAACAACCGCATTCTCAAGTCCATCCCCAACAAGCACAGGGTTTTCCCGGGACGTCTAATAGCAACAACCTGCAGAGTCCCGTGCAGCAACAATTTCCAGGTGCTTTATCTCAGCAGTCGCCTCTCGGCCAACATTTTGGTTCCCAACAGTCTCAATCCGCAATTCACACGTTCGCGGGCCAAGGTTCGCCTTCTCCAACGGCCACTGTGCCGGGGTCGCCGCTCAGAGGCGCCAAACGAAAACTCGGCGTGGAGGGATCCCCTCGGTTAGGAGCTGGTTTTCAAGGCGGAATCGCAATGGGACCTCCATCCGCGCTGCCGAAAACGATGTCAGAAGGACTGACGCAAGTGGGTCAGATAGCTGGCATGGGAACTATGTCGATGAACAATATGAATCAACATACGAACGTTAACGGTAGTATACTACTAGGCCAATCACCTCGCCCTGATTCAGCTAGTGGCGGAGTTCCTGCTGGTCACCAGACGCTGATAGACGTGAGCATGAGTCCTGGCTTGGACACTTCGAGCCGAGGTTCAGACCTCAATGTGAACCTTTCCGTTGGTCTGGATGCCATGTCTTCCGGTGGACGAGGTCCTCAAACTCCCCAATCCCATCGCCCTACGTCTTCGCATTCACGGCAATCCTCTATTCCCCCTCAGTTTCCCACTGTCACTCCCCAAAATGCGCTTCCCAGTGTGCCGCTCGTGCAGCAGCACATGAGGCAGGGTTCTATGCCACCCTCTGTAGGATTGTTGAATAATGTACCTGTCAAGAACGAGACGAGGTCCAGCGTCCCCCCTGCACCCGCGGTCCCGGCGGCCAGCGGCACCGCTCCTCCAGCAGCTTCAGGAGCACCAGCAGCACCGACCTCAGCGCCCGTGGCAACTACAAAGAGTCAGGGTCCTCCTCTACCGGCTGGTGTAAACCCGGCTGTTACCCACGTCACCCTTGTTCCCCTTGCGGATTCCACCACCAATATCCCCGACTTGACTGACGGCGAGATTAAAGACATCCAGGGCTGGATGAAAACTGATAAAGAGTACGACACTGTTTGGCGCAAGATGAAAGAAAGAATGGAGGAGGAAGAGAAGGAAATCTTCGGACCTCGCAATTTGCCATGGTGGGAAAAAGGGTCTCTTGCCGTCAATGCGAATCGATATCGAAGGGGCCGAGAAAACTTTGATATAAGGTATCCGAGGAAACCGAAGGAAAACGGTCAGAGAAGAAAAGGTGTTCGACGAGAGGGTATCAAACTGTAAACAACTTTACTATTCACGTCTCATGCAAGCTTAACTTTGAATTCTAGTCCACTAAGGTTGAACCCTGAAGATGTCAACAGGCCGGAACAACTCGTTCCGATACGCCTCGAGTTTGATGTAGAGCACCACAAGATGCGCGAAACGTTTGTGTGGAATTTAAATGGTATGTTCCGTGATCGATCATCTCACAAATGCTAACATGTATGTCTTTATAGATCCCGTCGTTACCCCTGAGCATTTCGCACAGACCCTTGTCGAAGATTACAACCTAGCACCAACGTATCACGCGATCATCACAAAGTCAATTCAAGACCAGCTGAGCGATTTCAAAGCTCATACTGTCAACTACGACGGCGACGAAGATGATGCAGGCGATTTAGCTGGGTCTTCCTTGGAAGATTTCATCATGAAGGGTCGATTGGACGACGAAGGCAAGACATGGTGGACAACATGGAGGAAACGTCTGCGAACCGAGTGCTTTGAGCCTGTCAGTCCCGCGGTTGGAAAAACAAGGAAGAGACGGAAAGCTGTGGACCCCAAAGCAATTCCATCGAAAGATCAAAAAGACAAACCCTTAACAATCGACGAATTTGACATAGACGAGCAAGCTCTGCATGAGGAGATGCGGATCTTGATCAAGGTAATGATGCAACTGGATGCATTTTTCAAAATGCTAACGACTCGCTCTTTTTAGCTTGATATTGTTGTTGGTTTTATGAAGCTTGATGATCAATTTGAGTGGGACCTAGATAATCTTAGCGCCTCGCCCGAGGAATTTGCGGAAATTTATGCCCAAGATCTTGGTTTAGGTGGAGAATTCAAGTACGACCCTACTCCTAACATACGGACTGGTTTACTGAACCCAATCTTAGGACGGCCATCGCGCATTCAATCAGGGAACAAGTGCATGCGTACCAGAAGTCGCTGTTCCTCGTTGGCCATCCTTCTGACGGATCGGCCGTTCAGGATGAGGAGCTTCGCTTATCATTCCTACCTACCTTGACGTCTGGTGCCCGGTCGGTCGACCAGATTCAGTCATTCACTCCGCTCCTTAACTATTTGAGCGACGGCGAAATTGAGAGGAGCGAGAGGGAGCGAGAGAAGGATATGACGAAGCGAAGAAAGCGAAACACGAGGGGAAGACGTGGTATTGCCCTCCCGGATCGCGAGCCGATCAGAACATATCGCACCCCTGCCATTGGTTTTCCAGAATTGGATCCTGCAACGTTGGCTTTGGCTGCGACCGCAGCTGCTCCGTCCCGCCGAGCTGCCGCGGCAGCCGCTTCCCTCACCATTGCGAACATGGTCGCATCGGAGAACGGCGTACCGTTCATGCCGCAACCGTTACCCTCCGTTCCACAACAAATGCCACCACCCATACCCAAGGAAAAGAAGGTCAAAGGTTTCTTCAAGGCACCGTCCTACCCCACGTCCATTTTGCGTCCGCGCGCTCAGGTTGTAGCTCCAACGCCATCCACTGCTGCTGATGTTTCAAAGCTGCCCGCGCCGCTAGAAGACGATCCTCCTCCTATCATACCCGCGTTGCCCGACAATAAGATCGCGAAAGTGATTACGGCCAAGCGTGCGAAGGAATTGGAACGCGAAGCAAAAGAAAGGGAATATGTAGATGGTCAACACCCCAACTATATTGACGGTGTGTGGCACTGCTCTAACTGCGGCTGTCCCGAAAGTATTGCAATTGGCCGACGAAAGGGACCTCTCGGCGATAAGTCTCAGTGTGGGACATGTGGTATGTATCCAGAGAAAAATTAGAGAGAATCGCGAGGCTCACCATGGTTACTTCAGGTAAATATTGGCATAGACACAGACGACCACGGCCAGTGGAATACACACCAGATCCAGACTTCCACAGTGGCCTTAGACGCGAAGCAGAACTTAGCAAGTCCGCAAGCAAGAAAAAGGGTGGTGCGGCTGCATTGCGTGCTCAAAATAATTTGACGCCTGCGGAGGTTTCTGAACCTCAAACACCATCCCGGTCAAATGACGTTGAAAACGCCTCACGGGCTCAATCGCCGCCTCTTGAAGATGATCGCGCTATTTCTCCTGTATCCACCGCTTCAAGCACATCAGAGCCGCCATTGAGTCAGAAAGTTAGAGTTAACGGGGCAAGTCATACAAAACCGTCCACACCAACACCGGCAGCTTTTGCAACGCCTAATCCACCTATACAAGATTCACCTCTGTCGAGGACGAATCCCCAGCCTGCAGGAACACCACCTTCGAGCCCTACGAAGGCATGGGTATGTTACTTTCGCACTGGTTTTTACCAAAGTCTCACCTCGGTTTAAAGCCACCTCAATGGCTAACTACCGCGTTGCAAGCGATGAGGGTGAAATATCCAAAGGATAGATTCGAGCTCTCCACGAAGAAAGGGACGGGTTCTAACAATCCAGAGTGGCGAGTCAGGTGCTTGGATTGTCCTGGCAAGGTAAACATCGCAAATAATATTTGTCATCGCAAGGCGCTTATTTATCGGAACAGCTCTATACACCCGGACCTGGCGAAACCTTGTCCAATTATGAGGTTCATTTAAAGAACCGACAGCATCGCCAACGGGTCACCGAGCGACTAAACGGTGGCGCGAGTAGCAACACCTCATAGTTTTGGATCTCCCAGAGATGTTAGTTAAATAACTCTCCTCGGTTCCTTGCTGCTTCTACATTCTACTTTGTCAAAGCTCTCTGTATTGTTATCTCTCACAATCTGTCTCTATACATAATTTCGATCATTATGCTGTCCTATACACACCATTCGTTTGTTGCTGGAATATATATACATTAGTACGACTTGGGGAGTTTCCGCTGGTATCGAAATGGTGACACAAAGCTTCCTGGGCTTTGATACCTTCCAGCCAATTCAATGATGAACTTTGCGATAAGTTCTTCTCTATATGCTCATTGTAGAGTCATTCTACATAGTACAGTGGTTATTATTACGTTGAATGTTCAAAAATTCATGTGTGTGGAAATCGTTCAGAAAGTAAGCATGAGACATGTTTAAACTAGGTACATGTAGGTATGGCAGGTGGGTGGTGCAGGTGGGAAGTACATGGTTGTGATGCGTTCAATATGAGGTAGTGGGATTGGGTACAGGTGGGTTGCCCATCATTGCGTTGTGAGGGTGTCAGGGGGCGATGCACAATGACTGAGTTGCAAGGCTAGCTGGACTGGGGACAGGTGAGCCCCGTGATGTTGCGTTGTGCGAGGGTGCGTGTGGGATGTACGTGGTTGCAATGGGATATGGGTGGCAGGCAGAGACTGAGTAGCGCATGAGCACTTGTTGGGATAGACGTAGGGAAGTGACACGTAGATGACGCAAATGACGACGGGGTGATCGGATAGAGCTCTGCTGTGGCTATGGCGTCGATGGCGACGATGGAAGAAAATCTGCAGGCGTCGGTGTCCGACTGCCATGATATTATCGGTTGGTTTTTGGTTAATCAAGTGCGCAAAGTTTCAAAATTGAATGCAGGTGATGGGGTTCCTGCTCCTTCTGCTGAGTTTTGTGCAGGGGTGACAGTTGGACCGAGAACCGAGGCGTGATGCGACCGATTTATGAAGCCTGAGACATCTTGACCAAAAAGGCTGAGGGGAACGAGAGACTGATGAAAAGCGTTGACGGTTCAGGCAGGGAGCTCAACGGCGTCTGTCTCCAAAACCTTTCTCTTGATTTCGTCCGAGAAACAGTGTTTCCCTGATGGTTTGGGATGGGTCCGGGTGGTGAAGACCGTAGACGGCGATGAATATGCCAGCAAAAGAACGGGAGATTGACCAGCGACAAGACTTACCTAATTCCGCTACCGCGGCTTTTTCCTCTTCTCTTATCCCTTCGTTAGGGTGGCGAGACATGGTGATGTAACAAGGCTTTACTATCACAAAACACAACGTTCACCAGATTCCTTCATCCATTTCCGTGGATATCCTGGTGAAATCTCCACCAGATCTAACTGCTTCCTAAACTCCCGCCTGATCTCGTCCCTTCCGTCGTCGTCATGGCATGCCTCACCAAGTTCCCTGTCAAAGACCAAACGTAGCTTCATTTTTTCCCAGTTCTCCCAGCACCCCACTCTGCATTCGTCCGTATCTCCTGGGGCAAGTGGCTCAATCTCTTCTGTAATCTCTGGACCAAGCAGGAACTGTGGGTATATGTTTTCCCAGTGGGGTCGAGTACCGACAGACTCCCAGTCGACGATTCCCATAATCTGGTATGTTGCAATGCAAAATTACGGGGCTGAGATGGGAAGAGTACAGAGAGAATCGGTTGAAGCTCGCCCAACACCTGTATAATTTCTTCCGCATCCCCGGCGAGATCCTTGTCAAAGTCGCTATGTAAATGAGCATCTGGCGATAGTAGTAACTTCATGTCTTCCTGCTCCGAAGCAGCTAGTGCAGCGATATACTCCGCATCGTTGGAGTACGGTCCAAGATCCCTAGGTACACGCAGTTTGCGCCCCCCGACAAACATGTAGGGTGTGGTGAGAGGACCGAGGACATATTTCTCATCCTCCGTGCGTAACACGCGAACTGTGGCGTTGAACGTATCAATCTCTTCACGGAAATAGAGGGTTCCAATCCCAGTGAAGCGCGGTTGGAATTGGCGCATGTAGCCCACGATGGACCTCGTCACATTACTCTTAGTTTCCAGGTCAATGTACCTGCCAGAGTAACCCCTGGGACCTTTTCCATAAGGATCCACTCGCAGCCAACCTCATTATCTGAGGTAGAGCTGTAGGCAATGACGCGTGGTACCGGAATAGACGTGTGTTCCTGTAAGTAGGAAAGGGTCGCGACCTCACCTGCGGTCTTGAAGAAAGGCTCCACAGGCCCAGTGGCTCGGAATATGTACTGAGGGGTGGCGAGGGTGCTACCGGTATTGGAAACGGTGATAGCGAACAATTTGTTGAAGGCCCCTTCTGCGAAGAAAGTTGCAGAAATGTGATCACCCGCAGAGAGACGGAGGTGTTTCCTGGCGACTGATTCGATCGCGGTAACATCGGGAAGCGAGAGCCAGCGCGGAACGGCACTCCAGATGCCAGATTCCCAGATAAATCGGGGCTGACAGGTAAGGCAGAGTTTACTATCATCTAGAGCTGATACTCACCTTCTGTGGACTTGACATGGGCGTAAGAGGTGGGAATGTTTCAGGTACCCGCGAAGTCGTTCATGACGACGACACAACTCATCCTTGGCATATGCTCAGATTTCAGTCGGATATTCAAACGACGTCTTCGTGCTCTTGGTGTTATCTGGTCGAAATTCATTTGTCGGCGTTTACGGATTAGCGAGGAGAGTCTACGATTAAAATTACGCGGGATGCAGATCTCGGATTCGAACATCATGACATACCATCGTTCGTTGCATGACTATAAGAAACGCGCTGGCCAATATCACATACACCCGATTCGAGCGGGTCTGGTGCGGCTGCCAGAAAGGACCCGTGTATGGCTTGAACTGATGACACTGGCGGTTTGTGGTTTGTATTGGCACCACTTTTCCACTGACTGTTGCATGCGGTGGCGCGTAAAGCGCGATGAGGTATCGATATCGATATATACTATAGGGACTACTAAAATAGAAAGTGACATCTGAACAGATGTCGAGTACATGCAACAGAATATGCCAGGTATAATGAAAGACTAGAGTCAGGGGAGCTGCCGTCATAGGATTTCTGTCGAGAAGCGTTGATGTCATTGATTCTTGATCCTATTCGCCGTCACAGCAACGATATGGACAGGTTCTACACTTGCGAAGGTGCTCCATCCCTTTGCTGACCCGCTTCCACTCACGGCGCTGCACAATCTTCTTCTTCTTCCGAGGCAACGAAGCGTAGGCTTCAGTCTTATAACAAAAAAAGTGGGATAGCCACGTCCAACAGCTCACAAAGCCTCATGAACGCCAGAAGTTCTCTCGCCTCCGCGTCACAACGCGCCATGATCTCATACGAGGAGATATTGTGCTGTGAGATGCGGCTTTCACCACAATGTTGCCTCAATACTTTTCATGCCCTTTGATGCGCACGCTTCAGACCTAAATGGCTCGCTACTTTCTCTTTCACTCTTCGCCTCAAGCTTGATGATACGAGAAACATATATATACCAGATACCTTCATCGTCTCACCTTTTCCCGTTCTAATATTGTTGGCTGAGAGAACGATGTTGTCAAGCTTGATGTCCCCGTGGTATGTGTGAGCCACGCGATGAAGGTGGTGGATGGCAGATGCCATCTGTACAGCCCATCGAATTCGGCGCTCCAACAAAGGGGTGTCGATCGGAATTGGAGGTTCGAGAGCAAATGCGATCGTCCCACCTGGATGAAAAGACGAAAGGAATCCGCAAACCAATTGATCCTGTACATGTGAAATGGTTACAAGTGCAACAGGGTGGTTGATAATGTTCGGATGAGGTGGAATGGTGGCGAGGACATGTATCTCGCGGTACATGGCAGCAAGTCTGGCGGTGAAGGAGAACGCTTCTTCATCCGAGTGAAGTAGAAAGTTGGTTGGCAAAAGCAATTTAAGAACAGCTGGTGGTGCATCGTCCTTCGCCTTGACAAGGTGCTACCTGATTCAAATGCAGAAAGGAAAACGATGGATTCCAATTTGCAAAGGGCCGGAATGCGAGAAGGACTGGCGGCAACTATAAACTTGGAGGGTGGCTCAAGTCTTTGTGCATATGAGCTGGTAATCGGTTGGTTAACGACAGAGACGAGGGGAGAGCCTGTGGACACGTCCGGACGGACGTCAACGAGAACGACAGAAGGAAGGGATGCCCCTTGTGAAGATCTGAGTACCTCAAGAACAGGTCCTTGCAAGATTCCTTGTACACATGTGCGCATTTCCGTTTTCTCGCCAGAATGACACAACGTAGTTCCCAAGGCTGTCCCTCGGGGCCTTCTTGTCAGAGATTATGTTGACTTCGATCAGTTTCTGCATACACAGGGCCCGCTAGACAAAAAACGCCCCAAAGTCAATAGGGTGAGAGTACAAACCTTCAACGCGAAGGATCCATCATCGGCACAATTGATTTCTATGCTGAAAATTTCCGACATCGTTGGGTCTAGGACAGCTACTTCGTTTTTGAATTGGCGTCTCGATACGGCAGTGTCGATATGTAAAGTACAGGTTATGCCCGGAGACGCTGTTCAAATAACTCTTCCTCGGTTCCTTGTCAAAGCCCTCTGTAATTTTATTCGCCACAATCTGTCGCTATCATGCTGTCGTATATATACCATTATGAAATATATGTACATTAGTAAAACTTGAGTACGTTTAATTTTCATCGCGGATCAATGCGTCAGCCGTTCCGCTAAAAGGTCAATTCGGCATGAAACGAACGCTGACTAGGGCGTTCCGTACTTCTGAGGCATTAACAACATGCCCAGTCACAGCTTCAGCTAGCTACCGCAGCCTCTTCAGAAGCGCTGTTGCATCCCGGAGGATTTACCGGGTACTTCCTCCGGGACCAACATTCTCGCTCGCTCGCTTTCATCGTAGCTGTCAACACTCAAACAGTCTCTCTCCCAGCCCAGAATCATCAGGCCAAACATCCTTTTCAGACCCAGAACGCCCAGACCTGTACTATCATCTAGTCGATCCACCAACGCCCGTATCCGCGTCCCAACCTGCCTTTGCTCTTTCGTTCCTTTCTACGCGACCCAAAACTGCGGATTCCAGCTCTATTATCGGGTGGCTACCTGCTGTGAGTGGTCAAGGCCAGCAAGAGGCAGGCCTGAATGATTTCAAAGAAAATGGTGACCACTTTGACTCTCGCGTTCAAAAGTGGTGCAAGGCTGACTTTGTCTACAGCGAAATTCCGAGAAGCTTTGCATGAAGCTATCCAAGCTGGGCTAAGGGAAGGGGTGGATGAAATTCAAACGAATGGCGCAATTCAACTTCAAAACGGTTGGATGCATATTCACGGTATGTGTTTTTCCGTCTTTTTTTCGCCGCTCAACTCGTTTTACAAATGAAATTTAGACGAACGCAATGTTCCTGCCCTTGGAAGAATCGGTGATCCAGATGATATCCTTGCATCTGTGTTAGTTGAAGGTGGCGAGGTACGTTGGGTTTACACGACTACTGCGAAGAATCGTTCTAATACGACTCGGATAGATACTCCCGGAGACTTATCAACCCATGCCTGCATACCGCCTTTGTACTCAGGACGGGGTAACAAAATTGACGCCAGGTCTCGCGGACAAGCTCCAGTCATTCTTAAGCAGTCGAGATGCAATTTCACAAGATTAGAATAAAATTAGAGCATAATACACGTAACATACAGCATGAGATAAACAATGGACATTCGTTAATCATAAGAGTCATCATCGACATGCACTATGTGCAGTTTAATTGGGACCATAGTAAGATGAACGCGGTGTTCGAGGGCCAAATAATCCTGGACTGCCTCGGTTTGGAACAAGTAAGGTAGGTTCAACTGACGGTGGCGTGGGCGCAAGTTGCGGATCGGCTGAAAGAAAACATTATCAGAGTTTAGAAGTATGAGAGCATTTATTATACTTACGTTGCCAAGTTGCCCAAGACTGAATTTGATGCCGAGGGTCGACGACAGTCGGAGCAACGGATGGACCAGCGGACGCGGCGGGTGTCTCCTTCTTTTTCTTCCGCCGAGGTACTGGGCGCCATCCAGGCCGGACTTGCGGTGGTTGTTCAGGTGCAGGTGGTTGGGATTCAGGAGGTGGACCATCCCCAGGTGGACCGGGGGGTCCTCCTGGACCTCCGGAGCCGCCAGGTGGCACTCCAGGTTTCCTGCATGCATTATCAGTATTACAGTCCAAAGTTATATTCTGTAAATTTACCATTCCGGTTCAAATTCGCCACCAGGTCCATACTTGGATTTCATTGTGAGCAAGAAGCCAAGTTCGCTATACCCATCCATCAAATTATTGCACAACCAGTAATTCTGGCACTTACTGATGCAATGCACGTCTTTCTTCTCGCAACTTGCCGACTTCTCCTAGCAACATTCGCACTTCTGTGGCCAGGGCTTTGCTGAATTCGTCAAGGTACTATGATGACACATGAGAACGGGTTTATTTAGTGCTATTGGTGGCTCACTCCTTGAACGTTAAACGGTACTTGTTCTTGCGCTGTTTGTCTGACAGCGTTTATAGTCTCTTCGTGATGTCTAATGCAGTCGGCTCGCCAACCTATCAAAGATGAGTCGCTTGTACAGAGGTACGTATTTATGGAGCTCACTCTCTGAAAATTGTGTTAATAGTTCGCGCTGTTCTGCATTCTGCCTTGTCAGCTCCTCTATAATTTTATCGTACCCTGAAGAACAATCAGTTACGGCGTTGAACTTCCAAAACATTCTACAAACCGGGTTTTGCTTCCATCTCTTGACGATATTCTTCTGTCCTAGCTCGGTCGTTATCCAAATCGTCATGAAGTTTGGCCACCATGTCACGCAATTCGATCCACCTGGCGTCTTTATCCGTGCGCCTACGCTGTTTCTCTTCCCACTGCGCTTGCATTAGGTCCTTCTTTACCTCACACACTTGGCGTTGATCATGAATCAAATTTGTGATATCCCCTAGTTGATTTCTGATGATGTCGTCGCGCTCTTCGAGCTCTTGTCTTTGTTGTTCTCGAGACTCAGCCTCTTCTGTCATCCTACGCTGCTTCTCGTCCTCCAATTCCTGTTTCACTGATGCCAGTTGCGATTCCAGGTCCCTGATACGGGTCTCCCTCTCTTCATTCAGTTGACTACGCTCCGCATCTGCTTCGGTGAGAAGGCGCTCACGTTCTGTGGCACTTGCTTCTCGCTCCTTTGTAAATTCTTCTCGTTCGGCTTTTATAATATCATGTAACTCGCGAGAGTATTGCAACGCTGCTTCTTGTGATGCTGTCCTCACAGAGTCTATCATTGATTGGGTATCGCCGACTATAGCCTCGGGTTCTTCCGAAATTGCCTCTTCCGAAACTGGAACTGCAGGGGGAGGTAATAACGAAGCAAGGCGAGAATCAATTGTTTCCAATAATCGCTCGGCATGTTCTCTGGCTTCTTGATCGCGTCTCTCTTGGTTTTCAGCGAATAGGCGGTACCGGTCGTCTTCATTTTGACGGAAAGACGATTCTCGCCGATCTTCGGCTTCGCGAACAGATGCTTCTACATCTTGCAATCTTGATTCAACACCATCGAGTCTCTGGAGCTGACGCTCTTGATCCTCTTGCTGCTGTAGACTCAGGGGAGTCGGTCGACGGGGCGGGGTTGACGTAGTTCTCTCAGAAGGGTAACGTCGTGAAGGTTCTTCGATAGAAGGAGTACCACGGTAGCTTTCCTCTTCCTCCCTTGGGGTAACGTCTGGGCCACTGATTCCACCTCGTGCGGATCGACGAGAGGAAGGACGACGACTAGGCGTATAGAGAGATGGTCTGGCACTAAATGGTTCTGCGAAGCTTGTCAAAACTGAGAATGGTATGAACAGATAAGACCCACCTCCAGACCGTGGCGATGCTGAGCGCCGCGGCTCTTCACCCATGTCTCGCGGTTCTTCACCCATGTCCCGCGGTTCTTCATCTTCATGCCCCAATGACATGATAGTAGGAGAACGGTCTCTCCTGGGTACAACGACTTCAAGTGGCTCATCCCTTCCTCTTTGTACGCGTGCGCGTACATAGCGAGGGGTAAGTGAACGGGTCGAAGAAGGTGAACGGGACCCATAGCGTTGACGTTCTGATCTAGGGTCAACAGGGTGTGGCAAGGGAGAAGGAGAACCCTCGCGGGGTTCTTGGACCCCTGAAGGTGCCTGCGACCGCCGTTCACTTGGCGGGGGCGGGGATCCCAATGTACGACCATGACTATCGCGGGGTGACCCTGGAGGTCCCCTTACAGAACCGGAGGGGCGAGAACGTGCGCTTGGAGATGGAGCTCTTCTATCCAAACTCTCCAACGACGGGGATCGACGACGGGAACGAGACTCTGGAGAACGAATACCTCTATCCAGACTATCCGGCGATGGGGATCGATGACGAGAACGGGGCCGACCGTATTCGGATCCATATCGGGAACGACGGGGAGAGTCATGGCGGGAACGGTAACGGGGCGAACTCGGTGAGCGAGAAATTGGAGGGTAGTAGCGGGTCACGCGCCGATAGCTTGGGCTTGTCGACCCTGAGTACGAACGGCGTCGGCGTCGGGGGCTGTAGGAGTCACTGGGTCGGCGTCGGGGGCTGTAGGA
Organism: Amanita rubescens; assembly: GCA_015039365.1. Taxonomy (NCBI): domain Eukaryota; kingdom Fungi; phylum Basidiomycota; class Agaricomycetes; order Agaricales; family Amanitaceae; genus Amanita; species Amanita rubescens. The sequence goes on from WION01000001.1 coordinate 991,862, forward strand.
GTCACTACGTCGACGCCCGCGACGACTACGCTCTGATGGGTACGACATAGGGGGGGAACGTGATCGACTTCTGCTTCTGCTTCTGCTTCTGCCTCTGCCAGGCTCTCTGACTACTACCATGGGTCGCTGTTCGGGAACCGGGATGGGAAATACGGATTGAACAGGGCTTGGAGGTCGTGTTCCTTGAGTGGTCGGAAATTGCACGACCGTCTGTGAAGGCAATGGATGAAGTGTCGGTGCTGTTGGTGCAAACGCAGGTCCAGGTGTTGTAATGATTGTGGTAGGAGATGGGGAGTATGTGCCTCCGCGGCTAGGACTTCTGTAATCGTCTCTGCGAGTGCGGCTTGAGCGACGGCTGTGACGGCTGCTGCGACTTGATTCCACGGAGGGAGACTGGGTTCGTATAATGATTGGATGAGTACCACCCTGCGGTGGTGGAGGCTGGGGATATACTGCCATGGTAGGTACGGGTAATGGCATCTGACCTACAGGTAATGGCATCTGAAGTACAGGAGTCCCTGCATAGCTTCGTGCATGCGACCTGGGAGATGAGGCTCTCCGACTCGAAGACCTTCGTCTACGTGAGCTCCGGCGAGAATCAGAACTACGAGAGGGGCTGCCAGAAGGGCTGGATGATCCGGAACGGACAATGACCGTTGGGATATGGGAAATAGGCTGCTGAACCAGCGGTCCTGGAAATGGTGCTAGAGGTTGTTGAAGAGGTTGTTGAACAATGACATTGGTCGGAGGTTGCGCTACAGGTTGCATAACATGTTGCGGCAGTGGTTGCCATCCGGGGTGTCTTGGTGTTCCGGGCACTGGCTGTATCGCTTGGGACGGCTGGAGCGGGATAGCTGGTTGAACCGGGAAGGGTGCGACTTGAATAGGAACACCTTGCTGAGATACCGCTGGCGGAATAACGCGTATATCTGGAGTGGCGGATTCACTGCTGCTTCCTCTGCTTCCTCTGCTTCCTCTGCTTCCTCTGCTTCTTCTATCCCTACTGTCTCGGCTTCTTCCACTACTGCTGTCTCTGCTGCTACGGCGGGTCCTGTAGGAGAGCTGAGTTGGCTGTCGTTGTTGATGAGGCCTGGGTGTTGGACTCCGCGTCGGGCGATCACTAGCCGACCTACTTGGCCTTGAACGCCTAGTGCGTCCAGTACGACCTGAACTTGTTGAATCGAGGCTACTGCTGCGATCGCTGTCTGATCTTTCAATAATATCAGCAGGAAGGACGGGTTCATCCGGATGAGGCGGAATGAATGGAATTATAGAAGCCGGCCCAGGTGTCACAGTAGTTGGTCTTTGAATAGCGATGACAGGAGGAGGAGGAATAACGGGTCCATGTAGCATGTGAGGAGTTACAGGGGGTATTACTGGGTGTATCGGTTGTACTGGATGTTCAACTAGACGATTTTGGAAAGGTGGAATTACAGGTTGAAAGTCTGGCTCTGGTGTGGGTGGCACGACCCCTGGGCGAACCGCTGACTGTGGAAGCCTGGGAGCAGGAGGAATAAATGGTTCTCGGAAATGTTGAGGTTCGGGCATTGGCATTTGTGGCATGAATACTTGAGGACGGTGCCCTTCTACCTCGCTTACTTCGGAGTCCTCTATTGTGCTCTCAGGACGTCTACCTAAAATGAAGCTCGAGTTAAGAATCTTTCAATGATATATTGCACGTACTTTGCAAGGCCAACAAGGCAGTTGCTAGTTGATCTAGCCTGGCAGTGACGCCCCGCAGTTCATCTTGACGATCGTTCACGTCTCGCGCGAGCCAGTCATTCAATTCTCTCATGTACCTCGCTAGATCCTGCTGTTGCTGGTACGTTGCGGTTTGAGCAAGGTGACTCTCCTATAGATGCTTCAGGGTTCAAGGCGTTGTCTCAATGTCAAGTAGACGTACCCGGACAAACGACATCAACTGCTCGAAGATCGGAGGAAGTTGAATATACGTCTGATGCTTTATCTTAGTATCAAAAATGACACCCGAACCATCCTTACATACCGGCCCTGGAGGCATTGACACATAGCTTGGCTGGGGTGGCTGCTGGGGTGGTTGAGGTTGACCTTCTGGTCTCTGTTGCGGCGTGGGACCCGGAGGAGCTGCCTGCTTCATAAATCATGAAGTCATATTACTTTCAATTACAAAAGAACGCAACAAACCTGTGTCTGATCCGGCTGCCTTCTGTACCAACTTTGTCTTTGGCGCTCGCCACGACCAAGTGAGCTAGGTGCTGATGGTGGACGATCTGAATGCTAGAAAGGAGGAATCAGCAAATATCAAGATCTGCAAATAAAAAAACACGTACAAAAATAGGTCGTACTGGAGGCACCTGGGGTCTTCTATTCAACATCTCCTGTATTCTTCGATCATATGCTTCATCCCTTGGGGGGTGAGCAGGTGGTCGAGTGGTTTGGGGCTCTTGTTCTTGTTCCTCAGGTTGCTCTTCGGCACTTGGAGCAGCTTCTTGGGGTGGCTGAGTGTCTCGTCGGTCCCGTGGAAGATTGCGTAAAATCTGTTCGAGATCGGCAACGGTAGAAGGCACGGACATCCTTCGTGGTGCAAGGGACTCCACGGAGGCCGGGCTCGCGCTCCGTGCTCTGGCAACTCCTTCTGTAGGCTCAAACCTGAATCGATGGAGAGGAGGTGGATGTTGAACAACCGGCGGAGCAATATTGGCAGAAGAGGAGAGTATTTCTTGTAATTGTTCTGCGAATGAAAACCCAGGAAGCCGGGCCCTTGGAGCTAAGAGGTCACTTTCAATTCTACGGAGGAGTGAGGAGCCTTCAGAATCCGATAAAGAGGAGCGTTCCACGTCAGTAGGTGGATGTTGGACATCAGCAGTTTGTGGTGGTGGTACTGAAGGAGGTGTTGGTTGTGTCGTCGGCTGGTATATTGGTACAGCAGTAACACGCGTCTCGGATAGACGGTCAAACCGGTCAGCCAAGCCCCGTAGGAGGAGCTCTATGCGGTCGACTTTATCCTGAATTGCATCGACATTAGGGTATGGGCGCCCACAAAGAGATTCCATTTTTTGCAGAGCCGAAGCCTGTTCACCTGCTAGGTTATGTAGTTGCGCTCTAATTGCGTTTAACGGCGCAGTCACTTCAGTTAGATCAATTCCTGGCCGTGCCGTCGAAACCGAAGACATGGCAGATTGGGATCGCAGAGGTTGTGCCGGCTGTTCTATTGGTAACTCTGTAGGCGGTGGTACTGGCAGCTGCTGTACTGGTGTTGGTTCCCGCGTCGTCGTTTGTATAGTGGGCTGCACCGTAGGCTGTATCGTTGGTCGCCGAGCGGGTAGATTTGCCATTACCTGACTTGGAGTCACGTCGGACGACGATACAAAACTTGACTCGTCATCGAACTCGGACTCCACGTCTGATATGGGAGGCATTAGTGAAACCGCACTCGGATAACCGTATAGTGATAAATCGTCGGAGTGATGGGACGACAGAAAAGAGCCAATACTTGTTATACTTGATGCCCTTGTGAGAGCAGCGCCAACTGATTCCCTGGGACCCAAATAATGGAGGGACGTTATCTCTGTTGAATCACCGATGCTCCTCGACTCGAGCACTCTTGAGGGTCTGGCAACAGGTGGTGCCGTAGGCACAACGCGCTCTTCAATGATTCTGACAACATTGGGAGGAGGACTTTGGCGCAGGAAGTTCGACAGATCGTGCAGCTCGTCTTGCAGAGCTTTTACGCCATCTGCAATCTCCTTGCTTTCTTGGCCCCGGGTATCGTCGTAGCGACGCAAATCTTCAGCTAGTTTATCGATATCACGCGCAATATCCCTAGGTGTCGGGAGAGATTCCTCTTCCTCCGACTCTTCGGTCCTCAGACTACGCTGATCTGTTCCGCCAGACCCGTAAGGAGTTGATACACTCATAATTACTGAACCTTCTGGTGTAATAGTATACGTCCGAGGAGGGATTGGAATTGGCGTGGGGGAGCGCTGGAGGAGGGTTAAGTCGTGGTTCCAGAAAAAGCTATATCAACATATGCTTACCGACATGACCCTGGCAGAAGCTTGGGCAGTGGATAACAGAGTGGAGATTGTCCTCGGTGCTCTACCTATCACAGATTCCTCGGCAACCTCTTCGACAGGAAGTGGTACATCCAAAAGCGAAGGAGTCAGGGTGCGTTGTGACACTACGGATCGTGATGAGCTCGAGAGGCCAGTGGAGAAAGAGGATGACGACGATGACGACGATATCGATTGCGTGGTAGGTGTTATGGACGACGTAGATTCAGAAACCCGTACAACAGGAGCTGGATGCGGAGGTAGAAGTGTCCTGGTCGTCATCGCAGAAGGGGAAATAGGTAAAGTACTAAGCTTGTTTACGGACGACACCACAGAGCCACTCGGCCTCAAGAACGATGTTTCGAAGGAGCGATCCGGCACCTCGGGCATTGCAATTGACATTATAGACGGGGATGGCTGCAGCTGAGAAGAATCATACGAACGGTCGGTCTCATTGTCTCCCGCCCACATCATTGGACTAGGTGGCGGCGGGGAACTCGATGAGGAGGATGACCTAAGTGACAGATCTCCTGCAGGTGGGATGGATGACTCTGTCAGGCTCGGGACGGCGGAACGTCTAGACACCGGGGGTGGACCACGTTCTCTAGGTCCAGAAGACAACACGACAGAGACAGAGGAAGAGGAAGAAGAGCGGATTGAACCCGCTCTGGAGCGCATTGCTGGAGAGAGAGGGCCCAACAGACTTTCATCGTCCTCATGAGCCAACGTTGCTGGGGACGAAGGTAAAGGTGGCAAGTCACGGACAGGAATAGACGATACAACGCTTCTAGAGTCTTCTGCAACTGATACAGCAGGCGAAGAACGCCGCGTTACTGAAGGAGGCAAGGCGGGTAGCAAAGGTGTAGGCGGCAAAGATCGCTCGGACGGGGTGACCGAAGGTGGAAGGGGAATGTTTTGGGCTTGTAGTGAAGGGCTCCCTCCGGAACTAGCAAGAGATCTGATGGTAGGCACGCGCGATGGGACGCCAACTTCCGACTGTAGTTCATCTTCTGATAATCTCAATGATGATAAGCGTGGTGTGCTCTCTTCAGAAGGTACTTCGGAAGGTATCGCAGGAGCAGTGACGTATTCTGAAGCTGGTGCTGGCACGGACAATACCACGGATTCCGTCGAAGGAGCTCTGGAGGGTTCTCGCGCCGAACCATAACTAGACAACTCGTCGGCAGTCGCATAGTCGCTTTCAGATGGAATTGTTGGGCAAGTATCAAAAGACGCGACGGATTCACGGGAAGAAAGAACTTTGGGTGTTAAATATTCAGCGCTACTCTGTCTTGATACACGTGCCAAGTCGCGCGGCTCCACTTCTAAAGCGCGATCGGACTCGATTGCCACGTACATTGGTGAAGAAAGAGCTGGAGAACTCGAGTAATCTTCAGTCGTTGTAGGCGGAGTAAGACCGCTAAGGTCGGATGACGGGCATATATCATATCCTGTTTCGGATCCAGGAGTAAAGCTGCCCTGCCTAGATCGGCTCTCGCTACTTGAGCTAACAATGGTAGCAGGAATGCCACCATTGCTTGGTACAGAATTGCCATTTGAAGTGTAGCTGCCATTTTCAAGTGAGTAGCTCCCACTACCTGGAGTGAAGCTCTGACTTCCGCTTCCAGGTGTGTAGCTTCCTGTGTAGCTGCCCGTTTCAGGTGAATAGTTGCCATTGCCAACAGATAACCCGCTACTTCCGGGTGTATAGCTCCCGCTCAGCACAGTGTAGTCACCACTACCGGGTGTATAACTTCCGCTAAGACCATTGCTTTGGCTACTGGGGGTCCCGCTATATGTGTAGCTTCCAGTTCCTGAGCCAGAGTTCCCCTTTTCTGAAGACTCGTCTGTATAGCCTGGAGATAGTGTGTAAGAAGCTACGCGATTGAGTCTTCTTCTTACTTCCCTAGCGCGAGACAAAGATGAAAGCCCCGACGGGGAAGCAGATGAATAAGAGCTCCGATCTTGTGAGCCTCCAAGGTATGAATTGGACTCATCAGTTCTTCCATACGACAACGTCGACGTCATGGCCTGAGTATGAGAACCGCCGCTTGAAGAAACTTGTAAAGTCCCATCTGTAATTAAACCAGTGGTTGTTTGATCGCCGGACGGAGAGAAATAGGTAGATGATATGCTTGATCTTGCGCCACTTAAACCAGCTGAGAGAAAGGCCTCGTCAGATTGGAAACCAGAATGTTCTGATCGAGAACGATCGCTTCCCCTCGGAACGCTCGGAGGAGGTGTGACAAAAACATCTTGGCCGAGAGACGGTCCACTGGATATAGTCACGGAAGAGCCAGTGAAAGCGTTCTTCTTTCCCTTCATTGCGCGCGCGAACTCTTGGTCTAGATCCCCAGTGGAGCCCGTGCGGCGAAGAGAATTTCCCCGGCTAGGAGGGATATGACGGGGATCACCAGGATACACGTACTCCTGATTTTGAATGACGGTATCGTCCACAGTATGCGCGTGGTGAGAAGACCCCAAAGAAACCCTTCTCGGAAGGCCGAGGTTTGAAGCAGATGCTCCTGAATTGGACGAAAAGTCGGACCGAAAATCGGGAATATCGGTAAGAGTGCTCATAGGCGGCACATAGACCGTTGAACGGGATCCCATACTAGATGTGCTGGATCTGCTTGTTCTACTGTCAATAGAGAGGATCGTTCTTATGGAGCCAGTAGGTGACCGAGTGATGGAAGATGTATCCGGAGCTGATACAGGTCTATTGACAGCCTCCCTATAGCGAATAATCATGAGCTCAAATGCGAGTTGCTTAGGTTTGCTCCTCACCATATGCGATTGACCCATCTCTGACGCTCGACCAAGCTCTCTGCAGCAAGACGTTCAATCCCGTCCGCATACAGCATTTGGAATGGAACAAGCATGTCCATCAGTGGTTGGCCGCCTCGCTCTGAGCTTTGGAGGCGCGCGGCAACGGTCCCAACATCATCCCTAGCAGTAGGATGAGTAGGTGAGGGAGTGGACTGGACATTGGTGCAGTTCAGCAAATCAAGGGCAACAATACCCCGACCTCCTCCAGGTGCCAGCCAGGAAAGAAGGAGCATGTGGGGATACAGAAGTGCCTGACATCTTTGCCAACGATAGGGCGGAGGGGCATGTACGTTGAGATACCAAAGTAGCCCAATATGCAGCGGCTGCGTCAACTTGGTTCAGTAATCGAACTTGGATATAAATAGAAACAGTACCGCTTCATTGCTCTGTGCGTATTGGCTCAACTCGTCAACGTCAAACCCAAGAGGCAGTCCGCTGCTGCCGGCTTGCCCTGACTGTTCGCCACGCTGATTTGCCCCACGAAGTCGTTCGCCAGTACGCTGGACGCGTTCGCGTATTCCAAAAATACCTGGAGCATCAGGAGTTGAGGATAATGTTGTCATAGACGTTGATAGCTTGGACGTGGGTGGGCGGCCTGCCGGGGTCCGCTCCTTCCACAATGCAACTATGTTTCGCACCGATGCAAGAGGTGAACGTGGTGCCATTTGCGGTCTGCGTAACGTTGATGTGGACGTGCCCGTCGCTGAAGTCGACCCGGTTGTAGTGTAAGAACGAGTGTCTGTCGTCCTTGTGAACGTGCGAGTACCGGTGATCGTTTGAGGGGGGCTCAGAGTACTGGCAAGAGTGCTGGATGTTTGCGTACCAGGACTCAAGTACGAACCACTACCAGTTCGAGACTCAGAAGCCCCCGGTGTCATGGCGCGCAACTTGAATTCTGAATTCTTCGGAGGCAATGGAGGAGGAGACAAGAGAGTGGACATAGTAGGCCTAGTATCCGTATATGATATTGTTGACCCATCTCTTGACTTAGTTGGGGAGGAAGAACGTGAATTGAAACCAAAACTAGTATGCCCTTGTGTATAGCCAGTTGTAGTTTGCATAGTTGACGCCGTCTGGCTTTGCGCATAGTGAGGGCTAGGAGAACGAACGCCAGGAGCAGATGCTGCACGCGTATGAGGACCTCCAGGAGGCGGTTGCGTTTCGAAGACGGCAATCAATTCTGTGGCACGTCCTCGAGGCGGAAGGGTCGGGTCTCCCGTCGGGTCGGTTGATGATCGTGCATGAGCGGTAGCTCCAGATAATAAAGCTGACCTGCGCAAACCATCCCCCGTCGTGCTTGTTGGCCGGACGATGTGACCCGACATGCCTGAAGAACGAGATTCTTCACTTCGTTCAGTGATTCTGCTAAGACGAGCCGCGGCTGGTGTTGAAGAAGAACGGGTGGTCGGAGAAATATACGAGGTTGAACCGGATTGGGTACCAGTATAAGAACCAGTGAAGGAACCATTAGAGGAAGTCGGTCGATGCGATGAGGAACCATTCGACCATTCAGTTAATGCTTGCTCGGTATTGTCAATGTCATTTTCGAGATTGGCGAGGGCTGCTTCTACTTCATCAATAGAATTGTCGTCGGTATAGGAATCACTTGAATTTTCGTATGACGCGGCGGGAGAAAGAATAACACGACGCATAAAGTTGCCAGAGTCGCTACTCCCAGAAGACATATGTGGGGAACCTATGACGCGATTTCAAAGGAGTGGACAGGATGACATGATCACTTGACTGTACCTGAAGAATAGGAATATCCTGATGGTGAAAGTGGGGTTTCCGAAGGTGTAAAAGAGGAGTGCGTAGCAGTCCCATATCTGGGGGACCAGGTGTCGGATCTGTTGGATGCCATCCTGGCTCAGAAGGACATTACAAGAACCGTTTGTTGTTGCTATAATCGGATGTTCAACTTCACTTACTTAAGGGCAGGCATATGCGCGACCGCGTTTCGACCACGTGAGCTAAAACTCGTGAGATAAGCTATATTTGTCAGCACACACTCACACCTTGACCATGGCTGATAATATGGAAGTCGATGTTCCCACCGCCCAGAACTCCAAGAAGGGCGAAGGAAAGGAAAGCAAGCAACGATTCGAAGTTAAGAAGGTAACCAAACATCAGTGATGCATGAAAACGTACATTCACATTCAATCTACAGTGGAACGCAGTAGCGTTATGGGCATGGGGTAGAAGCCATATCTCCTTTAATTTCTTGGTGGCACTCAAGGATGGTTTCTAGACATCGTGGTTGACAATTGTGCAATCTGCAGGAACCACATCATGGACCTCTGTGTGTCGTGAATGCTTTAACCCTTTATCGCCTCCTCTCATTTTTTTTGGTCAGGCATCGATTGTCAGGCAAATCAAGTTTCCGCCACAAGTGAAGAGTGTAACGCCGCATGGGGAATATGCAATGTATGTTCATCTAGAGTCAACTCGTGAACATACTTACGATCTATTATAGCATGCTTTCCACTTCCACTGCATTTCTCGGTGGCTCAAGACACGTAATGTATGCCCTTTGGACAATCGCGAATGGGAACTACAGAAGTACGTCTTTATTCATTTTTTGAGTGATGCTCTCAACGTCAAGGCAGATATGGACGATGAGAGTTTTTCTGGGTTTTCATATTGTCCATCCCATCCTGCTCTATGCTCGATTAGTGTAGATGTACAATACTTCATATCTAGCATTCTTGACGAGATAACACGAGACATTTACTTGTTCGATAAGAGTGATCCTTATTTGTTCGAGCGGCCATCATGGCCAGTTCTTCGAATTCCTCCTGGTACACTCATGAATTTCCTCGCATATTTCAAGCTTCACGCTCCGGTTCGCTGTGACATTCTGTTTAAGTATATCTATCTCAAGTAATGCTGGAATTCTCTACAGATCTAGAGGCTAAGATATCGGCCGCGCAAGTACAGCCCAGCCTTGTGCTCGAACTTTCGCAGGAACTAGCAAATCTCAGCAAATCCCTGGCGGACGCTCACGACAAACTTCCAACATATGATCAGCGTCAATATGGTCTCGTACGTCTTCCATCTCGAATGATTTCAGCCATTCACCAATTGTAGCAAGTCAAAGCACTCGAGAAAATGGTGGAAGAATTAAGAGTGGCAAGAAAGCCAAAATCCAAATTTGCTTTCAAACGGACTGCGGTTGCTGAACCAGATACATCTCAAAGACCATCTATCGTTGTCGAACAAGCTACCGACAAGGAGTTGCCTCAAGAATTGCTTCGCTCGAGCAATAAGACTAACCATGCATCATTGTCACACTACTCCTACAGCTATATCTCAATCGCCGATTTAATAACATCAAATAACTCCTCTGACCTCACGATCTCTAATATTGATCACTGCATCATCAATCTGGCAACTTCACAGGGTCGCGGTGATGATGTTATCCAGCTATCTGCAGTCCATGTCGAGAAGTTAAGCGATTCAGTGTTGATTTTACCCATGGTAAATGGCAGCATCCTATTGCATGGCCTGACGCGCTGCGTTCTTGCGGTAGGATGTCATCAGGTAGGCCAGACCGAACAACCCTTCTAGCGTTGTTCATTCTTTGCAATAGTTCCGCATGCACGATTCCCAAAACGTACACGTATACCTGTCGATTACATCGAGCCCAGTGATTGAACATTGTTCTGATATACGCTTTACTGGATACCCGGATACCTTCAAGGACCATCATGCAGTACGCTGTTCTTTCATATCGGAGCCCATTTCTAATCCCGGAATTAAAGCAGGATAGTAAGCATCTCTCCGTTCAAGACTTTTCACATATACGAGCAACGCCATCGCCCCACTGGTCCATACTCGACAATGATCTGATTATCAAATCTTGGCCAGCTGAAGGAACACGAGAGAAGGAACACGTACAGGGAATTTTGTTTCAGCTTCTCCCCGATATTAACGCATGAATGAATTCTCCATGGAATGGTCTGTTGTATAGTAGAAATGCTGTGTACAGATCCGGGCAACAGCTCGACTCAGACTTTGGAACTAGGGCGTCATTATTCGCCACTTTGATATCAATAAGCGCGCGCCATTGTCCAGCTAAAGTTACTATTTACGTATTGTAACTATGCGGCCCGAAAAGTAGCTGTTTTAGCTATGCATGGAGAGACTAATAAGTACGTGCCACATCACAGTGATAACAACACCTACTCCTATCTTTTCATTTGCACTGAAGCGCCATGTCAGACGGCGCGGCTGATTGTATAGCCGCATGTTGCGGTGCTTGCTGTACGATATTCGAATGCCATGCGGCGCATGTACTTACACTTGCTGTTTCGATAGGCTTATGCGGCGCCTCGTCGCTTGAAAGCTGGTGTATGACTGGTGAGCACTCTTGTTGTAGTAGTGCACCTGATTTAGTGCCTAACGGACAAAGTTCATTGGGGTTCATGCGGATGCAGCCAAAATGCAGGTTGCTGTGGGTCATGCTGCAAAAACTCCCTGAACGATGATAACTTTGACGAGTATTTTCGACGTGATATGGCGAAAACTAGCGCCGCGAACGCCAGCGTCGTGGCTCAGCAGCCGTCGAAGAGCAATGAAATGACAACGAATGGGAATGAAGGTAGCGGTCCTACCGCAACTAATTGACGGTGGGTGGATGAATTCTCGATATATTCTGTAAACGAGGGATGACAATTCCTTAGCGCTTACGGCGGCTTTATAGACAACATAAATATTATTATTGCATAGAGCTGCAAGTATTACGCTAACTATCGACATAAGTAATTATTACAGTCCCGAACAACCCTCGCTTGTCTGGCCCTCACCAGGAGTGACTACATCTGGTGTCGTTTTCGCTTGACGAGGCCATGTTACAATGAACAGTCCATCAATTAGCGATGTCGTTATATCACCTTCCTGAATTGAAAATTACCAACATAGCGAGCTCTGGATCGGAGCAGTACTTACCCTAATGCCTTCGGGGAGTTTCACCCCCCTGCCAAAATGACCATAACGCAGCTCTTGGACAGGGAATCGCACCGATGCATGCGGCGCACAATTGTCGGAACTAGGCGATTCGACGCTAGGGGCACGTAGACCATTGCTAACTGTGCCAGAGCGGTACTCCCGAAGCGAGCGCTGCACTCGCCTGCCACGAACATGCATTATACCATGGGATATGGTGACCGAAATTTGGTCTCTACTAACACCAGGTATCTCGAATATGGCTACCATTGTCGGAGAATTCGGATCATCCGATATCTCGACCCTAAGAAGCATGAAGTTTGTCGACCCTTATTGTGATGAAAGGTTAAACATACCTGGGGAGATAACCTAAAGAAGTAGTGTTGAGAAGGGAACGTCGTGATGTTCCGGATACGAGAGCAGAAATAGTTTGTAATGCAATTCGCGTTGCCTGACGCGTTATTGCGGCATGGATTTGAGCACGCTTATGCTTGCGGGCCTGGTTAACGTTGATACAAGGTGCCATGAGATCCTGGACTAAGTTCTTCCAAAGAGGTTTCTTATATGTTCCTGGCGAGCGCGCCACAGTATGTAGAAGCGCCACAGAGTACAAGGCAACGCCAGGGGGGCGATGCGAATAAGTGTGGTACTAGCAGTGACTTAGAGCTTCAAGTAGTGGCTGTGCACTGTTCTTGTCACAGCGACCACATGAGTAAGGTTGTTTTCGGTGAGGCGAAGCATTGTCCTTGATCTTCGCGTATCCCTGACTGGTCAATTTAGTTGGAAATGTCCCCTACAACATGGGCGAAGAACAATTGATTGAAGTCTTTAAGTCAGTTGGACAGGTTGTAGGCTTTAGGTATTGTCGTCCGGCGTTGCCTTGCGTTCTTTCAATCATATCGACTCAAACTGCATTCTGTCTATTCAGATTGGTGTTCGACAGAGATACTGGCAAGCCAAAAGGCTATGGCTTTTGTGAATTTGCGGGTACATCAATTTATTTTCGCTGACTCAACGAGAGCCTGTCTGACTCGAAATTTTGCATTCGCAACCTTTTACTCGAATCTGATTGTCTGTGACCGTCTGCTTCAACCTATGCATCTCAACATGCTGGAATTGTGGATTATCTGTGCCTCTTGTACTACCGAACACCAAATACTATCTACGCAATGATTCGCCATCGACATGTGTGTGGGGACATGATCATGTTTGAATCCATTCCCAAACGTTCGACCTCATTGCCACATATTTCAATCGCTTTCCAGACCATGAAACAGCTGCTTCTGCTGTGCGCAACTTAAACAACGTCGACGTCGGTGGTCGGCCGCTGAGGATCGACCTCGCAGATTCCGACCCATACCTTGAAGGAAAGACGACCGTGAGAGGAGAACTTGTTGATGGTGGTCCGCCTGACAACCGCGGTTGGCGCGGAGGAGCAGGAGGAGGAAAAGGTCAAGATCCTAATACATTCCTTGCAACCGTCCCTCCAGGTGTTCAGCTACCAAAAAATGTTTCATCACTGGATCATATCAGTCAGGCCTTAGCAAGCATGTCGCCAAGTCATTTGATGGAAGTCCTTGCACAGATGAAGGTAACCGTTGCCTCAGCATTTTAACAAAGAGCGCCCTCAAAAGATTGATTAAGGCTTTTGTCATCACATATCCCGAACAAGCAAGAACATTACTAGTATCACATCCTCAACTCGCGTATGCATTGTTCCAGGCACTTTTATTGAACAAGATAGTCGACTCGGCTATTTTGCAACGAATGCTGGAAGCCACAGCAGGAGGCGGTCCAGGGCATACTGCACCTAGGCAACCTGTTCCCCCACCTCACCTTCAACATCCAATGTATCCTCAAATGCCATATCCTGCACCGCCAATTCAACAGCCGCAGCCACTTCCAGGTATGCCTCCGCCACCGCCGCCACCAATGTCTGTACCGCCGCCTAGTGCAATGTTCGCACACCATCAGCCACCTCCAGGCATGGGGCCTATGCCCCCGTATTATCGGCCTCCGCCTCCAACGCAAGCACAGGTACCTCCTTCGCAGCCGCCGACTCAGACGTCTCTTCAGTCTGCGCCGCAATCAGCACCAGACATAAGCGAAAACCAAAGAGTTCGTGCTCATCATTGTCATTGTGATACGAAACTAATAATCCCACTCGATTAGTCTATGTTGATGCAAGTACTCAGCCTCACTCAGGAACAAATCAATGCATTGCCCGAAACCGAGCGCCAGGCGATCGTGCAACTAGTGAGCATTTTCGCATAAATCGGAGCGCTCGTGTAATGACGCCGACCACAGCGCAACCAATTCATGGGTACACTTGGTGTGTAAAACCCTGAATATCCACTTATGCAAGAGCTCTTCAATTGTGGATATCTGCATTCCGACCGTCCAACAAAGTCAAAAATTACAAGGCGATACGCTTTCGACTTCTCAAATCGTTCTTAAAGGTAATCCGGCGACACCAACACCCTTATAGTATAATCGAGTCTTACCCCACGAATGATGGTTTACTTATTCTATTACGTCCCATGAATTCCCAGCTGCACATAGATACATCCCACCACATTGAGGATTTCACAGCCTGTTCTCCAGTCTCCTAGAACTCTTAAGCGCAATCATCTTCTCGACCACCTCATCAAGCGGAACGGTGCTGGCCCGGGCCTTGGTACCGACGTCATCTCTGTTCCTGATATTGACGGACCGGGCATCTAATTCGTCCTGTCCGACGACTACGCAACCGCGCGTTAGCTCGACAGAGCACAGGTTCTGATAATGAATCACCTAATATAAAGTTATACTGTGCAATTTCTCCGTTTCTAATCTTCTTCGGAAGGGTATTTTCGCCGTTGTCTACATCGGCATAGATGCCAGCTTTATTGAGACGGCTTGCGATCTCCGCTGCATACTCTTTCTATAAATGAGGTAAGGATTACTCGAACCGCAGAGCACCAGTATATGGACATACGAATGGAGCGGCGACGGGAATCACCACCACTTGTCTTGGCGAGAGCCAGAAGGGCCTTTGATGGAAATCCTCAACAGATGCAAAGCTGGAGATCCGAAACCGCTTACCATTTTCCTGCAAAGTGCTCTGTAGTAATTGCTATGAAGCGTTCCAGACTTCCCAGAATCGCGCGGTGGATGATAACGGGCCTGGTCGGTGGCTTGTCTGGACTCGCAGAGTCATCTGCCGAACGGTATTTGAGATTGAACCTTTCTGGAAGCTGGAAGTCTAGTTGTATTGTTGCGCATTGGAAGGACCGGCGCAAGGCATCTCGGATAGTGATATCGATCTTGGGTCCATAGAATGCACCATCTCCTGGATTCAACTCCCATTTTCCGGGATAACTTGCTTCCAGTGCTTGTTTCAGCTGTTCTTCAGCCTTGTTCCAGGTTTCAATTGTGCCAAGGTATTTCTCCGGACGCGTAGACAATTCTAGGTGGAATTCAAAACCAAAAAGTCCATACACGTGCTGCATGAAATCAAACAAAGCGCCAATCTCTTCTACAATCTGAAAATGAGGAATACATGAGGTCCATGCCTGCTGTATTGATTGCGATGCTTACTTGGGAGGGCATGCAGAATACATGCGTATCATCTTGAACAAATCGCCTCACACGAGTGAGCCCCGTAAGCGCGCCGCTAGCTTCATTTCGATGGATGATACCAAACTCGGCCATTCTAATCGGAAGCTCCTTATAACTTCTGTCCCGAGAGTCAAAGATAAGGCAGTGACCAGGACAATTCATGGGCTTGAGCGCCCATTTCTCTTTTTCGACGTCAAGAATAAACATATCATCCTTGTAATTCTGCCAGTGGCCAGACGTCTCCCATAATTTAACGTTGTACATGTTGGGTGAAATAACTTCAACCATGTCAGTCGGAAAATGGATCAATTGTGACGTTCAAAGTTACTGACCTTCTTGGTAGTTTCTTTTATAGTATTCCGACTAGGATCTTTAATGAGCGCCGAGGAAGAACAATAGCTGTATTCTTACCCGCATTAACTCCACCAAGGAATTATATATCCGCGTGCCATGGGGCAAGAAGAAACAACTTCCTGGACTAAGGTCATTGAAAAAGAATAATTCTTGTTCCTACAAACGGTCAATGTTCCTTTAGTCAAGTCTGGAAAAGACTAATTACCTTGCCAATCTTGCGATGATCACGCTTGGCAGCTTCAGCCAGGAACGCCTTGTACTCTGTCAGCTGCTTCTTGTCCGGGAATGAGATACCGTATATCCGCTGGAGCGATTCGTTGTTTGAATCTCCAAGGAAATAAGATGCGGAGTTCTAGGGATAGAAATTAGCTTTTCGTAGGGTTACAGTGGTCATCAAATGTACCTTGGTAACCATGAAAGCTTTGATTTTTCCAGCGTGAGGGATATGGGGCCCAACACACAAGTCGATCATAGGGCCACAGCGGTAAACGGTGGTAGACGATCCAGTCGGGTATCTTGGTCTCGATCAGATATTTTTTGTATTTGTTATACTGTCCTCAAAAATTAGCGTTTCATCGGTTTTGAGTAACTTGATAAGGCGAACGTGGAACATCTCCAACAGCCTCTCCTTCGACACAACCAGTCGCTCGAACTTTTGCTTTTCTTTCACTGCAACATCAGCTAGCTTCTCTAACGCGGGATAGTCGGTGTTCGAAACTGGTCTGTCGACGCGCATATATGAGACGGAAGCGCTAAACTTAACAGAAGGGAGCATACCGATCAGGTATTCCCATTTCGTAGAAGAATCCATCATCGGTCGGTGGGCCCAAGCACAGATGGCACCCGTAATGTTTCTCAGCAGCTTCACCAAGTACATGAGCCGAAGAATGCCAAAAGACCTTCTTTCCTGTAGAAAATAATTGTACGTTGCAGGATACGCGGGACGAGCATCGAATACCTTCCGGATGTTCAAAGTCTAACAACTCTAGTTTACAAGACTTCTCGAGTGGTCTCTCGAGATCCCACAATTCTCCGTCTACCTGTTCAATATATAAACCATCTGACCACTAGCTTTTTGGGGGAGGGGCATTCGCACCTTTGCAATGACAACCCGATCTGCTAGGCTTTTCGACAAATCTTTCGCAACGTCTAAAGGGCTCGTCTCCCATGTCTTACCCTTTTTCTCAGACCCATTTGGAAGAGTAACAGTCATTTCCTCGCGTGGTTGCGCTATTTCGGACTTGCATGAGATCCCATTTGACACGGTTTAAAGCACGACTAAACCAATCACCTTTTACGAATTCATCATACTCTACCTTGAGCTGGTCGAACATCTTGATACGATGGTCAAAGAATTCAGGAGGGGGTTGCAACTAAGACCTGAGTTTTAGTTATACTAGTCGATATTTCATGTTGAAATGCGCCACCTCTAGTGGGTATTCCGAGACGACCTGTTGCTTTGGTTTCTTCTCCTTGTTGGCTTTCTGATCTGATAAGCCGTCCGCATGAGGACCCTTCAATGCCGGTATTTGTGCAGGTTCAGACGAAGACGCGACTGGGTTGGCCATGGTTGATAGCGTTGCAGCAACTGGGATGCGGGGTAAAAGGCGCGGACGAGGTACAAGATAAAGGTGGGATCTTGGGTAGATGGATGGCTTGAATCGAGCGAGCAGCGCTCGGGCGACCATCCAAATATCGATCGGTCACGTTCTCGAGAATTTCCAAACATGACTCATTATCGTCGCGTAAGATAAGATAAGATATAGATCTAATCTGCCCCTTCTGCGCGCCACACCTTTATTACACCTGCTCGGTCTCCGCTGACAATCCCTCCCCTGAACGGCGAATCAAAGCATGCCAACGCTGTAACTATGTCCTGATGAGATCTGAGCAATGTCTGTTGGTTATGTGAAACCAAGCTTATTCTCTGCGGCGGCCTGTTAGTATTTTGAGAGGATGGAGCAGGCCAAGTCTCCACATAAGTTGCTGCGTTTCCACTGGTAATCGAACTAAGACGCAGGCTTGTTAGAATAACATCTCCCACATTACGCAATACCAATGACGCACCTGTACGTTGGCCTCTCATGTTCCTCTTCGAGGCCGCTGAGGATGGAGGTTCGTTCCAACTTTGACAAGTCCCATAAGCGGATCTTCTTGTCTTCTGATCCAGTGATCATGAATCCCCTAGCAGCTGAACGTGTGCTTAAATCTCCCAAGTCTCCCAATTCCAATCGATGCAATCCGGGATACCCGCCAAAATCTGGTCCAACAACCATTGCGCGCACATCGGGTGCTGGTGGAGGGATGAATCCATCCCCAGACCTTGAATCCCGCCTCTCATTTCCCAGTCGAATTTGCTTCTACTGGAACGAACCAGTGCAGCCATAGCCACAGGCCGGACTAGCCTCCGCCTCCACACCAGCTACCTCCTGGGGTTCTTGCATCGGTTCAGCACCTTGCACGGACGCAGATACGCATCACAAACGTCTCGACCAACGTCCCATTCTCGATATTCCAAACTTCCATCACCGAGGATGATGTCCTATCGGCGTTCTGCCGCGATGTTTCGACCGCGACCATGATCCAGCGCCCTTTCCCCTTCGTCGGATGTATCACACATCGATGTATCCGTTTCCGACTTCCAAATGTCCCTCGCACATGCCAACTTCGCAAGTGGAGTCCAAATCGTAGGTCCCAAAGAGACAAAACACCTGTTGATGTCCCTGCAACTAACCACTTCCGCTTTCGATCGATACATAGGCATGTAATAGGTCCATAGTGCCGTGGATTTGTCATTGTCTGTAATACGCCCATAGTCCGTACATCCATGATGGTCACGTTTGAATGTGTAGTGGCATAGACAAGGTTGGATGAATTATCTGAAGGAATGCAATGAGAGTTTGGTGACGAAAACCATCTGAGCTTTCATACCTGTGTTGTGATGCGTCATACATGTAATGTATTCCCCAGGCACTTCGAGACGGTGCTCTCTAACAAGGTGCAATTTCCCGTACTTTGGTAGAGCACCACTTTGCGTAACTGACACTCGCACGATATGGAGGCTCCCATCTTCGGCTGCGCTGGCAAAGCAATGTGTGCCTTCTATAAAACACACACATTTGACTCTTGCATGATGCTGTCCATATGTATGCCGAGGCTTGCTCGTCACATTTCGTTCCAGACGTGCCGTATCCCACACCTTCACCGTTTTGTCATCCGAGCACGACACAAAGAATACGTGATCAGGGGACACTGCCAATCCCGTCACGGTTTCCGA
The DNA here is from genome assembly GCA_015039365.1 of Amanita rubescens. NCBI lineage: Eukaryota > Fungi > Basidiomycota > Agaricomycetes > Agaricales > Amanitaceae > Amanita > Amanita rubescens. Next base: position 1,010,897 of record WION01000001.1, read on the forward strand.
GTGAGAGGTTAGGTTAGCAATGAGGGTCGCTTCCGTGCGTCTCAAAGTGCCATCCCGAGTCAATAGACTATGCCTCACGACATTCCGACGCCGGATAGGTCCCTCGTGGACCCGCGGGCCGAAATCAAGTTGTAGATCTCGACTGTTGTCCAGATATAAACTTTCCAAGAGATTATTAATCGCAGGTTCTTGGCCGTCTACATATCTGCTTGAGCAACAAGGTAGGGCAATACATGACAAGACGAACCGTAAGTGGATATGGGATTAATGGAAAGTGGAACGCGGCTCCCTCTGACTGTACCTTGTACGGATAATGGAGAGGATCTTCCCGAAATGTCGGCTGAACCCACAGCCTCGAGTCTCAATTTGGAATGTGCCTCCAGAACACCAGCGACATTCATCTTTGAGGAACCAACAGCTGGTGCGGCCTTTTGACCTTCAAAAATGCTTCCAATCGGCATTCTGCTGAGTGGATTTAGCGACGCAGAGTTCGTCGTCGAGACTATCGACTCAGTTGGGCTACTCGGTCGCTCTGGGGCAGATGCGGTGGGCGGTGATGCAGGCTTGTTACTTGATGCGGTCGCAGGGGGTGAGGGACTAGCAATACCCGAAGATGGCGACGCAAGATTTTTCGGCATATGCTGGGCGCCGATGGAAGAACTGGACCCATTTATGGTGGCCAAACGCCGTCGCAGATCTTCAAAGGGCGTTGACATACTCCCCTGATCCACGCTCGATGCTCGAGGGATACGTACCGGCGCTGACATTGGGGGTCGTAAATAATCAGTCCCAGACGAACGCCGCGAAGAATGGGCCGTTAAGCGGGAGGAACGAGCAGTGTGATCAAAGGCATTTCGCGATTTTAGGAAGACAGTACGTGGAACGACACCTAGCTTTTGCAGCTCGACATCTCCAACAACTTTGAGATTCTTGTCTGTCGCGAGTTCGAGCCTTTGACGAGAAGCATAGCTTGGTAAGAGATCAGTACTCAAGGGCTCTGGAATGAGACCATCACATACATACCTAGCTCTGGCCTCCGCAAGTTTTAAAATATGTTCCCGCATCGCAATGAGTTTCGTTTCTTCGGCAGAAGTCATGCCTAGCTGCCGCAGCTTCAACAGCTGGGCTTCATCTCTGAGGGGGCCGTAAGCGATTTAGCCCGCTTCAAAAGAGAACGCGTACATACTCTTCTGATTTCTTCATGACGCTAGTGCTCTGTTTACGAACAGAGACCACGCTTTCTTTCGGTGACTCCACTTTTGAAATCCCTTTTTTGAAGAGTTTCCAGAAGCTTGCCTTGTCAGACTTCATCGCCCACTGAATTGCCGTGTCAAGAATTTGACGTGGAAGCTGCAGAGTAACAATCTCAACATGACGCCAATCACGAACGAAAAGATACCTTACTGGTAGTTTCATCGTGTTCAGCAGGCTCTGCTCAGTAATAGTTGCCACGTCCGATCTGACAAAATGGCGCAAGGAAGGATAGAGGATGCACCAGACATCGCTGGAAGGTAATTGTGTAACAGCTGCCGCTATGAACGCAACGGTGCCTTGTCGTATCCAGTAATTTGGATGGTAAAGGAAACCAAGCGTAGCACTCATAAGTTCCCATATCCTCATTTTTTGGAATAAACCAAGCTCGCAGAGGCTTGTCAGGGCGGCTAGCACCCGTGCAACGACGCTCTCTTCCACGTCTAAGAATGAATAAGTCTTGGAACTAAAGGAGGACAGATATTTCAATGTACCTGATAAAGCCTGGACCATCAACGGAAGTATATACTCCTCTAGACTCCTCCCTCCGGCACAAGCAGCGACATCCACAATGCTTTCAAAGAAAGCATAACGCAATAACCAGTCTTTATCATTTAGGTAGGTAATCATGTGGCTTAACAGGACATCATTTGTCCTCTGTCTGCCGAGGAAGATGCATATTGACGAGATGTCATGAAGAACGGCTCGTTTTACAATGCTGGATTGGTCCATCAACAACGTAGCAAGGTGCTCTTGGATGACATTCTGAAGGTCTTGCATGCTGGCATCGTAAGATATCTACAATAGATGAACAACTAGCTGATCGATCGCCGACGATGGAACTCACCTCAAAGTGGGCACCACCGTACTCTTGCGCGTCAGGAGTTAGTTTAAATGCACCATGTGCTTTAAGTGCTTGTCCCATTTCCAAGAATCTAACGGCGGTGTTGGCAATCTGCACGATACACTGAGCATATGTACACCGCACAGAAACTTCTTGGTCTAGAACGATATGCTTAATATTCGAAAGTATATATTCAGGAAAGATGGCAGCATTGGAAGGCGTTATGACGGTGACGAGCATCAGCTACAAGTAATATCAGTAAATGAGTATTGCAAGAAGCAGATGTGGACGCACTACTTGGACCAAAGTTCGTACGGCTGCCGATCGTACAACTGCAGCTTCGTCATGCAGTAGTTCAACAATGTACGGTATCATTCGGTCCAACTTGGCTTCGTCTGTCAGGTAACAGGATAAGGCTAGGAAAACGTCGAGAGCCCGGACTTTGGAACTGGATAGAGAACAGTTGCGTATGTTTGCGGTTATCAAGGCAAGAATAATGAGAGCGGGTCCATCTGATTTCTTGTGAGTAATAAACGAGGGATAGAAGAGGAATAATGAGTTACCATGCAAAGCTGCTCGTCGTCTTCCATCGGTCGGGCTGTACAACTTGGAGTCTCTGTTTGGTATATGCAGCTCAACTGGCAACACGTCCTGAAAGGGTTTCGACGTCGAAGATTGTTGTGCATAGTCAACCCTGACATCCATGGGGGGATATTGAGCGGTTTCTTCACTGAGGTATGGTGCAAAGCTTTCGTAGTCAGCCCATAACCGTTCTATCCGTTGATCAGAGTCACTGGGCAGGGTATCGATGCTGGATTCGGTGTTTGTTACTGTGGTTACGCTTGCCACTGAACCCGGCCTTGTAGCAGGTGCGGGGGTAGATGCAGGTTGCATTGACGGGGGTGTATTAGATGTCAAGTTGTTTGATAGTTCATTAATTGTGGATACATAATTGTGGAAAAATGAATAAAATGACTCGGGGAATACGGTTCCCCGCAATGTATGCAGTAGATTGTCGAATGTGGGCCGGTCAGAAGGGTTTAGGTTGATCATTTGCTTGATCATGTCCTATATCCCGATATGAGAAACGAGCAAGGCCGATGCAAAGAGACTCACCCGGACACCAGCGTCATCAATGGAAGCAAGCTGTTGGTCGACATTGTACTCTCCTTCTCGGTATTTAAATAGTTGACTAAGCGTGAACAGCGGTGCACCCTCGAGGAAGAGTTCGGCAATGACACAACCAACACTAAAGCAATCCATGGATTCTGTGACCTTGCCATCCCTCTTCCCTTCATTTCCGGCAATGCTCAACTTGGACTTCCTCGCGCTTATTTCAGGATTGTCTGCGGCTGTGTAGAAGCGTTCGGGGGCGATGTAGCACGTTCTTCGTCCGGACATATCAAAGTAAAAGGAAAAGTCGGAGGGGTCGTCGAGGGGAAGATATGTCGGTTTGTACGAAGCGAAATCTGTGAGATAGGCCCAATTCCAAGATGTTACGAGGATATTTTCGGACTTGATGTCACCATGGGACACTTTATGATTGCGCGCGTCGCGAAGAGCGGTAAGCAGTTGGAACGCGATCCACCTCTTTTCTATCATACTTAGAAAGGGCCGTGTGCTGTATAGCGGTTAGATTAGAGACATGGGGCGGACGAGAGGAGTACCTGATACGGTCATATAGATTGCTGGCCATCCATTGTCGGATAATGTAGCCAGCCTTGTCTGTTTCTGTAAATGCCTGGTAATTGTAGACGTTGACGACTTCCGCCAGTGCTTTCTTCTCGTCTACGGCATTCTGAGTTATTTGGCGTAGCCAGAAAAGCAGAGCGAACCTTTCAAGCGCTTCTGGTAGTTGATGAGAGATAGACCTGGATCTGGTTTGACAAAGACTTTGATGACCAGATAACCATTGCGATGTCTACACCTGATAGTCTTGAGGAAACGAGCGGTGCCTAGACTGAGGACATTGTGAGTGAAGGGTGGGTGGGATGTGATGTAAACGGACCTTCGTTCGTATATGATATCGTTTCCGAGCTCAGCGATGAAAGAGTCGAGAGCACCTGTTGTACGGGTTAGCGTGGATGCGGAGGGCGTGTTGCCCATGACGCGGGACGGAGACGGTCCGAGTCGATCGCCGAAAAAGGCAGTCGTCGGACTCCCACGCGCTCTTTACGCCGTCCGTGCGCTCTTGAAGCCTGGCGGCCTTACGACGACTGGGGATATTGTCAAATTGTACACCACAATTATTCAGCAGAAAGTGTTTAGCCAGCGGAGATGACGAGAACAAAGGCACGCGGGCGGTGTGGCACTGCTGACAAGTATAGTATATTTCTTTTTCATGTTCTCTCTCATGACCCGTAAACGACTCTTCATGATAACCCACGTTCTTCTAACCGCTGTTTTCCTCTCCACTCCATCTAACTCCCTTGCATTGCATCTTCCCCGCAGCACCGATCAAACCAGTACCAACTCGTCATTCTCCCCAAAAATATGGGTAATTATCTTATGTCTATTCATAATATTCCTCATGCTTATATATATATATAATATATATAATATATAGGCGCCTGTCCTCGTCCTCGTCCTCATCACCTTGGTCCTTACAGTATGGCATGTTTTCAAACGCGGGTGGCTCCGAGGCATGCTAAATGGCCTCGCTACACCCGAGGGTTTCATTTTCACCTCGAGCACGAACACAAATCGTGCTACAGAGCTCACTGCTGAGCAACTCGCAGGATCCATCAACCGGAACACAACCGCGAATGTTAATGCAACTCCCACCAGGCCGAGAAGGACACGCAGGGCAAGGCGCACTCCCTCGCAGATATCAACTACATCTCTCCCAGCCTACATGAAAGAGCCTGGCGAACTGGAGCTTGTCATCGTCCGGTAAGAGCTTTCTTGATAGCCTTGGTAACGATGCTAATGTAAAACTTAGTGGCCCCATGGACATGCAAGATGTTCCCCAACCAGCTGCAACGGTAATGCCTTCAGTGAATGAAGATAACGAGGAAATGCCTCCTAGAGACCAATCTATCGAATATCCTCCAGAGCCTCATTCACCTGACAATATGCCGTTCTTGCAAGACAGCATCGCCGACCTGAACCTTCACCAAATGCCCACGAACAGTCCAGACCCTCGCGGAGAAGCACCTTCCTATGACGAAGCTTTAAGAGCGCTATCCAGACAGTCGCCACCGCTCACTGAAGTCAATCTCAATGACCCTCCGCTCAATCTAGAACGACACCGACCTCAACGAACATCTGGTTTCCGTTCGATCTTGAATTCCATGAATCCAACCCGTCTGTCGTATCATAGTCCGACCAACAACATTCGTCGCGGTCATCAACGAAACGACTCGGAAAATTCTGTCGACTCTTCTGCCGATTCACGTCCTCAGAGCGCAAGTGGATCGAGTCATCGACAGTCACCTTCCACAAGTTCATTCTTTAGAACACTTTCACGCCAAAGGTCAATTCGGACGATCAACTCGAATCATCTCACGTCACCCTCTGTCATCTCAATCAATTCCATATCATCTCCGCTTACACACACGGCCTTGCGAACAGAGTTTACTTATCCTAGAACGGGACCCACGCCAGAACAATTTAGATTGATATCATCGCCAGACGCACTTGTACGCTTTGGCGTCCCGTACGGTGCCGATGCCATCGCATTCGCAGCCTCAGCTTCCCGGCAAGACCTCGAGCCTCCACCTCCCGATTTCGACGCTGCATCCTCCATGACCAATCTGACCCGACCAGGTGGGCCTACATCCGAGGTTACCTCTGCAGTACCACCTTTGCCGGAAACCACGCCTCCGACGCGCTTGAATACCCAGACCGAAATGTTCGCGCGTACCGAGCTTGACGTTATTCCCCAGAGTGCCGTTGCCACCCAGGATGGTCACACGGAAGAGGCACAGGATGCCGATGCCGATTCTCCTTCCACGCCGGTTGATGGAAACAAGTCCGTCTCCTCGAGGTACTCCCTACCTCCTCTCCCACCTTCGTCTTTCCGGTCCCCGACAGAGTTTGGAGTCCGTAGCGAGTCGAGAGTCAGCTCGTACTCGATACAGTCGTATGCCACTGCCGTGGAATCGGTATCGGCACATGGTGTCAGGCCCCAGGAACCCGATGCTACCGTGTCCAGCTCGCATACTATCCCAAACTCGGGTAACAACCAGCATACAACACAAGCTGCCGTCAATTCAGACTCTTCATAATTAAGCGGGCTTATTATAGCTAGACACTGAATGTTTAGCGATTATCATTTGCTTAATATCTTATTCAACAATCTGACCTTTTTTTTCATTTATTATCAAGGGAATAAATACGCGGCATTGATTCACATTGCTCGGGTACAATGAATCGAGCCTTTTTTTTTTGAATGAGGAAAAAGAATGTATTTGTATTGATACATTTTCTGTGCGATATCGTCCCAACTCGATCCCCCCCACCCTATGTAAAAACTAAAAATAATTAGCATGTCAGATTGCTCGTAGCGTCGACTACTACTACGCGATATCAAACAGGGAGTAAAAGGACACTTTAAGTATAAAAGCAACGACAAAACCTTGAAAGAATACATATTTTGCTCGATGTGCAATGCAAGGGGATCGGTGCAAGAGTGATATGGATGAGAGAGCCTAGAGGGTATAAAAACGCCACAGAATAATAACAAGTAAGATGATAAAATTATAAGGAGTTTAGTTGAGAAAGCCGCGACATTTGGCAGAGCCACAGAGGCAAGGTATTTTGTCCTGTTCAAAGGGAAAGTGATAATCTGTGAATTTTGTTTAGCTAATTTGAAATCCAGCACAACCAAACCACGTTGACGCACCATATGTGATTTCCTCGCCAAGTTCAATGTCTTGCTTCGCATAGATCACGATTTTCTTTTCACCACTGATCATGATGATCTTTGCCGTGCAATTAGGGTCACACGAGTGATTGATGAGGCGCCTAGACACATGTCAGCCAAAAAAAATCATCCAAAGCCACGCGCCAACCACATACCCAAGGTTACCCTTCTTTGTAGCATCCACAACAAGATCTTCGTCGATACGGAACAAATAGCTGCTGCCAATACCCTGACGCTCGTACGCCTTTTCTCTCTTGTCCGCTACTTGCGCACGAATAACCTCTCCCACATACTCAATCACCATCTCCCCTCTGGATATCTTCTCCATCGCGTACAAGCCCCAGTCGTGAATCGGCGACCGCGCGAACCGCAGGTGCTTCTTCCTCGTCTGTAGCTGGTTGAACTTGAACGTGAGCTCGTTGGCCGCCGTCTCTCCCTTTGACAAAGCAACGGCGCGCTGGACTTGGTTGATCTCTTCAAGCCCTTGCGCACGCCTACGCGCATTGGCACGGTTCTCGCGTGATGAGACGACAGGCTGCGGTGGAGGTTCTTCGATCGAGGTGGCAGCTGCGTGTGCCGTCGACCGAGACTGGTACTGGGCAACATAAGCAGCCTTTTCTTTGTGAGAGATCTTATAAAATCCTTCCGTCCGCGCCGAGCCCGTAACATGTTTCCTGAACGACGGTGACTCCGATGAACCATCATCTTGATCTTGCTCAGGCTCTGGCGTGGTGGGCTTATACCCGGATAAGACGAGCTTAGCAAAGTAAAGGTCTTCATCATCCTCGCAAAGTCCCTCGGCGAATGGGTCTGGAGGCGGTGTGGGAGGCGGTGTGACAACGTGAACAAGGTGTTTTGACTCCGGTATTGGAGTAGGAGTACGTGATTCGGATGATTCAGGCGTGATTTGGGTGACCTCAGGAGGAGTAGGCAATGCACCATCCGGAAAAACGACTACCTCGACTTTCTTTGTACTCTTCTTCTTGGCTCCTTTCTTTGGTAAATCATCCTCCCGTTTCTGCCTCTTCCTAACTGGTATCTCTTCATCGCGGTCTTCAGAGGCCGCCCGCTTCTTGACAAGCTCTTCAACTGCGGCCAACCTCTCTGGATCCAGAACATCCTCCTCCTCAGACTCGAGATCTTCCTCAATGACCTTCCTGACTTTCTTCAGCAGCTCCGTTTTCCGCCTCTTCTTTGGTCTCTCAACGACTTCCTCTTCCTCCTCTTCGTCTTCTTCCTCCTCCTCTTTCCGCAGTTCCCGCTCTGGCATTTCCACCTTGACCTCCTGAACCACTTCCTTCTTAATTTGCTTCTTAAAAGACAAGCCCTTCAAGCCCTTCTTCTCCAATGACTTCTGCTCAGGAAGGCCTACCGCACCAGTCTCCCCCCTACTCTTCGCCTTTTCCTCAATAACAAACCGCCGCAGCATAGGCGCAACCACACGATCCGTAATGTCCTTCTCGAGTAGTGTCCTCAACTCGCGGAAGATGCTCTGCTGAGCTTGCTCAACAAGTTCACCCTTCTCCCATTTGGTCTTGGAGGGTTCGGACACGTCAGCCGGTGGTGAGTGAACGGTCAACGTTACGGATTGGTATGCCAGCGTTCTCGTACCAAGCACCATTGCAGCTCGGCGCGCATAGTCGGGTTTCTCAAAAGTGACATAGATACCTTGACGATCTCGTAGAACCTAACAACGTCATTGGCATAAAACAATACAAGGCAAGAAAAATGGCCACAACGCACCTGGTTAACATGAAAGCCTTCAAAAAACGCCTTCACGTCATCATCTCGTACAGTCCTGACCAGTTGCATCCCTCCTTCGACCTTGACATATTCCATCCCGTTCTTTGCCAGCACTCTGAGAACCTGGTCATGTTCCATTTCATTAGGCATTTTCCCCTTGGCACCACTGGCTAATGTTCGTTTATTGAGCTCAGACTTCATCATAGCACTTGGCGATGGCGAACGCGACGTGTCCATGGGTGACGGCTCATAATGTCGATCAGCTGAAGATGGACGATAGTGCCGCCATGATTCGTCTCTGTCTCGACCACGACCGCGGTCATAATGGTGCAAAGGCGTTGACGATGACGAAACAGACTCCCGATCGCGGTCCCTGTCTCTATCCCGGTCGCGTTCTCTTTCCCAGTCGCGATCGCGGTCCCTCCCTCTATATCTATCCCAGTCACGGTCCCTCTCTCTATCTCGCCAATCTCTATCGCGACTTCTGTCCCATTCGCGATCTCTATCCCTCCCGCGATCTCTGTCCCGGTCTCTATCTCTGTCTCTGCTTCTGTCCCGGTCTCTGTCCCGTTCTCTGCTTCTGTCTCGATCTCGATCTCGGCTACGGTCCCTATCCCGATCGTGGTCACGCCGCGACCAATACGGGGCCATAGGTGTAGCTTTCGCATCGACTCTTGCACGTACGAGAGAAGCTGGAGGTCGACGCGCTGCAGGTGGTGGAGGCGGAGGTAGGGGATGGTTCAAGGTAGGGACAGTACCGTTTGCAGCCACCGTTGCAGTGTTGCCGTCAGATACGGTAATAGTGGTCTGCGGATGACGTGAAGTGGCTGGAGATGATGATGATGCCACCGGCGCTGAACTTTGAGAGAGACTAGAGCGCGGAAGGGCAGATTGGGCTCCTTGTCCTCGCCATTGGGCGGTAGGAATTGGGCGTTTGACCCGAGGGAGTTTGAGGTGTGGATGTGCCTGCCTTACCTAGGTTACTTGAGCTTCCATTCGTAGCGCTGGCGCCATTGATGGTGGCAATCTTGTCCCTCTTCCGTTTCTCCTCTCTCTCCTTCTTTTTCCGTTCATCTAGCTCCTTCAAAACTGCCTTCAACTTCAATCCTTCACCATCCAGCACGGCGCGTATCTCTTCATCATCACCAACCTTCAGAGCCAAGCCAACACCGACGACAGAAGCTTTCTTGCCATTTTCTTTCGCTACGCACTTCTTGGCCTCTTCGTGGGTATTATACTTTAAAAGCACGATACCCAGCGCGCTTCCATTCTCTTTGTCTATCTGGGGTTCGAATCCTTGAAGCGGACCGTACAAGCTGAAATGTCTCCGGATGTGTTGATTAGGCATCAATGGTGGAATATTTGTAACGAGGACCTGTGTGGGCGGTGGCGGTCCAACAGAAGTGTTGGTCATACTAGAGTCACGATGAGTACACTCTTATCGACAAAAAATCCAAAGCTTGATGCGTACCTCATATTTGACTTCATACAGCTCGTTTCTCCCAGGCCTCAAACTTGGCATTCGCTTGAAATCCTCCACTTTCCTCGGATCTCTGATCTCAACTTCCGGCTCCTGCAGACCGTTTTCGCCCTTCATCTCAAAAACCTCACCTTCCATCCTATAAAGAAGTTCTCTGCCCTTTCCCTTCCCTCTTATCCGCTCCTGCACTACGGAACTTGAACCATTTTTCCGTATATGTTCAATCAGCGAGCGGTAAAAGGATGATAGAGACAATCCTCCTTCGCTATTTTGGGCATAGATCAGTGCGGAGGTAGAAGAACCTTCGACGGCAGGATCGTAAATGACTTTGAAATTCCGGCCGGGAGGATACTCGGATGGTGGAGGAGGCCAAGAAGGTAGAGGCAATAGCTTTAGCTCTGGTTCGGTTGGTTCATGAGGTTTTGAGGTGGAAGCGACCTGGGAATCGTTTTTGGGCCGAACTTGTTCAAGTAAGAGGGCGGAGTCAACTGTAGTCGAGGGTCGCGGTTTGGAGGTAAATGTTAGCTCGAATGAGATGGGAGCATGCGGTTGGACTTCGGAAGGCGGTAACGGTAGAGGCGGTTCGTGTGGAGGTGGGGGAGGGGAAGGAGGAGGGATAGGAGGAGGTTCTGATGTTGGAGGAGGTGGAATGGTTGGCGGAGGTGAATATTGGGGAGAAGGAGGCCACTGAAAAGTTGGTTCAGATGGAGGAGTTGGAGGACGTGACTGAGGTGGCGGAGGAGTTGGTGAACGTGACTGAGACGGTGGTGGAGGTGGCGGTGCTTCGGCGGGAGGAGGAGGAGGAGGAGGAGGAGAAGGATCGTGACCAGGTGGAAGGTCAAGTTGTTGTTCGGGATAGTCAAATGGCGGAGGAGGATCACACGGAGAGAGCGCTGGAGAGTCCAACGAGTCGGTCGTTAGAGTCATGACCGGTGTTTTCGCGTTGTCTCCGCCGAATGGGATGTGGATAGATATAGCTGGCCTGCTTGTCGAGGCATCACTACTACCCAAAGTAGATGGCCAGTTCTAAAGTCGGACGACGTGAATCATAGCTACGGCAAAAGAAGGGTGATACTCACTACCGACGAAGACCAACCTAAGCCATTTTCTGCCTTTTTACCCTTGATTGAGATCGGATGTCTGTTGCTGCCAAGCGCGTGAGACGGTGAGGTGGAAGGGGGATTGGGTGTAGGTGTGGATGTCTGTTGACCGTTTGCGAGGTGCTTTGGGCCCTGTGGGGGTGGTTTGGGAAAGATACCATTTGTGAGGCTTCGAGGACCAGTAGGAGGGGGAGCGCCGATACGTGTGGTGGATGAGGAGGGTGATATGCGGGGCTGAGGTGGCGGTGGCTGCTGTACGGGGTTTGTGGGTGGAACGGACGGCGGGAGCGAGGCCAGCAGAGCGCGAGGCCCACGCGGAGGCGCCTTTCCGGACATTCGAGACGACGAGCGCGAGAGTGAGAACCTCTCCTCGCTTTGCCCGCGCGTCTCCCGCCAAACAACCAAACTCCCTCATCCCCGCCCAAGATTCTATTCTCTTTCCCTTTTCCTACTCAGACTTTCAACTGACGAAGTTACTTCGCTTCTCTACTATTCGCTTCAATAGACTATAGTAATCTCCGCAAAAAAATCTGCCCCAGTGAGGCTCGAACTCACGACCTTCCGATTAACAGTCGGACGCTGTAACCAACTCAGCCATGGGGCATTACCATTTATTTGCCTACAACAACAACCTATAAACATCCAACCTCCCAATTCGGTCACTTTCCGATTACGCATTCTTCGTTACGAAATGCACACGAAGACGCCGTGCGTGACCGATGCGCATGGCACTCTCTCCCAAACTCAACACTGCCCTCTATTCCGCGGTCAATCCTCGCATCCAACATCGGGAAGAATGTTGTTCCGTTAAACGTTATCGGCGTCCCACTTACCGTGGCGAGCTGTCCAATGTATTGCCTTTGCATCAACACCCTTTCATCCAAAATCAGCCGGTCCGGGTGCTGGAATGGACAGTAAGGCGCCTGGCTGCAAAAGGACCAGTTTACGCATGGCGTATATGGAATATCTGACGCGCGACATTTGGCACACGCCACTTCCAGATGGCAGATCATCAACTCACATGGTCCAATGTCTTGCGGATGAAGATAGGTACAGTCAGGCAAGCGGCATCTACCTTGGGCATAGGCCCAACAGTGCGAAGCTTTCTCGGTACCCGTAGCTTTTCTCTCTTCTTCTCGATCACGTTCAAGTGCCTTTTGTAATTCCATGTCATGAACGCTTGTAGTGCCACTCGTTAGCCAAACTTTGGCCGTCATAAGGGTTTGGGTGGAACTTACAATGCGCAAAACTGGCCACGAGGGCACTCTCCATCATTCTTCACGAAATGCCAGCATGGAGTGGTGTTCCTAGCCAATTCTCTCTTTGATCGCGTCTGTCCAAATTGTGGCCGCAGTTGATCTTGCTCGAAGTAAGGCCATGGAACTGGCACCACATATCCATAAAAAGGATTCGTTCGAGCTTCAGGATCAATTCTGTATGGTCTATTTCCGCTCTTGGTACTCATATCCGCCATATGAAACGCTACATTGTCCGCGAAGTCCAGTCAGCCTTGCTTGCTCATGTTCTCCGCGGTTTCAGAACCCACCTCGTGTGCCTGTTCGCGGGGAAAATTTGTGAATGGAATGTAGTTCAGCGATTAATGTAACCTCTCGCTGTTAGCGCCCCGCTTTTATGTATGCCACACCTACCATAGCAGTATTGTATTGCTGTGGCCCGTTCAAAGCATTTCAGCGGAACAGCTTTCAAGCTTCAAGCAGTTCCTTGTTCAAGCAGTCCTTTAATCAAAGGCCAACTTGCCTAGCCTATGCATTGTGCGGCACAATGCCACAACTTGACCGTGACAAACTGACCGTGACTGTCACCGTGATCACTCGCACGCTTTCCGGACTAAGCCTTTTGAAGACGACCCTGTACACACACTTCCATATCTGTCTTTATTCCACGACTCCATTCCTTTGTGTATTTCGGCCACAGGTTTAGTTACCGCAAATTGCAATCCACGAACCGAACATCTGGACATTGAAAGGCAATCTACATCTCAAACGCATTGAGCGCTTTTGGTACCCATAATTGTTAATAGGTAAAAATCCTGACAAATAATATTAACAATGCCCGGCTTCAAGTTAGCGCTTAGCAATTGCGATGGTAGACGGTAACGGTAAGGGTCTAGTATATTTTCGATCATCTCGGACATGAAAATGTACATGTGTATCACATATAAATCACTTTGGATACAGCTGGACGACTCTATTGGACACATGATAGATATTACAAACTATGAAGCTGTAGATGTAAAATTGTTCCCATGTTTATGTTTACAATAACATTCCGCATTATGCATTGACGTGTGATTGATGGCCAATCATCACATGTAATAAATATAATACGCCGGATGGAACTCAACGAAGGATCTGAATTGCTAAGATGGTAATGTCATATCCTGTGGATGCAATGGCGCAGCACCAGGTCCAAGTACATCGAAAGCAGGCATAAGATGATGCATTCGCTTTCGCGGCGGGAGACTCGACAAGTCCTAAAATGGTTGAATGACAGTCACATTTCGTTAAGTAAAGTGCCTTTACCTCGCAAGAATATCGAGTATCTGGACGGGAGAAAACGTCAGCTCGCCGCAGGCTTTCTTCAAGTAGCGCAATGTTACCGGGTAACTGTGTCGCTTCCCAGGTACGCGCATGCTTCCTGTTCTTTCCCGTATCCTGAGTAACATTAATGGGATAACGCGTGTTGGTCAGCCATGAGCATCGCATACGGAACCGTTGAGCGAACCTCTATATGCGACGTCGACTCATTCGCATAGACGTTGTGACTATCCGGCTCTGGCCAATTTTTTTGAGGTAAACGAGTGCTGGTGAAAAAATCGGCAGGACTCCGAACGTCCTAGAACAATGTGCTTAATATTCCTTGGCTCCGCGGCAACGTAGTTACCGACATACCACTTCAGGTGGGAACCTCGGCGGACTTCTTCTGTCGTCTCCGGAGAATGAAGAATGCCTTGATCGGATATCGCTTGAGGGTGCATTTAGAAAATCCCCTGATCGCGAGGCAGTAATCGAGCCTTGTTCGTTTTGATTCCTTGCCAGTAACAATGCCACTGAGGCTGCACATTAGACTGAGGAGTGATAACACCTAGCAAGACTTACTGATGTCATCACGACGTTTTTCAGCCGCAGTGACAGCCATTCTAGCTTGCCGCTCGATGTCAAGACTCGTTGTATATCGCATGAAGGCTTCTTGGGTATCTTTCTGCGCACGTACTAGCGACATGCGGGCGGCTTGCAGGGCTTGCTCTGGACCCACTGTGAGATGTATAGGAATGTCTTTTCAAAAGACTGGACCTACTTGAGGATGCTGCTTCTTGGGAAAGGCTGTCACCACTGTGGAGTGGTGAATCTAATGCATGAGCAAAATACGAATTTGAATTGTCCACTGTTCGTTCAACAACAAGGTCAACAGAAGTCAACACCCATAGAAACGAAGGATCTTCCTACCATTGGTATTGCGCAGATATCCATGATCGGAAGACTCGGCGGTGCCATCGACAGAGATGTTCCGGTGCGAAAAGTCCCCATCAGCAAATGCATTACGAAGTCGCGGATTGTGAGGTATTCCAGCTGCCTGCCTCTCAATGAATTTGCTGAGGAAGTTAAGTTCCATATCGTCCGGCATTAGATACGGAGGTCCAGGGATATCGCCCTTTTGCATCAATAATTCGAGATGGGACATAGTCTTGTCTTTCAGCTGCTGGAGCCATTCGTGTAGCTCCATGTGATCCTGGTCTGCGCGGCCATCATAGTCTTGCCGTCGTCTCGCTTTACGCCAGTATGTTTTAGTTAGCTTCAGAGCGCGGTTCACTTCGTTATCCAGAATGCGATACCATTCGCTGGCCCTACGATTAAGCCGTACGCAAAGAACACCTGGCTGAACGCGTAGCTGTAGGACACAACGACCTTCACGGTCGGGGCAACCCAAGACGCCTTTCTGACCCTGATTGCCTCGGGTAGCGCCGCGAGAGACGTTTCCCAGCTCTGGCCACGGGAGATCATCAGGGAGGGACATGGTAAAAGAGAGTAAAAGATCAAAGGGGCCGGGAGGGTTATATGTACAATATGCACGATACGGAGATGATGGCTAGGATTCGGTTAACAGGAACAAGAAGCGCCGGATTGTGCAGGATATAAGAGGGAACGCGACGGTGTGGTTTATCGCATGTGGCGGTCCGCAGGATGGTTGTCCGACAAACGAGCACTCACATGTTTGAATTCTCGTAGACCTCCAGTTTCTAATACATCCCCGAATGGTAAATCACTCGTTTCCCACTAGATTGTCTACTTGTCAGCCGCGTTGCATACGCGACAGCCTGAGACCCTTTGCATTATTAATAATTTCCACTACGCGAGAGATCACAACTTCGGATAATTCAAAAAAGGGATTGAATGAAATTTGACACCTCAGATTTGGAATGCTGATGCGACCTAGCCGTACAGTAGTTTATAATTAGCGCAATCTCTTTCGGTAAGTGAACGAAACCTTACATTCGTTCAATTCGGCACGGGCTCGAAATCGACCCCCTGTGCTAATGGCGCGGCATCCGAGAAGTTGACTGATCGTTTTCAGCACAAGCTTCAGAATATAGGTCGATGAAACGTACTCGTGCAAGCACTCCAGCGGACATATTGTTTCCACGCGTCACCACCAGATTCCCGGCCCCTGAATTACATCATCAGCTGTAATGAGCAATGTGTTGTTATTGCGTTACCAACCATCCTGTCGACTGATAATAGAGAGTGATTTGTGCGTGCCAAAAGCAGCAACCATCAGGGTTTAGCTCACCTTATTTCCGCCAAACGCCGCACCGATCTCCGCCCCACTAGTGCCAACATTGATCTGTACCGAGTCGAATAAATAAGCAATCGCATGAATCAGCTTCTGTAGTAAAGGGAGCTCACGTTCACAATGCCAGTGTCAGATCCTGAAGGTCCTAACCATTTTCCAACGTGACGCACGTCTCGTGTCCAGAGACTGCTGGATAAACCCTAATCATTATTGAACTCAGCAGGTACGAGATTCCAAAAATAATGCCTACTTGGGGAACTGCATTATTCCACTCGATTGCCTCTTCAAGTTTATCAAATATTGCTACGTTCAAAATTGGAGCAAATGTCTCTGTCTTCCAAATATGATCTTTCATATTAACTTGCTTGGGAATGGCAATGGTTGGTTTTACGAAATTTCCAGCACTAAGCGGACTTTCGGAATATCGCCCGCCACCAGTCAGGACTTCGGCATCAGTAGAGCGCAAATGACGAATGGCTTTCTCGTATACATTGACAGCAGTATGGCTGTGAAGGGGGCCTAACAGAGTCTTGTCGACAAGAGGATCTCCGGGGACGACAGAGTCATAGAGTCTCTGAAGACGTCCAAGAAACTCATTTGCAACATTTTTGTGTAAGAATAACCTCCTAGTTGAAGTGCAACGTTGTCCCGCTGTCCCGACAGCCCCGAAAAAGACCGAGGGAACTGCCAAGGACAGATCCGCATCCGGCATGATGATGGAAGCTAAAGAAGCCGACGGAAGTCAAACAAAGCCTCCTCTAAAACCGTTGGACATCGCATACCATTATTGCCTCCGAGCTCTAAAATGACTTTACCAAACTTCGACGCCACGTGCTTTCCTACAATACGGCCGACGTTCTCGCTTCCAGTGAACGACACTTTAACCTTCCTTTAGATACCGGAAAAGGTTAAAAAGATCAAAGATCACCAAGTTCAACATCAGGGCTCTGTACGATTGCTTCGCCACATTCTTTGCCACCGGTGACCAAACTGGCGACCGCACCCGGTATGTTATTTTGTTCCAAAACCTTTGAAATGATTTTTGCAACAGCAATAGAACACAGCGGCGTAGTGGGAGAGGGTTTCCAGATGGTAGCATTACCTGCAGCCATAGATAATGCCAGATTCCTGTGACTTTCAGTCGAATATCGATGATCATGACCATGGGGGAAACTTACCATCCGTAGACAGCTACAGGAAAGTTGAAGGCGGAAAGCACAGCAACGACACCCAAAGGGTTTGGAACTACATGCAAACACCTTAATAAAGGTTAACGAAATGATTGAAAATCAGGCCGACCTTCCAAAATTGTATGACCAGGGCGTTCCGAGGCGATCACATTGCCATTCATCATCCTTGACAATCCGACTGCATAATCGCACTATTCGCCAACAAGGAGATTAAACCTAAACAGGACACAACAGTGTAGATATGACTTACAATGTCAACAAACTCTTGTACTTCACCAATACCCTCTGTTCTTATTTTCCCCATTTCCAACGAAACAAGAGCACCTAGCTCACTGCGCTTAAAGGCCGCACCCACGTTTAAGACTATTGTTCACGCCATAGTTTAGCACACCAACCTTTGTTGCCAACGCCTCTCGTATCTGGCGTAATATCTCGCCCCTGCGCGGTGCAGGAATATCTGCAGAACGTATAAACTATGTTTGTCGACGATGTGTAAGAATCAGACAGACCTCGAAAGAGTTTATATGCTTCACGGGTACGCTCGAGAGTTTCATGAAGCTCTTGTGGACTGGCGGATCTGACTCTTGCTAGTACTTCGCCAGTGGTTGGACAGACAGATGTCAATATGTCACCCGAACCCCGCCATTGCCCATCGTAAACGCCCGGGATATCGTCCGCAGACGAGATTCCCAAGGAGGAAAGAATGTTAGACGCTCTATGTGAAAGGCTCCTGGTTGCAAGACTCCTATTCAGTATGACGCGTCTGGAAAGCATCTTTGGAGGACTGGTGGTGGTTGACGTTTGACCTAGTTCCGGTAAACTTTGATCACCCTGTAGTGGGCCGGCGGACCCAGTGCGCTTGACACGTGGCGGGAGCGGATCATGCTGAACCGCTCAAATGATGCACTACGCATTGTGGCTACTCCCGCTGTGCAATCAACCTTGAGTCTTGCACATTAGGATATTTAATTATCAACGACGACCCCACCGGCTCATGTGCGTGCTAAGCGAGTCCCAACATCATGGAGTTAGAGGAGTAAGTAGTCCCGTTAGGAGATGGTGTATTGACGGAGTGTAGTAGTAGTACGAGGCTCCGACCATCGTCGTAGCGAGAGACAAGGCGAACAGCGATGCCAGGTCATGACCTTTTAACCCACACGACCCTGAAAAGCAGGTGCCGCGGTGAACGAGGACTGAATTAGCATGCCCGCGTTCCGTGTTATGTTAGCGCCGCAATCAGACCAAATTGCTAGGTCGTTCATATCTAAGTACGGTTGAAGTCGTGGGCGCCGTAGATGGTTCCTGGTCAGTTACACAGAATTCTCATCCTTGTCTATGACAACAGCAATAAGACATATTAGCTACAGTTCATTGAAGAATGCACCATCAACCTCGAGCTCATTCTTACCCTTTCTCTTTTTTACCTCCAAGGGGTCCTTCTCAGGCTTGCGTTTCCGCTTTCGTGTTCTATGAGCTTCCGATTCATCGTCATGAGTCGCCTCCGTTAGCTTGCTCGTCATCTGCACCGGAACGATCTCCATTCGCTTCGTTCTCGGAATCATTTTTAGACCGCCCTCCGAATCACTATCGGAATCATCTAATTCCTCTTTTTTGTCTTTGCGGAGAAAAGCTTCGAGATTGGACATTCGCAAGACTTCCTCGTGACCAACACTACCGACCCACCACGGTCCATGGGTATGGTTATTATCGTCATCATCGTCATCGTCATCTCCGCGGCGATGAATACTTTGTCCAACACCTTTTACAGCACTCGACCCGATTGATAGCTGTTGCCGTCCCTCGCCGACGGCAATGCGTTCAACAGGCCATTCACCATGGTCCGTCACCAAGCCCAGCAATTTTGTCGGGAATAACTGTACGGCGCGTACGTAGCCATCGGACGATCCTGTCAGAATTACGCTACTTGCGTCAATACCGGGAATATCGGGCGGAATATTGCAAAGCGCATCAATTGACATGGGATGTCTGGATTCGGCTGAATAGTGTGCTGAGTTGGGATCGAAAATAGACGTACCCAGGGATTCGGTCAACGCAATCACCCCAACCCTTATTACGGTTAAATATTGACAAAACACCAAGTTGGGTACCAACTACCGCCTTCGTATCGCTAGATAAAACCGAAGATGTCGCACGTAAATTAGAATGATACCTTAAGGTTTTATGACATTGTACACACCCTCTGATCGCCACTATTGACAAGAGCTCATCTTCTTGATCTTCTGAGTGAGCTAGCGGTTCTAGCTTCTTAGATCGGACGTCCATGACAGATAGGGAACCATCGCCGCTATCAAGTGATCAGAAACTACCCGGTATTCTCTGAACAAGCCCCAAACGTAGCGCACCTTGTCGCAACCAGCTGCTTCTTGTCACCCAGCCATAGAAAATCAGTGATGTAATCAAAATGCTGTGTGTACGCCCGCAGGCAGTCACGTTGTCTCGGATCCCACAACTGAATGAAGAAACATCAGAACAAGATAGAAAAAACATGACAGTGGACATAGGATCATCAATTAGTATCGGCAATGCACGGTGAAAGAAGCAGCAGTCATCATCATACACGAACCTTGATAACGCCATCATCATCTCCCGTGCATATCAAACCAGGCATGAGATATTTGACACGATTGATCGGTGAGCTGAAACGAAACGGTTCTAGCCATGTCAGAAATATACAACCAGGCCAGCAGTTTGCACTGTTTCTGTACTCACTCATGAGCCTTCGGCAGAGTGTCTATCGCTTGCGTATTAGTGTCAATGATGCTGCATAACGACAGAAATGAGAGAAGTATAAAAACGGCAAAAAATGTCAGTACGCACTGGAGCGACTTGGATTTCCCCACAGCATACAACTGTGAACCGTCTTCGTTGATGCTGAGGCCACGGCATGAACGCTTCGATGGCCGTATGGTAAAAACTGGTTCGTGATTTCCTTCGTTGTCGTACGCAAATGCTTCGACATGACCTGTCAACAGACCGGCATAAACCGTAGTAACAGTGGGGTGAAAAACGAGGTCGAATACTTGTGCACCCGCGGGTATCTCCATCGCTGAGCGCGCAAGTCGAAACTTGACAGACAGTTTGACGTTCAGTCCGAACCCGCTAATATTACGTCATCCATGTAGAAATGGAGATCCCAAATTTGTATTTTTATTCTTTCTTCCTTGTAAAAGCACAATGAATCTGATGGTACATGATACATGAACTAGGTATAAATATAACATAGATGGGTTATGAGTGGATATCACAGGGTGACGATAAGAGAGATAAGCAAGGATGCGCCTGTTCAGTCCGGAAGTTCGAAATACGACCTGAACATGGATTCGCTCCGCAATCCAGAAGTCCGTATCACAGTATGCACATGTAGAAATAGGCGGGGAAATCGCCGGGTGAAGTAAGCCAGATACCCATCTGGCATTGATCCTAGGTGTCGCTTTACATTATCAGGTATATCTTGATAGTGATGTTTCTATTCACAAGTCACATCAGTACACTGATGCGCCACTTGAAAAATAAACGTACTTTGTTCCGCAATGCACGTAACAAATCTTGGACAGATTTGCCATCATATTTTCTGAATTTCCCCAAGTTCTCATTGAAGATCTTGTCTAGCCGTCCATGCCAGTCATTGCCCAAGATACTGGCCGCGTCTGTTTCAAGCTCTATTAGGTATGGGTCTTTTGGGTCCCGGCACATAATTTCAAACCGGTCTGATGCGTCCTGCAGGAAATTCAATCGTTTTCCGGAGTCCCAGAAAAATGGATGTAATAGGCATGTCGTCGTATCTGGCCTGTACATGACAAGTTAGTGAACTCTGGTCCATAATACCGGTAACACTGATTTATACACACCGTTGAGACGCCTCTGGGTCCAACATCTGCGTAATTAGATCGACAGCTTCTGATCCTTCTTCTCCAAATCTCTCCAAGCCACCGAGGTTCTTGGTATTCTTGAGAATGTTCACTTCTCTCTCATACTTGTCTCCAAATGGATGCCCCCCATTCGTTAGGGTATAGTAAAAGAGACACCCTAATGCAAATATATCGACAGACTTGGTCAGTCGAGGCTTTCCACTTGGGAGTGGGTTTGATCCAGAACCGGATCCACTAGCGCTGAGGACAGTAGCCACACTTCCTCTTGATGACATCGAGTTGTCATCGTTCACTTCGTCCAGCTTCACTTCTCCTCTGAGAATTTCGGGAGCCCGCCATCCTACAGTTCCTGCTGCCATTGCACCATAGGCTGTGGGGGCGAAGCTCGTTTGATCCATTTCCAACTTCTTGCATAAGCCAAAATCTGAGATCAGCATCCTGTAGCTGCCTTCAGGACCGCCCCCTGGCTTTGCACTGGAAATAAGTATGTTCTGAGGTTTAATGTCTCGATGAACGAGCTTGAGTGCATGTAGGTGTTTCAATCCACCGGTGATCTGCTTCAAGGCCCGCTTAGGATTGAAGGAAATGGCAATATCTCTCCACTGGTCTCGGTCCGGATTTTCGATAATATCTGCCAGCGATGCGGGGCATAGTTCGAGCGCGATGTATAAAAAGTTTGCATGCGATTCTTGATAATAGTATCTTATCACGTTGGGATGATCGTCGCTCTCTTGCAATATGCTGACTTCACGGGAGGCCAGCGTCACGAAATCGCGTAACAGACGCTTCACCGCCACCGCTCGGCCTTGTAGCGAGCCTTGGAACACAACCGTACCATGAGAACCGTAACCTAAAGCAAGATTCAGAACTAAACATAGTCATGGCGCAGGAAGCCTTACCCAAGATACTGTCCGAAACAGCTAATGATGGCCCAACTTGGACAGCGGGCGAAGCTGGTGAAGCGGTCGCGGATAGCATTGCAGGGGATGATTGCCCAAATGGTGTCTCGAGGCTGTCGCTCTTACCACCCTCGTCTACACTCTGGGTGACGATTGCAACTTTCTTCTTCTTTCCTCTCTTCCCCCGCCTAGCCTTCCTCCGACCCGGTGTAACAGGGACGTCGCCGTCCGCTTCCATATCTTTCTCACTATCATCCACTTCATCCGCTTCCAGCAGTGATAAAGCGGCACGAGACTCAGATCTGGGCCCTCGGGAGGATGAATCTGATAATGGCGTCGCGGGCGTTGAACTTCTTGGCTGCTCGCCAGGCGCTCCATCAAGACGAAGAATTCCATCCGAATTTTGCACGTCTTTTAAATCGAGCTCGATAGGCTCCAGCGTTGGGCTCAAAACACTCAACGTCGTAATCCCTTTGGTCATCTTGGTTTGCAGCCTCTTCCAGGTCATCCATGCTGACACTATACCAATTACAATTATAATCACTGCCATCGGCCACGTCGAGCCACGTCGCGTTAGTAAGGCATCGTCAGCATCAATCGAACCAGGGGGCGCTTCATCGGTAATTCTCCCTCCAGCATTTCTTCTGACATCTTCACGGATTGGGCCTGATGTCATCGGTACCGGAGCTTCGACCATGGGAACACCACGTCCTGCTTCAATCAGCCTCTTCAAGGGCCACTCTCCCTCTTCGATTTTCCTCACGCCAAGTAAACACCGCCTGTCCGATATGACATCCGTACGACAATTCAGGTCCCCTAGTTTCGGATTTCGCACTGGGATAGCGTCATCCAAATGAACTGCTTGCGATGTATGAGACCCTTCGATAAGTCTTCCCCTGTGATCCTTGCTACTATCGCGAAAGGCGACAAGAGGAAAACGATCCTGACTCATCGCAAAAAGGCTCCCAGTTTCCGTGACTATTCCTACATGGGCCGAGTCCATGTTGGGTAGAATAGCAGCAGCACTTTCGGGAGAGAAATTTGGAAGTACATCTTGCAAACGTGGCAGGGGTTGTTCAAGAATGAAAGGGTGAGAACTAGTAGGTGAAGCGTTTCAAGACGTCAAAGATGGCGACGCTAACAATAGGTGTAAGTCAACAGCATCACATGAGTCACAGCTTAGCATACATGGGATTACTGAATTTCTGAACCCAGAGAGGCTGTGAATCTGGACTTCCTTTAGGTCTAGCCGTGAAAGAGATGATCTCCCCTGTAGGGAGGCTCTGGATATATGCATTGTCCTTGGTGCTTCTGTACGATGCCTGCAACACCTGGTCTTGATTGTTGGGTCCATAAACGGAAAATGACAGATTCTGTATGGGCGGCTGGGTGGGGCCGCGGTGACGTGGGCGCGTCGATATTGAAATATGATAGTCTTAACCAATCATCGTTTTTATGAATTTTTAACCCCATAAAATAGAATGACTCACCCGTACGTCCAATGAATACTTCACTCCGAGAGGGTTTGCTCCCCTCCAGTTCGTCCAAGTCAACATCATCGTCCTTCAGATCGTCGAAAGGATCCCAAGGACATTCAGTATTCATAGTAGCTTTAATCTTGCCAGTCTCCAGCTCGATGAGTAATAGAGACGTCTCCTTGCGACCAACAAACATCCTACTCCCTTCGTCTCCTGGTAAAGAGAACGGAGACATGTCCACCAATTCGGACACCGTGAGCGGAAAGCGCTTGAGTGGGCTCGAGGGGTTTGTCATGATGAAAATAGCGCCCGACTGCGGCTCTATGATGTAGGTCTCCTGAATGTCCGACTCGTCCGTGAGGTCGGGATCGTATTCGACATGGTCCGTGCGTACTAGAGGAATGAGAGCGGGAGGAACAGAGGAGTTGGAAGGGATAGGAGGAGAAAATGATGACATGGACCATAATGTTTGTCCCGAGGTTCTATTGAGCGCGTGAAGCTTGCCATCGACTGAGGCAACCAGGACAATGTCAAGTAAATCATGCTCTGGGGGTTTGTCAGATGAGGTGGGCGGATGAGGTGGTAGAAAGCGATATTTAGCAGGAAGCTCGGCGAGCGCCTGCAGGCTTGGGGGCGATGGAAGCGGAACGAGTTGAGCAAGGCATGCAAATGCAGCAGAGAAGATAAGTATAAAAAGGCAGAATACGGGAGTCATTGGGGTGCATTACCGCCGTAGCGGAAGCAGTCTTGGTTGTAACAAGGAAACGGTTATTTTCACTCGGGTGCCTCGGTAGTGGCTGTACATCCATGTGCTATAGCTACATCAAAACATGACTACCAAGGCTATGATCTTAACTGTCGAGTATTATATACAATTAAATACGCTGACGCTGTGCAAAGTCCAATCGAAAGCAGAATCAATGAGTAGCAGAATGCATATCTGCACCGCTGAATCCAAGGGTCGAACATTCTTCTGCTCGACTCTGCCCTTCCCCTCACCTCTAAAAGCTTAACCCCATACAAATGGTCAAACACTCTGTTGGGCGCTGTCACGATTACTAAAAGTCTTCTCAACGCCCGTGCTAGCCAATCCTCCCTCCGTGGACGAGCCGGTACCGGTCTGGGAATGAATGGATAGCCAAAAGAGATGCCCCTCATGGACCTCTTCGGATCGTTCAGCCTCTCTCTTCGCTGCTCAGTTGGCTGCTTTTCTGCGACCCAACGCGTGACAGGTGGAAGATTCTGCTTCTTGTCTTTCCTTTGCAACGATACGCGAGCCATCTCCCGAGCTTGGTGGATTGGCTGTTCCAACGCCTCCAAACTCTTCCTCCTCTTTCGCAGGCCAACACAAAAAAGGAACCTTTCTTTCCAATACCTCGAATTGAAATAGAACTCCCAAAACGTGAGCCGCGGAGGTTGCTCACCAAAGTGGGTAAAATGCCATCCACCGATAGGCCACAGGAACGGGCACACGAATCCCAACCAGAAGGCCCAAAACGCGGGAGTCGTGTCGAGCCACACCTGTCTCTTTGACCTGAGCACGGTCACGCGTCCGCCACTGCCATAGCCTGCATCGGATTCCCAACGTCTTGCGATAAAGGACTCGGAGGCAGATTGGACGTGAGATTGTCCAGAATGTATGCTCATGAGTTCCGCCCTAGACTCTCCCGAGGCACTGGGCAGTGGACGGAAAACAGTTAATTTTCCCACTTCCTCGTCTCTCTCTTCTTCTTCTTCCTCTTCTTCTCTCTCCTCCTCCTCTTCTTCTTCCTCCGCATTGTCAGGATCCTCGGGATCCTCCGTCGCGCCACCGACTACACTATCACGCGCCTCATAACTTGACGCCGTCACAAAGCTCGCGACGTCATCTGTAGTATATCTGGATCCACCCTCCTCGCTTCCGATAATTGTCGATAATCCAGACATATGGCCTGGTCGTTGTTGCCTTGGTGGCCGGAGCGGTGGGCCAGATCCCGTATGAGATGGGTGTGGTCCAGGGAATGGTGGTCTGAGATCAGGCTGAGGTAAAGATGGAGGCTCCGATGTTTTTGTATTCGTGGACCTAGGGACAACGGAAGAAGTTGTCGACGCGTGCGTACGAGATGAAGTTTGAGAAACGGTGCGGTTCAGTGGTCTTGTGATAAACGGAGACGAATACACAGGTGATGGCCCTACAGCAAATTGTCCTAAGTTCTTCCCGGTAAAACGATGCTGTTGAAAAACTCACGAGTCACTTCTGATCCTTGCGAAACTGATCCCGCCGGACTATTTGTCGTGTTATTCGTGTTTTGCCGAGAAAACGCTGCTGCAGACACATCGCCCATGAACGGCAACGACTTTGTCTTCTTCAGCGAATCAGGGGACACATAATCGACCTCCGCAATAGGCGACAATTGTTGTGCCTTCGGATAGTCATATGCACCGGCAAACACGTCGGTAGCCGCAGCAGGTGTTATATGGTCGCGCAAGGACTGCATGCCTTGCGCGAATTCGGCATTGGCGTTCAAATTAAGTCGTAAATTGGAACGACCACCCTGCGGGGACGTAGGTGAGTCGGATTCCGGACCGTACGATGCGAAATATTGCCCCGTTCTTTCCTGTGAGTACGTTTCTAAAGGAGGCGCAGATGCAGATCGTCCCATCTGATCCGCAGCGTACCCTCTTCCCGTGGGATCATCCTCGTCTTCGTATGGATAATCCTCAGGATCCAGACGAATCACCGCTGGGAACGGATTATGCGCAAAGGGAGACACGGGCCGTTCTTGTTCATCCGGAGAGACATCAACCATGTCCATTTCGTTCTCTTCCTCCTCGTCGCCGCCGATAGCCAATCCAATGGGAGGTCGAGCAACATTAGGTAGTCCAGTTCGCGGTTGAGGACGGCCGGAAAGCGTTTGTGAGTGCGAATAAGAAGGATTCTGGTACATTCGTTGACCCTGGTAAGAAAACGTGCCTGTCTGCTGTTGTAGCTCGTGCAGAGAAGAAAATGACGTAGGGTACTGGTACGCTGTGACCGCGGACCCAGAACTGAGGCTGGCACTGGAAGCGCCAGGACCCGCGGTGATATTATCATTGTCAAAGCCAGTGATAGAGCTAGGTGATGATCGAGGAATCGGAGCGCTGATAGTCAGCGTGTTGAGCTGTGATGGTCTTCCATCTTTCGAGGTGGTCGATGACACAGAATCTCCCCTTTTCAAGTGGCCTTGCCTTTCATGATGCAGAGGAAGGATTCTTTCAGAGTCTTCGTCCGTCGAACCGCGCATACGCGAAAGAAAGGAAAACATGATGGAATCCTGTATTCACGGTATGCGTTGTGAGATGGAGATCAAATACCGTATCTATGAAGCGCAGCGAGTAATGGGACGACTTGGGTGCGTGCGCGGGGAGGCCAGCGCTTTAATACAAGCGAGAGTATGCGAAAGAGCAAAAGGGTCAACAGCCATGCGAATGACGGGGGGCATACGCTTATATAGATGGGGTGGCCTCGCAGCTTTAATGCCCCCCTGCGTGTATTGATAACTAAGAATGGGGCCGTATTACCTTATGTTGAATCACAAGTCGGAGAAGTTCCGGGGTTAGCCTTGCACAGCATACGGCGGCTTCAGTTTATCGATGCGCTTGAAATGGTATTCTAACATGCTGTAGGCGCGCTGTGATGATGATAACCATAATAAAATTAACTGCCGTCAACTCAAAACGTGTTCGGCACGTGATATATGGCATTGGTATTAGAGTCTGATTGTCAGGTTGCTGGTGCCTTGTGCGGCCTGAATGGAAGCGGAATATTAGATATTCCAGTTCATGAAAGGACTTGTGCTCGGGAATTTGATATGAAGGTGTGAACGACAGAACTCGTGGTAGCCTCGAGGCATCGATCACAGTCAAAGGTTCAACACGGATTACAATCAAGAACATCGGTATTATAAAATGTCGTAAAATGTCATTCCTCGGGTTGTTCTTGGTGGTCTGATCCACTATCAGCACTACTGCTATCGTCATCCGAGTCTAGCTCGTCAACTTCATCTTCATCTGGTAGAGGTACGGTCTCCGGTTCCACCACATCGGTTGCAGTGGGCTCCTCCTCTTCCTTATCTTCCAACTCGACTTCTTTCACACCTTTCGTCACCTCTTTCAAATCCTGCGTCTCCACCTGAGGCTCAGTGGCAGGCTCTGTCGACGTCTGATCCGGCTCAGGACTCGTCCGGATTTCTTCTTGTTGTGGCATGGCAGACCAAGTACCAAACTCATCAGCGTCGCTCGAAGTCGGCGCGCCCTCCGCTCTAGCTCGTTTTGCAGCGGACTCTCCCACGTATCCCTCTTTCCCGACAGATTCGTGTCTGTCTGAACTCGCGTCATCTTGCTCGGAGGTGCTCAACCTCCGCTTCCGTGGTTTGTGAGGTGCATTGGATGTTGCTGGGGGTATCGAGCGTCAATCAGAAGCGCGAATAAAAGTAAAAAAAAGTGAAGCGTACGATCATCTTCCCATGGTCGATCTGAACGGGGGATGACTGAATGTGAGAGGCGCCGAATAAGACCAAACATGAAGTGGAGAGTCGTTGATGCGCGTGCTGCTTTGTTTACGTGTCATGAGATCCCACGCCCTCCGCCTTGTTCCCCGAACTTACGCTTATCCCATCACGAAGTGTAGAGACTGCGCGTCTAAAACGCGTCTAGAACACGCTTTTCGCGCTTGAATGATACATTGCGGCACAGCCGGTTTTCACGCTCGTCTCCGCCTATCTTATCGCGCTTACGTAAGACTATCGATCGACTCAGATCGGGCAGAACACCATTAAATAAAAATTCCTTGTTCTCGAACGATGACTTTGGATATCCTGCACTTTATCGACAACAAGGGTGGCAATGCTGAAGAGATTAGAGACTCCCAGAGGAAGCGTGGCCACCCGGTAGAGATTGTAGATGAGGTCATTCAGATGTATGCTGATTGGGTTAAGAGTAGTATCTGCTTTGGTTGGATTCGTTCTGCAGCTGATTATGGTGCCATACAGTGGATTACGATACCAATATGCTTCGGAAGAAGGTGAACGAAGTACAGAAAGAGATATCCGCAAAGAAAAAGGTATCTTGTCTTGTTCGTTGAGGATTCGTTCTTGACTCGTGCAGGTGAAAGAACCGGCTGATGATTTGGTCGCTGCCAAGAAAGAGATAGACGCGCAAGTAGAAGCAAAGAAGAAAGAGGCAAAAGAATTTGAAATTCGCATGAGGCAAAAGGCAGGCACTGTTGGGAACATTATCGGCAAGAATGTGACAGTGAGTCTGACCGAGGATGACAATGCGATGATGCACACTTGGGATCCCAAAGGGCTGAAAGAGCCCGAGGAACGAAAGGGGATCCTGCCTCATCACGAGGTACTCCTGAGATTGGATGCGATGGATCTCGAACGAGGTATTGATCCATGGCATGACATTAGACAACATTTTATACAAGCGTACGTACAGGGGCCAAGGTGGCAGGACACCGCGGCTACTATCTGGTTAACGACGGAGTGGATCTCAACCAAGCGCTCATATCCTATGGACTCGACTTTTTGCGCAAGAAGGGATATAAGAAGATCCAGCCGCCGTTTATGATGAACAAGGACCAGATGAGCAAGACAGCGCAACTTGAGCAGTTTGACGAGGAGTTGTACAAGGTACGTTGGTAGGCAATAGTTGCTACAAAGTGAAACCAACGTTTTCAGGTCATTGCGTCCGATGACGAAAAGTACCTGATCGCGACATCCGAGCAGCCGATCTCGGCACTGCATTCGGACGAGTGGTTCGAGAGCCCAGACACGCAGCTTCCGCTCAAGTACGCGGGATACTCGACGTGTTTCCGCAAGGAGGCAGGGTCTGCGGGACGAGACATGTGGGGGATTTTCCGAGTGCACCAGTTTGAAAAGGTGGAACAGTTTGTGATCACGGATCCGGGAAAGAGTTGGGAGATGTTTGAGCAGATGATTTCGACGAGCGAGGAGTTTTATCAGAGTCTTGGGTTGCGATACCGGATTGTTGGGATTGTGTCTGGGGCACTGAACCTGGCTGCGGCGCAAAAGTACGATCTGGAGGCTTACTTTCCGTACCAGGGAGCGTACAAGGAACTGGTGTCGTGCTCGAACTGCACGGACTACCGTAGGTGACATTTCTTGAGTGTGTGTGTGCACGCGCGCTGACGGAAAAACAGAAAGTAGACGACTGGAGGTGCGGTGTGGGCTAAAAGGGAAGGAGCAAACGCGAAAGGTTTATGTGCACATGCTGAACGGGACGCTTGTTGCGACTGAGCGAACGCTGTGTTGCCTTGTTGAAAACTACCAACGAGAAGATGGAGTTGAGATACCGGAGGTACTCCGACCTTACATGGGTGGGCGAGAGTTTTTGCCATTTGTGAAAGCGGGAGCGACGCGGCGGTGATTTTTAAAATAAATAAATAAATATAATTTGTAAGTACGGCGTGGCTGTGCAGTGTACACTCTGCGATGAACAACGGACTTCTGAGTCCCGCGACCGAAAAGCGGATGCGCCCAGCGTGGTCAGTGTTACGTGTCCCAATTCCAGGCGCTCCTGCTCGACGTATTAGAATTCCTTTACCAAACCTCGCTGTCCTCCGTTGGCGTCTTCGCAGAAAACGTTCTCCACTTTTCCTCACTTTCGTCGCCGTCGCAGTTCTTCTTTCCCTCTTCCTCCTCTCTCGCGCTCGTCGCGCCAGGCCTTGGTCAAAACCAGCCCACGATGACCCCCACTCATCTCTCGTCTTTCATCGTAAAGAACTTCAGCGCATCTGGTCATGGGAGATTTCCAGTGGCCATTACCCAAGCTTCCATCCTGGTACTGTTTTCTTCCCTCTTTTTTTATCCATATCCTGACTCTTTCCCTCCAAGTCCCAGAGAAAATTGCTCTCAAGGAGCTGCTCACAAACCCCTCTATTCCCTTTAGACCCAAGACTCGCTCCCGCTCTCTCACTGACCCCAGCATCTACGTCGGCACTCGTGGCACAGGCCCAAAGCGCGTCTATCTAGATATCCAGAGCCGTCCACCAAACATTGCATACCCCCCCAGGCCGGTCCCTGGAAGCGTCGCCGACATGGATATTATCATGAAGCATTGTGATTTCTCTCAAAACAAGGTTAGCTCTTTCCCCATCCCCTCTTCTCGTGCCACTCACCCTCTCTCAGTACGTGCGTGACTGCCTAGAGGTCCTCCGCATTGGAGGTGGTTTGGATAATGGCGATAGAATAAGGCGTGGAAAGATGGACGACTGGCACTATATTTATATTGAGCAGCATGACAACGATGCCTCTGACAGGGATCCCTGGACAACGCCTTTAAACGATACCATTACGACAAACACTCCCGACGCGTCTCAAGAACAGGATGAAAACCCAGATGCTGGTCTTGTCCGAAGACGCGGCGCACAGATGGAGGAAGAAGTGCCTCTGCCCGAACCAATGACGTACAAGCCTTCCTATTCACTGGACACCGTATGTGATCCCGACAACCCCCGCCTCTTCCACATGTTTTGGGCCGGCCCTTTTACTGACAAACCCTATCTCGCCCTGCTCTCTTTCCTTTTTACTCAAAACACCGGTATTCACCTGCGTGAGTGGCCCGCAGATGCTGACGTCTGCCGTCCTCGATTCTGGCTATGGATTAACCCTGGCCCTGCTGCCTCCTTACCCAATCCCAACGCTTTGAATGACATGTATGAACAGCTCAAAGCAAACCCCTGGGCTGCGCCTTTCCTCCACCCCAGGTTCAAAGACATTATTCAATTCAAGCTCTGGAACACGACCGAACAACTCGATGGAATCCCAGAGATCAAGGACGAATGGAGGATCTACAGAAATGCATTATTCAACTCGGGCGGACATGTCATCAGCGTAAAGGAAGGAGAATCATCCACGAGTCCCAATGTTACCACTTCCACAGCGACAAGCGAGGAAAAGGAAGACATGACCAAGAGACTGGGTTCCAAGTCGAGCGACACGTACGACAGAATGTCCGTCATTCTATCGGATATGGCACGCTTCGTCCTGTGTCACCGTTTCGGAGGAATTTACCTCGACGCGGATACCCTCCTCCTGCGGGACTGGGAAGAACTCTGGGGCTGGCGTGGCGCGTTTGCTTACCGCTGGTCTCGTCTGCCCAACTACAACACCGCCGTCTTGCGCATGAACAAGGGATCAGCTCTCGGTACCTTTCTCTTCCGCACCGCTTTAAAGAACGGCCTCGATTTTCACCCGATGACTGTCAGTAGATATACTGCAGACGCGGCCGTGGAAGGGCTGCTACTTCGCTTACCAGACGCTCTTTTTGACTCGGCCTGGCTCAATACGGAAGATTACCAGAGAGACAGGCCTCCTCAACCTTACTTTACCATGCAAGTGTCTTTTTTTTTAAAAAACCTGTCTTGCATATGCTGACTGTGTCATTAGATTCGAGCACTTTTTCGAAACACCCTCCCGCGACGGTGCAGCACCACAGGCCCTTGGTTTCCGTGGATTCTTCCGAGGAGCTTACTCGTACCACTTTCACAACTTTTGGTTCGTGCTTTACGTTACACACATCACTAGAGCTAACCAAACGATGGCCACACTCACAGGTGGAAGCCGTTCGACCCCGCGCGCAACTTTCCAGATCTAGGTCCCAGGTTCAAGGCGGGAGAAGAAGCTGCCCGTGCGGCTCTGCGCAAAGAAAAGCAAAAAAAGCAGGAAGCGGCTACCGTGACTGGCCGCAGTACGCTCAAAGTTGCACCCGTGGACGACGAAGACGAAGAAGAAAAGGTTGAACACGACAAGCGTGATCTAGACTGGGCATGCCGTTCTCAAACGAACGTTTGAAGCGTACATACGCGGTGAAATACCCAGCATGTACGGTGAATGGATACGTTGGGATTGAGCCTCTAACGGCTTCGTAATACTCTTTTCTTTCGTTTGAGAGAGGAACGAGCTTTCTGGACCCTTTTCGTCTTTTTTGCATATTTCTTTGGACCGACTCTCGTCTGTTCATCGCATACCCGAGGGGTAGGATGCCCCATGCATATGATATACTATATATCTATATATGTAGTTACCACCAAATAATACACAGGTCAATCTAGACACGGCAATGTACCACGTCTGATAAATCCGATTCGCTATATAACGCCGTAATACGGGGTAAGCGGTATCGTACGTCGTCGTGTAGGGTCATTCGATGACCTTGCCTTTCTGAGCCAGTAACGCGTGAGATAGAATGGCCAGCAAAGCCGTTTCCAAAATGAGGCATCTTTTTCCTTGAACATGTACTGGCTTTGGAAGGCGATGATGATCCAAACGGTGGGCACCGTCATCGCCAACATAGTGATAACGTACAACGGCAACGTGCCGCGTGTGCCTGGGTTAATTTCCATAACGTTCATGCCAAAGACGCTCTTGTATAAACACCAATCAGTCTATATATCATTGGTGGAAAGAAGTGTTGTTGACTTACATTTGTAAAAGTCGCCGGGAGGAAAATCATCGTCAAAAACGAAATTTGTTTCATCTGTCATATCGATTGAGCAACCACATTCGGTCATCTCGTAGAACGCGGACACGTACCGCTGGAAAAGGGGAGAGAGTTAATAATGCAACGCAAAAATAACAATCTGAACACTTGCCTGAGTTATCTTTGACGGTCGCTTCCGTCATTCGTTTCATGACCTGAATATCGTTAATGTTCACGCTGCTAAACACCTATGAAGGAATTAGCATTTCAGTCAAAGTCAAAATCAAAAGCCACCAACAAGATTCATGACGTTTCCAAGTCGCTTTTCCTGGATCTCACGTCCTATCTCTAGTCGTTCCACCGCTTTTTGCAACATGTTGCATTCTCTTTCAAGTAAAGGTTTGCATATCTCTCGTTGCTCTTCTGTAAGCGCTGGGTTTGGGGTGTTTCTTATGAATTGGACCGTCTTCTTGAAGGATTGTAGGAAGGACGAATAATACAGAAGATGCGCACGAATCATGTGCAGTCGTTGTGTTAACTCTAGAGACGATGTCTGCATCACGTCGGATTCCTAGTTCATACAAATGGTCTGTTTAAAGTTTCATCATGATAACGAAAGATCGTACCAGCTGAACAATGTATTCATTCAATTGTTGTAATGCCTCATCCCACGCATAAGCAGCTTGCCAAATGAAAATTAACAATAAGAATGTAGGATCTTTGGCTTTCGCGAGCATCTTTTGCCAGTAAACACTTTGACCTTTCAAACAAAGTGAGATTCTAAAAGGATTATCAGAACGCGTGCACAATTACCAGCAAACCGAATGCGTTCATGGAGATAGTCTGCCTTGGTCGTCGGTAGGTCCATATTCGCGTGGTAAGAAATGATCGTGTTTCCATTTACATTACGAATAAGGTGGACCGACAAAAGATCCAGGACGAGGGCATACTCTCCGGACGAGGCTTTTTTACCTGAATTTCCTGGTTTTGGGCGCGTCAGCTTGATTCTTAAAGGTGACTGGGTATCGATGGTTTGCGTAACTATGGTAATAGTTTAGCAAGCAGCAAAGTCACAGCAGTAAGAACTTTCCCAATCGATCTTGGTCTATGGGAAATAAGGTAGCGGAGGAATCCACCAAGTCCGCACTCCGCGGAATCAAGTCGCCAGGGACTACTTGTATAAATGGCAAGGTAATTGTTATGTCTGTCATATACGGGTCATCAATAAAGAGTGCCATCCAGGAATGACAGGGTACATACGGTCGCCTATGTTCTCCCGTGAATCTTCTTGGAAACGTGAGGGAATCCAATTCAGTGAAGAAGAAAAGAAGAAAGGTTCAATATCATATCTGGAAATAACGGCACCAGCTTAGACTAAACTTTATGATGTAACTTGGCAACATACTTGCCGCCCAGCATTTTCAAAGTAGGACCAGACAAATTCTTGACGAAAAGGGCTCTCACTCGTATGTCTGGCCCTTGCTGCAAGAGTCCACGATAAGCAGAGTGGTGGCAATATTTCCCGGAGACGTACCTTGTGATCTTTAAACCAGTTCCATTCCTCATCGAAACTTGATTCATCGTCTTTCATTTTCAATTCTCCAGCGTTTTTGAAGACACCCATCTCATTGACGTCGAGTAGGTAGATCGAACATGGTAGAGAACGGTCATAGTTATCGATGGCTGCACGAATTTTGCACTTTGTAACTTGTCCATGAGTCCAATTCGGAAACCGAGACTGGGGGTATTCTTTCCAACAATGTCCGTTGCATGCTCTGTGATTGCAGTCTCCCGGAACAGGTGGAGCTCCAGAATTTAACTGCGCCTGATCAATAGCTAATGTGACAGTCAGCCGAGCGTCTTTCTGATCATAAATGACTTGTTACTAACGATCTCGAATGTCTATCCAAGGCCAAGGAGCCTGAAGGTGATGAGTGACGGTGGGGTGGTGGTGGAATACGGTGGATCTCGACAGGTGGCGCCCCTGAATGTAGATGATACAACTCCCTAGGGTTGTCCCAGTATCAGCAGAATAGTGGGGGTATCGAAAGTCTACACGCACCGCGAAGGAACTGCCATCATGAAACAGTGGAAGGATGGCTTACACAGTACCTTCCTAGTTCATATATGTGGAGGAATGTCGTAAGCCGCATGGCACTGAAATCAGGGTCCAGCGTCTATAGTGTACTCACCTTTGAACCTTAATCATGGCATGTTCACCGAACCGTCTCCGGTCATATCGACCGACTCGGCGAAGAACATGATCGATAGTACTACTTCTAGTGTGACTGTGGTCGTCACACCGCTATCGGAGACAGACAATCCCCGGCGAATCTTCCCTAGCTACATTAGAAAGGGTTCGAAGGAGACTAGGGCCCTCATAAATTAAGATTACGCAGCCAGGTTCTGAAGTACATTGAGTATTGAGAATACTATATAGAGTATGCGTGACATCGTGACGACCAAATCCATTGGCGTTGGCGACGCTACACTTCGACCGCCACACAACATGTCCGTTGCGAAACTCCAAGACGACCCTCGCGACGCAGCTCTCGAGACCAAATTCACGCTACCCAACTCATGGTATAGAGATAGTGGTATGTGTTGCATTGTGTGAACTGGTGCTGCGAACTTAAATATCGTTGAAGATGTTTTGGGTTCGTCAACCATGTTCTTCGCCGGCCTCATCTTGGTGACAAGGAACAGGTTTGTCTTATGCGGGGCCAATGGTAATTTTTATTTATGGCTGGCTTAGGTTCTTGGCATGGCCCACAGTTATATTTGCTATAAACGGCCTAATCAATCAGCACCCTCTGCGCTCTAAAGACGGTCAAGGAGGGGGTTGGAACAATGTCTTGTACGCGTTCAACATCATTCAACCGAGTTTCATTCGCTGACGTTCTGATAGCCTATGTGTTACGGCTCTTTTTGCAGCCTACTTCCCACTCTTTCTCATGCCTACACCGGTCAACTGCATAGCCAAGACTTGATACCCAACTGCTTTTATTATTATATGCTCGTTTCGTATACAACATGTATGGTATAACTTGCGTGTCTCCAATAATTAATTCAAATAATAACAAGAATGGCTGATAGAGAGATTGTTACAGGCTACCTCAAACAAATAGGGACGTATCCAGCCCATGCGAGAAATCCAATACAACGATATGGCGATCGTGAGAGGTACTATAATAATGATAAGTAGTTGTAAAAGGGATTAGAGTTGCGTCGTACCTTACAATCCGTGATACATCGAACTTGACATCAAAAATTTGACTTGTGTGCTTGCCAGTGAACTTATTGATCAGTTTCCCTGGAGAGGTTATGTTACTCGCGAACCTTGAGACAAAAACAGATAACTGGTACCTGTTTTGAGATCCCACAGTTTTATCGTCTTGTCGTAGCTGACACTGACTAGACGACCATTGCGTGGATCAACAGACAGGGCGCGTACAAGCGCGTCATGCGCAACCAATGTGCGCAAACAGTCACCTGTGGAAGCTGACCAAATTTTGATCTTGCAGTCGTTCGATCCAGAGACGATCAGGTCATCCTAGGTCGCACAACTCAGGGATATACAACGCAGTATCCTGGCGAATGCCTCACCTTGAACTCAATACACGCAAGACCTCTATCATGGCCTTCAAATGTCTTCAGTCGCTCTCCACTGGCAATGTCCCATAAAATCATCTTCCCATCTCCGCTTGCACTGACCTGCGTGCCTACTAAGCCTCAAATGACAACTACTTCACGAACCAAGGACGTACCACTCGACCATTTTGAAGGCCAACCGCGTTCACTGGACCTTCGTGGCCACGCATAGACCTATGCAGTTCGAGTGTGTTACGATTCCACACCCGTACAACACCATCCTTTGAGCTTTTCAACCACATCTTAGAATCCGTTTTCAATCCCTTTTTTTGGAACTTACCAGCTCACTATCCACTTCTTGTCAATCTTCAAATCCAAGACGCCACCGACATGTCCTTTGAGAACGTCCCTAACTTCAGCATTTACTTCCTTGTCGCTCGTTTCGATTCCATCCTCCATGATCGGACGACCAGTCCAAATGTCCCAAACACAGATCGAGCAATCACTGCTCCCGCTAACCATGAATCCCCTCCTCTTTGTCGTCCTCGTGGTTGTTGGGAACCGTTCGCGTAGAGGCGTCTCCGAACTAAGCAAGTCACCAGACGCGGAGATTTGCTCTGCGGCAGAATCTGGACCCATTTCAGTCACACCGTCCCGGTTCTGATCCCAATCGTGCTCGAACTTTAAGCAGAGAACGCTGCCTTGGTGGGCACCCCAGAAAGTACCAAGGAGACGACCTGTACGCAAACTCCACACTTTGATTGTACGATCACGAGACCCAGTTACGATTCGTTGCGAATCAAATTCTAGACAATATACACTAAAATAAAGTGAAGATAACAGGATTAAAAAAACACTGAATTCAAGCTACACACCTATCACTATGTCCTGGAATACGCATTACCTTGGGTTCCCATCTGGATCTTGGTTCTACGTTGGGGAAGCCATGGCGAGTATGTATTGTGGGCTCGTCTAGGAACGTTATAGCTGTATGCATCGGCCTTGCAGGACCAGCCCATCGTCTCTCTAGTTCAAAACGCTCCCGATAGAGTCGACGCCAGTCTAATTGCAGTGGAGCGTTCCTGGGCGAAACCAGATGCGATCTTGGATGACAAAATGAGTCAAAGGACCAGGCAAGAAGGACTGAGTACTGACGTAATCCGTTGAAGCGGGAACTCTGAAAATGGTGGTGGCTGCATTGAAGGCAGTTCATTCGTAGTTCTCTGAGGTGCCGTGCATTTTTTGCTTACCGTGTTCAATTTCTGATCGCCACTGATTGACCTTTGAAACTTGGAATCGACTTTTGCCATCTTGTTACATCGTTTTCTGATCAACTTTTGTGGTCTGTTTGCACGACGCAAATCTATGGCCCAACGTCCTAAGAATAAGGCTTGCCATATAGAATTGTCACTAGCAAGGGCGCGCCACTTGCGTGACACAGAAAGGCATGCCAGAATCGATCTTAAGGCATCCGGATCAGGTACTGGGTACGAGGGCATGTCCAGGTCCGTTGAGTCTGGCGCTGGACTTGCAGGAGGCGAGAGGGGTGTGCAGAGTAGCATGAGGATGTGTAGAGCCAGCTCCGTCGGTAAAAGTGATAAAATGTCTACGGAGATGGGCCAGTCCAGAACGGATAACAACGTAAAGTCAGTCCGCGTAATCAACACAGAGAGCATGGCGAGCAAAACAGTGCATTAGTGTCATTGTATCGCAAGAGAAGATTGAACGACAAGAAGCAGAAGCCGACATAAACCATATGAATGTCATGCTTTTAGGTTCGATCGCAATGCGGCTGACGCATGGGATGTCCGTAGTCTGATATGAAATGGAACTCACCAACACCAGTGACAGCACGTATGTCAATGAAACACGCCTCGTCATCGATCAACTCTCCTTCCTCTCCGTCTAATGGCGCTAACTCGCTATAATCGATGAGGTGCCCATCGGTGTCTTCACTTTCCCAGTCAGGGGAAATGGACTTGGCCTTTCCTTTTCCTTTCCAACGAGGGAATGTCCCACTATTTGCAGACGATTGTCGCGTGGAAGGACAGCAGGGCGCAGCAACCGAAGATATAGGACAAGATGATGGGGAGGTGACAATGGGGAATAAACTCTTTCCAGGAGAGGATAAAGCCTCCCATATGCGTGGAAGTATAGTTCTCAGCGGATTTGACGGGGATTCCCTGCCAGCATCATCGGAGATGCCATACTGAGCCTCGACGGAATTCGCGAGATCAAAGGGATAAGAGCCTTGAAGAGTATCGTCGGTGAACGCTGATCCGCAAAGGGCCAAGCTGGGACTAGAATGAAAACCTCGTCTAGTTTGGAAGGATGCTCGAGGGTGCCCATATTCATTTGCATAAGAACGAATGTCATAGTGAGTTGTGGCATGTCCGTGTGGCGGTTCCCCGTAGGGATATGTTTGCCGATAATGAACAGACGGGAAAGTATTGACGTCAACGTCAATAATTGAGAAGTCTGCTGTTGGTGCAGGGGATGCTGGGCGTTGTATAGGAAATGATGAGGAAGCTTCGGCGTTCTCAAAAGGCATATTGGTTGTATCGTTGGATTCAGTGTCTGGATTGCTGTTGGAAGGAGGGAAGGTTGAATCACAATAGGGGAAATGTTGGTGTAAGTCCTGAGTTGAACAGCCTCCAGAACGAGGAGGCACACGAGATGAACAGGTGCTCAACTCGGAACTGGTTGGCACGCGACTACAGTGATCCATCGTGGGTGAGGTGAGTTTCTTTGGAGTCGCCTAGCCGTCAGATTAGAAGCTAGCTGTCGTCCGAGTCGGTGGTTTGGCGATATATCAGGAGTCAGGACGAGCTCATCGTCCGGTGTGGGATAAGTTGCCAAGTTTAGCCTACTAATTTATCCCAACTTCTCTATGACAGCCTTTACTAACTCTACGTCGGGCTTTTCAACATCCACAACTCTTCTCTCTCTCTCGAGGAGGCCGCGGAATTGAATGGGAAGTACGTCACGAGTAAAGTTAAACCCTTCGATACCCTCTAATGCCCGCGAAACTGCCTCGGAAAATTTGGCTGGATGTGCAGTGGAGAGCACAATCTGATGAACTTTTGGAGAACTATCCGTCTGTTAGATCATGCACCACACAACGATACGCAGTGCCTACTTTGAAGCACTGACAATGCCCGCTACTGACAGACCGACGGCAGTATGAGGATCGGCTATGTAGGACTTTTGATAATACATCCTAATTGTTTCTAAAGTCTAAAAAAAAAATTGTAAGAACAATTTGCGCTAGCCGTGAAGGCAAAGCTCACTTGATTATCATCAACTCTCTCTGCAAGAAAGTCTCTTCTGGCGAATCCAAGCACGGTTGGTGATACTTCCATTCTACCATCCTTTTTTACCTTGTCCATCCATCCTGCCACTGAATCGCAAGCCTGTTTTCTTCTCGATTGAAAATCGGAACCTCGTGAATCTTCATACGCAAGGTACCATAGCAACCTTTCAAAGTTACTTGACACGAGTATATCCATTGCAGGACTCAGTGTCTCTCTAACTCCGCTCGCATCTATAGGAAGCGAAGAATCCACCTTCTCGTATCGGCCTGTCTTCCAGAACCTTGTCAAGATATCATTGGCATTCGTCGCTACCGCAAGCTTCGTCATTGGTAATCCCATCCGCTTTGCGTAATAGCCCGCTAGTACGTCACCAAAGTTACCTGTCGGCACGACGTATTGTATCTCAACCTCTTCTGGGTCTGTGGTATCCGGAAGGGATTTCATTAATTGAAAATACGAAAGCACGTAATAAACGGTTTGTGCGAGGATACGGGCCCAATTTATTGAATTGACG
Organism: Amanita rubescens; assembly: GCA_015039365.1. Lineage (NCBI taxonomy): Eukaryota > Fungi > Basidiomycota > Agaricomycetes > Agaricales > Amanitaceae > Amanita > Amanita rubescens. The sequence goes on from WION01000001.1 coordinate 1,051,335, forward strand.
GCACCGAGGTGATGTTTCTCGTTGAACTCTCTATCAGCAAAGAGTGACTTGACTATGTCCTGAGTTGAGCTGTCAGCAGGCTGGACCTTCTTTTGTGCAGTGCAGTATACCTGACAATCGTCGAACGTCCCTTTTACGGCGATATTGTGGACGTTTGCATCAGTCACCGTCGTCATCTGTGCCTCTTGTATAGGAGAGACGCGACCCTTTGGATGTAAAATGAAGATTGATATATTCTCCTTGCCGCGCAGGCCATATATCGCAGCGCTTGGATGCAATCGTGAATGAATTTCACTCGTACTTCACTCAGAGGGCTGCGTACCTTCCAGTATCCCCACTGGTTGCGCCTACAATCGTCAACGTATCGTTTTTCTCGCCTTGCCCTTTCTTTGCATTCCTCCGCCTCAGGAAAAACTCGAACAGATTTCCAAGTAGTTGCAAAGCTACATCTTTAAATGCAAAGGTTGGACCATGGAATAACTCCAGAATCCAAGTCTTTTCCCCTACTTTATTCAGGGGCGCGACTTCTGGGCATCTAAATGTCTTGTAGGACCGATCAACGAGATCTTTTAGCTCATCTTGGCTGATCTCTTCCGGTGAGATATACAACGAGAGCACCGCAACAGAGATCTCTTGAAAAGTGTAATTTTTCCATTTTCTCCAATCTGTCGGTAGAGATGGAATTTTCGTAGGTATATATAGTCCGCCGTCAGGTGCGAGACCTGCGAGGACGGTCTAATTTGGACTATTGGGTTACAGTGTAACGGATCGGGTATGATCTGACCTCCTCAAATGAGAGTTCCTTTGGATCTCCACGCGTCGAGAAATATTTCATGGGCGTTGCGCAGATGCCGAAACAGTTATGTTTACGGTACATCCATTTGGACCTATTTACATCTGCCTTAATATATCACAGTGGATTCCATGTTGACAGCCTTACATGATTTAATGGTAAAAGATCTTGTCATGTCCACGCGCCGGTATCTGTAACATGTCGAAGCACATTGCTGGGCGCTGGGCGCGCGTGATAAAGTTTACAAATACAATACAGTACTCTGATTCCATCATCACGCATGCACCAATTTCACGTAGAAAAAGCAACGTAAACACAAATGATATACACCAGGGACCTGAGTATATCGTGAAGGGCGTTCAGTACTGACGAGGTTTCCCCTTCAAATCATATGGCGAGAACTTCCACCAACTTCAACATGTTTAAGATGTAGGATTGACCTCGTTTCTTGAAAAAACATACCTGGAATATTTGAAACCAGAGAAGTTACGAGCAAGCCACATCAAAGGTCCCGGCAGAGGAGGCTACATTGTGGTGAATAAGTACGCACGATAAGAGGAGATGGCTGGATTTCCTTACCCAATGGGGCACGTCTAAAGTATTATGGTGCGATACGCACCAAGGGAGGATGGTAAAGAATGCACCATTAGCCTTCGCGTATTCACCATGCTCTGCAAAAAAAAAGCTCGTCATGTACAGCACATAGCCGTTCAATGTGACTAACCAGCCATCATGACGTCCAGTTCTGACTTTTCAAATTTATTGAGTTGGTCTGGCATAATTGTTGGCATCTGGGAAAGACTCAATGACCAGTACTCGAAGGAGAACGTCTAGCCAAACCTCGTCATGAAGATGTTGCGACATAAAATCGGCGAATCCCCTCAATAGCGCCCTAGTCTTCTCCGCGTCATACTTTTCCTGGTGGTCAAACACAGATTTTATGTACTGGTGAAATGCATCCAAAGGTCCGGAGAACTCTTCGTGCTCGCGAAGGTTTTCTGACATGTCGAGCCGCTTTCCAAGATGAGGGAAGAATATTTTTTCCTCACCCCTGTGGTGAATATGGATCATGTCCACCGCTGTCAAGCAGTAGCCTGCGAATGCAATCTCGTCTCCGGGTTTAACAACAGGAGCTTTCTCGTATATGGAATTGCAGCCGCGAATGAGAACGTTGTGCATGAGAGCCATATCTATCCAGAAGCTATTCGGGATATCATTGAAGTCGACGGACTTGCCGGAAGGCACGTCAATGAGGGTATAGGGAGGACTCATGGTCTTGTGTTCAACCATGCTGTTTGGGTGCAGGAGTTGCACCGAAACCCGAAGCTCGACCTGCTTTTAAGTAATGGCAGGGCCCAGTCACGGGTAAGCAATATACTTATTCTCGTGTTCATCAATGATGCGGTAAGAACGCGACGTTCTCGTAAGATGTGTGTGCGGATTATTAATATTGGTAGAAGAGCGTGGCAGACACAGCATCGATATCATCGAATCACAGGGGTATCTTCAATCATATATATAGGAGAATCTAAATCTCAATCTCAGACACAAGAACAATGTGATATTGACATCTCGAATATTTATACGACCTTGGGTTCTATGTTGCCCCTCTCTTGGCATGGTTCCTTCTCAATCTCATTCGCAACAGGCTGCTAGAAGCCATAGCTCTCATAACCGCCCTCAACTTCCACGTCTCCAGTCTAAATTTGAAAAGTTGCGCCATGTCCATAGCTCACCTCTCTATGCTCATCACGAGGAAGACGAGGAAGATGTCGAATGCGGAAGTGACATGCAGTGTTGTGAACAGTCTTTTTGCACTCGTCAGGATCATCATAACGGCGCCTGTATTTGCCCGGAGAATTCGCTTTATCAGCGCAAAGTGACTTCGTTGGAAAGACGGGTGAGAGTCGGTGGTTGGGTGGCAATGATGGTTCTTTTATTGCTCACTGCCTGCTTCGTAATCAGGGAATTGTTGGTCAATTATTTTCTTTCACTTTACGGCCTCCCTGATGACTATGTTAGATGCATCGAAGACCGAGTTAGCTAGATTGAAATGTCAAATTCAACAGCGTAGCTTACACGGTTATAAGACTTTGAGATTTCACATAATTTATCAAAATGTCGTGAATGGGCAAAAGATATACATACTGCAAGACAAGTGGAGATGAGCAGAAACTGATGGGAAGCGTTAATCAAACCAGCGCAAGACTCCCCTCGAGGTCACCCACGCAGGAAAGCAACAGACAAACAGACTGGCCCTGTGTATGGATAAGATGAAGGTTGCCAAGCAGAGGAGCAGAGTTTAGACAAGCAGGTTGAAGCGCGGACGGCCGAGGTAAGAGTGCCAGAAAGAGACGAACCAAAGAGCGACATTCCTGACTCGAGTCTATGGGCGAGCACTACCAGGGCTTCGAAAGATGGGGCATATCCTTGAGCAGACGTGAAAGCTCTCGGAGTCTCCAAATGCCGGAGTTGGAATTTGGAAAGTAAAAGAGAGTTCACGAGACGCGGCGTGACGCAGCAAGGAGGGGTGAATACGAGGGAAGGCCATGTACCGAAAGTCAGCGCGCCCAATTCTCCAGCAAGTGACGTGGAAAACAATAGAGACCAGGACGTCTGTAAGGATCCAGCCAGCCGTCGAGTTAAGGGCGTCGGATCCGAGAGACCCGATGCACAACCATGTCTACAACCACGCCCAAAGTCAAGTTACGGCTATCTTTCGGCAATATAACCAGACTTGCACTGTCGATCCCACTTGATAAATGTGGCACATTTGCTATTAACCCTCTCAAATGGCTGCGATTTCTAGGGTTTGCTATCTATGGACGACAAGGCTACCTCTCTACATCGGAAGCTGGCCCAGAGATCGACGATTATACAGCAGGTATAAAGGCCCGTTCATACTATTTCATATCAGAGGGTAAGGTGGATTGACGTGCGGTAAAACCTCGCTAACTTTGCTAACCTTTTCAGGTGAAGCTCGCCTTGTCGATGTCGATGCAGTGAAAGACAGAACATCGGATTCTTCAGATCTGTCTACCCACCGAAGTGATTTCAGGGCCAACGTGATTGAGCGAGATGGTACCTGCGTGTTAACAGGAGATCCAGCGAGGCAATGCATTGCGTGCCATATCATCCCCCATGCGAAGGGAAGCAACGTGCGTCCTTACGAATCTTCTATAGCAACTCTCTCACTTAATCAAGTACATGTTGAACATCGTCCGTCACCGAGGTGAAGCATATGATTTCGCCGATGACATTGACGACATTAACGACACTCGAAATGGACTTCTGCTACATGGCGGGTTCCATCTCCCGTTTGGAGCTGGTGAACTAGCGTTCCTGAAGGTCTGCTGTTATTTCCATCCAGGGCTATCTGAAACTTAAGTATCTCATAGACTCCCAACTTTGCTTTGACTGTTGATGATATTCCTTACGGCCCACGAAGGGGAGCCAATGAAGCGAACCCGGACAGTCGCCTTACGTTGCACTATTTCATCGACTTACTTCAGCTTGGCGACATGATCACCAATACCGCTCCCCGCAACGCTGATGCGCGGCAGCCTCAAGACACCAGCGAATGGCCACCTGCTATCATTCTTGATCTCTTCTATGCCGTGGCTGCTATCAATGCATGGAGTCCAAAATCCTTTATCAAATATGTCCGAGAACAGTCGAAGGATGTTTATTACAATGGCGATGACGAAGACGACGACAATGTGTTGGATCGTAGTGGACCAAGTCATGTCGATGCACAGATGGGCGATCAAACAATAGGACAATCTGGATCTAAACGTTATGCTCTACGTAGCAGAAACAAGACGTCAAACATTCGCCCGAAAAAAAGACAGTTCGCTGATTTGATGGATGGCGTGTACGCGCTGTGGATGCAGACTTCGAGGATGGACAAGCCAAAGCCGGAAGATGATCATACATCGAGTCTTACTCGCAACGAAAGGATTAAGATGTGGTTACAATCAATAGAGGATCCCGCGACAAATTAGATCATTTTCACCACTTTTCCGTACAGCGATCTGAGTAGAAAAAGAAGGGCACGAGCATGGTCACCTTTTCCTCGGCCACCAATCATAGCCTCGCTATTACACTCCCGGACTGATGGACTTGCGCCCAAAAAGCTGCTCTAATCGCCGCATCTCACGACCAAGACGACTGCGACTAGGTCGGATACTGCTTCTAACATGCATACAAACGAAGCACCCGCAAGAGAGCCTGAGAAGCGGTTACTACCACCGCGTCATTATGATATTTAGTATCTTAATGCTGATCATAGCTCCAATATATATAAGAAGTTGATTTCTTATCGAATGGCCTGAAAGTTACTGCCTGGGCTTGTGAAAATGTTGAAAGTTAGTTGAGCTGCGGTCTTAAGAAGCGCGCAGATGAACTTAGGAATCAATTACAAGCAAGCCAGCGGACAGTGGATAACAGTAAGCGTGATGTAGTTCGCCTATATCTGAAATACCTCTCTGCCTGCGGTGTTAGCAGATTCTACATCAAGTAATAATTAATAATGTCCGTTGCGACCAGGCTAGATTACATGGCTATCGACATGTACAATTAGCTATTGACGAGATCCCTTTTATAGTACAAACACCATTTTATCCAGACGAAAACATCAGAAAGCAGTATTACAGTGACGACTTGTATTAATGCGAAGAGCAGTCGGAGGATTGGAGTTTTAAATCTTGCAAATTAAAAAAAAAAGTGCATCATGAGCGGAAATACTTAAACTCCTCAACTGGCGGAGTCCAGAATCCTTTGCGAACCATCCATAGGAACAGGGGGTTGAGGTGGCCAGGCCGATTCGGTGATTGGTATTGAATGCCGCTGATGCTGGTCAACACCATATGTTGTCTGATGTTGAAGCATCTGCTGACGATGGATCTGCTGTTGCACCAGCACATCCATTGGCGGCTTAATGTCAAATATTGCCGACCTCGTTTTCTCATAGACAGGAGGACTGGGCACTGTTGCAGCCATCCCCAAGCCACCAGTGGGATTTCCATTGACAATGGATGGAGAGGGTTCACCAGCAGTGTCCAACCTCACACCTGTATAGGATACATTTTCCCGGCCTTGCTGTCTGATTGTATGCATTGGCGCTGAAACCATCATTTGGACCCATATGATAATAAGCATGTGCATATGCCGGTAGGGCAGATGGGTGTGAAACGATGGCCTGACTCAACGAAGGTGTTGATACTGGCACAATATTCCCGCTTGCCGCATATGGCGAGCCGCTCGCCGGAGTTGCGTGGCCAGAGGAGCCGTAAGGGCTCGATTCGACAGGTGACGGACGTTACCCCTTGAAGATACGCAGGGCTGAAGGACGCGCTCTGTTGCTCATGTTCCTCATCTCCTTCGTATGGCCTTGGGAGTGTTATGGGGTTTACATGAACGTCTTGCTGCTGGTATCCACCATTGTAAGACTCGAGATGTACAACATCATTTGTGCAAATGCGATCACTACCATCCTTGATGTCGGGTTATGAAGGGAGCAATCGGAGGCGAATCGTGTGAAATTGACTGGTGGCGCAAATCCCGGTCTACAGAGGTAGGCGTATTGAGTACATGTTTACTTGACGGTAGAGGCTGATTTGAAGACTGCAATTCAAGCCCTTGACGATGCGAATGTTTTATCATCTACCCTCGTGGTCGGAGTCGGTATGGTTGGAGATCCTATCTTGGACCTTAGGAAGGGTGGAGTTTCTTTACCTTGACGGACGCGTATCCCGACTGAAGGATAGTGGCTCCTTTTTCGCATGTTTTTTGCCCTTTTGACCCGTTTCTGGATCCCTTCCAATAGGTGAGGTGTTGCCAGTTTGCACCCCGGTGGCCGATGCGTCGTTTGAGATTCTCTGTTTCTGCATCGCCATCCGCGCATGTAGCTGGTTCGTTGGAGGTTCACCACCTGTTCTTCGACAAGTCTGCATCATGACTCCCAGCTGTCTGCATGACGATTTTTTCATGCTTCCGCTTGACACCATGTAGTCGAGGAATAATCAAGCGTGATACGGAATCTTTTCTTAAGCCTCTGGAGCAGCGCCTCACATTCAGACCCTAATTTTGAGTCCCAAAGCATCCGCATTCCAGATATAGCACTGTCTGCTGCTTGGCGGCCAGGAATCAGGACTGCATGGAGTGTGGTCGTATAAGGTGCATATGGTGACGGCATCTAGAAGAGCTTTCTCGACAGGATACAAATCAAGCAACAGGGGTGGAACTTGTCGAGGGTTTGACTGGCTGACATTGCACGATCCAAGCAGTAGTGATGCTTGAATGATGCATCGTGCAGCACGAAAAATCGGTTCCAAAACGGGATTCCAGGTATTTCCTCTGCCTGAGTCGCCGGGTTGGGCGTAGCCGTCCGACAAGGAACTCATCGTAGAACGCCAAGATGTGGGATGCCGGCAAAGAAAAGGCAGGTAAACCATGATTATTAATCGTTGTGCCATTATCGTCAGAGCACATCGCTGCATTCGAAGAATACTCCTATCGGGCACATCCCCTGCCTCGGGAGGCGGAGAAGCATCGCCTTTGAACTCGTCGTCCATGACAGTAAAGCGAAGTGGTGGAGGCATGCTTTGCATGAAGCATCTGATCTCCCCCTCTAAAAAAGCAGCTTGGTCGAGAGTATACCCACAACAACAGTCTGGATACGTCATCCTGTGCTTTACCATCTGAGTTATTTTCGTAAGACTGTACTAAATGTTAGCCATCACGTTCAACATATAAAGAAAGATAATATATACCGGTAGCGAGCGCCATGATATGCTTCCACGATATCATTCGACCATTCGCCCCCCAAATTTTCTTCGTCCTCACCCTGGTCGCTATCCGCCTCATCAGCAGGCAAAGACGGACCAGCACAACGTGGAAGTTTAACAGCACTGGACGGAATTGACTAGGAGCGAAGGATGCCCGAGCGCGTCGGATATAAATCTAAAACGAGTTACTCTGGGCAAGGAAAAACATAGGCTAATGGGGACTTGCAATTCGTAAGAAACGATATCCCACCAGATCATTCTTTTAAGATCATCTTTTCTCCTCCGCCTGTCTTCGCTTTTACCTCTTTTTTTGTCGTTTAAATCCCCCTTCAAATTTGATTTACCCATCCCATGCTCCTCATCTTTGAAAGGAGACGAGCTCTGGACTTTTTCGAGTCCAAACACTCTCGCCATATTTACTATTTTTGCTACCTAAGTGTCCAAGTTTAGAAGGGCAAATCCAAACATCGAATACTGACCAATGGTAACAGCTTGTTCAAGCCAGCTATTCTTGCTTGCTCGGAATCCTTTACGTCAATCCTTAGATAAGACTTAAACAGCTGATACCCGATCCCCAGCAGGTTTGCAATTAGGAAGTCCAACTTTTCCTTCTTCACTAACTGCTCCGATTTCGCTCGTTTCTTGCTGACCAGATGGAGACACGTGAGCCATGCTCTTCTCCCAGACATCAAGCGACTGTTGAGCCAGAGCACTGAAAAAATTCTGACGTTTCATGCCTTTCTCGTCCACTCGACTGAACGGATGCTGCCGCCGTTGACCTTCTCTCTCCGTCTTCAAGCCCTTCAGAGGTAGCTGCGCCCATAGCAAGCACCATGCAAACTACTGCAAAGAAAGGAAGGCTCTCGCCCCGATCCTTCGCAGTGTGTCCCAGGATCAACCAATTCACGTTCCGCTTCTACATCGGGCTTCGTAGATTCACTCTTCGCACCTCCACCCCCTGCGTGACGCCGAGCGAGAGACTCCATGACAACTGATGTTGACGTTGCACCGCTTCCAAAGAAAATCTCTCGTGCCCTGGTGCCCACCTTCTCCCGCTCCTTCCGGTCGGACTTCGTAGACATGGTTCTCGCACCCAAGCCACGACTCCCGATTAAACATAATGCACGGTACTCGAATGTATCCCACCGCGTCGCCAGTGACTGGGCAGCGCGCTTTCCCCTTTCCCTTTCTGTCGCTTCTTCCACCTTCGCTGCTCTCGTCTGACAAAGATAAAAGCAAAGCATGCTGGGAGCTGGAAAGGGTCTTATAGAAAAAAGGTGGGTTGCACTCTGTAGCAACTGTTTTGCGCGGGAGAGGGGAGGAAGTAGAGCTACAAGCGCTGGAGTGACACAGGGCTTCCCAACGGTTTCACCACCGGGGCGGGGAACTTGCAGCGGTACATGGGAGGACGACGAAGCATGAGGTGGCTGCAGTTGGGGACCTGAGGAAGAGTGAAAAGGGTAATAAATGTTAGGAGTGGGAAGGTGAAGATAGGCAGCGTGTATTTCCTTTGTTCTGGGACTGCAATGACAGACTGGTGCCAGAGGTGCTTGAATAAGGAAGTTCTGGATCAGGCGCTGCTTCGAGTTTGATGGGATTCAATTCATTCGGGGCATAGGAGCTACTAAGTGGTAGTTTCAGCTCTAGTGGAGGCGAATCGTCACGCTCTAATTCGTCAAGCCAGACTGACGCAAGGACCTGCGACGGGACCGAAATGAAAGTGTTAGTAGTACCTGGCGGTGCCAAATGGTGCTGAGAATGGTGTTGTGGTCCAGGATGCGATGACGAAGGCCGGCCATTGGAAGAGGACGAGGATCGGTTCGATGGGTTTGCACTCTGTATTTGAGAAAATGGATACGACGACTGGAACACAGGTGGTGTCTGGCCAGAGGTAATTAAGGACAAGGTTGCTTCGACTTGCATCAGACGGTTGTTGAGTGAATGAAGGTCACTGGAGGATGGTTGAGCAGCAGCATATGAGAAATATGTGTTCGTACACTTTTTCGGCGGCAGCAGGAGAGTAAATACATCTTGGGACAGTGTCGCGCTTTGTACAGCTACCGCATGGGACACGTCCTATCGCATTTTAGTTTGAGGCGTTTGCACTGGGTGGATTGTCAATGGCGACGCAGTCTGGATAATAATAGAAACAGACTTCAGCGCAGACAACGGTGATTCTGGAGCGAATTTGGCTGGGCAGGGATGAACACGTGAATGATGCAAGTCGAACGAGAGACTCACGGCGTAGACAGCTGGTTGAGTGACTGCGGTGGTGAAAGGGACGGTATGTTGTCCATAGGGAAGAAGGAGAAAGTTTGAGGGTAGCAGGTGATAAGGAGACTCTACTGATATAATATCCGACACGGATCCGTCCTACACATGCGACCGTAATCTCATGCAAGTTGTGCTACTGCGCACCGTACCCTTTGCGCTGTGAGACAACGTACACCAACTCGATATTATTGATTATCTTGCCTGTCCATGACCCATATCCATTGACCGAACAGCCTTTGGATGGGAACCATTTGGGTTGCAGGCACACTGCTCACACGCTCGGATGTGATCTGTGCCTCTCAACTTATAATATTACGCTACTCCATTACTGGACACAACATTTCCCACAGTTCCCACTCAGCTTCATCCAATCGTCATTCGTGCATGGAGCCAGCACAGATAAGTACAGTACACTCGACAATGTAAACGGAAAGAAATAATGCACAGTGGCGTTGAAATCCGCCTCCGAACGACTGTTTTCCCCCCGCAAACCCTACGGACCAGCAGAATGGCATGGCGTTTTTTTCTCTCCGAACAATTCATCAATGGGAATTTAAGGTTGCGTTCAGAATACCCTTCAGGGGCCTCGTTGTGCCCGTTCTCGCCTCTCTGACACCTTCAGACTGATGGCAATGTTGTCTCTTTTACTGACACCTCTGCTTCTAGTAATGTCTCGCATGAATGCTAGGGTTTAAGCCTTCCAATTATCCCATACTCGGTTCGCCGCTTCTCATTCAATGCGTGCGTACCACTAAATCGGGCCGGACTGCCGACTGGTACAATGAATGGTCAAATACGGAATACTCGTCGGCGAGAAACAGCCACAGAATGGAACTGGAGGTTTGGACGAAACGATACGCATGTCAAGCCTAAGTGCTATGCGTCACGTTCCTGTTCACACTTTTTTTAAATGCTCACCACCTGCTTAACGTAAATGCTCATTTCCGAGGAAGATGCCCCAAGTCGGCCCCGCAGTTCTGAATAAGCGATCTAACGTTAGAGCCCCTAGTCATAACCTGGAGGAAGCTTTTTTCCCTTCATGGATGTATAAATATCAGTAACTGATTTTATCGGACTGATCTCGGCGTCTATGTTTACTACGCGCATTTGCTCGTTTCTCGGTAAATTCTTGTCTTATTATGCTATCCATTGAAACTGCACTTGGAGGACCTACAATGTATGTGACTATCCAATAGTTGAGACAAGTGTATGATGCAATCATTAAAAATAGTGGTACCAAAAGAGATGGCATATTGAACTAAGTCTGATTAGTCCTTGCGCCTTGCACGTAGGTCCTCATGAGCGACACAACTTTTGAGAGGTTTTGTCCAAATTTCGCAGAGACAGGTACAACCTCCAGACCATCTAGTTCTGTCTTGACAAAATCCTCCAGTTTCATCAACTTTGTTTTGGCCAGGTCAATTTGTTCCTGGGTGACTGACGGGTCTTCAGGTTGACCCACCAATAAATCCGCTTTGTTGGCAAGCACCATGCGTGTTTTTGAACTCATTCCGGGCATATAAGCTTCGAGTTCGTCCCGGAGAACGACTAGTTCTTCCCAAGGTGCAGATGACGATAGGTCAACAACGTATACAAGCGCCAGGGAACGTTCCATAGAACGAAGGAACTCGTGGCCAAGACCGACGTTCTCCGATGCCTGAGCAATGAGCCCTGGATTATCTGCAACAGTAAAACGAAAATCTTCTGCAAGGTCAAAACCATGGCCCGGCCGGTGCGCCGTCGAGCCATCATCGGCCGTAGTTGCAGGTTTCTGGTTCCTCGTCAATGCATGGGCAAAGTCGCCACGAGCCATCTTCTCCCATTCTCTTGTCGTTTCAACCATCGTCTCATCGTATACGCGGCGTTCTTGTGTCTCGTTGCCCATCAATTCGCCTTCAAATGTTCCATCCTTTGCAACGCGTACAACGCCGACGACCGGGTTCAGTGTCGTGAAGGCATAATTTGCAACTTCACTTTTTACCCTTCCTCCCGTCAGCGCGCGTAGTAAGGTACTTTTCCCGGCATTGGGCATCCCTACTAGCCCTATGTCCGCCAGGATTTTAAGCTCCAGTTCTAGCGTAATCCGTTCACCTTCTTGACCTCTTGTGGCAAATTTGGGAGATCTATTGATTGTCGTTATGAAATGTGGGTTACCCAACCCCCCTTGCCCACCATTCGCAACGAGATAACCTAATGGTTCTTGCTGCCTTGTACCAAGCGGAGCGTCGACACCCCGTTCCACGACCATTTCTTTGTCCAAGTCCAAATCTATCTGCCTTTCGAGCTCTCTTTTTCGTCTATCAATTCGTCGCGCTCTCTCCTGTACGTACGATGAGGCTTCCGCCTCTTTAAAGGAGTCCTTCTCGACGTTTGTGTCTCCCGTCAAAGGATAGTGCAACCATCGTGCCGCCCGCATTCTCTCTCGGCGAGCCTGTGGTTCGAGACCTTCTAGACCTTCTTCCTCGGCCTCCCACTCATCCTTGGCTCTGCGAGAATCATGACGGGGGAGTTCTCGAACGACAGTACCCAGCGGGACCTGAATGACAAGTGGGGGTGCAGATTTGCCATTTTGCCAAGACCCTTCTCCATGTGAACCATTCTGGGCGCGTATTCGAGATGGAACAGATGATAGCGTGGTTAAGTGGGGCGTAGGCAGCAAATAAACGTCTCCACCTCGCCCTCCATTTCCACCTGAAGGAGGGCCGTTTGGCTTGAACTTCTCACGATGGAACGCTACGCAGCCGTTTCCTCCTCGACCTGTGCATTTCGGTACCAATTTATGTGAATGTGCGATAGGATCAGCTTACCACCACGGATTGTGACTATGAGGTGATCGAGGAACGTTTGACCCTTCGAAATAATAAGTCCAGTTCAGTCTTCCCCGCTGTTGTCGACGTACCCCTTGTTTCCGTTTCCATTCTGTTTGTCTTTTTCGTTTATAATCATCCAAGTCGTCACGCGCGACATTTGTGGACCTATTGACTGACGTGGAAGAGAAAGGTCTAAAGCCTCTGCGGACAACGCGAACGAACATGATTACGTCAGGAAGCTCGGCGCTCAGCATCACCGCACCGCCCATGTATCCTCACTACGCTCATCTGCCTTATGCTCGCGAGCCTTGGAAGACTCTTTATGTGATTCAGCGCATGTTGACAACACTCGCCCTTGTTCCTTACTGGGTCCTCAAATATGCCCTTCTGCCCCGACGTTACCGCCCGCGCCCATCTTGGTCCATCTTCCAGATTCTCACCGTCAATTCCATTAGACGCATATACAAAGTTACAGAGGTTGCCGGAGTCACATGGGGTACTCGCGATCCGCAGACGGCCCCAGATGAAAGTCGCCTGACAAAGTCACGATTTCAGTGGAGCGAACCTCTGCCAATCCATCTCAGGACAGGTATTGTTGTCAGCGATGTACCTTTCTGCCGAGTGGGTGCATATATATATCCCAAAGTAATTCCCGAGAAGATTCAACTCGCGAAATCACCCAGTAAATCTACCTCTGACTCAAGCGGGCCTATTATGATTGGACTTTTCATGCATGGCGGCGCCTACTGCCATATGTCGGCCCACGAGTCTTCAGGACCATCTAGAATACCAAAGTACCTGATAGAGGTATTTCCTCATTCCACAATCTAATTCCTCAATAGACTGAGCTAAAACAGCATTGCATTCTGGACGAAATCTATTCTGTGGAGTATCGCCTGCTTCAGTACGCGCACTTCCCCGGCGCACTACAAGACGCCGCTGCCGCATATGTACATATTTTAAAAAACTATCAGGGTATTGAGAACAGAATCGTCCTCATCGGGGACAGCTCAGGGGGGAACCTGGCCCTTGCTCTTACCCGATGGATCCGTGATGAAGGCATGCTACGAATGCCCCATGGGCTATTGTTACTCTCAGTGAGGCCGTGTCCGTAGTAACTAAACTGCATATATCTTATTTGCTATTCTAGCCATCATGCGATCCATCACAAGCGCTCCATGAAACGTTGCCATTACGATTCCGAGAAACCCGACCGAACCATCAAACTGATTATATCACAGACACACCTGAGTTTAGGGCTCTATTAGTACGGACCTTTCTCGGCTTTCCAAGTCACCAAGATGAATCTTTACCCGAAGAAGTGAAAAGGCTGAGAAACATCGCACATTCCGAGTACGTGTCCCCTTGTTCACCCTTAGTACTCAAAAGATGGGGGCACGCGGTTACGCAAAACATGATGGGCGACAATGATATGGATTCTAGAGACGTTGAAGAGGAAGACATTCTCAAGGTCAATCAGGGTGGATCCCTTCAATTTCCTACTTTATTCCACGGATTTCCCAAAACCATGGTTATAGCTGGGGATGCGGAACGCCTTACATGGGAGATAGGAAATTTGATTCGAGCGATGGAGAAGGATGGGATAGACGTTGAAGCGAGATGGATATCTGACGCTGTTCATGATATTCTCATCATGAGCGAGTGGCAATGGGATAAGAAGTCAACCGGCAGTTGTTGGACAGACATCGCAAATTGGGTGTGCCAGCTCCGAAATCAATGTCAAGCACCTCCATCAGCATCAAGCGGGTCATGATACGCGTGATGCATGTTTTATTATGGAGTTGGCCGGTTGTGATGCGTGCCGCTTATCTGATGAGTATAAATACTTAACTAGACTTTCGCTATTTTGGAGTGCCTGGTGTATCTCAATATCAGGTGTAAAGTCATCAGGTGAGTTCGGGTTGATGCTACAACACTACCGACATTGACTGTCTGCCTAGGCTGGTCCCTGGCGTCTACATCCAAATAATATGCGTTTAGGTCTTACTCTCGTTTCCATTATCTATTTCCTCGGCAGTTTTCCTACCGGTCCTTGCCTTGCCACAGCGACCGGCGGGCATCTCCACGCCCTCTACTCTTGCCAAACGAAACGATCTAAATGCGTTCTCTGACATTGAAGCGCGTTCTCCTCCACATATGGTTACTTTGAAGAAGCGTTGGGGATTAGGTCTTCTCATTAGAGGGATAGTTTGGGCAATCAAGGTATGCTTTAGTACCCTACCCCTAGTTCAAGCAATTGAGTGCGTTTTCGAAATAGAAAATAGCGGGCGCTGTTCAACGTGCCCGTCATTGGGCCAAGGTCGCACATGAGGCGATTAAACGCAAAAGTGAAAGTAAACATGTCCAGACCGCGGTCAAGCACGCGGACCGCGGAAGGAAGGTCGCAAAGGGCGCAAATAAGGCCTCCAATAACATGCCAAATAATCCACCCCCTAACAATGGGCCTAATAATGGGCCTAATCATGGGCACCGAAGGCGCAGTCTACTTGACCCCCGCGACGAGCAAATATACAAGGTAGCGTCGTGCTTAAAAGCCTCTCAACATGGTTTTTTAACACGTTTCAGATGAAACGGTCTTTGGTACACCAAAAGCGAGGGCTGAACCGCCGAATGATGCGTCAGCTGCAGGAAAGGCGGTCGAACACGGGTTTCGATGAGCTTGACTAGTTATTTTGGAGTCCCCTTTACTTGAGCCATAGCATCATTAGTTCTGGTAAACTGGCTAAATATTCGCCCACGCAGAAACAGTTGATCAAAATGCGATGATGTATAAAATGCGACCATACACGTGGCTCGAGAAGATAGTACATATCGCTAAAAAATAATACATAGTGTGAAGGCTATCATATCATAAAGGCGTCCGCAGAGTCGTACTTAGGTCATCATATGATGATGTCCCATCCGTGCCCGAATTGCTCACAGCGTACGGGTACATGACCGGAATTGGTGTTGATAGAGGATTGCCCTCGCCATTGCTCGTCATCCATGGCAATGCCAGACTTGTCCCGGTCGGAGATGCATCGTTGCTCGCAATGGCGAAATCTACCAACGCTTGCATCGTCAACTGTGCGTTGGAATCGTAATCGACCCCTCCTGTCACGTCGAGAGCACTCAGAGACGCCGAGTATGGAAGGTCGGCGATGTTGGACATGGATGAACGTGATCCTCCGAGGTTCCGTTGCAAAGGAGCCGAAAGTGGTCGGGTTTGGTAGACTTCCGGGAGAACGAGATGAGTGTCGCTTCGACTCATTCCTGGAGACATCTGTAGTTGTCCTAGACGATCGGCATACCCTGGAGCTCCGCAGTGGTCCGGAGCGCTGACATGCGTATGGCCGTCATCGGAGGAATTAGATGGTTGAGCGCTGTGGGCGACATTCTCCCAATTAGAGTCCGATTGATCATTGATGTCCAAGTTTTGAGATGCGAGTTCGAGGGATGACGCATACTCTTGTTTTACAAAGGTCTGTTGAAAACATGTATTTTCAGAGGCAGGGGCAGATACTTGTCGTAACCATTCATCAATCGCAACACGTTGGTCGGGACGTTGTTGGATAGCCGAGGATGATAAAGGGTTGAAGTAGGAACACTCGAGGCACGTTTGACAGGTGTTTGATGTGCAGTTCGTATCTAGAGCGGGAATGTTGACGGACTTGTTCTGCTCGCAGCCCGTACAACCACAAGGGATCCCCGCAGGTGCATGCTGATGTAAAAGAAAAACGACCGATGGACATTAGACGTTCGGCCTGGGATCCCGAAGCAGCCGATTCCAACCCCGGTCGTTCATACATGCCATCCAGCAAATAGGACGTCGGCAGTCCCATGAGATTCTGCTTTTCGTGGCCTAATGGATGATCATGAGTCCGATCATGAGCCCGTCCATAAGGGCTGAACATGACGTGGTCGTACATGTGGTGGCGATTTGGAATGCTGTGGGGCATGCCCGATGATAGCTCATGTATGGGGCCCCCATTTGGGGGACTAGACCTTGCGGGTCGAGGTAAGACTGGGCGAAGTTCCTTCACTCGAGCCAAGATATGAGACATGCTGAGGCGTGTTTGAGGCGACCCATCCGAGGCGGTCTCTGCGGTCTCGTTAAGATACGAAATACCCGTAGAGTCATGGGACGTAAAGCTGTTCCTAGGTGTCCAGCACGTGCAAGGAGCGCCAGACTTGCACTCGCAGCTGCTATGTTCCTTGACTGTGGTAAGGTCAGCAACTCTGAAGAGGGCAACAAAAGACACCGCTCAGCGAGAGCTGCATACCACCATGGCATGGGTCTGATGTGGACCCTTCCTGGGCAAATTGCGACGCGACGACCGCCTCGAGTTCCTGAGGCAAGCCGTTTGGAAAGGTGGCACATTGAGGGATTTTTGTGCCTTGGTAGGGTGTGGGTTTACGATAGAAGCGATTTGCAAGAAGAGCGGTACCTTTCTTTCCGTTGGAAGAGGGTTGAAGAAAAGAATGATCTGATTTCACTTCACATATACATTTAACGTGTACTTGTTTTGTTTTGCGTAATTCGCGACAATGTTCGCATTGAGTGACTGGCCTGCCCTTCTTTTTAATCTCGTAGAGGGGCCTGTCGGTGTGTTTACATGTAGAGGAACGATGTCCTTTGATACAAGTTTCGCTGATGGGGAGGATTAAAATAAGATCTTGAGATCAGGGAGGAAGGGGGGCTAACCAGGCGTATTTCTTACTGCTGATGAGGACCTATAGAGGCAAAATAAGCGGATATATGGGAAGAAGGGGAGGGAGGCATACCATGGTGGGGACACTGCGCGAGGAGACCCCGCCAGCGGAAGGGGAAGGAAAGTATCAGGATAGGCAAGGCAGGCTGTGTTTTATCATGACCGCAAAGATGAAGGATGTTGTTGACCAGAGTTGATAGGGCAGCCCTTCCTTATGAGGTTACGCACGGACCATGTCCTGATATGGTTATGCTAACGCCTTGGCCCGGATTGCTCTGCCAGCCCGGCTCTCACTCGCTCGTCCCAGGGCTTCGCTTATCCACCATCCAATCTCCACCATCTCCCTCAGGTCCACCGTCCCTCCGCTACTACCTACTACACGATAGTATGGCGAGTCTTTGAGCGCATATAGTACATCTTCTGTCGCTACATTCCCCGTCGCTCCAGGTGAGTACGGGCATCCACCTAAACCACCAACCGATGTATCGATCGTCCGGATTCCATGTGAGAGCGCTCTGATAACATTCGCAACCCCCATGCCATAAGTATCATGGAACTGTTCGAGCATCAGTACCAGATAACGAGCAACCACCGACGTCACGTACATGCCCCTGAACATTTTTGCATCAGTGTTTGAGCTCTACTTGGAAGAATTCAGCCACTTACCGCCAGTTTCTCAACGGAAACGCTTTTCTGAGCCTGATCAATCATCTCGCTTACCTGATCCGGAGTCCCTTGTCCCACCGTGTCCCCCAGACTGATCTCGTAGCATCCCATATCGACCAGGGCCTTGGCTACCTCCCGCACTTTATCCGGCTCCACTTTGCCAGAATAGGGACATGCTATCACGACGCTAATGTACCCACGTACTCGTAGACCCCTGTCCAGCGCAGCCCGAGCTACCGGCTCAAGCTTGATTAGCGACTCGGTCACAGTGGTGTTTAGATTAGCACGTGTAAAAGCATCAGTGGCCGCGGTGAAGATTGATATTTCGTTCGTGAGTGGGGGGTCTGACGGCGGATGCTGGTCGAGCAACGCAAACAGATCATCCAGTCCCCGTTTGTTGGGAACGAGGACGGGGTAACGCACGTTTGGGCGTCTGTCTATTGCCTTGAGCACTTCAGCTGTGCCCGCCATCTGGGCGGCGATCTAAGTAGATATAGAGAGCATAGTACGGTAGACGGACCTGGGGTACCCACTTTGGGCTAACAAAGCTACCAGCCTCAATATTGACTGCACCAGCATTCGCGAGCCGATTGATGAGTTCAACCTTTAGAGGCAGGGGTATGAGCGCCTTTTCATTCTGGAGACCGTCCCGAGGGCCGACCTCCACGAGGTTCACGAGGGCAGAACGGGTACTAGTAGCAAATGACCTAGCGTGCACGCGGACGAGGGGGAACATGGAGAAATCGGAATTCCGGTCCTGCATTCCGGTTCTCCCATGGCCAGCCTCATCGCCATCCTCGACCTCAAGGGCAAACCTCTCATTCAACGTTCTTACCGTGACGATGTACCCCTCTCTTATGTAGAACGTTTCTTACCTCTTGTCCTCGACATCGAAGAGGATGGTCAGCAAGTAACGCCATCCATATCAAGCCAGGGCATCAACTATATGCATATTCGTCATTCTAATCTCTATCGTATGTACTTCTCCCTTTTTGATTGCCTAGATTAATTCTCTTCCAGTCCTTGCTCTTTCCAGGCGTAACTCAAATGCCGCTGAAATCATCTTATTCCTCCATCGCCTCTCTCAAGTCCTCGTAGAGTACTTTAAGGAACTAGAGGAAGAGAGCATACGCGACAACTTTGTCATCATCTATGAACTCATGGACGAGATGATGGATTTCGGTTATCCCCAAACTACTGAGAGCAAAATCCTGCAAGAGTAAGCGTCACTCCTCAATCTCCTCTGCGCACTAACTTTTATCAAGATATATCACTCAGGAGTCACACAAACTTGAGATCCAGGCCAGACCACCGCCGGCGGTCACAAATGCCGTCTCGTGGCGCACAGAAGGAATCAGATATAGGAAAAACGAAGTCTTCTTGGACGTTATCGAGAGTGTCAACATGCTTGTACGTTACATCTGCCAAAATGGGTTCCGACGGCTCACAGCATCCCAGGTTAATGCCAACGGAAATGTCGTGCGCTCGGAAATTCTCGGCGCTGTCAAAATGAAGTGCTACTTGTCTGGTATGCCAGAACTCAGACTGGGCCTTAACGACAAGGTTATGTTCGAAAGCACGGGCCGCAGTAAGCACAATGTCTAAAAGACACCTTCGACATGCATAAATGCCCTATCCAGCCGCTCGTGGCAAAGCTATCGAAATGGAAGACGTCAAGTTCCACCAATGTGTGCGGCTCTCGCGTTTCGAGAATGATAGAACCATCTCCTTTATCCCACCCGATGGCGAGTTTGAACTCATGTCATATAGACTGTCGACGCCTGTCAAGCCTTTGGTATGGGTTGAAGCCGCTGTTGAAAGCCACGAAGGGAGCAGGGTGGAATACATGGTCAAAGTCAAGGCACAATTTAAGCGTAGGAGTACGGCAAACAACGTCGAGATTTACGTTCCAGTTCCAGACGACGCTGATAGCCCCAGGTTCCGGGTGAGTGTTTCTCCCTCTCCGTGTCCCCTCATTCTCATTCAAACCATAGGCTTCCACTGGCAGCGTTCAATATGCACCTGACAAGTCCGCTTTTGTCTGGAAGATCAAACAACTAGGAGGAAGCCGCGAGTTCCTGATGCGCGCCCACTTTGGCCTTCCTAGTGTTAAAAGCGGTAAGCCCTACGGATCATACATGCCCTTGGAACTAAAAATATCGTCAAAAGACCAGGCTGTTGAGAAACGTGCACCCATCACCGTTAAATTCGAGATACCATACTTTACGGTTTCAGGTATTCAAGTACGATATCTTAAGATTGTGGAAAAAAGCGGCTACCAGGCTCTACCATGGGTACGATACATCACGCAAAACGGTGACGACTACAGGTATAAATGTTTACACCTTTTCCATCGTTACTGTTGCTGAACAACCTTGTTAGTCTTCGCACTGCTTTGGAAAAGGGCAGTGCTCCCATTGTGCCAATGTAACCTTGTTGTCGTCTCGATATCGTGTATACTTGCCATCAAGGTGAACATGTAATAAATACTATGGGTATAGGTATCAAAATATATATCACCAACACGTTTCCAGGCCACGTCATTTTCTAATGATGTTCGAGAAGGTAGTTTTGATCTTCTGAGTACATACTTTCGAACCAGTGGCTTGCCTCGAGATCTCCGCGGAACCCGGATTTGGTCTGCGGACAAAAATGGCACCGAAGAATCTGCGACAACCACTAACGGGGCCGACGCCTTGTTTTTTCGTTTCAGTTAGACGGGGTTGTGCATTCTCTATCACCGCCGTAGTGTCGACCCTGCCACGTCCGCAACGGTCGGGATGGTTGTGCGCATCTGGGGATTTGCTCTCAAACGCATGCGCGAGGTCTTCTACTTTTTTTACGCCCAGCCTGGCAATCCCGTCACAGTCTTTTACATCATTCTCACCTTCATCGCTCAGGGGTTCATCAGCAGAAAAGACTGAAGCAACGGGAGGCAAAACATAGACGCTTCCTCTTTTAGAGCTGATGCTCGGTCGACGATTCCCGTGACTTGAACCGCTTCGATGTTTTTCAGAAAGGCTCGGCGTTTCAGAAAACGGCGTCGGCCTTCCTTCCACTCTCTTCATTTTCCGTTGCCAATGATATTCCTCCACGGTCAAAGGTAGAACAACCCCCGAGCCGCCAAGCCCCAGGCGCGTGAACGGCGGCGTCGTGAGATAGGCATTAGACGGTAACCAGGATGTGGAAGGTGTGTGTGATCGAGGAGCCCTGTAAGAACCTGTTTTTGGATTAATTTTCCCCTCGAATGGTGAGATCGCATTGTGGCGTCTATCTAACCCGGGTACGCGCAGGTGGTCTGCTGATAGCACACAGCTACTCACGTCAGCAAACGTTTGTAGAGATGGATTGGAGCTTGTTAATACGTTTGTGTTGCCGCTGCGAGATAGGTTTCCCCCTTGCACCGAGGATGGATCTAGAAGCGTTGTCATTGATCGCGATGATGCACCACCGTATGCATCTATCAGAATCCGCATGGACGAGCTGGAGCTATCTGATATGTTCATGCTAGGACTGCGGTATAACCTCTTTGATTGTGATACTTTTGATGCTGACGTTGGCGCCGAGAGGACAGATGTTGGGCGGGATTGAGGGTGAGGTCGGGATGGCGACAGGGGTCTAAAGATCATCAGCAAAGTGTCAGCCACGCCGCACGGTCTGTTCTGATTCTTATTCAAATCATCGACAGAAGCGACCCTAGGAGGCTGCCTTCGCGGCGTTGCAGAGACGTTGACACGTCTGTCAGACAGGTGTTGATCACTAGCATCGCGATCAGATTCTGTGATTCGGACAGTGATTGATGAAGGCGGAGAAGCGCGCTTAGATATGGGGTCCCATGGTGGTTCACGGCCTAGGCCTATGGCGATAGGAGGTGGAAGCATTGAAAGGACATGCTCAGCATTGTCTTTGGCGTCCCTATCTTCCTGTCCATCGACAACAGCCGGTGCTGAAAGTGGCGAAAAGCGACGACTAGGCGTCGTGGCCTTTGAAGTTCGTGAAAACAGTTCATTCGCAGCGGGAACGCGTTGAATTGATGGCATATCCTTAGGGACATCTCAATTATGAGTCAAACTTTTCGCATGAAAGGTACGTACGATGTGGGGCATTGAAATAATCACCAAGATCAAGAGAGGTAAATGGCGAGAGCCAGTAGAGGCGCGTAAATTCCCCGGGCATTATATCATTGAATTTCGATGGAGACTGGTCCAGTTATGTGGGTACCGCCTAGTGACGAAGCTATATTTAGTACTGCCAACCACCAAGAAGTATCCCGTACCATTAGAAAGAGGTGCTGGCACCTCATCACGAAAACAAGTTCTCGGCAAAACTCGTGACAATTACATTCCCCGGAGCATTCATAAGATGAAGCAGATACAAGATTTGCGATATGCATAGAGTATGTGGTGACTGATGCAAACATAAGAAATACAGGTATAGGAGATCCTATCGTAGGTGAAAAACCTAAGTCAAGATTATAGTCAAACATAAGTAGTAAAGGTACGATACCGAATGGATGCAATGGGCGTGAAGACAGCAGGCCATATTCTAATCACCGAAATCGCTTTTAGCTGTGCGGAAAGACTAATCGGCTATCAGGTCGTTCATAATGCTCGTCGCTGTCATCTGCCGGATCATCGCCCGCAGTCATTTTGCTGGTTCCATACCCAAGGTTGCTGACCAAGGATGCCATCGTCGCATTGGGGGAATTGACTCTAGTCTCGCTAGACATAGACTGAACCATGCGAAATGGCTGATGCACCTGACAATGTATATGATAGCGAACCAGGAATCGAGGATAGATAGGCATTCCTCAGAGTGTCATACTCTGTGCTCGTCATTCGTAGGATTCGCCTCTTCCTCCTCAATGACGCGCCCGATATATTTTTTATGCGTGGGG
Source organism: Amanita rubescens (assembly GCA_015039365.1). Lineage (NCBI taxonomy): Eukaryota > Fungi > Basidiomycota > Agaricomycetes > Agaricales > Amanitaceae > Amanita > Amanita rubescens. The sequence continues at coordinate 1,074,275 of WION01000001.1, forward strand.
AGCTACGACGCCTTCCTGTTGCTGCAGACGCAACTGACTCTTCTGGTATGACTATCAGGGTCGATTTGGAGATGTGATGGTCTAAGCGAGCATGAAGCGGTAGAAGAGGAGATAGTTGCGTCTATGCCTGGAGACAATATCGCTGGGGATGTGGAAGCAGGAGCCACGGAGGAGTGGCGGGATATTCGAAGTGGGTGTTGCGACCGCCTTGGGCTTGACTCTCTTTTGCAAACGTCGTTGTGATACGCTATGGGGTAAAGCACGGGTCATTCGTTTGCTCTCCACCGGATCAGGAGACGCAACGGAGAACGAACGATCCGCCAACAATCCACGACTTTGATAATATCGTGTATATCCCCCTAATTCCACGTGCGGAAATGGATTCATGAAGTCGCTCCAGCGTCTCAACTCTGGGGGTTGGCTGTTTCGTGCATCTCTCCTCCGAAATCTGCGTTTTAGGCGGGAAACGACTCCCGATAACATGTGATCTATCAACCCTGGTGATTGCAAGTGAATATGAGTCGATGACAATAGCAGGAAGAATGACAGAATATGGGCGTAGGGGAAAGGGTGGAATGCCGCGGAGGACCAGATTGGAAAGGGTTGGGAAAGCTGATATATAAGTAGGTGTAGGAACCGACTAAGCATCTTTTCTGTCATATAAAGCTTTAACCATGAGGCGAATCAAATGAAGACGATAGTACCGCGGGATTCCTGTGACCAATTCGCGCTGATCGGTTCTATGGCCGTATGGCTACTTTCAAAACCTCAAAGGCTTCATAAGCACAGTATAACTTGCCTCAGTGGACACGTGGTGGCATTGAGAACGACGAACTGTTGCCCTCGAATGTGCTATTCAGCATCGGACACGCTAATTCCGAGTGCTGTTTGAGTGGGAGAAATCATTGTCGAGTTGAACGTATTTGGTACACCTAGAATTCTCATATTACATGAATCTGTATAAATACTACTGAAAAAAGCTGTGATAATGAAATGAAATGTTTCCGGCGATTTAAATGAGGTGAGACGTTTCAAGATTTTCTCGTAAAACTCCGTCACGGACTATAAAAGTTTGAGCAATGCGTGGACAACGACAATCAGGTCCTTACCAGAGTCCAAGGTGATTGCAGTAGCTTCGGTATCCTGGGAGTTTACGCGGCTTCAGACAAGAATAGTAAAAATCCACATCGAACTTACAGTAACCGTCGTGGGGTATATATAGGGCGTGCGAGGTATAGATGAATAGCGTTTCTGGATCTCTTTAAACTTTTCGCGCATATCTAGGAGAGGATTAAGCTGAAAATCGGGGTAATCAGAGCGCTCGCCTGACATTTAACGGCCGAGGTGACTTCATTTTGGCGTTCACCATAACTCTTGAGGTATTTATTCAGTGGGATACCTCGCTTGAGCTTTCGATGCAGTAAGTCGCATTTGTTGAGGAAGTGGATAAGCTGAGATTTTGCTAATAGTTTTGAAGAACAGATGGAAGTCCACAATTCGGTCGAATCTTGAAGTCTGTTCACTCGTGGATCTTCCCACAGTGTTTCGTCAAACACAGACACGGGAGTAACTCAATCCTCGTAAGTCTCAATAGCAGCCCCGGGCGTGTACGGACACTCACTGAAAATGATGACATGAACGCTCTCGAAATATGGTAACCACGCCGACCGCTGAGTTGCATGTTAGCGATCAGAATGATCCCTTCACCAATGCATACCAGAGTTCGACAACCCCCCACGTCATAGATTCGCCATTCCCAAGAAGCACCTACTACGTGCACATGAGGGCACGGCAATTGCACAAAAAATGACTTACATCCTGGGTTATCCCAGCTTCGATCAAATTTCAGGCGGTACTCTTGAACACCGACTGTTCGCAATCTTGCTCGTACAATATCGTTGTCGCTGACAACGTAACCATGCTTCGCGATCCGGTCCAAGTCGTTCAAAAAACTGAAAGATTCCAATGTCAAACTATGCGCGAGCGGCCTATATCATACATACAATCCGGCCGAGTCGGGTAAACGTATTCTCCGCCGCTGAAGTGCCAGACGAACCATCTTGTCGTTCCATATGCTTTTCATATCGTCTTTGCATCCTGCAAGTGTAGCTGTTATTGTATCCTGATCCGCTGGTAAATCGGCATTTTGCAGTTTTTGGGCACCTGGGTCTAAAATATCTTGCCACGACCTGACCGATACTTCCAGCACGCGCCTGCTAGTACTTGGTTCGACTGGGGTGGATGGCGCATCAAATGGTGTGGCCCTCAATAGTCCACGAATCGTCTGAGGAAAGTCCGCAGCTCCAAGTCGCTTCTTCAATTCCTCTTCGACGCTTCGCAATGGCGCTAATCGGATCATGAGCATCTGATGCCGGTCAGTGAGCCTGACAACATCGGCATCGACTACATCGTCAATGGACAATTCAGACCCTTCGCTTTGAAGTTCCTCCACCACAGGATCACCATTCAACTCAGCTTCGAGAACGCGGAGAATTAAGGATATTGATCGGACAATATTGAGCTGTACCACGGCACGCCAGCCGTTTCGTTCCCTTTCCCATTCATGCGGAGCATAACGCATACGGAAATCTGCCACGAGAACATCAGACACAAGTCTTTGAAACCAGATGGTATGATACTCTACTTTTCAGTGTCGTTGATTTACCTTGTTAATGTTGAATATCAGGTAGAGGATACAAATCATATGTCGGATACTCACCACTTTCGGCCTGACCCAGAAGAAGTACTTTTAAAACTTCCTTTTCTTTCTTCGATTGTATGCGATCTTTTTTTATCTGCTCGTCAATTCTATCACTCATTCGTTGGGCATCTTGCTCGCGTTTCCGCCGCGCCATCATCTGAGCAGGGGTCTCATCCAGAGGAGGCCGCATCAACTCGATGAAGGGGTCATTATGACCTTCAGCATTCCCCATGGTTATGAAATGCACCCTTTTCCGGAGGGACGACGATTTGGGGCCAACTGACAGCAGTTGATGAGGTTATAACCCATAATGTGAGCCGCTGCTTAGTCAGCGACACTAAAACTCAGGATTGCAAGTTAACGTTCAAGGGGTTTTTGTTTCAGTGATCTGCCTCAGCAAAATGATGGTTCTTACAGCAGAGAAAGGCAAGCACGGCATCGGCCAGCGGATATTTCCTTTCAGATGACGCTCAAACCCCCCAGGAATCCAGGTTCGGGACATACGATTCTGGGGGCCGTACTAAGCTTGGACAACGAGGCGACTCGTCTTGGCTAGGACTAGAAGTGTTGTAAGGGGTTACTTAAAATTGATGGATTCCAGCCGTGGCCACGAAAGCTCTCTGTTGTCGATAGATTTCAAAGCCCAAGTTGATCCTCGTCCAATATGTCAGTAAGATTAGGATTCATTGTAAGTTGTCTCACACGAGTTACATGCGGAGCATCCCACGATGCAACCATGACGTTAGAAGATTTGTGGTAGCTTGTGGACAACGAAAGTTTTTCTGTAAAGTAGCTGATCGGAAGATCACAAGAATTTGATTAGTCAAAGCGTTGTCAACAAGTCTGACGCTGCGGCGTGAGCGACCGCCAAGCGCCATATAGGCGATGTCCGAATCAGACGCGTTTAGTCTGCCAAAACCACGAAATAAGCGGGAGGCAAGCTACTGAAAACGATGGGGCCATTGGACACTCACCAAAGCAATACGTTCGTCGGGCATCACTCAGCAAGCTTACTATTACTATTCGGCATTTATGATGTGATATAAATGGCTACACTATAGCTTATATATATAGACAGGCTTAGAGCTTGCCGCTATACATCTCTATCTGCCTCATTTGGAGAATAATGCATACCACTGTAGACTCCTGTAAAACGACAGGAAAACATATGTTAAGCAACTTACGATTTATTAATGCAGCTATCGTCCCCGTTGTAGAGAAAGATGTCATAAAATAGGGTCCCGACCTGGGCGCCCATAATCGGAGCCATGATAGGGCACCATATCCAGTATTGGCTGTCGGTGGCACCGTCGGCAAAGACAATGACATCCCGTTAACAAGGTACTCACTTTCTAAATGTATATACGGCCTTCCCGTAACCAACCATGGACGTCAGAAGTCGCGGTCCTAAGTCTCGCGCAGGGTTAAGCGCGTAGCCTTGAGAGGCGCATAAGTCCAATGTTCTCACAGTAAAGGTAAACGCTTGTTACCTGTTTCCATTCCCAATGCGGCACCGATACCTAGAATAAGCAGGAATATAACAAGTGGAAAGAGTCCGTTGGGTGGTGGAGAATTATGTTTGTCAATGGTTGCCAATACGACTACCATCATGACAGCTGTAGCCAAGAATTCGGAAAAGAAACAGGATACGGATGTCATATAATCAAGCTGGCACGCCACCGTAATTCATCGGCTGTTCGCAAGGCGGATGGGAGCACGTACTGCATATGTCGAAAAAAGACCGGCCGTTTTCAGCGTCCGTACTCCTCGGCCTCCTTCAAAGATGTCGATGGCGTGAAAGTAATTAGCATAAACTAAAGCAGCACCAACGAGACCTCCCATCAATTGCGCGAAGATGTAATCTAGAGTCATACCTATAAGTAATTGGAAAACGAAGTCAGAGGCAACTCACATGGGACTTTTTTCCATGGGAATCCGCGCCATGTTGCGAAGGCAAGTGTAACCTAGGCAGCTGTAAGCTACTTAACGTTATTTGTCTACCACTCAAACTTACGGCAGGATTGATATGCCCTCCAGAAATGCCAACGCTACTCCACACGCCGAGTCCGGCGCCTGTCAGAAGCAGCTACCGTTAGGATGGTTCTTCGAGACAACGACGAATTAACCTATCGCCCAGCCGAAATTGATGGAAAGATAGTCCTAATACATGGATCAACCCATCGTATACGACGGTATGCAAGCAGAACGTACGCCTTTGGGCGAAGAAGCCACGTCAATATTCCCCGAAAGCACAACTTGACAAACTACTCCATTCCCAAGTATGATCAAAATCATTACTCCAAGGAACTCAGCGGCAGCCTCGCGGATAATCTGTCTTTAACCAATGTCTATTACGCGGAGGACATGAAGGAAATAAGGTCATACCGGTATGGCCACCACCAGTTGAGCTTTTGAGAGCAATAGATACCTTCACTGTGCTCAACATGCTGTACTTCACCCTTTCCCTCGGAGGTGGGCGACGATGCTTGCGACCTTGACATTACTAGGAAAAGTGGGCTTTCGTCTGCCTTCAGCTGTCATGGAGGTTATTTAACACCAGTTAATGCTTCTTGGTGCCGAAAACCGAGCTCGGTTCGTTCTACTATTAGATAGTCATATGGCACACATCAGGTGATTCCGGTCCTCGTTTCGTTATTAGCTCCTATGGATAGGCGCAACCGATGCCTTGTGCTTGATGCGTTTCACCCGTTCAGATTAGGTACGCGTTCATAACCGCTGACCACGGAACTCGAGAACCTAGCAAAGCCTTCGAGCGCCAGCCCAGTAGCATGGTACCCGTAATCGGTCGCTGACACTGCCAGAAGAATCCATGATGAAAGGGCAGAACAATTGTTTTGAACAACGGCCAAAAAATAATCCGAAAATTGGAACTTGAAGCTTGAAATTTATAATACTTGAATACTGTTGCAGCATGCGGATGAGTACGGAGGTCCGCATGCGCTGACTAAATGGATCTGGGCGTGACTCGGCGTGACAAAGCTTTCCAGCTGTCAGAAATGTCTTCATCGGCTGCTACTACAACATGCCGTCGCGCAATCCTCAATCTTTACACTTCCATGCTTCGCACTTCCAATTCATTCAGCTCGTACAATTTTCGTGAATACTTTGTTTCCAGAACTCAAGACACATTCCGAGCCATACAGGTGAGGTCCTACCATAACATTCTTCTCGAATCACCAACCTTGGCGATAGGCGGAAACGGATCAGGAAAAAGTACGCCTTATGTACCAGGAAGCGAAGCAAGAGCTTGACGTACTTCGTCGGAGTGTCATCGTAAATCAGATGTACGGGGGTTGGAGATTATCGGTTGAGGCTCAGCAAGCGGAACGTGATCCTGATACGGTTAAAGATAGAGGAGATAATTAGGTCGACGGGAGCATTGGTGAAGACAATGGCTTAGAGTAACGGCTCGAGCAAAGCATACCATTGACCTAGTATATTAACTTGAGATATCCTGCCTTGTGTAGGAACAATATACAGTTAGGAAAGCCTCTCTTTACTTGGCTCTGACGTGCTAGCAGGGGTATTGGAGCGTGAACTGGTATTCCACCCTAACCACCCTAGCCATCCAACCTTGTCGTGGCCAGGCGTATGCGGCGATTCCATGGTCGTCCCCCTACTAACGGGTTTCTGAGCGTTATTCCTTCCTTGAACTTCGATCCGGTGCGCTTCTTCCGCATTCTTCAGTCGTTCTTCAAATTCTCTCCTTTCCTTTTCTTGCTTGCGGTTCTCCGCCGCAGACTCTTGAGATACGTCATTACTTCCTTTGGCAGCGATGGCCTCTTTCTCTCGCTTGTTAACAAGATACGCACCCCCGCATATTGCAAGGATAGTGAATCCCTGAGCAGCTACACGGGCACGTAACCAGTGGTTCATCTTTTGCGACTCGCCACGCCGCATTTTTATTGAAGCGATGACAAGGGTTGCGGTGGTAGCAATTGCGCCTGCATCGAACTCAGCCGCAATTATGTGAGGACGATAGTTTACTAACCAAGTGGCACCCAAGGATTCTGCTTCACTTTGCGCATGAACTTTTCACTCCATAATTCAATGTTGGGAGCAGGGGTCTCCCGGGATGGAGACGTTGCCCATAGTTAGAATTCACCAAAGCGGCTGGATTTCCATTTGCATAGACAGAGGGAAATGCACTTGTTAGTGGAACCAGTACGCAGAACAGAATGGCAGTACCGTTTCTGGTGCAGAAGCTTTAGCTAGTAGTTATGACAGGACGTTTACATAAGCATGTAATGTTTGGCTTCCGCTCTACGAATGGCCGTATTGAACATCAACTGATATGTATCGTTTGTAGGATCCCTGTTAACAATGTCAAGACATTCTCTATCGTCTACTGTAACAACTGCCGATTGTGACATGAAAGGTACTTTGTTCCTCGTGTGTTCTCTTACTGCCTCCAGATACCCGACAGTCTCGTACCGTCGAATGACACCCACGACGCGCAGAATGTTACACGCTGCTAAGTGGCGTTTAGCCACGCAACTCGTGGTTTTCGCCTTGTTGAATATCTTTCACTCCTTGGGATCGTCCACACCACAGGCAGGGGGCAATTTCATGATGGCTGAAATAGCCCTTCTCTCCAGTCCTATTCTGCCCATCGTCACTGTTGCAGGCGGTTTTGAATTTCCTCCATTTGATACGCCTGCTACACCTTTAACTGGTCCTAGCACGACCGTATATCAGGCGCATACACCTACCTCACATTCACCGGCTCGTCACGAAGCAGTCTTCAACTTCCTTGATCGCATTGGTTCACCCAAAGCGCATGCTAGAAGGCTCAGCAGAGCCACAGTTGACGGGTCCCCTTCAAGAGACGGACGGCAGTCGTTAAATCCAAGTCCGCGTGCATAGCCTGCATCTCCTGCCATCCCCGCCATCCCCTCTGTCCTCGCTTCGGGCTCGGTTACCGCGGCGTACGGAAGCGATGGAATGTGAAACATCGAAGAGGAGACGAGCGACGATGATGATGACGAGGACAACATGAGTATAATGATGTACTCCCCACTTATGCCGAATAAATCTCAGTCGTGGCCGTGCATGAAGAGCCGGTCGATGAAGAAGAGGTGGTGCCTGTACAGGATATTCCGCACCGCCTGCACCAGAACCTCAACCCTCAGCAAACACAGTCGAGTGCCTGGGGCTCGTCGAGGTTAGTGGCCTCTCACCTCTTGGTTCTCTTCAACGTCCCCGACAAGCAATTCGACACCATCAGCAGTCAAACGCAGCTTCAAATACAAGCCCGGCAGAACCTTCCTGCAGCCATCCCTCGAGCACAGCAATCACGGCATTAAGTACAAGGCCTACTTCGACCCAAGTACGACTACGCAGGCGTCGTGTTTGGGTGCCTCTCAGCGCACTCAGCTCTCGCTTGAAACTACGTGGTGGGGTTACAGGATGTATGTTTGTTTATCTTGTTTCACTACGTATAACAACCTAGTAATGTTTCTACTAGCTATATCCCACCACCTGTCGTCGACGCACTTGATTCACTTCAATAGAGATCACCCTGGCGGGTAGCCCTTCTCACGACAGCCCTTACATGGTTCTTTACCAACTTGCCTGTTAATATTCTTCCTATTACAGTTTGCCCGGTGATTGTCATATTACAAGGCTTGGTTCCTCACCTGGGATATCTAGGGGACATCCTGTCATGGAGTTGGGGTACTATCAGGAGCTACGACGAAGGCGCGTTCTCTTTTTTCGCGGCGACAAGTTATGTGACTCATATCTTTGCCAATAGGATACAGTATAACTCTGAGCGCAACGTGGTTGATACCTATAGGCACTTATATCCAGCACTTGGGTCCCGCCTCCATCAGAATCGTGACGCACTCTACGCCTACTCCTTCAACCCTTTCTCCTCTCAGACAACATCCCCACCTCCATCTTCATCGCCCGCTTTATCGCAATCAACGACACCAACTCCGATATCTCCGTCTTCTTTACCCATATCGCCATATCTACCGCTTCAACAAGAACAGAGTCTTGAACCATTTCAAAGACAACAATATCCGGTGTACTCACCCACACTTGTACCGGCGCCGTCTCTACCTCTTACCCGAGAGTACGCCCAAGAATCACTAGATCAAGCACAGCAGCACGGCCGGCGTTACCCAGTATGTGGATGCAGAAGTTTTGGTACATCGATGCTGCTATTTGCTGTGAATCACGCGTCACGCGTTACTTGAATCTTGCTCTCCGCGTGCACTTTGTTCTCGCCGCCGCACTTGTTCTCGCAACCGCACTGTTCTCACCACTCTACTTTTCTCGCCACCGCTTTGGGCTTGCCACAATATATCAGTGATCTGCTACCAACTCTTGCTGTTCTAGCTGAAGGTAGGCATTGTTGCTGTGCCTTCCCTCCAGACATTACTGATGCAATGTGTGGTTTATTTTGCTATGGCTTGTATTGCTGGCCCAGAGGGACCAATGGTCTCAATGGCAGCTTCGCAATTGACAACAAATTCTGCACCAGGTAAATCATATTATCTTTATATAGAGGTATCTAGACTAATTTCCTATAGAGTTCAGATATAGTGGGTTCACTGATCTGGTAGAGCAGATCCAAAACAACACTTTGGGTGATATCATTGTCATAAAGGACGTTTCTCTGGCGAATTTCACCGAAATTTCCTCAGAAAGGGAGAAAAGGGGTTTGGGGTTCCGGTTATCACTCTACACGACTGATGCTGGACAACTCATTGTCACCATTCCCACTCATCTTTACGAAGCTCTTCATCTTCTCCTTAATCATTCAATTCAACGCTCGATGCCTGTCGTAATGGGATGGGAGCTCCTACCTGTGGGAGCCACAACATTTACCAACCTTGATGATGCTGGTGGTGTGAGGTCGCGGGGGGAAGGAGACTCTTGCCTACAGCCGCGTGTGCGCCCACCTGATGGCTTTCCAACAGTTGTCATTGAGGCCGGCTACACTCAATCTTGGAACTCACTACAAGAAAAAGCAAGATGGTGGTTTGAAGCCTCCCACTTTGACGTCAAAATTGTCATCTTTGCAAAGTTTGAGAGTCATGATCATGGGAGAATCACCATTGAGAAGTGGAAGGCAGTTGAAGCAGTACTCTGGCCTGGAGTGAGAACATGGGCACAAGCAAATGCACCAGCACAAGCCGCAGCTTGCGTTCAAACTATCCACATTACCCGCCCCGGAAACAACCCTGCAAATCCAGCATCATATGATGTAACTGCTCCCTTATGCCTCGAATTTGTAGATGTTTTCCTTCGACAACCAATTGAGGGCCAACACGAAGGTAATATTGTCGTTGGCATTGCAGAGTTACAAGCCTATGCTGTTGCTTTTTGGAGAAATGTTAATGAGTAGTAGATGTTATTTCGCAGTTTGTCTAGGTACAACAATACAGTTAGAGATATGATATTGTGTGGTTATTGCCCTTGAAGCTTGAAGCTTGACACGTTGACATTTACAGTCAGATACACATTATTCACGATTCGCGAATGAACCTCAATCCACATGGCCATCGCCCATGGATCCAGAGACCGTGGATAAGTCGAATCCACCGACGATCATGAAAACCGCGTCACTGGCAGCAAGCACAAGTAGGCATTAGTTGGGAGCCTGGCGCCATCTCGCACGCCGTCCGACGACGGTGGCGTCACAATGTAAGCCTGACTCTGAGTATTGAACATCAACTGATGTACCGTTTGTAGGATCCCTGTTAACAATGTCAAGACATCCTCTATCGTGTACTGTAACAACTGCCGATTATAATAATAGGGAGTGACATGAAAGGTACTTTGCTCCTCGTGTGTTCTCTTACTGCCCCCAGATACCCGAGAGTCTCGTACCGTCGCACGACGCGCAGAATGTTACACGCTGCTAAGTGGCGTTTAGCCACGCAACTCGCGGTTTTCGCCTTGTTCACTCCTTGGGAACGTCCACGAATATTGGGGTTACTGAAAGGGTCGGCGAGTTCGTTCTGCCATAGCGATCGCCGCCTTGATGTTCGCCAATGCCGACCGTGAATGATGTAAATCAGCACATTGTTGACAGTTTACATCAAATGGGCTTGCCATGCCCTGTTCTCGCGTATGTATCTTCTCCTACATGCATCTCTTGCAGGCGCTCCACGGCCCTATCCTTGATCTCTTCTGACACATATGCGGGGATTGTGCAAAGTCGCTTTATATTAGGTGGCCATGCGCAAGGGATCTTTCTCGGCTTTATCTGTCCGCATCCGTTAGGCGAGTCAGGGTCAATAGATGGGGACTTACCCGACATTACTTCAAATGATATTGCAATGGGTTACGTCATGCATTCATGGCGTGGTCTCAGCGACGATGCTGAGCATTGACAGCATTGATGGTGCGTTCATTTGCGCCGTTTCGCTGTTCGCATTTGCCAAGGTTCGACGACATATGACAATCATGGGAATTTATACTTATATTTAGATAATCGAAAAGAACAGATATTGCCGAAATGGCAAATAAGCACGGTTCCCTGCAGTCGTTAAGTCCTTTTGCCATGCCTCCATCAAGGTGAATGCCATATTTGTTTTCACGGGAGCAATCAACGTTTCACACACCTGCAGGTACCTAACCGCTTGTGTCGCTCCTCTCTAATCATGAGGTCAGCTACTTATGTAAATGGTCGCGATAATCTGCTAAATCAGAGCCCACAAACCCTGGTGTGAATTGTCTCCAGAAACACATATATGACCGAAAGCGCAATCCCCGTTCCATGTTGCCTTGATCATGTTGGACCTGTCGAGTCAACCTGGACAGGCCCTAACATTACTCGCCGTGATCTCTGCAGTGCCCATCTTGTACGGTTTGTTCGGGACTAACAAGAACAGAAACGGGCTTCCATATCCTCCTGGTCCAAAGGGAAACTTTCTCCTGGGAAACTTGCTGGATATCCCACCTTTCAAACCATGGCTATCCTATGTGAAAATGGGAAAGCAGTATAACAGTAAGTGTGATGTGCTCCGAGCCGTAGAACAAGACGATTAACAGGGCGTTTTAGGTGACATCCTGCATCTGACCGTTTTCGGACAGCATCTTATAATTCTCAACTCCGTCGATTCCGCCGTCGCTCTTATGGAAAAGCGCGCCAACAAGTACTCAGACCGTCCCCCGTTTCCAATGCTGGAGTTGTGAGTTCTCGATTTCATCAATATCAATCGGTTGCTGTATAAATTGACAAATAACCATTTAGAATGGGATGGGAATGGATGATGTCGCTGATGCCTTATGGTGATAGGTGGCGTCGCAGTCGAAGGTGTTTCCAGCAGAATTTCCGCAAAGCTGCTTCTCAACAGTATGAGCCTATGCAGCTCACCAAGGTAAGAGAGCTGTTGAAGGCACTTCTTACGTCCTTGGATGAACCGGGCGCACATTTCAAAACGTGTGTTTTTCTGTTTTTAAGAGTCGTTTCAGATACCTGACTTATGATAGCATTGGTGCTGCTGTGTCCTTGGCAATCGTCTACAATTTAGACATCAAGCCACCCAATGACTACTATTTCAATTTGGCTGAGGAAGCAGTGCTCCGAGGGTCTGAAGCCCTGCTCCCAGGTTCCGCACTTGTGAACGTATTCCCTGGATTGCGTAGTCTGCCCAGGTGGGTCCCTGGCATCGGGTTTCAGAAAGCTGCCGCCCTCGGCAAGCTTGTCGCTGAGATGAAAGATGGTACATTTGAATATGCCCGCAATCAGATGGTACGCACCATTTCTTGAGATGATATGCGAGACCTTGAGGTCGGCGCATCTGCAGAAAAAAGGAAATAACGCTTCCTTACTTGCTCGTCTTCTTGAAGAAAATGAGTCCACTGGGGGGCCTGCGGACGACGTAGAGATCATCAAAGAAGTAGCAGCCACTACGTATACAGGTAAGCCGATGTGATCTGGTTGCCAAGTTTCGGAATTAAAAAAACATACTTAGCTGGGTCTGACACTGTCAGTATTTTTTTTTCTTGCAAGATTTCGGGTTGGTGACTGATGGTAAACAGACTAGCTCGGCCATAAAAACTTTTTTCTACTATATGGCACTACATCCCGAAATTCAGAAGAAAGCTCGGGATGAAATTGATCGAGTTGTTGGAAATCAACGTCTTCCAGATTTCAATGACCGGCAGTCGATGCCCTATAGCGATGCAATCTATCGTGAAGTAATGAGAATACGCCCCGTTTTTCCGTTGGATCTCCCTCATACTAGCACTGAAGACGACGTTTACAATGGCTACTTTATCCCCAAGGGTAGGATCCCATCATAAGATTCTCAGCTTTTTGACTCAAATCCGATAGGTGCCGTGGTGTTTCCCAATACATGGTGCGAAATCAGTTTTTCTCCCCTTACTTTCTTGATAGCATATAAATAGGGCTATGACCCACAACGAGGAGAAATATTCTCGACCCAATCAGTTCATTCCAGAAAGATTTTTGAATGAACAAGGAGAATTGAATGACGATAGCACAGTTTTGGCATACGGCTTTGGTCGTCGGTGAGTATACTTGAGTTTTACAACTTTTCGAAGGCTTATCCGGGTCAAGTCTCTGTCCTGGCAGACACATGGCTAGCTCTACGGTAGGTTCAAAGCTTGTTTGCTAACAGAGTTGATTTATGTACGCGCAGGTCTGGTTGACCATCGCTTCGGCTTTGGCGACTTTCAACATTCACAAGTCAAAGGATGACACAGGTAGCGATGAAGAAGTGGAAGCTGCATATTCGGATGGTGCCATTAGGTACTTACTTACCTTGACACTCCCCGACAATGCTCATCTACATCAAACAGCCACCCTCACTTCCAATGCGCTCTCAGTCCACGATCTAACGAGGCCATCAGGCTCATTCAAGAGAGCAATTAATCGTTCTGCAATTCTTGCTATTGGTTGTAATGATTTTATTGACGTTAGTAACATTTGTACGAGCTGTAACGAGGACACATGTCAATTCAGATGTATCGGTGATATGTCACCCAAGCAAACAGCTATTTAAAATGTAATCCGAAGAGCTCAAGCAGCACCATGCTCTTGTAAGACTTGAGCTGCACGGCGTTTCGCCCCTTCGGAAACACCTTTCTCTATGAAGATTGTTAGAGCATAACGGACTACCGACCACTGCATCTTACTATGAAGAGTTGCCTTGTAACCCCCAAGTACTCTTGCCTCGTGCTTGTCGATTGGCTGAGCAGATCCTGTAGGCTCGGGCCTTGACTCTCCCTGGTGTTGCTCTGTTTCAAGCTCCTTTGATTCGCCTATTGCTACACGCGCTTCTTCTCCTGGTTCTAGCAATGGCTATGAGGTCACGTATTTCCACTTTATGGTATCATTTACGAGGAATTGCTTCTGCCTCTGCGGGCTTACTTGGCGCGCTAGCCCGTCTGACCTTTCTCCCTAAATCGTTAATTCAGTATGCGTCGTTCCAGGGGTCAATCAATTCATACCTGATCGCCTTTTCCCAGCGCTAGTACTTTTGCTACTTTGTCTTGGTTCGACGACTTGACCCAGTTCGCGAAGACGTTCCTCCGCATGTAATTTTGCTTCCGGTGACACCCTTGGATTATGAATAGAAGCTTTCAAGCCTCGGATGACGCGTTCGGCATTCTTCTCATGTTCTGGTGAGAAGAGCGTCAGCACATGTTTGCATACGAATGACAATAATTACCTGCTCCTGACATGTTTCTGAGAGGATGCAGATACTGACGGCGGCCCTCGCACTCTTATGTGCTGAGACATGGCTATGTCATATGTGACAACTGACGGAGCTAGAGGTTCAACTGACGTCTGCCTACCAATTTTACCTCTTAGGCGTGAGCTCCGTGGAGCTACTAATCAATAGGTATAGGAAGACAATCGGAAGACCGCCGAGATGAGTCTAGGTATGCCATTGTCGCAAAGGATAACACGTGGAAATGACTCGACCACGGCAATGACCAGGTTATTGAATGACGGTCTCCACCAACGGGCGACGTAAATCAAATCGTATTTCCACCTCTTGCATCATGCATCGTGCCTATGACGTTTAATGGGGGCCGCCATCCCGGATATTTAATGGAAGCACATCTTCCGAAGTTTGGTGTCGAATTCACTGTACCATGTCAGCCGGTAAGCATAGCCTCTGGGGACTGAAACTTTTACTTAAAGAGCTTGTAGAACAAGTAAAGGACCCGAGCCGTGTCGCTGCTGGTCTGAAAGCAGCTGTACACAATCCGCGTGTATCTGAAGAGGCGAAGGAGAGCGCTTCGGAGCGTCTTCATGAGATGGGTGAAGACGTTGAACCGACAAAAGAAACCACCAGTATGTTGACTCCTACGAGCCTAGGTGGGAACTTTTGCTTACTGACGCGTCAGGCAAGACCGGGCGCAAAGCGAGTAGATCACCTGGTGAGAGGTCCTACCTTTTACGCTCCTTTTCACGTTAGTAACTGTAGCGAAGGCCGTCAAAGGCACGCCACAGAGAAAAGGCACGCCGAAGAGAGAAGGCAGGCTGAAGAGAAAAGGCACGCCGAAGAGCAAATGATGGAAGGGAAGACGGAGAGTCGAGTTATGGGAGGGTACAAGGCGACCCTAAAGAGTAAGCAATGACAAGAAGCAGTGTCGCGCAATCAATTGACTCTTTGTTTAGATCCTCGAGTATCTCCGGAAGCCAAGGAGCATGCAGAGGAGGTGCTTGAACAGCACCATGTCCCTCACTGATTCTGTATTTCATCGTCTACAATAGTTATCTGTACAATTAACGCCTTCGAATCTATCGACCAAGTGAATCGCTTCCGTTTTAGGCTTCCAGAAGGTAGTTACTTCTCCGTGAGAAGTGGCATTATGAATAGCGTTTCGAGACCGTCAGCAACGTGAAGATCGAATCGCACTTGAAGACGACAATGGCAGTAGCACATCGTCGATCTGTGCCTGAAGCCGCGCAACCTGGGTCGACAGAATACAGCTTCTTCTTGCGGCCAGAAACCACGGTATAGTGATAACCAGAGTTCCCCCTTCTTTACTGAGCAACAGGAAACATAGGAGGGATGTCATGGAGTGTTAGCAGTAACCATCACCCCCCAATCGCGTCAGCTGTCGTGGACGCTGCCTAGTCTGTGCTCTCCCAACCGGGGATGTATCTTGTGCAAGCGGCTGGCCATAGCCTTCCATGCACTCACAGCACAACCTGGGACTTTGACCGACTGGACCATATTAAACGCTAGTTTTGAGAGAGCGGCCTTTCGGCTGTGGAAGCATTCAAGTGGTTATAACGGAAACCGGAGACGGAGTGATATCATAGTATGTATACCCTGGAAGGACGACCATTCACATGCTGCTGGTGAAGCTTTAGTTGGGCCCGTCGTTCGTTTATTCCCGTGCAGCGGACTGGATTTTTCCTTGCTGCCTGTTACGCCACAATATACCCCTCCACTTCTTGGTCCATTCCATCCCCCGTCCGAACTCCGGTACTTTGTTGAACGACGTGTTCAATCATCGGGCCAACGCAAGGAAAACCAGATCTCTATCTCCTTTTTAGCACAGGAGTTCCGTGATTGGAGGAGAATTGAACTTCTATTTTCGGGCGGCATTGCGGGGAAACATCAACAATGTACCCCGTACGCACGAAGATGTGATTGATGAATGGAACCATTCCTCGCACTTTCAATATGTAAATGATGCGAGGGAGCTCCACCAATATTCAGGAGCACAAGACAAATGGGTGTTCTATAATTATTAGTGCGTACATAATGCCCCTGTGAATTGGACACCCTGCTGATATTGTCGTAGTCCACAGATCATGGCTCTCTTGGGAGAAGAGCCGGTCGAAAAGGAGACCCATCGGAATTCTGTAGCGTCGTTTGGAAACCCTTTCGAAGGCGAAGATGATTACTCGTGCAACGATTCCGGAATTGACATCCAATCGTCTCAGAAGGATGACCGAGTTGAGCGGGGACTTCATGATACCTTTGACGATGAACCTCAGTCAGGAATGACCGATCGACCAGTCAGAAGTTCCACGATGCAAGGCCAGCGCTGGTCTGTAGATGAAATGATTACCATATCACTTCTCGAAGCTTTGGATTCGCGGAGCCGAGCAAACGTAGGCGCTGTTCATCGAGGCAAATCACCTGCTAAGGGACGGACCCCCTTGCGGCGGATGATTGCCAAGGTGTTTCGGAAATTTCGCCTTGCATGATTTAGGTTACGGAAAGAGTCGGCTTTGTTAGAACATTTTCACAGTTGTTTGCTCATGACAAACGGCTGTTTGGTTATCGGACTTATGTATGTACCATTTCTCGCTCTGTGTCTGGACTCCATTAGGGTAGTAGTAGTATTCATCTGCATCAAGGCTGGACCAGATATATATATGTAACGGTGCGCCCGTCGTAAATAAAATGTGTACGTCAGACTCTTTCCCGAGAATTTCCGAGTACACAGCTTGAACGAAACTACAGCGTTACTAATTGCCTAATTGATTTTGTATATAACGGTGCCAATGGAGCCTGATTCATAATTCCCCCCTGTTACGACTATTTGGATCTGAAATGTTACGTTTGGCGCAGGGACCGCTGCGGGTATCATGCGCAACTCTCCAAGCAATACCGACGCGTAATTTTAGCTCAACAACCGCGCGATTCAAGCAACGCGTCATTATTCTAGGATCTGGATGGGGCGGGTATGAAGTCCTGCGAGGAATCGACAAGAAGCGCTGGGGTGATTCTATTCGACGTTTGTAATGTTTTACCGCTGATTTGCCACTTTAGATGTCACGGTGATATCCCCAAACACTTATTTCAATTTCACACCTTTGTTGGCTGGTACGGCCGTTGGAACTTTGGAATTCCGTTGTGCCGTCGAACCGGTGCGTTGAGGAGTAAATAGCAACGCACTCCTTTACTAAGTTCTTGCGTAGGTTAGACGGTATACTCCAAAAGTGGTATGTAAGGCGATGTTTTGCTTTGCGCCGTTCCTAATGTTACGGTAGACATTCTATCAAGCATGGTGCGATGAGATAGGTGCGTTCTAAACTTTGCAATATGGCAGATTACCGACAGGGACCAAAGATTTTGCCAACAAGATCTTGAAATGTGTATGTAGAAGTCACCGCTCTCCTTCTCGTATGCTGAGGTCATTACAGATGCCCGCGACTAGACCAATTGCAACGCAGACCGCATCCACTGTGGAGGATGGGAAGGCAGTCGGAACACAACGTTCTCCTGCTCAAGTTGAATCAACGCCATTTACCCTGCGTTATGATAAGCTTTTAATCGCAGTTGGCGCATATTCACAGAGTTAGTGGTTATCAGACGAGCGAGCTTGTCCTGATGGGGTCGTAGCTTTCAACGTGCCCGGTGTAAAGGAATACGCACATTTTCTGAAAGATGTCAAGGACGCACGGTTGATACGCAGCCGAATATTGGAATGTTGGGCTCATCCTTATTTTTTCCAGTACACGAGCTGATGATTAGCAGGTTTTGAACAAGCAGCCCAGCCAACTGTATCAGATATTGATCGCAGGAATGTCCTAAACTTTTGCATTGTCGGCAAGTTCACAATGCGTCGCTAGCTTATACCTTTCTCTGATCATATTGTAGGTGGAGGACCCACAGGTGTCGAGTTCGCCGCAGAACTGTACGACTTGATACACACAGACATCCGAGCCCATTATCCCAACTTGGCGAGGCTGTCTAAAATCACGATTTACGACATTGCACCTAGTATTCTTGGTTCGTTTGACAAGTCATTAGTGCAGTGAGTGTTCAGTACCCTGTTCAACTACGGTTCTCACAGTCATAAGATATACAACGAAGAAGTTTTCCCGCGAGGGTATCAACGTATTTACGAGACGTGTTGTCGAGCGTGTCGAGCCCGTAGGTGATATTGAATTCAATGTTCATCTTCTCATTAAATTCGCAGGGAAGAATGATTGTGAAGGAAATGGAAAATGGTTCGTCAAGTACTCAAGCAATCGAAGGTATGTCTACCACTCTTGGACCTCGAATAAATAGAACATTTTGTAGTTCCGTTTGGTCTATTGGTCTGGTCTACCGGTCTGGCCCCGAACCCCTTGATATCGGCTATTAAGGTTAGAAAGGATGGAAATTCTCAAAGGTGAATTTAACATTGCAGCGTGCTTTGCCTGCTGATAATCCGGCTGAAGGAGTCTGATGACCACTGAGCATCTGAACATCATCATGGAGGATGGGACGGTGAATCCTGATGTTTGGGCCATTGGCGACGCTTCCAGTATTGAAGGGAATTCACTACCCGCCACAGCCCAAGGTACATATTTAGACCATGGAATGCTCGTGATTAAAGCGGCATTACAGTTGCAAACCAAGAGGCGAAATATCTGTTCCGAAAGCTGAACAAGTTAGCAAGGGATCGGGAAAGTCCTGAGCCATTCTCCTTCAAAAATCAAGGCAGTCTGGCCTATGTCGGGGACTGGTAAGAATTCGGAAATTCCGTTGAAGACGTCGTGCTCAATGTTTCATAGGAAAGCCATATATGACAGACCCGCTCCTGAAAGTGCATTCATGTCAAAGGAAGCAGGTCGTGTGGCATGGTTGCTTTGGCGCTCTGCTTATTTCACGCAGACCTTGAGTGTGAGGAACAAGTGAGTGAATCACTGTGTCATGATGTGCTCGTTATTAATTGGTGCCAGGATCCTTGTTCCATTATATTGGTGAGATTATTTTCATATAACCAAGGTTGATATTTACGTTTAGTATGCAGGTTCCTCAACTGTCAGTGCATCAAACTATCTGCTTCCTTGTTTGGCTGACATAATTTTAGGGATTTTTGGAAGGGACCTCACGCGTTTCTAGCCTGTCCTGATCCATATATATCATGATATCGACAATAGTTTATATCGGCTTATAGTACAATAACATCTGCAATAAATAGAGCACCGCGATTGCCCCAATAAGCAAATTATTTGCGCGATGGACAGAAGAAGACTGGAGAAACGGAAGTTAATACATGAAGAACAGAAACACAGGGGATACTCAACTGTTGTCTGGAAGGCATCATTCCAACGCAGGCAGGTTCTCTGGGTATGAGAACTCATCGGAAGTGTCTGAATTATTTGGATCTAAATGCTGAGGGCTCCGCTCGACGCTGCTTGGAATAGCCTGCCAAACCGGCTCAGATACTTTTGCAGTTCTACCCCCATAGGTTCCAAATCTGCCCAGGCCTGTGATGCGTCGGAATGAATCTGCCACTATCGGAAACGTCTGATGTTTATTTGAGACCAGTTTCGCGGGTTGAATCTTGCTTGCTTTCTTCGATCCTCTGCGAGAAAGGGATCTGGCGAATACTGGCGCTCATGCATTACGTTATTTCTGAGCCACTTGTGATAATTACGTACACTTGTCTGGGGATGGAGGAGGAATGTAGTTCACCCGGACTTGATCTGCAAAGTTTGCGGCTGCATCGTCGTAGTCAAAGACAAAGCCGTATTGACGTGTCTAAACTCCTGTTATATTCCAACTCTAGACTATGATGAAACAAAGCACGAACCAGTCCTTGTATGACATGGAAATACGGCTTGTCTATTTGATAGTTGAGATCGTTAGAGACCTTGAATAACCACACTGTTTTCATTTCTCCTGATCTTGTCACCAGGAGTCTGAACCAGTAGGCATCGTCGGGGTCTGGTGCTGCGCCCACTGCAAGCGGATAGGAGTTAATACCGAGGTTCCTCCCAAAGACAAGAATTCCCCTATAGTTCGAATATTCCCACTGGGGAGGTTTGGAAGCGAACGGTGCATGGTAGTAGCGTGCGGACGCTGCGGCGAATATCTTATAAGAGCCGTGTGGAAGGCCTGGAATGGATGTTTCGGTTGGCGACATGAGTGACTGAATGAGAAGGATAGGGTATAGACCCCTCGAAACGAGCCAGACTGGGTCATCGTGGTATCCGCGTTGCTTCAGAGATAGTGAGTACTTGAAAGGTAAATGATAATCTTAAACTTGTGCGATCACGTGCTTCTCTGGTTGACGCGTCGCGACTCGCGAACTTGAACAGGTCCCATCATCATATGTCCAACACAACCGAAATTCTCTTCAATTCTCCCGCTCTTCATTCCCTCAAGCGCGATCAGCTCGTAAAGTTATGCAAGATACACTTCTATCAAGGCCACAGGCAAGAACGTTGAGCTAATAGAAAAACTCAAGGAGCATGCCCACACTCTTCCCCGAGATACCCCCTTAAGCATTGCGACAAGGAGTGAGATTCCACTGAACACGAACGAACTTTCCGAGTTTGGGGATCAATCGTCCTACCAGCGATCACGACCCAGCGAGCAATGGGAAGTTGTCATGGATAGCATCGAAGAGATGGAGGAAGCATCCTCGACACAAGGTTCCCTGAATTCTTTAAAGACTATTGGAAAGGATAAATCTACCGGAGAATTTGGCACTACCGGGGGGTCCATGTGTACGTTCATTCATGCCAGTGTCTCGCCCAGCTCAATTTCTTCGTAGCTTCGGTCGGCTCTTCTCTCAGGGCCTTTGCTAGTTCTCTTGGCTTGAAGCGTACAGGTACCTTTGAAAACTCCACACATTCCAAACCCTCTTTGGGATCTGCACTACCCACAAATATAACCTCTGAAGCCGCGAGCGAACTCACGCAAATCACCGCGCCATGTTCGCAATTACCCTCAGGGGCTCCTGCAACCCAGTCAGATCCATTCATTTCTGAGACACATAAATGCACCCATACCCCTGATACAGATGTCGATATGGAGGCGCCTGTTCCCGGCCAAGCACTCCGTCCTGGAGTCCCAGCACCTCCTGATGCGCGACTAAGCCTCGGTCTTAATTTGGCAGAGCCTCAGACACCCTCGAAGAGGTCGCAGCCAACAACTACGATTCGGCTCATTTCTGGTCAACATAGGTACAATTTGCGGAAAGCAGCGAGTCCAATGCCTTCCACCCCTCAGCTCATACCTTTTAAAACGACCTTTGACCTGATTATGAGCCCTCGTTTGGCCTCCGGAATCGATTTTGGCACCTTTAACACTGCAGTCACCTGTTCTTCCGAAAACGCGGACATATATCCAACGTTGCCGACAGATGCAGGGGAACCTCCGTCCCGCGCCAAATCTCCAGATTTGGGTAGTCAATTGGCCAGTACCACCGACGCTGACGGGGATATCGCCATGCCTGGTGCATTTTCATCGCCATCTACTGTTCCCGTTACCAACGAGGTCAGGGATGCCAAGATGGCATTACCTTCCGAAACTGCCCTCAGCAGCACTGCTCTCAATAGCAGCATGCAGATGCCATTCGTATTTGGATCACCACTTCCAGGGCATCGCGTCTCCGACGTGCAGTTTCGGGAGGCAGCGGCAAATGTTCTTGAAGAAATGAACCTGCGTTTGCAAGCCGAAGGTGTAAACCCAGTCGACCGTGATATCATAAAACGATTCCATCCCCATCCCGGGAGTGACGCTGCAGCAGTCCCGCAAACGGCCCTTGCTTGTGAGAACCAGACTGGAGAAGTCAAGAAAATGTTCGAAAAAGTACACCAAGCTGATTTTGACAAAATGGAGGGGATCGATGCGCTTGTGAAAAGAAAGGCCATGGCCAGTGCCAAGACCGGTAATAGCGCACCTAAGAGCGATGTGGCTAGCAAAAAGCGTAAATCAAGTGTACTCGTCGAAGAGCCTAGAAGAGTACCTTCCCAAGCTACTGGTCGAGCTTGTGGTACCCGCGTCATAAGCAACGGAAGACGGGGCAAGATGGGCTCAGAATCTTTCAGCAACGAAGGCTCTGATCAAACGGGTGACGCTGACGAAGAGAGAGGGAAAAAGAGGCCGAAGATGGATGAGAGCTCAACCGACGTGCATACTACGAATCTGGAGGCACAAAAAAAGAGCTTGAAAGAGCGGGAAGCAGTCCGCCGAAAGCTTGAAATTAACAAGGCGAAAAGAAGGAGTAGCGCTGCCGCAGCTAAGCAGAGTGGGCGTGTCAGTATCGGAAAATGTAGGCATAGTCGATTTGAGCCTAAATTCTGGATGTTTATCTCCATGCAGCTCAGCAGAAGCAGAAGACATCTCGCTTTGGCTTCTTGACACAGGCTAAATCATTTGTACAAAGTATATTTGGGCGAAGCAAACCTACCGCGAAGGGAATATCCACCGTTACGGCACCAACTCTTAGTTCCAAGGCGAAGGCAGGAAAGCCTCACGAGACGGAAGAAGCTTCCAAGAAAAGTCAGAAGAATACGACAACTGTGTCACGGAGGGAGCCAGTCGCTGGAACCAGCCTTGACCATGAGAAAGACCGTCAAACTATAAACACTGTACGATCGCGTTCCCCTCCTAATTTCATGGAAGTTCAAATCGAAACCGCACTAGGCTACTACCGCAAGAGAGAATGCTCCGTCGTCAATAGGCACGCGGCGACCAATAATCAGCAGGCCAGCGATCAATAGTCTGAGTGCCAAGGCGTCGGAAAAGGAGCGAGTCCCGTCTTCATCCCGATTGCATGCACCAACAGCCAGTTCGTTGGCGAAGATGAACGGCCGCGTTGCAACAACACTAGGCACGGTGGAATCCTCAAGTGACGGTAAATATGCATCAAGAATACCTGTTGTCAGAAAACCAAATACACTCACATCTATAACCAATAATCTCGCCCATGACGCCGCTACGAAGTTGACCTCACCTCTAGCGGCTGAAAAGGTATCCAACAAGCCGTTGAGTCCAGCACCTTTCTCGCCAAGTGATATAACTGCGACGGAGAATGAAACGAAGGTGGCGACAGCTCAGGCGTTGGGTGAAAATGGTCAATTACAACGTCAACGGACGCTAAGCGGCAGAAAACCACGAATTTCTCGATCGAAAGTGATTTCCCGTCTTGCGTCACAACGTGCGAACGCTGTAAGGAATGGGGTGCCGAGCGTCACCCCTTCTCGTACGAGCGCAACTGGCAAACCAGCGGTGTCTGCAGGGAGGACCAGGTCAAGCCTGGGGATCAAAACAAATAAGCCTGCAGGGAGATCAAGCCACTCAGGGCTACGTGGCGGGAATGACCTGTTGATGAGTGCAAAGAAGAGAGCAAGGCAAAGTGAATATTATGCCAGGCGACGAAGCCGCGTGGAAGCTACGACGCCGAAGAAGTCTCGATGTGCATAAATCATTCTTTTTGCCCACAACGAACCAGCACCGCGATACTCATTGGTACAGCTTGTAATTTTCTTTGCTCCGCGCTTGTCGCTTGTCTACGCATTTGTCTGCTGTATTATTATTGTATCTGACAGAGCATTTTTTGTAGACATATCTTTTTGACTTTGTTTTGTACTTGATTCACGAGGAGCAATATATAAGAATTGTTGGGCCACTTGCCAAGCCTTCAAGTCCACGCCGCTTGGAGTTCAACGGTCTCGAAAGTACCTTTGGACGTCGCTAGATCAAAATAGGAATCTGTAGCAGAGCAAAGCTTCGTCACTACTCAGAATCGTCAGATCTTCACTTGTCCGACTTTTGGCTTGCTTCCAGATTCATACGAGAGGAGCAGTTAACTCTCCCATCTCCATCTACACGCATCTCTTGCGAGCTTGGAACTATTTTTTTCGAATATGCTATTAGCTCAAGTCCACCCCAATCCTTAACACGCTATGTGCTCCGCCCGCAGGATGATGGAACAAGATATGGCATTCAGTGAATTCGACGGTATTGGCTCTTTCTTTTGGAGTTTCATGCGCGGTTGAATAACAAAGTCACTCCTGCATCCTAGGCAGAAAAACAACTGTGTTGCTCACGACATGCATACATGATATTGAATACCTACAGTACAACATCAGCTCGGGCGCAACAACCGTAGCGCCAACTTTTCGTCTACT
The DNA here is from genome assembly GCA_015039365.1 of Amanita rubescens. Lineage (NCBI taxonomy): Eukaryota > Fungi > Basidiomycota > Agaricomycetes > Agaricales > Amanitaceae > Amanita > Amanita rubescens. Next base: position 1,098,817 of record WION01000001.1, read on the forward strand.
TCGACGGATGCCTGCCTGCGCTTGCTTGCTTTACTCCGTTTACGTGGAGGGGAGGCAACTTCATTCTCATCTTCTGAATGGTCTGAGATATCGAAGTCGGGGGAGACGTAACCGTCGTCATCTAATGCTGGCTCAAGCACAGCATTCGAAACTCCAGCCTCTCTCGTCTTTGTTCCAGATGCTTAACACGCTCTCGAATGGTTAGATTGAAAGGAACTTACTGCTTTCTCTTTCTCCTTCTCTTTCCGCTTCCGTTTCTTCTCAAGTTTCTTCGATCGAGCTTCTTGCTTGTCAATTACATTTGTCACCTTCATTTTCTCCCGCTCCCCTTCAGCATACTTCCGGCCTTCTTCTTTGGCACCCTCCGGCCCACGTCGTTCCTGAAGCCATCGTTCTCCATCTTCTACCTCATACGACTCATGCGCCTCTCCTTCATCATCAAATACGAGTTTTTTGGCAAGTCCACCGGTAAGAATCTTTCGTTTTGCTGTTCCCATCTTGAGCTTACGATTCGATAATTCGTTGGAAATATCAGGAATGTCGCCACCGAGGTCATGGTCTGCACGCTTTAGTGTGATGAAATCATCGTCGCTATCGTCGGGTTCATGATCAATGAGCTTATTGTAATGCTGAGATAGAACGTTCTGGTTCTTGCGTTCAAACATGCGGTCATATTTCGTCCTAACCCCCTGCGCTCCGTTGCGTCTCAATGATGGGAAAACATTGAAGGTGAGATCAAACCTTGGATATTCTTTGAGTACCCCCCTTCTCTTCGGTGCTCTCGTCGTCGCTACTCTCCGACACATGTGTATCTGGGTCGAGTTGGATATCACTGTCTTCTTTGGACAATTTTGATGGATTCCGTTGCTTTTGGTTTGCTTTAAGAAATTTGATTTTTGGAGCTCCAGGTAAACCCAAGGACTCTGCAAAGCGCTCCGTGGGTAGTTGGTCTAGCTTGAATATTGACTTGTCTTTGTGTAGATATATAGAACGCAGGTACGAAACAAAGGCCTTAAATTGCTAGTTAGTAGATAGATCGTCCATAGTCCATAAGGCCTCACCCGTTGTCCTAGATATTTGATCTTGGGGTCTTGGAAGCATAGCTTTTGTAGTTGGTTTTGAATGTTTTGGGTTTTGCTTGCTCGAATCTTGATCTTCTGAATGTCAATGTTTTTCCGCTGAAGTGCGGTTTTCATTCCCTCTTCTTCGCTAGGTAGAAGCACTAGCAAGCCTTTTCCCTCGCTTTCATATCGCGCTGTCCTTCCTACCCTATGAATATACGTCTCGGCATCTTCTGGTGCATCGAGCTGCACGACCCAATCTACTGCAGGGAAAATCCAGCCCACGAGCAGCGATATCCGTAGCAAAGAGGACAGGCATGTTTTGTTGAAGTGAATTTGCTGAACATAGTGAGGACGCGCGCTTTGCTTTTGTTTTCCGTGTAAATGAAGAAGCGGGATACCAGGGTGGAGCTTGCAGAAGGTTTCAAAAACAAACCTGACTTGCTTACAGCTAGACAGGAAAACGATGGTTTTTGCTTGAAGGTGAGTTTTGATAAAACTCCAGATGATATCAAGCTTTTGATCTAGTTCACAAACAGTATAATGCTGTTCCAAGTTCTTTGGAGTTACAGAAAGAGTAGACCCAGCGTCTTGAATGCCGATAGAAACAGGATCTTTCAGGGAGAGACGAGCTAAATCGGTGACGGACTGCGTTTGGGTCGCCGAGAATAGAAGTGTCTGTCGCGATTTTGGTAGATGGGATAGAAGCGCCGATAATGTCCGTGAAAATCCCATATCAAGTATCCTGTCAGCTTCATCGAGTACTATTGATAGGTAATGTTAAGTTCGCCAAATCGTAGTTCAATGCAACTAACCAAGCATCTGTAAATTATCGGTTTCGAAGCCGAAAGTTTGATCCATGTGTTGGAGTAGACGACCAGGTGTGGCAACGAGGATATTCATACGGGATAAACGATCCCTTTCATCCTTGAGGTTTTTCCCCCCAATAACCAAACCAGCGGAGAACGTGTGATATCCACCGATAGATCTCAATACGTCAAAAATTTGGACTGCCTAGTCTGCGAGATGAGCCAAGGGGGGTATCGCGGATCTGAACCAGCTCACAAGTTCACGGGTGGGTGAAATGATCAAAGCACCCAGACCATCGATGGGTCCCCATTTGCGCCGATAGAGAATCTCCAACACTGGTATTAGAAAAGCAAGCGTTTTACCGCTGCCAGTTTGGGCCGCTCCAAGTACATCTTTGCATTTCAAAGAAATAGGTATGCTCTTTGCTTGTATATCCGTCATTTCTACGAAGGACGCCTTTTTCAGTCCTGCAAGCTAATTGAGCGCGTGTATTATTGTGAAGATAGTAACGATCACCTTTTTTGGTTTGCTCTGATATTGGGAGGTCAGAGAAGTGCTTGACCTCATCTTGAAATTCCTGTGACAAGATTGTTTGGAGATTGAAGCACAAGATAGTATAGTACTAACGTAATTTATGGCATGTTGGTCGAGGGCATCGATTTTCCGATTGGATTCCAGCCGCTTTGAGTTTTTTGACGGAGGCGGCATGAGGTGAGGTTGTAAAGATCGGACCGAGATCTGTAAAGGAGAGATGGCAGCACTGCCACAGCACTTCACCTCAAAACGTGACGATCACCAGGCGTCGGATCCCACTGCATGCCCATTGGCACACATACTCCTGACCAAGTAGAGAGCATTCCAATGTACCCCTTATACGGCTCACCCGTTGCAGACAGCAACGCCGTAGACGTTAACGCAGGCATAATGAGCCTCTGCAAAGCTCCAACCTCGAGAAGGGTAAGTTCAGAATCAAACACCCTTCACGGCCTTTTTCTGACTCGTCGACCACCAGTGCAACAACGGAAACTAATCACGAAGCTTGCACTGTCATTCTTCCTTTTTGGTCTCATCAATAACGGTTAGTCATTACGCCAAGCCATTATAGGGACTACGAATTAACTGTCTATACTCAGTGCTATATGTCATCATCTTGTCTGCTGCTCTAGACTTGGTTCCACCGTCTACTCCAAAGGGCATTATTGCATTCTGTAATATTGCTCCATCTTTCGTGGCGAAGATAGGATGGCCATACATATTGAAAGGTCGTATACGGTATACGAAACGACTTATTGGATGCTGCTTACTTAGCGTTTCTGGAATGATTGTGCGTCAACCGGGTCTTCTATTTATTGAGCGTGACCCATCGTGGACGATATATAAATTAGATTGTCGCATTGTTTGATAGCTTGTTTATGAGGCTCGTTGGGATTTCCATCGCCTCATTTTCCTCAGGTATATTCGTTCCAGCAATTCTAATGGTTATCACTGACACAAGTTTCAGGTCTGGGAGAGTTGACATTCCTGCAGCTTTCAACTACTTACTCACCGGCGTCGATTGCCGGGCGTTCTATCAGGTATGAGGGGAGATTTTCTGGTTTAGACGATTGTTAAATCTTGTGTAAGCTATTTCGCGTCGGGAACAGGGGCAGCTGGTCTTGTTGGTGCTTTAATTTGGTGGGAAGTTAGAAGTCTTGGCGTTCAGTTGGGTGTGGGTTTGTCTTCGGTAAGACTTTCGACATTGTTCATTACGAGTACTGATGAAATGCAGGTATTGCCACTGACAATACCGCTAGCATACTTCCTTCTCTTACCTGATCCTTCATCATTCACGGGGGCGGATATTTACGAGGACAGCGATGATACATCAGGACAAACATCGGCTTTGCCATACGCACCCCTTCCCACGTCTGAAGATGAACAGCTGACGCTACTTTCCGGTTCTGAGAAAAGCGTAGCGCTTACCGCGGGCGATAAATGGTATTTGGTTAAACCCATGCTAGTGAGGTACATGTTACCATTGTGTGAGTATTACGCGCCATCTCTTCGTATCGTGACTAACGTTGTGACCCACATAGTCTGTGTATACCTTGTACGTACCTGCGAACTCTGTTGTGAATGAAGGCTTACATTGTCACCAGTTCGAATATACGATTAATCAGGTCAGATTTGCTGCGTTTCACGAATTGGGGGCGCTTACCTTGTTTTAGGGAATTGCACCAACACTTGTGTATCCAGTGCCTCCGCCGGATGAATATCCGATCCTGAGCAAGATTATCCATTCTACTCGCGATTATTATCCCTTGTGGCAGGTGCGCCAGGATTATTCATACCAAATATCATCGTGCCACGTTAACTTATCCATAGCTTGTTTATCAAACTACCGTATTCCTTTCCAGGTCTTCCATATCCATTGGGATACCACCATTACCCATCCGTCTACTTCCCTTGCCTTCAATATTCCAAGCTGTTATATTGCTTGCGCTATCACTTGAATCCGCAGTCGGTTTTTTCCCCTCTAAATCAGAAGGCTTAAGTATAGCCACTGTATTTGTGCTTATAAGCTTGGAGGGTATATGCGGCGGATCAGCATAGTATGTATTTAACATATATTGCAAACTCTTCCTGGCTGATGCTCTGTAGCGTTAACGCATTCTACCATGTCAACCAAGAGCAGGCAGATATTGGCGATCCTGAGAAGTCTAAACAAGCGAGAGAATTTAAGATAGGTTCTATCGGATTCGCTGACTCCATGGGTATTTTGCTTGCATCATTGCTTGCAGTCCCGACAGAAGTGAATTTGTGCAGAGCACAAGTTAGTCGAGGCAAGATGCTGTGCAAGGCTCTGTAATGTCCACATCCACATCCGTAATAGGTACATCATGGCTATAGGTAGATGCAGCCCCACCGGGAGTGTAGTTGCGAACTGGCGCGTACTGTGTAATAAATATATCGACAATTCGAAACTAGATGTATTGTACATTTGTCTGATAAATCAGTCCTTCTTCGTCCTCTCGTGATCGCTCTTGGAAGATCCACCCCACCCAAACCAGCTTGATCGTGACGCTGGAGATGGTCCGGCTTCGCTCCCGGCATCTTGTCCGACATCATATCCTTCTATATCACTGGGTACTTCGATCTCTTCAAACCTACCCCCAGAACCATTTGAGTTTCTTCGTTCGCGACGGCGTATATCAGATTCGGAAGCCCCTCTCGACAATCCGAGTGCTGGGGATGCACCGGGCACAGGAAGATGCTCTGGTGACAACTCCGCCCTCTCAAACCAATTCTCCCCACGTACAGATCCTGTATTGGAGTTGGAAGGGGGGTTATAATCTGTGCGCTGTTCTTGTCTGATGTTTGTTGTGCCCGCAGCTGCTTGGCGAAGTAATGCTGCGCCAGAAGCAATGATCCCAGGCCCATATGAATTCCACAATGATGAGACGAGTTGCGCAGGCCCTGAGGCGGGGTCGTGCAGACTAGGTGGAGCACTTGCATCGATTTCTCTGGAGAGGGTGGCTTCCCTCGGTAGTCCTGTCGTCGATGAGACATAGTCCCACAATGCTCGGAAACGTTCTTGGAGGAATGCATACATCCTGGCTCTGAGCGAAGCAAGAGTGGCATCAATTTGCGATTCGTGGGATCTGAAGAAGGGCGAGAGGTGGTTCACATAGATGTAGGAGGATCCGCGAGTTTGTGGAAGTACGAGATAGAGAAGCAATAACGTTTTTAGGGTATAGTAGAATGGAATCCTGCCGTCGCGTCAGCCGTGAGTTCATCCGCTGGTCTAGGTTACATACCACGAGACAAGCCACTCTGCGATGTACTCGATACCAACGACGCAACCTAACACGGACCAATACATAAGCCATCTTTCCAACTCTTCTTGAGAGGCAGGTCGTTGGCTCAGTGCCTTGTACGATGCATAGCCTGGATAGATAAAGGCGCCAATTGAACTACGGCTGTTAGTTACGTGGAGCACCGAAATAGTTAACGACGTACCTGACAAGACGAGAAGTCAAGAAGAACAGCATTGAGACTGGACGAATTACGCGTACCAAACTTTTTAAGGCTGCTTAATACCTCGTGCCAAAGCTATATATGGCAATTTCTCTACTGCCCAGTGCCCACCACAATACAGCACCCTACAGCACCCCACAGCACGCTACACGAGTGGGTGTCTTACACTATTATATGTTGAAATTATTGCCGAATAATTGATGTCTCCGTAGCTAAGTGGTTATAGCATGCGATTGCAGATCGCAGGGTCCCGTGTTCAAATCACGGCGGGGACTGTTTTTGTAACTATGTAACTTGCGCGAGGGAACATCAAAACTAAACACATCTGGCCCTTCAGTAAATCACTCAATCTTTTGGTGCCAAGAACTAGCTTAAAGAGGGATAGGGAAAGCATAGTCTCCCGTAGTCAGACCAATAAATTCGGTCTTTTTTGACGTGATGCACGACGACACTCATATATAGTCGAAATATATTGCGTAGACATTATTAATGCATCATTTAGAAGCCCATCTCAGGGGCAGAAGGTAACTGTATAGGTGGCGTAATGAGAAGAAGGACAAGCCCACAGCGCCGGTTCCACTGGACTCGTCGTAGGCGTAGGCGTAAGGAGTTCGGACAATTATCCTTGAAGTAAGAATAATAAGCGACGCCTATTCCGTTACGTTAGCGATTTGCCTTCTTTCCATAGACGGATGCTCACCCGAGGAAGGGCAGGTCTGCGGAGTGCTGTATTGACCTGTACAGCAGTTGGACGAGTTCGCTTATCAGAGATGAGCCAAGTGTATGGAAGTAGATCAATCAGTAGTAATTACAGGGGTTTCCGTCCAAGTCGGCCTCACATGCACTCTTGCAGCCAACTGGGAAACCTGCTGGGATCGAACGGACCTCGGAGAAGGTGCCGGGCCTAAATATCATTATGTTGTTAAACCTGGGTACTAGGATAAGAGATGATGCACAAACAGTTCGGACCAAGGTCGACAGTACAATCAGCTGTACCACAACCAACAGTATTACTGATACTCGTAGGCAGGTTGTAGCCGTCGACAAGGGACACTTTAAGGAATAAGTGTTACTCTCCTGATGAACTAGTAAACAAGCTTACCGTCGTAGTAGTCTGTGTTTCCGTCACCTGCAAGAGTAAACTCGGCGAGAGTAGCAGGAGGAATGCCCTATTTGCAGATTAGCACGAATGATGCGCTTCACTGATCAACGGGCCCACTCACGGGTTGAGTGCAGACCAGACCACCATTGCATCCACCATCAAGACATGAGTTGGGACCTGGATTAGTGCTAAAATCACAATTGCGTCGCGCCCTATATAATGCTCATGAATTGTCTGGTATCATAGAGCCGGCGCAACTTACCCAGATTCTGCCGGCAGTCCAATTGTCAGGCACCTCGAACGTAACGGATGTAGAGGGATTGGCCGTCCACCTAGAGATCCGATTGTCATATTGCGTTTGACCAATTATTCACAAGGACATACCCAGACGGATAATTTGGAGCAGCGCCAGAACCTGTGTACATCTGAGAAGCGGTCAGACTTTCTGGGCTTCATCTGAACAGGTTCTTGCTTACCGCTGGCCTATTCAGCCCAACATAAGAAACGATTGATGGGGAAAAAGGTAGTCCATACCAAATAATGAATGGACAGCCATTGTAGACCTAGAAGTCGATGCCACAATCCACAACAGGCCTCGATACTCAAGCTAGATCAGATGGCTTACCGTCAACGGACGAGCGGCAGCACCAGCCAACAGACCCAAAAAACCCGTACCGAATAAAGATCCCGGAGTCATAACTCGCAGGCGTGTTACCTGGAAAACGGGCAGCTTTTGCTCGTTGCCAGTATACCCAGCTTATGAGCTCCGTGCCCTAAACGCATGTTTTTCGTGTCTAAACTTAAACGGAAAAATCGGACGGAAACGGTCCCTCCACTGGAACCTCTGGGGGAGCCGAACCTTTCCAAATGAGCTCCTCGACTCCAGCTTCTGAACTGCCTAGAGAATCTATCGATCCGAATGGTCCGTCTGAAGAATCCAACCAAGTCGGAAGGGGAAACCCTTGCCGGGCGACTTCGCTCATCCGATCCCGTTCTCCTCACGACGAGTCCCCGGAGAGTCGAGTCAAATTCGACAAATCCGAACATCCCTGGCTCGTCGAGGACGAAACATGTAAATCGCTCAGCCCACTTCTTCAGAAAACTAGGATGCAACCCCTCGAGTGAGCAAAGGACCTATGAGCCATCATCATTAGCTCGCCTAGGCATGTCTCCTTCCCCGAGTCCGAATGGCTCGAGAGGTCGCGCCGTCAACTTCGACAAAGTACACACCCACCGACTCTCCATCTCTGGCTCCATCAAGGACTCCAGACGTGTCGCCAATGGCATCGACATCGCTATCGGAGATCCTGAACCAACCAAATATATTAGAATCGCACATGACTGGGTCGAAGCATGGTTTATCCGCATCGAAAGACCGAACTGCGTGAGTACCACACATGGAAAGTTAGCGCTACTATAGATCAGCACGTACCATGAAACCGCTCACCATCGCGTCATCACCCTCGATCGGAAAATCAGAATGGAAGTCGCATCACGAAGGGATGTTCGCAACTTGCGCTCAAAGAGTTTCGGAAATTCGAACACCTCGAGATCACGGCCTCGGTCACTACAAAACGGGCTCGGGACTTGGAGGATCAAGCGGACGAGATGGCGCCAAACTCCAAAAGGTCCAAGCGTCATGGAACAACATCAGGGACGCTGTGCCTCTTCCGCATCTCGATGCAACTCGACGAACTACTTCACCCGGGCCCTCACTTGGAACCGAACGGATTAGTCGTGTCTGGATACCATATTGAAACCTGGAGGCCAGACCATGTCATATGCAAAGGAAAACGTCGGCCGCGATGCAGCTCCTAAGGGCTTGAATAAACAGAGTATATGATTGCGGCCTTGCTGTTCAGTGCTGGAGCGAAGCCCCGTTGAATACGAAGTTTGAGTCGGCCCGGGGCAAGATCGCGTGAAGCTTAATCACCTGCTGTGCCGCATCGTCAAACTACTGTATGGAGGTGGAGAGAGGAGGTCGTATGAATAGGTCAACTGAGCTGACTTTCACATGAGCTACTTCGCGCCCGTTTCGCAGTGGATCAACTTGAGTTATTTTAGGATAGGGAGACATACACATGCATCACGATTCAATATATTCAATAGCTGTTGATAATAGTACACATGCCATGAACTTTTTTGCTCGGTGTTCAACGAATTCTAAGTCGTACTGTGTACAATGTTTTTGAAGTCCATGAATGTATGTAAAATGAATGTTCAAATGACAAGGTGGTCGTTACAACTGGCTATAAATCTGTAGGAATTACACCCTTGGCACAGGGGGGGAAATAAAGTCCGTCGTAATGTCTATGTGATAGGTCAGGAAGGAATAGTCCTTTACAAATTGTCGCATATGGTGCATTGGATGCCTAACGAATTTCGCAACAAAGCGGCTAAACGGACACATGTCAGATAAACACCCGGGAAGGCAAAAGTGTGACCCACGAATCAGAATTAAAGCGATGAAAGAACCTATTACCAGAACGTAGAGGATGCCATATTTGACTATCTGATATTGCCTGTAAGCGCTCATCGCCAAAACAATGTGAATAAATATGACATACAATCCACCGGCGTCGCTGTTTTTGCCTCAGGGTAAACAGAGGTGCACGAATCTGCTTTGATGGGCGCAGCCAGACTAGAAAAACACGATGTAAGCACACGCTGAGAAACTGGCGAGTAACGTACAAAGAATGGTTGCATGGAACCGATCGAAGTATGGTATAAGAATAGGCGGCGTGAGCATGAACAGCAGCATGTGCCCGATGAGGAGGTCGGAGCTCCACAAAGATAGTTCAGTGATCTTGACGACAAACTCGCGGGCAGGTTGAGACATAGCGTGAGCGCCGAGCCCACGTCCATACCAGCGTCCGGTCCACCACGCTCTGTTGGTTTCATCGTGTTTGAACTCTCGAGACAGGAACACCGATATCAGCGTCTTGAAGATGGCGCGTTGTATGGCGATAACTGCAATAAGACCTAAGACAGCGTGAGATGTATTCCATCGTTCAAGGAACCACTGAATGAAAGTTATCAATACGCGAGTGCCTTTCAACGCACTAAATTCGTAACGCACCAAAAATTCAAAGAATCCAACCATCCCAATTACAGACAAAATGTGAGCTATCGTCGCCATGGTAGACCCGAATTTAGGGAAGGTAGGATCCAACATTGGCCCCAGGAACAATGACGTGATGAACAGCGTCAATAAAACCCCCGCATTCCATACAATTGGACCAAGTGAGATTACAGCAATCCGAATGAGGGGAGCCGGAGGTATCTTTCCGTTAATTGGGAATGACTTGACGAACAGGTATGCTATGACGAAGAGAGTGGCCATTATGGTAGGGAAGATGACTTCGGAAAAGATGACCGCTCTCCAGCTAGCGCGTGGCACATCACCTGAGAGTTTCTCGGAGGGGTGACCAAGCCTTTTCTTCTTGTATCCTGTTATCATTGTACGAGACAAGCGGCAATACCCAATCCATGAATTATTATGCCACCGCGAATTGCCGCGAGACATCCATCGCAGAAATTCGCTGGTGCCAGAACTAAATCAGTGATTCAACCAGACATTGGAAAGAGAGCATACCGATAATCGATGATGAAATCCGAAAAGATGAATTGATGAGGATTGAATAAAAATGGGCCTACGCAGAGAGCGAGAATGGACACCCAGAAGTAGACCAAGAACGGGGTCCAAATGGTCAACGTCACGTACAATAGCATGAGTAGAGTACGCATGCCCAGGTAGATACTAGGCCCTCCAAAACGCGAGAACAGGATGCTGAAACGGTTGCGTGTAGTTGCAAAACCACGTCCCGTCGCGATATAGCGAGCACCGCCGAAGGTCAAGTTCGTCAGTATTGAGTGGGTGTAGATCTGTGTCGAGAAAACCTCGAAAACGGGAGAGAGAGAACCAAATTGCTTCGCAAAACGGAAAATCGCTTTCCATGTCCCACGTTCAACAAGCTCTGAAGGTAAACGTCATCAGCACACCGTCGCACCGACTAGAATTACGTACCTTGCAGGAACAGCGGCAAGAAGGGGATCATGAAGACAAGCAATATGCTGACAATAGTGCGTCTGATCCACTGGAACACAGGGTCGAGGTTGTAGCATCCAGCTTGAGCTCCTACAACTTGAGTGTACTGGCAGATCGGTAATTGCGAGGTCAAGGTCCCCAGAAATACCACTACACACTAGTTGAAAAGATAATATAGGGACATAACGGAAAGACATACTGGTGACGATGAGTATTTGCACCGATAAAATAACCAACATGTTGTTAATCTGGAATCCGGGATGTCCATAGTAAAACGTCAGGAAGCGGTCGATGGGCAGTTGCGTTCCAAGGTAGTAGTACTCCCGACTCAACATCTGTTCTCCCATTCCTGTCCCAATTTTTGTTTGGAAGTTGAGGATGGTTTGGAATCCGAGGTCACGACCTTTTCCACATTGATAATATTCGGTATGCTTAATTCGACCACCCCGGCCAAATGCGTTCATTCCCGCGTAGATATCTTCGTTAAGATGTAGTCCTTTCTGGGCTTTGGAAACACCTCCGCGCGTCGTCATGTACAGCGCATTCAAGAAGTCAGGGTGACCGTAGTGAAGTTTTCCGCCAACCCATGCCATTGACCGAGCAGCCAAAGTACCAAAAGTCTGTTCTTTCCCAGCAGCAAGATCACCGAGGATACCAATGTTCTCGGAGAAGATGTATTCACGAGCACCAACTATAGCAACGGGAGCTTTCTTAAACTCGTTACTGCCCCATTGAGCGTACGGATTCTGGCTTGACACGGAGTATTCCTCAAATTCTGCAAGGATGTTCCTGATCTTGAGACATTCTTCAAGATAATTATCTTGGTTTGCATCGATTAGTTGCAGGTATTCTCCCCGGTAAAAGACGATGGCATGATTCTGGTTATCCGATTTACCGTCTCCGAGAATAGGATTTCCGGGAAGCTCGATGCGAAATTTAGGACGTCGGCGTCCAGTTTCCGGAATGAACTCGCTATGTCCGTCGATCAAAGATGAGAATATGCGTGTTTCTCCGCCTTCCTTTCGAGGAGGTTCTTCTTCCAAGTAAGCAATCTGCAAGTCGGGATATGCGCGTAGTAAGAACTCCGCATTTTCCTGCTCTTCCTTGTTAAATTTGGAGTATCGTTGCATTGAAACTAGGAACTTGAACTTGCGACGCGCCATCCGCTCGAGTTCTCTTTCGAGTTTATCAGTATTTCCGCCAAAATGCTGCACGACCTCGGGATTCTCTACTCGGTAGAGCAACTTGATGGCCTTTGAATAATTCATCATCCCGGAAACCGTTCGATAAAGCGTCTGTGCGCGAAGAGAAGCCCAAATACGGGTGCGAAGTGTGAACTCGGGAGAAGAAGTCGTGAAACCGACGAGATTCAACGGAAGATCGTACTGTCTGTCTTTCTCATCAGGGTTTCCACCATTGAACGCCTCAGATTCTTGAGCCAAGATCTTTGTATCCTTAACGAAATTATCCCATTCGATCGGATGGAGCTGCTTCAGGTATTCAAGTAGAGTAACTCTGGTATTTTGGTCTTCCTCGCGAATGATTTCACGCAGCGAAAGTAAGGTCTAAAACATTTAGTCCGTTATATCATCATACATAACGGAAGAAAGCTCACCTTTTCACTATAATGCGGTGTAAGCACCGTGAACGTTGGCATGGCATCGACGGGTAGAGGTTCAGGAATGGAAGTAGTCAAAGACTGCGCGAAAAAGGAAATACGCCTCTCTGCCTCACTTCCGGGAGGGAAAAATTCGCCCTTGAAACCCTTGTCACCTTGAGAAATGAAGAAAGGCGGGGCCCGCAAACTCCTTCGACCGCCAGCGCCGGTTTCTACTTGGTGATAAAGTAACCTTTGTACGTGATCTATAGAGAGAAGATGTTCCCGGTACATGGAGATGATAATCGCATTCCATATCTGCGACACAAGGACCTATGACAATGTTTATTATGACTGCCGCAAGCGATCCATTGGTCAATGCTTACCTTGGGCTTGTATTTAACTTCCATGACTTGAGTGGCCAGAATTTTAGCGTAGATTCTTTTGGGGAGACGGGTAAAGATGTCCTGCCAAGGGGTCCAGATGGACAGCCCAAGCCAAAACGAACGAGCAATGCTGAAAACAGTATTCCAGATGACAAACCACAAGAAGGTATCCAAGAAGAAAAGAACCAAGTCCATGATGAACATGATGGTCAGCGTGAACTCGGCCTGATTAGTGCATAACGCAGTGCCGAACAATCTGTCACTGCATGCTTGGATTTTCATGCCGACCATGACTCTGATGGGTTGACTGAACGAGAGCGTGAGGAAGAAGTATGATTCTGTGAATTTGCAGCTGAACACCAAAACCCAAAGAAGTATGGAGGCCAGTCGACTTTTCTTGTCAAGCGGAGGATAACTCGCAGTGAAGGTCTGGCTGGCAAGATACTTGCGGGATTTGCCTGCTACACGATCTCCGAACATACGTCCGGAAGGCATGATAGCAAAGAGGAGGGTAGCAATGACAGAGATGAAAAATTGGACGATGCCCAAGATGAGTGCCAATGAACCGCCTGTTCCATTGTGCTCGACAATAGCCACATAAAACGTTGGACCACAGGTTAATGCTAGCGTGACGAAAAGGAACACGAGCCGCCGCGTGAGATGGGACGTATTATTCCAAGTAGTCGGGATGTAGGAGAATTCGGCAAGAGTGGCGCAGATCATGATCACAGTTGCGACGGCACCGCCTAGGGCAACCGCACTCCACGTCATGGCGGGCGAGGAAGCGCCATTGATGGAGTAAATCGTTGGGGAATTATAGGACGTGTAGAAATAATACATGGCGATGTGTATCACCCAGACGCGATTGAAGTTGACGAGTAGATGTCCAAAAGATCGTTTCTCATAGTAGGTTTTGAAGAACACTCGTTTCCAGTCTATACGGTCAAATCTCATGAAACGTTGCGAGGGGGGAAGATCTATAAGCCGGGTCTTACGGGGGATGTGAGCAAAGGACCACAATTTAGCAAGCATAAAACTTGCCTTATCATTCAGCATTATCCGTGCAATTCCTTCAGGGTACCAGAATAACTGGTTTATATCGTCATAACCTATGATGGACTCATGATCCTTCTCTCTCCTCACAAACTTTCCCTCCACAACCTCATAACCTTGATCCCGCATAAATCGATAGAGTGGGCTGATAACTGCGCGCAAGTAAAGCCCTTCAGGAACGGGATCTGCTCGGTTTTGACACTCGGGGGAGCGGTAGTAATCGTCTGCACACTTAAAAATAAAGCACAAGCACTCTGGAGCGAATCGAACAGAAGTTGCTTCACCCCAGCACAGCAGATACAAGGCTAATTGCCTGACGCGATCATACTGGCTCATATTATTCATGGCATGACGCCATCTCTCCAGAGCAGCGTTGAGAGATTTTTCGTGTTGAGGACGCTTTTCGCGCGTGATGGACTTGAGACGATTGAGGCCGGGATTCTGCGTTTGGCCAATTGCGTCGTCGAGATCGAGCTGTGCCGCGAAATACCACTTTCTATAGTTGGCGTTGTGACCACCGATATAGTCGGCGTGAAGAGTAAGGAGAGCCTGATTAGGTGACATGCGAGATGCTCTACTGTCCAGCAATTGCATCAAAAAATCAAACTAGATGGTACAGTTAGTGCCTTGAATCGCCGATTGCGACTTGAATAAAACTGACCATATTCCTCATCGAGTCGCGCTGGAAACCAAACTTTTGAGTTAGGTCGAGGAATATATCTTCAATCTCTTCTTTGGATAGAGGAATGTGACGCTCGACAATCCAGGACGGGTAAGGTTCTCGCGCGCCGGCTGGTCCCCCGTAATCAACAAACGTAGGAGTCGAAGATTCAGACTGGCCCATGCGCCCAATACCAGGTGGACCCAGCGACTCGGCAGAGGGAGCATAGCGTTGGCCATACACATCACCATCTGAATCAGTGTCTTGGGGAGCTGCGCATCATGAGACAGGCTCCTGGCAGTGAGACAACGATGGAGGGGGTACTTACGATAGAAGTCGTAGTTTGGATTGCGCTCATCGAAGCTTGGCTCCATCATGTGGGCGTTGCTGCTGTCCGAGGCATAAGTGTCGCGCCTGCCATACTCTGCGTTGTCAGACTCTGTGTCATAGAAGCGGCGCTGATGAGCTGCGTAAGGGTCCATCAAATGGGCATCTGTGGAGGGCGATGAGGAAACGTAGCCCTCCTGGCTAAGATGCCCGGATGGAGCAGGCATAAGGAAGGGGACAAGATGATGGTTGTGAGGAGAGCGTGCAGAGACTATTGCCAAGAGGTGGACCAGAATTGCAGACGAGACGAACCAAACACAGCCGCAGTCTGGTTCGCCCAGTTCGCTTCCCCCGCCAGCACGCCAGCTCGACCGGTTCGCTTCTTGCCGGCTTCCCGCCCATGCCTCGCAATCCAGTGCCAGGTACGCCCGACGCTTCCCCTCATGCTGCACGCATGACTCGTCCCTCGACAGGCCCGTCCTCCGCCCGTAACCACTCGCAGATTCGGGATAATACATCTTTTATCAACAGGCCAATTCATTATGGCTCAGGCCAGTTCCGCGGCAGAATAATCCGTATCGAGCTCGACGAGGTCCAGAAGGCAGATTTGGGTAGAAAGCATGCCCGCCCGTTTATCTTTACTGTAACCCACTAATGCACTGGCCATAGATATGCACGAGTAGACCGCCGCCCGTTAGATCCTCCACCCGTGGTACAAATGCGCATTTATGAAGTTCTCAATGCGGGCTCAGAACGCGAAACAGAGCGCGAAGTCCCTGCTTACGAGTGCGTTTCATTCCAAAGCTCCCGACACCATGCTTATTTTATCAAGCTCTATTGAAGTCCTTGGCTTCGTCTGCACGGTTGACTTGTTTCCTGTTTCACGTCTAACAAAAGAACGGCGCAAGACGCAGAATCAACCCTTCCTTTCCCCCGCGGCACCTCATAGTATGCAACACTTTTCTCACCCCCCAGGCACTGTTCCGCCCCCGCAATACATATCCTCCTCGGCAGCTAGATCTGAGACCGAAACCCTCGTACGTTTCGTCTCTCAGCTCGGGTCCGAAAGATCCTCACATTATTCACGAGAAATCAACAGTCATCTTCTCATCCGTCACCACACGAACACGAACCACCAGAACACCCTACCAATGTAGATTCCTCAGACGTTGTTCATCATGTAGATGGTTACGCGCTCTCGGAAAAGTCAAAGATGACTTCAGCTCTAGTGGGGGCGACTTTTGTTCAGCCAGTCGCCCTCGATTACCAAGGACGAAGGTCATTGATGTTTGTCTTTGCAGTCAGTTCTACATCTACCTTACTCCACCAACATTACGAACTGCATGCTTTCTCACAGGATCTTGCTGTAAAAACAGAAGGACACTTTATTCTGCGTTATCGCGTGTTTGATATCTTTTCAACGCCAATCGACCACACCGATCGTGTTATCCAAGCTGAATGTTATGGTGGCGTCTTCCGTGTCTACTCTACCAAAGAGTTCCCAGGTCTGCCAGCTTCCACAGAATTGACCAAGGTACGCATATCTCTGCTTATATATCCAACTCTTTCAAAACCATTTCCCAAGCAACTTGCGCGTTGGGGTGTTAGGTTGAACATTCGCGAGGCAGAGCGCAAGCGCCGAAGGAAAGGTGATGGTGATTCGCGAAGTCAAAGTCCAGCAGTTGGCGCATCATCCACGAACTTAACCTCTGAAACCGTCGAAGATAGAGGAGGAAGCAGCGCCCAGACACCCACTAGTCGAGAAGTCGATGATACCACTGATGATGATACCAGAGATAGACCTGCGAGATCAGCTGCGCCACCTCGGAAGCGTCTTAGGCGGTCCTCGACTCACGAATCTGTAGATCCATGACCTTATGCATGACCTGAGTTATGATATACCCACGGATATACCTCCATGCTCTGTTTATTGTCTGCTATATGCAATATTCCTAGAAACTGGACTCTACTCGACGGCACAATGGATTTTGTACTTCACGTTGTGATATACAATCAGGTCCGCAATTAATATTAAGCCTCGAGCAGCCGTTTTTCAGCCTCCTTGAAATTAATTACGTTCCAAATGGCACCGAGGTACTGTAACAAGCAGTTTGACATATAGAAGATGAATATGTAATATGGACTTACATCTGCCTTGACGTTCTTGTACTGGAAATGCAACTGATAAGAAATAACGGATTTCAGTACACTGTGCACTTGCCTGAAGGTAGAAAGCCTACAAAACGAACAGGTCAATAACCTAAAGTCCAGTATGACCAAATGACTCACATGTTCCCAAATGTCTACGCCAATTATTGGTGTATGAGCTACGCAACAAGTCATCAAACATTAATATAAAAACCGAAGGACAAGACGTACTGATCAGAGGATCCTGGTTGGGAGTGGTGACAATCTCAAGTTTCTTGGTGAATGTGTTATAACCCTTTGAGATTATTAAAACTGGGTAAAACTAGAAAGTCATCACCACACACCAGCCAACCCCAGCCACTGCCTTGGATGGCTGCGGTGACTGTGTTAAACTTTGTTTTGAATGCCTCAACCGAACCAAAGTCTCGTTCAATGGCTTGCTTCAAGGGGCCGTCCTCTAATTTACCGCCTAGTTCAGATTTGGGCGACAAGTTCTTCCAGAAGAGGGAGTGATTGATATGGCCTAGAAAAATTAGAGCTATGTCAGGAGCTACGTCATAGCATAGGAAGCTACCGACCTCCGCCGTTAAATCTAAATGCCGCTTGCAGGGCAATCTTTTCCTTTATGGACGGGTTCTTGAGGTAGGCGTCTTCTGCGCCGTTCAAGCCAGTCACGTAGGCTTGGTGATGTTTTTGGTGGTGAAGTTTCATGATGTCTTCGGAGATGTATGGCTCCAGGGCCTTTGGCATTGGTTAGAGAGGTTTCACTAGAACGCGTATGTTTAGATACATTGTAAGCGTACGGCAGGTCAGGAAGGGTGTGTAGCGCTGCGACAGCACGAGGTGCAGAGGTCTTAAATGCGCGAACAGCATTGACGCGTGCGACGGAGAACATGACTGACAGTTCGGATTCCAGTTCCGGCTGTTACCGTGGGTTGTTGACAAGTGTCACAAGACTACTTTAAGTTTAAGAATGCACATACACATGTGTAGAATCCTCGTGTTCCCCAACATTGAATGGGACGCTGGGCGCAGTACGACGAGGTTTGCATACAGCTCTTTTATCCCGCAATTCACCATAGATAATCACTCCTCTAGGACCAATGCAGGTTACCCGAAGACCTAGTTCGCATCGCATACGATGCAGACTCACGCCAGTATACTTTCCGTGATACGTCGTCAGGGCAGTTGTACCGCAGTGATCCTGGCAACTCATACGGCACGTTATCCCCCGTTTCTGACCGCCTTGATTCACGACCCAATGCCTTCGCACCAACACATGGTACCGCTCCCTCTTCTGTTTCCTCCCACCGGTCTACTGACTTTGCCCCACAGACCACTCACGCTCACAGTCTGTTCAGAACCCATTTGTAACATTCCACGATATACTGCCATCCCATGCCATAGCGACATCCCCCACAAAAGCCACCCCGCCTTCAGCCTTTGGATCCCGCTTTCGATCCTCCGCGCCCAACCATCAACGCTCTCTGTCAGCACATGTTCCTTCATCCTCACAGACGACGAACGCCTTACACATGCGCTCCAAGTCTGTCCGCAACGAGAGTGTTCGCAGCCGCGACAAGCATGGTACTCATTCTCGTCCTCGTGACACTCAACGCCAGGGCCGCAACCAGCATGATGTCCACTCTCATTCTCGTGACACTCAGCATCAGGGCCACAACCAGCATGATATCCACTCTCATCCTCGTGACACTCAGCATCAGGGCTACAACAAGCATGACAAGCACACTCATCCTCGCGACACCCAACATGTTCAGGGTGATGTCACTTCTTCCCGTAAAAACGCGAGCAAATCAGGATTTTCTTTCTCTTCCGCGCTGCAGAGCATTTCCCGGTCGTTGACGAGCGTTTGCAACCGCACGCGGAAAGCAAATCATTCTCGACGCCATTCCGATAGCGACGCAAACAACTCGTACTTATACCTATAGCCTAGAATGTAGCACTATGCTTTTTCACTTTCTTATGTTTCGTTTTCAATATCACTTTGGGACGTTTAACTGGATTCCGGAGCTACACAGAAGTAAATTATCACAACTGGGATATATGGTACAGAGAGGTACACTGATAATTTGGAACATAAATTCAAGCTTCCGCCAAGCATACTCTAGGTGGTCGTGATAGCCGCCTTTGCCATCGCTTTGGGCAGATCATGCTCTATATCTTGCATGTTGTGATGGTGAGTAACGGTAACATTCTGTGAAATAGTGAATTAAGTGCACGTTCCGGTCAGTTTTCTAGAAACGCACATCGATGTTCTCCTGTGAAACGATGTAAGTACTGGACAGCTTATGAGAAAAATAGACACGAACCCTTTCAGACTCTTCCTTATACTTGTTAATGTTCTCACGTAGTCGCATACGTTCATTTGGTTGTTGATGCGAGTGTGCTAGTGCGGCCATCCTGTTCATAGCTTTGATACTATTCCCTGCTTTTTTCCCTGCATGCCCTCAGATTTATAATCTTAATAAAGGAATGAATTACCAACATAGTCTTTTTGCGTTGAACGCCTTCTTCACATGCGGCAACAAGTCAGCTGGTGCTCCCTGAGAGTCGGCGACGAAATGAGGCTTCTCATCTGCCAACCACCTATGCTCAAGGATTTGCGCAGCAGTGGGCCGTTTCCGAGGATCGCTTGTCAGGCATTCCCTTACAAAGTCTTTTGCCGTCTCGGAGACATTTTCCCAGTATTCGGCAGGCTCAAATTTGTAATCGCCCGCTAAGATAGCTTCCATCTCGGCTTGTTGAGAGTCTCTGTCGAAAGGAGTGTAGCCAGCAAGAAGGAAATATGTGATGACGCCCATTGCCCAAATATCGACGGGTTTGCCATGTCCTGCTAAAACAAGCTTTGTGATCAATAAATGAAGTAATCGTCAGTGACACACATTTCTTGAAAATTTCGGGTGCCATGTACTACCAGGCCTGTTCAGGATAGGCATTAAAACTATTGATACTACTCACACCAGGTGTCCCGCAGACTTCTGTTAACAGATGAAGTTTTTCTTCTTCCATGACTCTGCTGAGTCCAAAATCGGCAATCATAATGTCCGCATCCTCAGCTTCCGTGCGGAAAAGGAGATTTTCGGGTTTCAGGTCTGGCAAAACGTCAGATAAGCGCCCATGACTGTTTGATAAGACGAGGCCATGCCGCGATGGACAATTCCAGAGTCGTGGATATATTTAACAGCCTTGAGGATGGTGCGCACTAGATTTGCCGCGTCTCTGCGAAGTATGATTAGCAGAAAAATAGGTGATTCAAAAGAGCTAACCATACTCTTCGTAATAATTCCCCTTGGCGCAGATCCGATCGAATAGTTCTCCTCCAGTGCAAAGATCGAAAACGAGGTATAAGTTGTGGGCTGTCTAAATAAGATGTTAAGGTAGACGATCGTACACCATGGTACAACACTGACCTCGAAGTAGTCGTGGAGAGTCACGATGTTCGGGTGGCCGCTAGATGCACGCTTCAAGACTGCTATTTCATTCCGGACCTAGTCTGGTTTGGATATCCGCAATCTGTTAGAAACAATGAGTGGCGTACCATGTGCTCCCTTCCCTCCATGAGCTTCTTATTGATGACCTTACAGGCATAATATTTGCCGGTCCCAATGTGGACTGCCTCCTTGACAATGGCATACGTTCCACTTCCTAGAGTCCTTCCAGTGCGATACTAACAATGAGCGCTTTTCTCAGGTTCTCTGTCTAGCTGACGCGCGGGCGATGATCGGTGAAGAGGACATACCTGGCAAGGAACTGTGACTGGCTGGGGCATTTGTAAGTTCGAGTCCCTGGACTAGGATTACGGTCAGAAGAATGACAAGGCAGATGAGCACAAGGATAGTTGTAGTTAGACTTGATGATCTAGGCGCCGATACACAGCCACTTGCACAGGCAACGGACAAAAAAGGAAATTGCGCTCAACTCACATCCGACTGCGCGCTTGACGGTGTCACTGGTCCATTTTCGACACGCCCGTCTCCTGCTTTGCGTACTTGCCCGTCTGCTCCATTCTTCATAGAAGTAGCAGTGCTGCTTTCGCGGTTCTTTTGGAGCCGAGGAAAGTTGACGGACAGGCGCTCCGAGAAACTACTGGACCTTTGTCCAGTCTGCGGGTTGTCGTTCTCGCCAGTACTCCGGCTTTGTTGTGCGCCCATCGTTAGGTGGGAATCGAATATGGGTCCGCTGGGTTGGTGGTTGGTGTTAAGAAACAAAAGCCTTACCCTATAAATATTAGCGGTGTACTGCCACGCGTTTTTAGCGTGGGCCCGGGCCCGCCCCCTATGCCTTTGTCACAATGAAGGCGCAGTTGTCGCTCATTCCGGTGGATATTTCAGGGGTGTCTATAGTCCAATTAACGCACATTCCCCCCCTTTTCCCCGTACATACGCGGTGAAAAAAAAGTGCCGTTCCCCTGGTACAGCAATGCCTTCATTGACATCACATATAATCACATATAACCATATAGATTCCGCAGAGCTGTGCGAAGGCCTGGTACCTTGATGTTCGAATTCGAATGCACATAGGATTCGCACCTGGCAAGGTAAGACGACTGCTTCCACCAATAACCCCTATCATGAATCAAGGCAAAGGGACCCACGATCGACGGCGCGCCTGGCGCCGCGCACCGACGCTTTGTCATGTGATCAGACTCTTTTTCTCCCGACCTTTATTTCTTCAAGCCATGCATGGTGATTCGAACGACTTTTTGTTACACAATCCTGGAAAACTTATCATGACCTAATAGCATCGGTGTTGCTAAGAAGCTTCACGTCACGAGTTTGCTCCCGTCGTCTGTCAATGCCATGTTCGTTGGCATCTCGGACTGTTATGGATAATCTTGCCCAAAGCAGACGGAGTTTTTTGACATCCGCAAGTATGTCGCATGTATTACTGTGTCAAGGACGATTCTCAATAATGCTTCCCTTTGCTGCCTTGCACAGTTGTCAAGCATGGAGGGATACAACGACCAGAACCAGGGGCAGGGTGTGTGCGTCGTCCGTGGCCTTTCAGAATATACCATGGCTTAAATGTGCTGGCTTTCGCTAGATTGAAAATTCACTTTAAGGATTCCAAAGGCACACTTCTAAAGACTGTTGAGGCTAATGAAGGAGACGACATCCTGTCAATTGCGCACGAATATGATATTGACCTGGAAGGCAAGCATTAACGAATTTCGCACTATATTACATGGCAAGCGAACACTCCACATTAGGTGCATGTGAAGGTTCAGTCGCATGCTCCACATGTCATGTTATTCCTTCCTCCAGAATACTACGACGTGCTTCCTGAGCCAGAAGATGACGAAAATGATATGCTTGACATGGCATTCGGTTTAACGGACACAAGCCGTCTCGGATGCCAGGTAAAAATGACAAAGGAGCTAGACGGAATATCCGTTACTCTACCCGCAGCTACGAGAAATATGTTTGTTGACGGTAAGAGCCTGAGCGACTCCCGAAACCGTCTGCTGAGCTGTCACTCGTAGGGAAAAAGTCCACACATTAATGATATATATGCCGTAATACCTATGGCTAACATCTTAGTATTGGCATTAATCAACCCACATCACCATCTCAGATAGCTAGACAAGCAACTATATAGTTTATTCCCCAACCAACGCGAATACATTTGAATTTCACTTTAAATATCACTGGAGATCGTTTGTAAGGGGTATGTACATCAAGCAACTCCATATTTTTCAATGAAACGCCCGTGGAACGATTCCAGCTTCCCAACATACTCTTCTACGCCTGGACACAGGCATGTCAGTCGATAATGCCATTCACCCTCTTTTTGCCCGAAACCGCTACCCGGCACAACACATATTCCTGTTTCGTCCAAGAGCTGCAGAGCATAAAAGGCATCTGGCGCCTTCCCGGCAGCACGGGCAGCCTCCTGGGCTTTCTGGGATAAGGATATTTTTGGGAAAAGGTATAGTGCTCCAGGGGAATCCACGCAGGACATGCCAGGAAGAGAATTTAATCTTTCAGCCATAACGTTAGTGCGAGAACGAAGGGCTTCGTGTATAGTATCTGTCTCTTTCTTCCACTGAGCATAGCTCTCTTCGCCTTCCTTTGGTGGTCGGACCATGGTATCCACAGCGATCTGTCCCGACACTGGAGGGCACAAGCCCACAGATACCATTTTATAAATGATGGCGAGAACCTCGTCGCCGACATTCGTGCATTCAAAGTAACCGCCACGACGACCACATTCGCCTGTCACGCCTTTGGATATGCTGTGGAAGGAGAAGAGCGGAATGTTGGATTGCAATCGCCGGACGACCTTCTTGAATGACGTAAACGGATGAGTTCCGGGCTTGTGAAGGTTGGCCTGGTAGACTTCATCTGCCAACAGGACCAGGGAATATTTTTCACAGAGGCGTACAATAGCCTCTTGCGTGCTCTCGTCGAGTAGCGCACCCGTAGGATTGCCGGGGTTGATGATCACGAGCGCCTTCGGGACGGTACCGTTGCGATGGCCTTGCTCGATTGCTTCTTCCACCGAGGCTGCAGAGGTTGACCAACCTTGAGACTCGTCCAGATAATATGGCATCGGGATGCCACGATGATGAGCAAGCGTTGCAGTGTAAAGCGGGTATTGGGGTATGGGAATAAGGATTCCGGATGTAGGCGAAGAAATGAGCATGTTGATGAGGAGCGAGACGCCAGCAGAGGCACCAGCAGTGAGGAAAATGTGGCTTGGATCGGCAGGATATCCATCACGCTCTAACAATTGATGAGAAGACACCAAAATGCTATACGTGAATCACCCACCAGATATAAAATTTGCCACATTGCTACGGATGAACGGAATACCCTGGCTGTGCGAATAGGCACCTATTGAGCCGATTTCATCTGAGAGTTCTTTAGCACGAGCAACGACATCTTTTGGGAAGACATTCGGAGCAAGCTCAGCAAGAGGAGGGTACTCTGTGAGGGCGGCAATCTTTGCGATCGGACGATTAATGTCGAAATGTCAAAGAGATGAGGGAACACACCTGACGGATGAAAGTGATCGGAGGCTGATCTAAACCTTTCTGCTGTGGATTGCCAATGTTGGAGCTGATGATTTTGTCGAAAGGCAGACTGGAATTGCCGTGCTGAAGGTTAACGCGATATTCCTCTGCCTTGATGGCGAGCTCGCCGCGGACAGCGTACTCGACCTTGAGAACGGCGGGGTTAAGGGAATCTATGGTAAGGGGACGCATGGGAAGATAACGAAGTGGGTGGAGGCGGGAGCGCGTCACGACTCGATAAAACATTCTCTTATGGGCCTCGCAACATCCGGTCTTCGGAATGTCAGGGACCGGCCATCCGATTTTGTTGTTCATCACCCTCCAGTCCAAACACTATTTATTTTCCCGTCACATTCCACTTAAATTATGCCTGATTCTTTTTTCACCTCAAAATCTCGCAAGCGTAAGCGTCCAGATTCGGGGGCAAAGCCACGAGTCGCTCCCGCCAAAGCGCCACAAAAGAAAAGCAAGAGGAAGGCTGCAGATGAAGAGTTGTCCGACCAAACCAACGACGAACATGAAATTGACGATCTAGATTTGAGAGCAGGTCCTGACGACGAAAGTGGAGACGAGGACGACAAAGAGACACCTGCCCAAAAGAGACTACGTCTCGCGAAGCTCTATCTTGAGAGCGTAAAAGATGATTTAGGTCAGTCTATCGATTTTTCGTTCCGCTGAAATCTCACTCGCGACACAGCTGAAGGGGAGTACGACGCTGCCGAAATCGATAAGGAAATAATCAATGCGAGACTAAAGCAAGATGTTTTGGAGCACGCTGGCAAAATTCACCATTTCGTCGCAGATTTGGTAAATACATGTCATTGTTGACGCGCCCCTCATAACATCCCCGTAGTATGACTTCAGCGACACATCAAGACCTATTCTTCGAGCTCGTGGTCATCGCTTGTCCGTAACCGCTGCTACCGCTTCCGAATCTTGTAGACATCTTTTTACTTCTGGCAAGGAGGGATCCATCATACGTTGGGACCTCCATACTGGAAAACCATTGAATACTTTTTACAAAGTTCGGCCACATTCGCGTGTTGAGAAGGGAAAAGGCAAAGCAACGAATGTAACCGAAACAAAAGGGCACACTGATGAACTGTTTGCACTTGCTGTCAGCAGCGATGGCAAATATCTTGTGAGCGCGGGGAAAGATAGGCGAATTGGTGTATGGGATGCGGAAAAGGGTGAATGGATACGTGCCTTCAGCGGCCCTCTTGGTCACAAAGATACGATATCCGTACGTCTACTATCACTTTGATTATATTCTACTCACCTGATATAAGGATACAATAGGCCTTGACATTCAGAAAAGGCACACATCAACTGTATTCTGCCTCATTTGACCGGACGCTCAAAGTATTTGATTTGTCACCCAATGTCATGGGCTACGTCGAAACTCTGTTTGGACACCAAGACAGAATCATGTCAATCGATTCGCTACGGTCTGAGACGTGCGTAAGTGTTGGCGCACAGGACAAGACAGCCCGCTACTGGAAAATTGTGGATGAGACGCAACTCCTGTTCCGCGGCGGGGGACGGAGCCGGATACGAGAAGTTCTTGAAGGCGGTTTGCGTGCAGATGATGAAGGCGAGGTGTTGGATGACGATGAAGCGACGGACGGTCCTTCGAAGAAAAAATCGGCTCACAAAGAATTGATGAAGAAATTCATTCGAGGGCAGCCTAGAGTGCATAGCAATGGTTGATGAGACTACATTTGTTACCGGTGGTGACAGTGGGTGTGTGAGATGTCCCAAAGGAGTGCCCGACGAATGTACTAATGCTAATCCAGGTCTATCTGCTTATGGACGACCCAGAAGAAAAAACCCGTCTTCACACAACCATTAGCCCATGGTCTTGATGAATTGCATACACCCGATGCTGGGTTAATTCAAAAACCAAGATGGATAACCGCTTTAGGTTGTCTCCGTTATTCGGATCTGTTCGCTTCGGGTAAGCAATACTTTGGGTTCACGGGCTCTCAACACAAATTATAATCCAGGTTCATGGGATGGCTCAATCCGGCTATGGAAGATCGATGTCAAAGCTAAATTATTTTCGTTAGTGGGAACAATATCAGCATCCGGTGTAGTGAATTCGCTTCAGTTGCTCGCTGCACCCAAGGACTTTACCTCAATAATACGGTGGACATCAGCATCAGAGGGGGAAAGTGTAATCAATGCTGCCAATGGAAAGAAGAGTGCGTTTCCCGTCTTGCTCGTGGCCGGAATGGGACAGGAACATAGGTTTGGCCGGTGGATTAAAATTGGGAAAGAAAGCAAGGGCATGAATGGGGCCATAGTTACACTTCTACAACCCAGACGGACGTCATAATAGCCCCGTCTGGCCCACAGGACCAATACTAAACTGGGATCTGACCCCTTATCTTCACTTGTGATCGATGTGATCAGCTAATCTTGTTCCTATCTACCGTCATCACCTCACTGCGATATTGAAAGATCCTAAAAGCCTGTTTGCAATATGTCTTACAGTGTATGTAAACTTTTCGAACGCTCAACGCTCTAGAACTACCACGATTCTGTAGTATGGCCCGGGCGCAGGAGGATATGGTGCTCCGCCGCCAACCAATTACGCCCAACCGCCCGTCCAAGTCAGTGGTTCATTCACCTCGCGTCTCTTACCGACCGGTGTTTCCAGGCTTACGGCGGCAGATTTGTTCCTCCCCCTCCTCCTGGCGCTGATCCACAGTGAGTTTGTTTCCCGCCGACCTTATCTGCAATGGTCTGACTCTGAGTCAGACTATGGAGCTACTTTGCTAATGTCGACCGAGATCGCTCGGGCGCTATCAGCGCAGTCGAGCTAGGTAAGCTTTCTTAGTGGTATACTGAATCATGGCCCTGACACTTTGTTCAGAACGTGCATTGGTGAACGGCGACTGGAGCCGTACGTTTCTTGGAAATGATCATGGCCTATTTGAACCCGTAGTGCATAGCCTTTGACATTGATACTGTCAAGCTCCTCATGAGTATTTTCGTAAGTTTTCACGTTGTCTACTTCAATTATACGACTCAGCCACGCTAGGACGTCGATCGCAGTGGGACGATCGGATTTAACGAGGCATAGATTTTAACGTCATTAATCACAATCTCCGTGCTGATCGTCACTACCTAGTTTGTCGGTCTCTGGAAATACATTAAGGCAACTGGTATTTGATAGTCGGTGCAATTATAAAACTTACATTTCGCACAGGACTGGCAAAACGTTTTTGCCCATTTTGACCGAGACCGATCTGGCACCATCGACGAGGAAGAGATGCGAAATGCTCTCACGCAGTTCGGGTCAGTTTGCTATTTACTTGGCCCAAGCAGCTTTTTCATCCATTACCAGTTATAACCTTTCTCCGCCGCTCCTTAGTCTGCTACAGAAGAAATATGGTGGGGCTATTTACCCTTTTCCTGGTTCACGAGAATACAACTGACATCACTCCCCTGTTTGGGGATAGATATTAAAGCTTATGCAGGTCGTGGCCGTAGTGGCATCAATTTCGACCGTTTCGTGCGCGCGTGCGTTGTGGTGAAACAGCTGACGGAGTCGTTCCGCCGCTTGGATACGGATCGGGATGGCTGGGTTCAAATGAGCTATGATCAGTTTATGCACACCATATTGAGCTTGCCGTAGTAACAGGGTATTGGTAATCCATGGTAATCTAGCGATGCTTATTGGCTAACGAATGTGACAAAAAATCAACGCGTTATCATTGGCGCATCGCCATTGGCTGCGCCGGTCCGACTTGTGTCACCATAAAGTTGACAGTTCACTCTCTCCCTTTAATCTATTCTATCTACTATGTCTTCAGACGTTACGACTGGCCAACCACCCTCTGTGCCACTTCCAACAAAGCTTGGTATATCGCCAAAGCAGTCAAAAATTCCCGTTTGGCCCATTGAAAATGCCGAAAGCGGCGTCGAGACCCCTCTTATTTCTAAATGCGCTAGGGCCTAGTCGTGCCGGCGGAATCTGTTGTAAAGAACTCAAGAAGGATGAGCGCACGCTAGTAAACCCTGAAATTGTTCGCGACGTGTGCGCTTTACTGTTCACCTGTGTCCAATAACATAACATTTATTCTTGCCACTCAGGGTAATTGGACTTTCGGATGGCTTGACCGTTCCCTTCGCTCTTACCGCCGGTCTCTCCTCCTTGGGAGAATCGAAACTTGTCGTGCTTGGCGGCATCGCTGAGCTGATAGCCGGCGCCATCTCCATGGGGATCGGAGGTTTCCTGGCATCGCAAGCTGAGCGTGACCACTATCGCTACCTCCGAAACCAAACGGCGATCCGGGTGGGACATAGCTGCGACGGGGAGATTGAACGAGAAGTTGCAGAGATTCTGGAACCCGTCGGTGTAGACGACAAAACGTCCAGAGCTGTCGCGCAAAGCCTGCGAGCCGCTGAGATCAATACCATTGCAGACGGCTACGACACTCCAAACGATGTTGAGAACGCGAGGCTTAAGTGGAGCAATCAAGTCGGACTTACTGCTTTTCTGTTGAAATTTGGTCATGGATTCGGTTCGTACGGTCTTTTTTTTGTAGCGTTGGATGACTCATTTGCCGCTCGACAGAGGAAGTGCCGTCCTACAGGTTATATACGTCTGCCTTTACTATTGGGATGGGTTATTTGATTGGTGGCTTGATTCCTCTACTTCCATACTTCTTCACCCCCCGTGCACACGTCGCCCTGATATACTCATGTATTGTCACTGGCATCGTCTTGCTCGTGTTTGGTGCAGTGAAGGCTCGCGTAACTGGTGCCGGCGTGGGTGCTGGTGGTTACGTCTGGGGAGCTATAAGCACGCTGCTCGTTGGTGGCCTCGCCGCGGGTTCAGCCTTCGCAATTGTCAAGCTTCTAGAGAGCGGAGGGGAGTGATATAGTACTATCTTATGATCCACTAGCTATAGTCCAAGAGTAGTATACCGAAGACCGAAGTACTGCAGCCTTAATTACCCATTTTTGTATATAGTTTTATTATTGAATGAAGCGATTCTAACAAACAGGTTAGTCTTGGAATTCTTCTCCGTGTGGATGCCTCGGGCTTGCTAAGATCAACCGAACCGGGATGGCGATTCACCTTCTGTTTCCTGTGCGGCGAGCTACTCTAGTCTCTGACTATTTACATATCAAGAACGAATGCTCAGCTTGCCCGAACTTTATGACATCCGAGTTAAACCCGATCAAGGTGGCCTGACATGATGATGTACCAATATCGGTCACCGGACTAGGAACAAGAGCTAACCTACGTATTGCTGCAAGTTATAAAGTCCTGGTTGGCCTATGATCCTTATTCGCTATGCCTTGGTATCAAGTTTTCCAGGATGGCCCGGAATATGAAGCTCGACGAAAGCAAGGAACCTTCGTGCCCCCGAACGTGGACTTGAAGACCGTCCGTGATATCGTTCCCGCCCATCTTTTCGAACGGTCCACTGCAAAGAGCCTGTTCTATATCATCAGACATATCCTCGTCACATATGCTATCTATTATTGCGGATCCAAGATAGATATCGTGCCGTTCCCACTGGGCAAAGTTATCAGTGCTCCGCTGTGGATCTTATACTGGGGATGGCAAGGTATGAGCTTTGCAGGAATCTGGGCTCTTGGTACGTGTGAGACACATTTTCCGAATTCTTTTCTGAACCGAGTCACCATATAGGCCACGAGGTACGTTCCATACACCTATCCTAGAGGAAACTCATCTCATGGAATTGTTAAACAAAGGCAGGACATGATGCGCTGTCCCCTGATCCAACGGTTAACGCTATATTTGGTTTGATACTGCACACTTTCGTCCTGACACCATATTTCTCTTGGCGTGCAACCCACAGAGCGCACCACGTAAGATTGCGGCACGTTTTCTTATTATGAAGTCACGCAGCTGAAATGAAGTCCCAGAAAGCTACCAATAGTCTGGAACGAGACGAGACCTATATGCCGCCGACGAGGAAAGATCTTAAGCTACCCGATGGACGCGTCGCGGTCAGATTAGATTACGTCCAGGCTCTTGAAGATACACCAATGTTCACGCTCTTCAAACTATTTGTCCGACAGTTCTTGTATGTCTTCTTCTTCATTAGTCATCTCCGGAATCGATTGAACAGTTTTATAGTGGCTTTCAACTATATCTGCTGTATGTGTATATATGTGCTAAATGACAGCGAAAGTGACTGAATGATGCATCAGTCATAACAGAAAAGGGAATCCCAGATATCCTCGAATGACCAGCGTGAGTTATGAATGGCCATTCAAACACCCTAAGCTTTAGCTACCTGCTTCACAGCACTACCTGCCAAACTCTAAATTGTTTAAGCCTGAACAACGTAAGCAGAAAATTAACTCGCGATGTTAGAGACTAATTGACCAGCATAGGTAACTCAATAATTGTATCAGACATCGCCATCGCAACTATGATTACCTTGCTTTGGGCCATCGGTCATTTTGAAGGCTATTCGTGGCTCTGGAAGCATTATTGGGCACCGTGGTTTGTGAGTAAGATCGAGCCGAGTCTACGGAGTACAAGTGCTGATATCCTTTAGTTCGCGCATAACTGGTGGGTCATGCTAACCCCTTTGCCGTTGTAGGCTTAATAGCCAATCAGGATGGTCCTTTTCACTTACCTGCAGCATAGTGATCCCACAATCCCATATTACCGCAAGGTATTTTATTCGTTCTTGTTCGGCAATGAAGGCTGGTATATTGAGATATGTATGGTAGAACCAGTGGACTTTTGCACGCGGAGCCCTTGCAACGGTTGATAGGCCGCTGTTTGGTTGGGTTGGCCGATTCTTCTTGCATAACGTAGGTCAAATTTCCCTGACCCTTGTTGCAGCAATGAACTTCTTTCCGTGTTTAACAGATAAGCTCCGATCATCTAGCACACCATTTTTTCTCCAGCATACCGTTTTGTAAGTAGAACTTCTTTATGTGGTAGACTCAGGGGCCATTTCAATGAACACAATTCAGATAATTTGCCGAAGGTAACGACAGCGATAAAACCCGTTTTAGGTGATTATTACAACTACGACTCCACCGTAAGGATATCTCTTAACAAAAGCCTAAATTGGTATTAATTGAAGTGCTCTACATAGCCGGCATTGTATGCATTATGGCGATCATTTACCAACTGCGTATTCGTCGAGGATGAGGGGGATATCGTCTTTTTCCGTAATAGATATGGGGAAGCGCTTATTGACTCTGCCGGCTTACCATCTGATTGATCGTGACTATTTCGCTACATGCTTAGCAGCATGCAGCAAGCCGTCCGAACTGATAGCCACGTCATGAGCGCTCTTCTGTATGATCTTTCATAAATGAAACGCTTAGTCTAGTTTTATTCTTGAATATGTTGGACTGTCGGACATGCATGCATGCATAACCCGATGTGCCTGTCGCCGTCGGACATAAGCCATCAAATAAGGTTTGTGAATGTGAGAAATTCGCGGGATGCACTCCTGCCCTCGGCGACAAGGGTAATAGTGAGTTGCACAACACTCAAAAGCTCAAACGCTTTAAGCTCAGTTTCAATCTTCGTTGACTGGTATTAACAATTTCTAAAGCTTGGACTCGGACTTTCACCGGCACCATTGTCAATAAAGCCTTCTCTAGGTTCTCTTCACAGTTTCCGCTTCGATTCTCAATTTCTGATGAAAAACTCCAACCGATCATTTCCTTAAGAAAGCCCGAAATACCTATGTCTACTCCCTGCCAGAACCTGCCGCATCGGAGAAACCGCTTGCGTTGCCTTATTATCTTGATCCTGTCTACAAGGCTATCATCATGATGAACCTTTTATGCATCCTGGTTCCAGACTTTTTTGAGTCGGCAACATGCTTTTGGCAACTCTCCTAGGCGGCGATCCGCAGAAAACCCACTTGTTCCTATGCCCTAGTACGAGTAGGTTACCGTGGGATCGCCTAATCCGTCTAACTGCACGTGGACCTTACTCCAGACACCCAAAGAATCTATTCTCATTAATTCTTCCAGCAGACTGCGTTTAAGTGCGGGTACATAGATCCCAAGGTAAATCAACCCGAACCATACCACACTCCTCATTCCCTAACTACCTGGCATGTCTTCCAGATTTCAAGTATCTGCGCTTGCAACTGAGGTGCAAATTCCGACCGAGTTAACTTCAGTTCCGACCACATCATCGGGAGGTTCAGAACGTCAAAAAGCCTGGGTCGACCCAGCAGCTTTACCCAACTACGGCGACACTTCCACCATCGGCGGCAATGCTCCTGATTATGTTAAGCAATTAAACAACAACACATACATGGCCTACGGCGTTGGTGGCGATGAATGCTTTGGGCACAGAGTTGGCAAGGTTGTGAAGTTTGTCAAGGTCAACATTGAAAGGAACGATGAAAGGCAAGGCCGTCTGTCCGCGACGACTGTGGCAGAAGTGGAGGTCTCAAAATGTAAGCGGATTCTGGATCGGTTTGATTGGGTATTCGCTGAGCAGAGGAACGAATTAGATATGCTCAATGGTGCTGGCATGCTTCATGGCGGCTGTGTGGCATATCTTGTTGACAAGTGTGTTTCGCTGGTGTATTCGCGGTCCCAGTGAATGACGGCCTTGAACAGTTGCTGCAGCACCCCTCTTGTTGTCCTTGGCATCATTCACGATGTCAATGGAGTGGGTGTCACACAGGCTGTGAATGTATTATTTCACGCTCCAGCTCCACTGTAAGGCTATAGTCACGTACATGTCCATCTCATCTGCTTAAGCGCTCTTGACAGTGGAACACGTCTCACCATCACTAGTACGTCAATAGCACTTGGAGGGCGCGTGATGTCATCGCGATGCGAGGTACAACCATTCGGACTTAAAACAGCCTTTGTACTAATGTGGATGCGGCAGATCGTGGACAAAGATACTGGTAGAGTGATTGCCTCGGCATTCTTGAATAAGATGCAGCCAACGTCAACGAAGTTGTAAGTTTTGATGCGGACCATCGCCTTGTTATTGGTTCGCAGAACTAAGTTGTGGGTGTATATATATTGTCATTGGCTCTCGGTCCCACCCGGTCTCAGGACCCTGGTCGATTCAATAATAATGCTGTATATAGTTGGAAGGAGTTGACATGTTCCCCACGAGCGCAGCTACTCGGGGTGCTGTCGATTGTCTGATATAGATTCATGATGACGGATGAGATCTAGATTTTGCACCCATTAGAACTGAAATGGAATTTCGACTTTTGGCATGGTTGTGATACGGCTCCTGACTAGCAGGGAGTATGAGCTATGGGTCTCGCGTTCGTCGCATATCCATTAGCTGCTATTTCATGTGCAAGAAGACTGATTGATCACTTTGACTATACTTTAAAATGTATCCCCACGCCTAGCTATGGGCTGGTCTCGGCCTCATTCACATTTACCCAACGAGCACAATTCACTAGATTAAAATAAACAGAAAATGTTGACCATGTTACGGGCTTGTCCAGATATCATTATTGTTTTGATACTTGCATCGTCGCAGAATCGGGTAGCACATTCCAATATCATAACTCGGGTAATAATACCTTTGATGAAACTGTCGCGAATGTATATCGTTTGGAATTGATATTTCGCGTAGCGACATGGGCGGTGCGGCGCCTTCAGCGCTTGTGGACCGCCGGAATTGTGCCAATACTATGTGCCCGCCCATCTTGGCCTCGGTTATATGCAAACTACCCCGCGGCACGTCGCTCCGAGGCAGTAGACCCTGGTATATGCCCTACATGAGGATGGCTTGATGGGTGAATCTCTCTGGTAGGCGTTGCAGCACGACGAAGCAAAATATCGTAAAACATATCCCCATTATGCACAGGAGTAAGTATTGAGCTCGATGATTATAGGGTGTTCAGGGGGTTTGCGTTCACGGCCCGAGGTAGTACGTCATCGACTTGAAGGATGTGATGGGAATGTCATGATGCATGATCAATGACGATAGTGTTTGGATAATTTATTGTAAGAATCAGAGGAGGCCTAAGTCAATTGCGATCTGCTGTATCGAATAACACATCCCAAAGGACTGATTGTCGGATGTGCAAACCAACGAAGATGAATTGAAAGGGGTATTGTCTTTTATTGAACGGCTCGATTTCGCCTCTATGACAGCATACAGTGATAAAGTGAATCGAGGGAACTCCTTGATATGGGTCAGTACCTCAATAACGGACTAGCCCCTTATCAGAAACCTGTTCAGGAACAGACGTTCACGTTGCGTTGCCATTCGGGGCACCATCGTCAACGGCACGTGCAGCGCGCCTCGCTTTTTTGGCTGCATTGGCAGCTGCCTGCTTTTGTTTCTTGGCATCGGCACGTGCGGCCTATCCAAACGTGTTGGACACTAAACAAGAGCAGAAAAAAAAGTGAGACATGCCTTTTCTGCTTCTTCTTTCTTCAGGGCTTCCTCTTCCAATCGCTTCTTCTCTGCTTCCTCTTCAGCCTTAGTTTTACGGGGTGTTGTTGTACCTGATCCGGTCGCGGCACGTTTTTTTGCTTCTCGGGCCTCTTTGTCTTGTTGCTTAATGCGCTTTATTCGGGGGTCTAGACTGTTGCACAGTTTGATTAGATTATGGGATTATCATTGTAGGCTCACTTGAGTGTTGAATCAACTAGATTGCGAAGTTTTGTTGTGTCCTCCTTCTTTCGCCGCGCACGTTCAGTCTTGTTTTTCTTTTCTGTGTAACGTTTGTCATCTCGGCTAGTGCACGATGATTAACCCAGTCATGCAATAGTATTGCCCACAAACCTATCACTGCCTTCGTTGATTTCCTTGTCTAGCCACTCAAAGCTTCTCCATGAGTCAAAGTTGTACCAGAAATTGTAGAACCCCTCTACGTCTTCTTTAGTCGAATTTGCGTCTCCCAAGCCGGGAACAGGTTGTATACGCGAGAAACGAGAATGTAATTCGAAAACCGGCGCGAACGTTTTGTAAAAGTCGAGCGCTTTGGCCTGGACAATGTCTAATATTGCTATACCAAGTAAAGTCTGCACTCGCCTTGAATTCCGATGCGGTAGGGATATCCTCCTCAAGCTCCAACAAGGCTGGGTCAACGCTATCAAACTGGCGCCGCTTTTCTGGGTGGGTTAAGACATCGTGTGCTTTTTGTATGCACTTGAAAAAGGCGTCGTCATTCGTGTTTTGAATTCCGAGATAGGAATATGTATTATTTTGGGTAACCGTCGATACTTTCTTGTCAGGATGATGCTTCAAGACTTTCTTACGATCTAAAATCATTGAGTGCGAAGTCGGGATAAGTTGGGCCAGGAAAATAACTTACGAGCAATTTTAATCTGCTCTTGCGTTGCTTGGTGCCGAAAACGGGACAATCCAAGGACAGCATAATAGTCATGTTTCTGCGTGCTGGGTAGTCAATTTAGTTCAAGCAAGACATTGGTTAACGCATACCTTCCATTCTTTTGGATCAAGAGAAAGTAATTCGTCAGTCTCCGGTTCATCACCTACACCAAGATCATCCTCTCCCATAGTAGCCTCATTGGTTAGAGCTATGCGGCGTTGCTCCTCCGCCAGAAGTCGATTGTCAAGCGCGTCAAATGAGTAATTATGATGCAGTGAAAGTCTTAGATAGTTTAGGTATGCTGAACCTGCAGGTATGAGGGCACGATGGCCGACAGGTTGAGGGGCTTTTGCAATCAGTAAGTAGGAGATTATGAAGGTACACCAATTGATGGAAACACACGAGATAATTTGGTGTCTGTCGAGCCAGATGGTTTCAGATAGGATGACGGGAGAGAAGAAATAACGACGGGGATAGTTTGGGTCGCTGCCATCGTCGTCTGAAGCGATGAGCGCTGAGGTATCTCTGAATTTTTTGTCACATGCGTCACACCAATTCACTAATAAGGGTACCAAATCTGCTTCTGCCTCCAATTACGAAAGGTACCCAGCAGCAACCAAAGCCTGTACAAGTGGTCCAACCACCGACTGATCCGCAGCGCCTAGAAGTGTTTTGACATTCGGCCCGTGTATCTTGCTAAAATCCGCGAGTTGCTGACCGAGAAACTCCTCTGGGTTGCGAACGTAACTGACATAGTCGACTTCCTTCGTTTCCGAGGCAGCGAGACGAGAATAAGCTGTCTGGTACCCCGCTGTTTGTTCCTCATAGTCAATTTCCGTCAGCCCTGCATGCCGATCGTCCGACTCTTTGCTGGTAAGATACTGAGGTTCGCCAAACAATCTAGCCAGTGATGTAAATATAGCTGGCCTGAGCGAGATACAACCATTAAGTCATCATGAAAACCTGCAACTATAACACTCACCAAGATCGAATGATCGGTTCCTGCACCATCAACCTGCTCTGGGTCAACATCCGTATAGTACCGACCACTGCGAGTTTTCTGTCTTTGTGCGGCATCTTTGGAATTTGAGGAATTATAAAATTCGTAAGGATCTGTGACCATAACCTAACAGAACCTGAGCGACATGGAAGATAGCTGGTGCATTTCTACTTACCGAGGTTGTATGTCTTCAACAATCTGGATCATATAGTCGGGTGATAACCCATCTACATTGACAGCCATGGTGAATAGCATGAACCTGACAAAGAGGTACATATAGGAATCTGTCTTGCTCGTCTGCATTCTCGTTAACAGTGTCATAAAGATGGCTTTCCAATACTGTTGCAAATCGTTCCTGGAGGTTCCTCAGTAGAGCATTTGGGGCAATTATGAATTCCTTACGGTTTAACGTATAACACAACAGCCTGCAGTAATTCAAATCCCCATACATCATTCATTTTGCTGGGGATCAGCCGCTGCTGGACAATGGCAAGGACATTAGCTACTTGTCCTGCAGCCAGCATTTGAGAACTATCCCGGGCGAGATATGCGCGTAGAAGTTTGACGAGGCCAGGTATACTGCCCTTTTGTTGCCAGACAACAGGCGTCAAGAGGAATGGTAACAATGAGGAATACTCGGTTGGAAGGTCGGTTTGTGGGTGGAGTTCGAGCATCTGAGAAAGCACTTGGAAAACATAGGGAACATATTCTGCTAACATGAGTCACAGCTATCAAGTCAATATTAAGCACTTACGGTCGATGTCTTGCTGCAGGATAAAGGTAAATGGCGAGAACAAGGCCTGTTCGAACGTGGCGAGGGTCTTTGGAGAACCTTCAACAACGAATCTGTTAAGATTAGCGGATACATTATTGACAAATAGCAACGAGGTTGCACAAACCTTATCAGCGCTGAGATGCTTTCGAAGATATAATGATCAAAGTTGGGGTTCATTGGGTTTTTTGATATTACTCCCAGGATGCCTACAAGTCGTCCTAGAATATTTTCATGCACAGGGACCACGGTCTGTCGCGCAGTAACAATTATACGCATAACACCTATTATCTTGAGTAAAGGGTTTCTTCATGCTAAATAACGACGTACATTTCATCAGATGGTCGTTCTCCGCCACCTTGTCCGGGGAACCTGCTGCCTCGATCTTTTTCAGTAAAATATCGATCAGCCCAGGTGCGCTGTCATGAATATCTGCCTGAGCAAAGCTATGGCAAACGATAAGATTTAAGAAAAGTTGCAGTGCGGAGCCAGACTTGCTTACAGCAGAGCATTCCCTTGTCTTATTGAGAGTATTCGGTCAATGGTGATAGCAACGTAGGTGCAAATGACATAATTATCATATGCAAGGTGCTGCGACAGAAGGGGCAAGACAGAAAGGAGTTGAACTTTAGTTAACTAACATAGTGCGATTGTGGGGTCAACAATGATATGTATGCAAGCCAAATGACGACACACCTGATTCCGAAAAGTGTATAGGAAGCGAATAGCATCAATTTGAAGAATTGGATGTACAGTCCCTGGTGCACTTTGTAGATCTTGTAGCACATGATCGGAAAAGAATTTGACGACGTCAATAAGCGTATTGACAGAAGTGACGCCATGCTATAAGGGCGTCATTACCCCGTGCGAACCCGCTAGGTAACCGAGGCAAACCTTAACAGTAGCACCTCTGGTTGCGATTGCATTGAGGAGATAAATTGCGGAGTCTTTTGCCTTCCAGCCCTCACCATCGACACTCTTATCTTCGCTATACAGTTGTAGTCCTTTGTTGATCCATTCTCCTACAATTTCTGTCGTGTCCGCCTCATAGCCGCTGCTAACTAGGGCTTGTAACACGTCCGCTGCCGCTTGTCTGCGTGTTGTTATG
This sequence comes from Amanita rubescens, assembly GCA_015039365.1. Lineage (NCBI taxonomy): Eukaryota > Fungi > Basidiomycota > Agaricomycetes > Agaricales > Amanitaceae > Amanita > Amanita rubescens. The sequence continues at coordinate 1,137,243 of WION01000001.1, forward strand.
TCCGCCGCGCCGCTTCCTGAACTTGATAAAGGGAGAGATAGGTCAAGCCGAATGTATTCCAGTGGGTCGTCTTCAAACAGTTCGAGCTCATGCGCACGAAGGGAGACGTTCGGAACTACAACGTGTTGTACCAAGGAAGCTATTGTAGGCTTGGAGGCGAACAAGGCTTTGTGCTGCCCTGAGCGGATGGCAGTAGATATGAAGCGCAGAGCTTGCGAAACAAGCTAATCGTGCAACATTAATTGACATATGGCCTACCAGATTGAGTTCTTACTGTATCGTCCGAGATGTTCGGTAACTTATTCGATCCGACTAAGGACCAAACTCGTTCTACGAGTGTCTCTACGGCTTGGGAACCCTGTAATTGATCGGGATAAAGTTTGATGAAGAGCTGAAATCAAGTCAGTGTGATTAGTGTATATTGACACGATTTCACACCTACTTCTGCAACCTCGAGGATGCCTGTTTTGATCTTGGAAGGGAGAGTTGGAGTCATTTCATCTGTCTAGAAGTCAATGAGACATGTGCTTCCCCCGGCGAAGTGAGCATCTCACGTCGCCTCTGAGCTGCTCGGGATCCCAATTTAGAAATGTTTGAAACCATCCTGGACTCGACCCGAAGAATTCATTATAGGAATCCTCAATAGCAGGTGGAAGATCTTGGCATGTAAAATCATAAAAAATGTCAATCAACAGCACCATATTGCGAGCCAACAACGCATAATTCTCCTTTGGCGACGTCAAGGCCGGATTAGGAGAAGGGGTTGATAATAATAGTGAAGCAGTTTGCCGGAATAGTTGAAGAAAGTGTGCCATGAATTTCGAGATGACGAGATTTATTTCTGAAAACAACTTGTCGGAGCGGGTCTGCGATCTCCAGGGCCGAAATATTGGATGTGCCGTTTCTAACACCCCAAGATTAGCTTCATAATTCGTCGCAGACAGAGATGACACCAGTTGCTAGAAATTGTCATAAAATGAGGTAGAACTGATCAACTATAGTTGGCGTACATCTATCAGGTCAGGCCACTTGTCAGGGAAATCAAGCTCAGCGATCAAAGAAACCGCCTCTGCGACCTGGACTCGAATGGAAGCATCTGATGGTTTCGATAAAGCAAGCATCGCGGGCACCAATTCACTTCGTAAAGCATTCTTGTCTTGTTCAGCAAGCGGTTGGTCTTCCTAGAATGACCGAGATGGCGTTGAGTTCCATCTAGGCATTAATTTAAGTAAGTATCACCTCTTCCCATCGTGATTTTGCGATGTTTTTGAGGTAGACGCTACCAGATAATCGAATCGTCGGTAGCTGAGATGCATCAAGGACCAGGCGCAGAAGGTGCGACAGAAAGCCTTGCTGTGAGCTGAGAACATGAAGTTGCTGCTCGGCTTTCTTCTGAGTCCTCGGATCGAGTAAGGCCTCAAGAATCGGAGGAAGATCAGCCATGGCGAAATCAAAGCCAATAGGATTCCAGTTAGATACAAGAGCGCGACGGTCACTGACGCGTGCGCTTTATTTGGCTGTACCGTGACCAAATCGGTTACTTCCGAAATACAAAGTTCATGTCATGGAAGGTAAATGGTACAAGTACACTACACTACATTCAGGTGCAGATGCCGATCAAAGCATTGGTGTCGCGCAACACTGATAACACAGTCTTTGATCCGTTCGTGTTACAACCATTCGTGTTTGTCTAAGCCTCAAAAATAACAAGTGTTGGGAAATGTTCGTATCATAATGGAATTTATATACACACCATTGCTTACAAGTCGCCGAGCAGCGGGTACAAGGTAATGTGTGCGTTGCACTATAACGACACCTGCTTGACTTGCAATCAACCTGGAGGAGTTGGTAAGACTCGAGACGTCTTTACCATCGACATAATTACCCGACGATCTTCGGTGGGGGTCTCATGCCCGCAGATATGTTTGATGCATTTTACTTCCCGATAGCACATGCTGCGAATATGTCTTGCTAAATGATAGTCAGTGCTTGACGAATAACACGAACTACCGAAACTTACTAGACGTTGAGCACTGGGTTCGTCAATTATAGTGAGGTATTGGCCGCCATTCCGCTCCTTTAAAGGGTGAAGTTGGATTATACTCAAGGGCTGCACAGGTTGCGCTAGCAGAAAGCCGTGCAGATTCTAGCTAGTAGAATATTAGCCTGGAAAATCAACGCTAAGATCCACAACTATATTTGCGCGAAGGCATTTTTAGTCCAGAACTAAATTGCTTGCGCACCGCCTGATTGATCGCAATTAAGCGTTAGCGCAGAACTCGAGCAGAAATACGCCCAGTTCGGTTATAAAGAGACAATAGATTTGGTCGGGCGGCGGCGCGAAGCCGAACAATTCGTTGAGCCATCCAAAAGCAGGGTAGTCTGTTTAGATGTTTTTTTCACATTCACACGCCAGCCTCTAGCCTTCTTGCGCTACACATTAATATATTACATTGTCCCTGAATATAAGCCGAATTGTAGGATGAGCAGAACAAAATCATAAACCTCTATGCCTTAAATCTCGTGTCAAGCGCCAACAAAGAATCCAGGCAACAGTTGCAGCGATACCACCAAGCCTGATATGTGACATCATTAACTTGACCAACAACGAACTGTTCAAAGAACTGACCTAAATATATATACAACAGAACCGGAGGTTGACAGATTGTCCTCACGCCGATGTAGAAGGCTATGAGCAGGTGTACCTGTCATTGTCCCATTTGTCGGGACACCGACAGCCCCATGCGAAATCCCATGATGCGCCGGAAGTACGCTTTTTTTAGGATCAAAGATGGCAAAGATGATAGCGGATATCCCAGTGACGAGGAATTGTGGGATGACGACAAATACATTATTGATCCCCTTGGTTGGATTAGCATTGGTGGACAATCACGGAAATCAGTGACCGCACGAGTATGATTCCAGCTTTGGAACTCAATCCTCCATTTCGTCCACTCTCGTTTTCAGGTTGACCAACATCCAAACTTCCGCATTCGGGATTACTATCGACATGGTGTTCATTTGCCCGATCCTTGGATTGCGTAGCAACTTCAGAACGCTCGTATCCGTCCAAATCGTTATCGTCACCGCTCGCGGTTTCAGAACCAATTTTTGGTAAGAATGTCTCCCGTTCGCTATCAGCGCTACTTCTTGTTCGGGTGTCCATCAAGCGTATTGCTGTGACAGCATTAGTAGGAGCATGTTCGGTGAGAATCGCTTCTCCTAGCTATATACATGAGAACGCAACCTTATGATGGTGAATCTGCCTGCCTTACCAATGAGAACGGAGCCCATGTGGCAATGGCCCAAGAAAACCCCGTAATCGTGATCAGTAATGTTGCTCCATATACGCTCGAGGTGAAACTACGTCGATGACAAAAAAGTAAACAGACTGCGCTGACCATGCACCAGGTACTTACAATGTTCCAAACATACATCCGGCCACGACGAGATTGCTCAGGGTCCACAGGCTACCGAGGTGGACTTGCATTCTTCGCGGCACTCGAAATGATACCAATCTTTTGAACAACACTCGCCAACTTGGCTTTCTTTCGAAGCGTGAAGATGTATCGCCTGCGTCGCCCAATAACCTATGTCTCCTTGAAGCCTCTTCGTCGGCAGTCTCGGAAATAAAGTAAGGAAGCACAACATTACAGGAGAGCGATACCAGTGCCGAGTAGAACAGCGCCCGAGATCCAAACCGAGTAGCATCTGCGTCCACCGCAACCATGTCTTGATCAGACAAGGGGGAAGTCGACGAAGCAAGGACAGCACGCTTATACAAATCTCCGACGTAGATTGTGGTATAAAACAATATGGGAAACCATGATAGTGAAGCACTGATTGGGGTCAGGAAGAGGCGTTTACGGAAGTCGAACACGTACAAGAATTGAATCATGAACTGATGTGCTTTGCATTAGTTCTGTATAATACTAGTCTCAAGCATACACTTACGATTTGCCTAATAACAGGTGGTAACGTAACCATGGTTGACCACATATCCTTTAATTCTTGGGTAAATGTCTGCTTGCGCGTTTTGAAGTCATCGTCTTTGACTAGGATTCGTTCTTTAACAACCACCGCCATAACAACATGCCCTGCAAAGAGTAACAGCGAGACGATGACAGAAAGCACTTCAAGTTGCGATTTTCCAAGAACAGGGAAAAGGGAAGGGAGGTTGATATTGCCTCTGTCCAGTTTTGTTAGTGGTTGTGTAGCAAATCAGCTTCTAAAGACACACACGAAGAAGCCGATGACGCTCCCAACACCAAGCATGCGTGCAGCCCAAGCGTTCCCTGCAGGTTGGGCTGCTGAAGGAAGCGTGTCAACCAAGAGAGCACGGTCAACAGCTTGAACTAAATATCGATGTATAAGACAATTTACAGATTAAATTAATCGACATACCGGCGTTGATGGAAAAATCTATCAAGTATATGGCTAGGACGGCCAGCCATCTAGTCAAGATGTCATTCTGCTATGTTGTCAACTTTGAATTGAATCAATTGAATAAGGTCTTACGGCGTCATTGTTCCATCCACTGAATATGGAGGCTACGGGCCGGGTGAAGCCTAATAACAGCATCGAGAACATGCAGATGACTGTTCCAAGAAGCATGTAAGGCCTTCGACGACCAAAGCGTGAGGTACAGTTGTCTGCCAGGACACCTTCAGAAGTTGTCAGTGATAGGCTCAATTCTGATGCTTTCGTATCGCACCAATCAACGGCTGCATAATTAATCCTGACAATGGTCCAGCTACGAATACCATAGCCATGCTGGACTTGGAAAGGCCAGTGGAAAGCAGATAGGGAGATGCTAGGCAACAAAGTTTCAACAGACTGTCAAGAGAGTGGCGTCGCTCACGTACCATATGACATCTCAACACTCCAGAAAATCTGCACACCTAGGAGACCAATTGTCAGCGCTGGTAAATTGAGCCATGTCGGCCCAAGTATTCGTGATGCGCCTTTGAATTTTCGGTGGACATTTTCCCCTCCCCCAGAGACTGCCGCGAAACCTGTCATGGACCGTCAACTAAGGCCGCAAGACACGAGAACAGAAGTCCTGCAGTGTCACAACAGTAGCAGTACAGAGTAATTCGAAAGATTTGACACGTGATGAAATGTCGTTCCAATGCAGGGAGTTTTTACTGACCGCTGCCATGGAAGCGCATTGCCACTAGACCAGATGCGCATGTCCTCTTGTGCTTCCTTACAGTCCTTTAACTAAACCAATATCAAATGCTCTCAAATAAGGACGAGAGGTCTGCTTATATAAGCTTGCTACTGCACCACGCCCTTCTTTCAAGTTGAACATGGGTGAATGTATTGTGGTATATCCTTTCTCCGTCTAAAGGAAAGGAAGTCTCTGACCTTGTTTCCTAGCACCATGACTGGTTTACTGCCTCCCTCACGTTTGGTCTTTGTTGTGGGCTGGTAATCTCCTATGCACCCCAGGTGTCCTCCATTCCTTTTGTAACTGGGTGCTAGGTGGCTCATTCAAGACGTTTCAGCACTACCGAATAATAAACTCAGGGTCATCCATGGGACTTAGCCCATGGTTTCTACTTCTGGGGAGTACATCGGCGGCGGCGGGAATGTTGAACATGTATGATCTCTTACATTCCCCTTTTCAACGGTCTGATCAAATGCAGGGTGACGTTGCAATGGCCTATCGTCAAGTGTTGTAGCATTTTGGTGGGCATTTATCTTGAACGCGAGACGTGTCCTTACTCTCACAGCCCATGGGTAGTTGCTTGGAGATATCAGCTGGAATCATCCAGGTAGGATTGCAATGGTTACTGTTTACCATAATGTAAGTGTTCTTCGACATGCTCTGGTCAGTGTTGAGATCCACTTTCTCGTCAGTTTGGTTTTATACATGATATACTACCCGCAAGAAATGAAATACGAATTCGTTGATTCAGTATCCGATGTACCAGGTGCTATCAGAAAGGCCCCGAAGAAGCGCGATGAATGGCAGATCTCGATTGTACTTGCGTGGATAGTAGCAACACACTTGTACGTCTGGCGTTTTAGCAGAGCCCGCAGTGGCTTATCACCCCTAGCGTCTTCACATGCTTCACTACGATCTATCTTTTGGCGAGCACTCCCTTTTCCCCGAATGACCTGCTGCCTGAACGTATATCCTCATGGGCGACTTTCCTTGGGGTATCGTCTGCATTGCTAGCGGCGTTGGAATACGCGCCCCAGCTAAAGTATACTTTTGAAATTAAGCTTGTTGGTGCCCTCAGCATACCGATGATGCTGATTCAGACGCCGGGGGCTATCTTTATGGTCCTTAGCATTGCTCTCAGGTAAGGAAATTTTCAGCGGGAGCGCCATTGCGTTAATTATTCGTTGCTGCAGGCCAGGTACAAATTGGACAAGTTGAGCTAACATCACTCACATTTACACATGGAGCTGAACAATTACTTTTGCAGGCTGGATCACGTTTGCGGTGGCAGGCATCATGCAAGGGTCTCTTCTTCTTATGTGCCTTGCCTGGAAGGTCCGACAGAAACGACTTGGCGTGGATGACTTTGGGCAGCGCATTGTGACGACAGCCGCAACAGCATCCACTGCCGACGAGGTTACTCCATTGTTAGCGGGTAGAGCATAGATGAGGGGCAAAAAACGATTTAGGCGCTACCAGGGTTCGAACCTGGGTTTCAGGAAAGTGATCTTCAGAATCCTGAGTGATAACCACTACACTATAGCGCCGCTGGCGCAGAGATTAATGAGCGTGAGAATATGATGTTGACATGTGTCGAACACGTGCCATTATCTAAGCGAGCACATGTCTACCTTGAGGCGCGTCGTGGTGAGGCAAGTCGCGAGGCTGCAGGGAGTCTAGGTCTCCACCTCCTCATGAAGCTTACGATTTCGACCTTTCTCTTCGTCACTCTTCAATTTGTGCTGGCACGCTCCTCAGCGACTACTACTTTTGCTTTGTGAGTGAATTGTGTGCTCGTTGACACTCACTGACTAGCGTAGGCCCCCAGTTATGACCATATTCCCAATTCTTGCATACTCTTTGATTATTTCTGCCTTCTCCTATATATCTGCTCGCATTCTCAAACATTTCAACTTCAGCTCGGACCTTCTCGCCTTTCTTCGTCGCAAGGGTCGTTTTGCACCGCGATCAATTACGCACGAGCATGAACTCCTTCCAACCTCCACCGCCTCCCCATCGGCTACACCTTTGTTTGGCATGTATGCTGCATCAAGCAATGTGACTCCCCGCTCTAGCCTTGATGCTCTACCTGTCTTACCACCTCGGCTGATTTCGCCTCTTTCGTCACCGCCAGGCCCTTCACAATCTCGTCGCGTGACGAACCCTCCTCTTTCTTCATTCTCTATCCTCAAACCCACGTTGTACAGGCACAAGCACAGGCGCAGCCGCTCTCTTGGCGTACCCACGCCTCGTCCGCGGCATTGGACATCACAATTTCCCCCTTCGCCGCCTGTTCAACAAGAGACCACTGACAGTCGACGCAGAAACAGTGAAGATGATATTCCGCTTGCATTTCTTTCTCGAGGAGCTGAACGTCCTTCTTGTGAGCTTCGCACACTTGCGTCCGCCCCCGTACTTCATGAACCGTCTATGTCCGCGCCAATCTTGTTGATTCCCGATTCTGGCCTCCAGACCTCTATTCATGGACCACTGGTTGACATCTCACCTGTGTCCCCAGATTCTACATCTTCTTCCAGTCGTCAAGCATCCTCCATAACTGGACTCTCTTATTCAGGTTCCGAATTGGCATTACAGCCTTCTTCCTCGCCTTCTGATTCGAACAGTCTATCTTCTCTGTCTAGATCGACCCAGAGTTCCGATATCGGGGCGCAGACCATAGACAGACTCGGCGGTTTTGCCTATGACTGGGGATTTGACAATGTCAATGATATAAATTTCATCAAGAGTCCTCCAAGAACCATTGCTCTTCAGGAATCCTCATCGATTCCGCTTCCAAGTGACCATGAGATTATCGTTGCCTCTGGGGAGCAAAGTAACAATTCCCACTCTGGAATCGGTGACCAAGCCTCGGGTGTAGCAGAGGGTGGCGTCATGCAAGACGCCATGGAGAGCGCTTTAGTTCAAGTACCAACCTCCGTACAATTGGACTTGCTCCCTATAGACGACGGGAATGACCGCTGGACAGCCGCTAATTTGGCGCATTCAAGTTCAGACCCAAGTACAGCGGAAGAAACAGAGTTTGTTACATATCCCCCTCCGCTAGTGTCAGAACTAGTGGATTCAAAGGATATTCAACCGGACGATTTCCAGGAGATCGCATCAAAAACGTCGGAAGATGACAGGGCAACGCATGAAGGTGAGACGACACCACAGAAGTCGGGCGAAGATTCTTGGGATGAGACAAGCGTTTCAACTCTGTCTTCGCTTCCCCACTTTACCATTGAGAACTCCCATGTCGAGGAGCGGCCTCTCATAGCTGTCAATACTTCTGATCTAATTAACCCACCCAAACGAAGAGATTCGGCTAGAGGGAGGAAATGCCTGTCGCCGTTGTCCCCCTCCCAGACTCCGACACCTCCCGCTTCACCGCCTATCACATCCATGGAAGTATCGGAAGACTTAACTGGCATTAGGAAGTCCCAACTTGGAGTAACCATGGTTTCGCTGGAGTCTGAACCCACGTCACCCATTAGGACGAAAGAAGATGCAGCGATGGAGAAAGGACCTCTCACTCTGAGCATCGCAGACGCCGAAAAGCTCGACGAAATTCGCCGGGAAGATGTACAAGGAGAAAACGGCGACGTTGCACCTGCAGTCGTCCTGCAAGAAGGCTCAGGGTGTGGCACTGATAAGACAGAAGACAACGTTAGCCCAGTAAGCAGTCATGCAAGTCCGACGTGTAGCCCAAGGATTGCGCCGTCTGTATGGTCAGTGCATGCCGCAGATTCTCAACCCTTGGGGATGAGCACTGCACAAACCACGCTGGTTCAGGAAGAGGTGGCGTGGCCGAACGCGAATCCGAATCTGAAACCAGACAACGAAGGCCCTCAAAACGAGCAGGCTGATGAAGTAACATCGATTACGACGCAGCAGCATGTTCAGCCAGCAGTCGAAGATCAAGAAACTTTGCCTGGGACATTCCCAGAGTTAGAGTCAATAGCTGAAAAACAGTCCGGGAATCTCTCTGCTTCATCCGCAGCAGTTGTAGCAGCATCCGGCATATCACATCAGCGACGAAGCATGAGAGGTCTTCCTCTCGACGTTGCGCTAGCAATGCAACTGCGCCCTGGACTTGGAGTCGGCGCGGATCCAGCTTGGATGGTTAGGTTCTTGATGGCTGTGTTCGGTTGGTTTGCAGTCATGATTGCCGGTAGGGGTGGAGAAGTCGATGTCTATGCTTTATGAGGAATGTCTTTGATAGCTCTAACCCTTAACGTTAACGACCATGTTTATGAACTTTCAGCACTAATGATTGACCCACGGATTCCGGTACCTTACATTCATTTAACACGATAGCTGTGTATTCGTTACCTTATGCATTCCTTACAGCTCCACGTGTACTTATTCCCTCGCATAGCACGACGAACATTGATTGCCTCTCTAATCAGGGATCAGAAAACAGTAGCATCGCTTTCAATTTCGATAGGAGGACCACCAGTGGCAGGCCTGCGGAACTTGGCGATTTCGCGGCCTCCCTTCCACGTTGCCCCCTCGAGTAATTGCGCTAACGTCAGTTGAGGTTCGGTTAGGTTAAGTGATTGGCGAATAGTAGCTGCGATGCGATCGCTGGGGAAAAAAAAGTCGACAATTTCCCAGATGCCAACTTAGAGGTGTAGCTTACAGTCCCACAACCGTAAGAGCGCGCCATTCAACGACAGCAGGGTGTGACGGAGAAGCGCGCGGGAGGCCTGTCTTTCCATCAATTGGCAGCGAATCGGGCTTCAGCTCCAGAACGCCAAAATCGATCAACAGCCCGCCTATGTCGAATCATTTATGGGCATCTCGTAGTGGAAGAGACAAGATACCATTCCGGTATTCGGGCAAGCCAGTCAAGTCCTCTTTGCCAACAATACGCCAATTTAGGGTTCGTTCCAGGACTTCAATCAAGCTGTATGCGAGCCATTGGCTCAGCTTGTGGAATGGTACGAAGTCGTCACCTTCCCCTTTGGCGATCTTTCAGTTATTGACGCATGTAAAATTCGAGGTGAACACGACCTTTCTGGTTTCCTGCAGCTTCTTTCAAGGCAGGGCAAGGCCAGACGTCTCCAAGACTAGTTTCACCGATTTTCGTGTGAGACGGCCACATGTTACCGAGCCCACTGATGAGGACATTCCACAGAGCGGTGAACGGCAAAATGGTGGTTCCATCGTCTGACACAGACGATTTGGATTCCAGAAAATCTGCCTTCTACTAAGCTTGAGTCGTCAGGGGCGTCCAGAATACACACCTATCATATTGCCTGGTCTACCAGGTGCCTCGCCAAAATATTGAGAATTGTCGAGACATGCGCTAAGGTTATACAGCAGACCCGCACGTCCTTCTATACCAACGATCGGGTTAGTATTCTCATCTACCTGCATTCCTTGTTCCAGTTTCGAGACAGAAAGTTGGGATAAACCCTTTGCTGTTGAACAATCATGTACTGATCGCGCTTTTGTACGCAACAGACGTACCATCTACTTGATGAGGATTATCGCTATTTGATGAGAAGAAACCGTCTTTGAACAAATGCACGCTGGCTACAGCAAGGCCCTCTGATCGAGAAAAGACCTTTCCCGACGAGGCTTCAGTGTATTTCCAAACATTCCCAGCACCGGCATCAAGTATCACCGAGATAAGAGTGAGATCAAGTAAACGTCGAGCTTTCTCCTTGGGATCTACATCAACCCATCCTTGGAGGAGTGGCTCGACACGTGGAGTGCCAGCATCAAGATGACGCCAACGACTATGGGGTTGAATCTAGGGTTTATCGATGGCGAAGTTGCGGGTGAATGACCAGTAATAAAGAAATACACTCGCCTTCGTCAAGTCCGTGCCGTAGTCTCGCTACAATTTGCGTTGGAGATACTGCTGGTCAGACGCGAATCATTGTTCGTACCTTCAGGAGAACGATACAGAACCCCGCAACGGACACTTCTTTGTCCTCGTTGTAAACAAAATATTGAAGTTTGTTTTCCTTTGCAAGTTCAAACACTTTATTACACCTTTCTCTGACTGCTTTCAGCGACGTAAGGTATTCGACCGTGGCCATGCTGGCGGTTGACTGAGTACTGACATCTGGCGAATCGATGATAAGATAAGATGTCCCACGCGGTCACGTGATTAAATGGTTCAAGTGTGCGGGCACGTGCTAGCGCGTGTTCTGCATCGTGGACATGCACCCTAACATTCCCAAAACTCCTGCGCGCAACCGCACGCGTTCAGAGGCCAAGACGCCTCTGACGCCTTCAATTCTCTCTGGCTTAGGCAATCTACGCCTTGCTTCTTCCCCGACGAAACGGCAAGGGGCACGGACAAAGACGAAATCTATACCAAGTTCTTATGACACCACGAATCCATTTATCGCTCCCCCTTCCTTTGCGCAACAATCGCGTCCCTCTTCCCCTATCAAGCGGACTACATCCAGTGGTATCCCTCTTTCTGAGGCCTTCCAGCGTCAGGCAAACGGAGGCGTTATACGCAGGGGCGGAGTGGAAAGTAGACTTGAAGTCGTCACTCGCGACTACGTTCCACCCCCTAAAGCAGAAATAAAGAGGTCCAAGTCGACACCTGCTGTGGTAAGTTGTTGCGGTCTGATCGAGAACTGGTCTTTACTTCGTTCTTCAGAATAGGGTGGGTGGAGACAAACGTGATCGGTTCATCACCAATCGCGATCCATCTTCGGCCAACATTGATTTACATTCTGTCGCCTCCACACTCGAACATCTATCGAATCCCCCTCCAACATCTTCAACATCGAGTACAGCGAATTACTCTCCAGGTCACACGGCCAGACTGGCCGCAGCGACCGGGGTCCCACTGAACCGACGGATTCTTGGGTACCATGAACAACCTCCCGCAGCCTCATCTTCGGCTGTGACGATGGCCGCTGATACAGCCCTTACGCAACAGCGTGAATTTGCGAGGCCCCTTTATGCCCCTCGCCCTGGTACACTGCCAAACTCCTTGGGTACTTCAAAAGCCCGGAAGATTCCAACACAGCCCGAGCGGGTGTTGGACGCGCCGGGGCTTGTTGATGACTTTTATCTCAATTTACTGTCGTGGTCGGCACAGAACACGGTTGCAGTGGCGCTTGAAGGTGCCACTTACATCTGGCGAGCCGATACAGGAACTGTTTCTCAGCTAGGCGACGCTTCCTCGACGGGTACGTTTGTGTCTTGCGTTGATTTTTCGAACGATGGTCTGTTTCTGGGTGTCGGTCTGGACTCTGGTGAAGTTGAGTTGTGGGACGCGGAGACTGGGCAGAAACTGCGGACGATGACCGGACATCAGGCCCAGGTTGGAACCTTGTCGTGGCATAATCATTTACTATCCAGCGGCTGTGGCGACGGGAGTATTTGGCATCATGATGTGCGAGTCTCACGACATAAAGTGATGGAACTTGTGGGACACACTGGTGGAATATGTGGATTGAAATGGCGCTCGGATGGTGAGCTGCTGGCCAGTGGCGGAAACGACAATGTTGTCAACATATGGGACGGAAGGGTGGGTGAAGTCAACCCTGCGGAGGGTGCAAGAGGAAGCGCCAAGTGGACGAAGCGAAATCACACGGCAGCGGTCAAGGCATTGGCCTGGTGTCCTTGGCATTCTGCACTTTTAGCGACAGGTGGAGGGACGAATGATGCCACAATCAATATTTGGAACAGCACGACTGGCGCGCGACTTCATACCATCAAGACGCCAGCGCAGATAACGTCGGTTATATTTGCGCCGCACAAGAAGGAACTACTAAGTACACATGGCTATCCGACCAATGCGGTCATGCTACACGCGTATCCCAGCATGGACCGGGTTGCGGAGATACGGGATGCACATGACACGCGAGTGCTGTACTCGTGTGTGAGCCCAGCGGGAGACGTGGTATGCACTGGAGCGGGCGACGAGAATTTGAAGTTCTGGAGGGTGTGGGATGTGACAAACGAAGAGAAAGGGAAAAAGCGGAAGGGGGCCGGTGAAGAGCTGGGCGGTGGAGTGCGCAACTCCACCAAGAGCGGTATTTTGAGTATCCGATAGCTAGGTTAGGGTTAATTTACAACCACAATGTCTTCCTCGCAGTCCTCTTCAGCCCCGGCCATTACCCAGCAACCTGCTCCGACCAATGCCATGGCCGTAGGCGCAGAAGAACTCCAGAGCCAGAAAGCGGTCAGATTGAGGGGCGGTTGCATCCCCTGTCCTGTGAGTTCCGCAGTCCTATAGCAGACCAAATTGTGGCTTATTACGCACCAGGATGGAGGATTCTGCTTTATCATACCAATCCCGTGCTGTTTTTGAGCAGAACTTTTTATATACACTACCCAATATATAAATATCATCATAATCTAGTTTGTCACAAACTATGTTTCTTGTCAATGGACAAATTCGCTACACTTGAGCCTGTCAAGCTCTATTCTCCCTCGTCCGCAAAACGTTTCACATCTCGTCAATCCACCGTCGTGCAGGTCAAGCAGCATGCTATCATAGGTCGTCTACCTGTAGATTTGCATCTGCTCATTTTGCATCACCTCCCTCTTCCCGACATTCCTGTCTATGCCCGCTGTTCTCGCGCAACGTCGGCTCTCATTCGGGGCGACAAGGTCTGGGAGGCGCGATGGCAGGCGCTCTCTGTCGAGAATCTATCTCTCGCGTCCGTTCTGGATGATCTTGAATCTAAACCACCCAAGCAGGAGCAGCCCGCAGACGATGAATTTAGCGACTTTGCGTCAGCAGAGAGTCTAAGTGACTTCTCGCCTCCTACTTCTCTTTCGTTCACGTTCCCTTCACTACCCCCTGCTCAAGATACCTACAAGGCCAAATTTCAGCGCGTGCACCGGTTGCTCAGCAAATTGCTTTCATCTCTCTCGTCTCCACCGCATCTGGTCCTCTCTGCTTTGTCGGATTTACTGCCTGCATCATGCAAGTCTCTCCGGAAGCGAGCTCGCACTCTAAGGCTGCTTTCGCTGTACCTTGGCCCACGCGTACAGCCTGTACGGAATGCCGCCGAGCTTCGTTCTGTCCTCAGGTCAGCCATGGACAGGTTCGACGCCAGTTTACTTACGGCATTCGACTTGGCCGACGGCAAAGGGGACGAAAATGCTATGCGAGAAGCTGCGGAGAGTAGCTGGGACATACGGGAAAGCGCTTCAACCCTAGGCGGTCTGCGTGCGCCTGGCGTAGCCAATGACTGGGAGATGGGAAAAGTTTGGGCAGAGAAAAGAGAGATCTTTTATGAACATGGACAATGGAATGCCATGGACAACTTTACGCAAGTGCAAACTACAGAATTAGTTCCCATTTGACTGATAAAGCGTACGATTCCAGTAAAGATAACCAACTAGATTTCGACGCGATGGATGAGTTCATATCTGCCGTGTTGGCTTCCATCGACGAACATGGGTCTCGCGCTGTCCGCGTCTTTCCTCCTGCAGCCCAGGTTATCATCTATTTCGCTGAACGTCTTGCAAGTGAAGTGGTACGTATGAATGTACTCGTCATTTGTGCTTTTCCCGACGTCTCTGTAGGTCGGAGAATATATAATTGCTCTACTAGCACGCTCTCGTGAGCTAGGCGCCCAAATTTTCCTCACCGCTGTTGCTGCATCCTTTCGTGAAGCATGGCGTATGGTCGATGCTATCATGCAAGCTGCTAGCCAACGCGCGGGTGCAGGAATCAAACGAACTTCCGCGGAAGATGTCATGTAAATTCTCCCCATCTCTATCTCCAGTCATGACGACAAGCTTTCCTTAGCTACCAGACGTTTGAAGTCAATATGGATGAATATCTTGACGAGGAAGTGGAAGCAACCAAAATAGCCCTTGATAAGATCTGTAATACATGGGAGCATAAGGTATAGGCACATTTTTGCTCATGAGAGTCATTGCTTATCAGACTCCCAAGTCGGGTGCTGATGGTCCATTACCAAGTGTCGGCGAAATGACTGAACCAACGCGCTTTCTTGGTGCATCAAATCCTGCAGCAGTGAAGCGGAATGTCCTTGCCTCTTTCACTGATATTCTCTTACTTCCTGTGACAATCGTGCCGCGTACAGTTGGCGCTGTAGGGGGTGCGATCGGGGGCGCGATCGGGGGTGCCATTAGAAGTGGGATAACAGGTACTGGTAACAGGGTCAGTATTGGAACGTTGAACTCAACAAAGTCCAACGATGATGGAACTGGAGCGGGATATGCCAAGGCGGGATACGCGGGAGATGAAACCGTGTTCAGCGTTACTGATGACGACGACGACGATGAAGCCAATGAAAAAGGTCTTGTTTCTTACTTACACTCACTCGAGTACGTGGTAACTCATGTGCATTATAGAACCATCCAATGACAAACAGGAGCCATCTGGAAATACCCATAAGGTTCCGATGCACATATCTAACCTCGATTTAATGCTTTCACTGGACGTTGCTATTGAATTGGTTCAAGCCGATCGAGAGGCGCTGAAGAGAGTTGAGATATTTTCTGGATACCCAGGACATTACGGTCATCGAGTGAGGGATACAATAGAAGAGCTTTTTACTCTCATGTTGCAGGCACTGGGAGAGAGGCATATTACCATTGGATTCGCAAGGTGAGTAGACGGATGGTTGACATTACGAATCATGTTCAAAAAGGAACGTAGGGCGACGGAAAGAATGCAAGCCTATCAACCAGCGGAACACGAAGAAACTACGAGCGTTGCGCCATTGTTGCAGTTCCTTGAGCTTGTCCACATCGGTGACACAATACAGTCGATGGTGCAAGTATACTTTGACAAAGAGTTGGTGCGTTGGATAGCCTGTTGATGTCCGTAAGCAACCAACGACACTATGTTGTAGGCTCCGCACATAGACAAAACAGATTTCCTTAACGCAGTGGTTAGAGAAAAGAAAAGGTTTGAAAATGCTCTAGACGATGCGGTAGCGGCAGGATTGAATGCTGGGACGGAATTGTTGATGAATCAAGTGTGCCCTTTCTTCGAGTCTATCATGTTCACGCTAAACTTTTTGATCAGGTGGAGCATATTATTTTGACTAGAACGAAGCCTCGGGAATACTATCCACCGGAAGACGCACCCTTGGAACTTGGGCCGACAAAGGGGTGCACAGAGGCTATCAAGTGTTTAGAAATGCACTGCAAACTGTTGAAAGGGAGTACAAGCAGGGAAGTACTAGAGGTATTCCACCAAGAAGTCGGTTTACGCCTTATCTCGTACGTAGTCTTTTCGATCAGGATGCATCGACATCACACACACACACTCTTCCTCAGCATTCTGCAAAAACATATCAAACGACAAATCATATCCCTTAATGGGGGCTTCCAGGTTATTGCCGATCTGAATACATATTACGCATTTGTATCATCGCTGAAGGTACGACTACGATTGCACTGAAGCAGACCTTTGATACTTATCCGCCCGTGCAGGTACCATCCATTGCTGCCGATTTTTCACACCTCAAAATGTTGGGACATGTATACGTAGTAGAGGATGCAAAAGATCTCGCACAAATAGTGAGAGATGTTCAGCGGTACGGAGGAGCCTATAGACCAGAGGTGAGTGACTCTGTTCTAGATGAGGCTGAGAACTAAGACGTGGCAGGATATATATGAATTCATCCAAAGACGTTCAGACTGGAAGAAGATAGAGAAGGTAGTTGATAAGACGATGTACAACCTGAGCTTCAAAGAGGACTGTATAGTGTGCTAATAGAATAACGTGACGTCACACGGCACTACGTCTTTATCATGCCACCTCTTCCTAGTTTCTCTGTCCGTCTTCAGCATGGCAAGTCCTCTCAAGACCCGATTTTCTAATCGCTCATCTCTCTTCCAGGTATAGCGGGTGGCTTTGCCCCTCCTATTCCGAATGCTATCCATGTAATCGACTTCAGTACACTAGCCGTCGGCATAGCATCCACCGATCAGCAGCAGCAGCATCTTCATGTGACCTCATCGGTCCGTCAAAAGGGCACCTCAGAATTATCGAATGCTTTTCCAAAGACTGTCGCTGTTGCAAGTGACTCTGATGACGAAAAGGCCATTCACGAGCTTCAGGCTCTACTGAAGGAGCTCCCAGTAGAACATCCCCCTGGGAGCAAAGATATCTATGGTCTTGATACCAGTATTGCATGGAACAGTGACGATTTGATGTGGTGCAATGGTGGACCTGAGGGCTGTGGTGGTGGCCATAGCTTCGTTGAAGCTGATGAAGAGCACAAGGCCAAGTTTAAGCGTGCAGTCGAGATTGTTAATGGATTGGTGAACAAGGCGAAGTGAATGAGTAATACTAGTTAGATCGATACCAGAAATGTGTGTTTACTTTGGCTGTTGTATACAATCTGTAGTAACTAGGAAGCTGTTTATCGGAGGAGCGCAATGTAGCTTTGAACCAATCGGTGCAATACGGAAGGAAACTATAGTTGGGCTCCCCCTATCTACTACCGTATCATTCTAGACACCACGATGGGGCAAGCATATTCATGATCCGTTCCGAGAACGATAACTCAGGCCCAGGTCCCGGTCCCTCGGTCCTGAATCAAACTATTGCCCTGATGCCAGGTCCAAGGAACCTGAGTCCTGACTGTCACGCGAGATACATCTAGCCATTATTGTTATGTTCGAATTCGACTATCAGGTTTCTTAATCCTCTCGCTGGCAAAAGAGTGACCGAGAAAAAGCCCAATTAATTAGACAGCGAATCGCCCCCTGGACCGGCGTAAACGGCTCCGCACCTATGTCGATTTCAAGCGTCTTGGCAACTAGTCTGAGCACCGATTGCCCAAAATTTAGATGCTTCAAGCCATCATCACTCCGGAAGCGTTGTTGAGTCGACGATATCAGGTTTGTGGTAAGAATATGCTAATTCATTATATACTGACTTGCCCCACCGACTTACAAGGCACTACGGACCTTGGCTGGATGCCACAGTGACCACGTGTGTACACCTACCTCCGCTTCGTCCGGTTCTAGCACCTCGTTGTGCACATCTTCTACATCTGTACAACGTTTTTATATTATTACAATTACTCGGGAACGGCTTCGCAGGTTCTATGTTCCTTATCGATTGCACTTAATTAGAACACCAGCTTCAGGAAACCTGCTCTGCTCATCGTAAACATCTTTGCAACATGTTCTTGCCAGCCTTAGCTACTGTTCGTAAGATCCAGGGAAGGGAATGATTGATACTTGTAATACACATAAGCCTATAGTTCTACTTCTCGTACACCGTCTTTATCCACTACCTTGACTTTGTATCGCTCTGGAGTGACGACCAATCTCTTCGAAACTTCATTGATGCACCGTTTAAGTGTAGCAAGGCCTTCCTCTAGCGACGCTTCAGGATCATGGTACCTAAATACGAGGCATTCAGCATGTCGGAATGCAGTATACAAATCTCAGTTACCTGTCCAATAAACTGAGTGCAAAGTAGCTCCCGTATCCATGTGCACCGAAAGGCACTTCGGTCGACGTGCCGAGGTAATCAATCCAGTATAGATGAGGCTGGTGCGTTGTAGTGTCGTAGCCTCCGACGAGTAGATTGACCGAATAAGGATTGCGGGACCGCAAAGAGTCGGCTAATGACCGTCGAATCCAAGATGACGCAGCTGATGGACTGAGGGGATACAAGTTACGTATCTGATAGAGGCGGATGTTGCGCTCGATATATTCTGCAAAGTGGACAGTATCGCCTTTGTACGTGATATAATCAGGGAAGAGAATAAGCTATCGGAAGAGCTACGCACCTGGCTCGCCGGAGTGGGACATGAGGAGATGTGGACTGAGGACCTTGATTTTGTCCTCATCGCTTTTCATTTTCACGATCGAGCGAGCGGCAACTGTGTCTGCGGCGACGATAACATAGCCCTTGCCTGTGAGAGCGAATGAGGTCTCCATGTAGTCGGCTGAGTGTTGTATTACGCGTCTAGTGGACGCGTATTACCTTGCTTGGCAAGGTTTCTCACACCTGGTACGATTACTTCGGAAAAAACCGAGCGTCAATTCCAATGCCTGCAAAGACCAGGCGACGTTCCGATTACCTCTACTTTCTCCCATATCGGACGCGATGGTCAGCCCTTTAAATGCTTCTGAGAATCTTGACTGAGTGCCGTTGGAAGGAGCGACAATGACCAGTACTCCCACATTAACAACTCAGTCTACTACCATCTCTTCGATTCTATTATCAATACCTATTTAATCGAGCACTGCGACTTGTCCCCTACCAGCTCAGAGCTGATTGGCCTTGTTATTACTTCTCATTGCAGCGTTAGTGGTTCAATTTCGAACGCCTATCTTCTCGGTTTGACAGTACATGCTAGTTTTACCGTCCACTGTCGTTTCCTCAAGCGTTAGATCTAGGCCTACGCGTTAATAAATTGGGTAACAGTTCAGTCAGCTATGAGGTGGGGGTGTTCGAGCAGGGCCAGGATGAAGCGGCGGCCGTTGGAGGCTATACCCATGTTTTCGTTCACAGCAAAACCCGCAAGAGTGCCAGAATGTCAGAAGTACTGGCAAACGGGCTCAGGAGGTTAAAGGCAGAGGGTTCAGTAAAGGGCAAGTTGTAGCCACGCTTATAGCTACTAGCATTCTCCGACGACCCTGTTATATAATCACCTTGACGTTGAGCGCACATCTTCCTTGCTCTCCTCTGTGTTGGTGAGCGAACGCCTTTCTTGAGGTTAACAGGTTTCTATAACTGCACCTAGACCTGATGGACACGCCTCACGCCTCCTGGCCACGTCAAAGTCTTCCAAATCATTACCCAGTCGTCCTGGACCATCAGCATGGGCCAGAACCCAGCACCAGCCGTGCCCCGAACGCAACATTCTTATCCGTCTACCACTGGTTCACTAAAAAACTCTCCAGAAGGCAACAGCCATTTGACGAGAAACGTCCAGCGACGATGTATGACATGCAGGTGTCGCCTACAGGAGCAACAGCTGGTTCGCATCGCGACGAAACGACAGATACTGCTTCTGTGTCGCGATCCCATGCAAGTCCTGAGCTTAAGCCGGCACTGGATTACGCCAAGATGGGGGACGCTGGCTCAAGTAGCACGGAAGAACCCTTGACTGACCATCTTTCTAAGGTCAAGGAGTTCGTTCATCGAATCCACGAGCTCCCTTGGGTCGCTACTGAGCGAGTGACGATCGATTACTATCCAGGCAAACCGAAAAAGCGGCTTCGGGTCCAACCAACTTCACGTCAACCTAGGCCACTCCGCCACGCCCCACGTCATGTTCGATCGTGGTACAGTGAACGGAGTGATTCGCTTCCTTTCGTGCATGGTGGGAACGGCCAGTTCCCGCAGTCATCATCGTTCTCTGCTGCGGATTACAGTGCAGAACCCACGCGAAATGGCGATGTTCGGATGACTTATCCAACAGGCTACGTTCCTGTCGCACAGGCTCTCGTCGTTGAGCATACCGATGTTAATACGAACATAGGATGACAGTTATCCTACTTTTTGTAATGTAACACAGGCTCGCTGGATGACCCTATGTACTATTATTCGAGATACTTTTGTATTATGGACAATAAATGCGATGTATTCTGGTCCTTATCAACCGAAGTTTATTTGAAGCGTGTCCAAAGCGCAGCTCGAGAAGACATCCGTGAGTAACAAAGAAGTTCCATGGGAAAGACCGGTAATCGGATCTGGGGCGCGATATAAGAAGTGCCTGAGGGCCGTCCTCCATTGATTATCGACACCTTCATCTCAATAGTCCCACTCCTCAGACCATTATCATGCCTCCCCGAGCTGCTCCCTCCCGTGGCCAACCACCCTCCCTTCGGGGTACCAGAGGTGGTAGTGGAAGAGGCCGCGGTGGTGGTGCCTCTCGTGGCGGCAGCAGCCGTCCGCAGGCCCAATCGTCTGGTCGAGCAGTCGCAGGTAAGTTAGCGGGACTCTGAGAATGGCTAGTATACATTTCAATAAAATTCTTCGAAAGAACACATCCAAACTGTTGGTGTGAAAAGGCCGGACTATGGAAGGGCTGGACGTCCTATCGGCCTAATCGTTAATGCATTCCCAGTCTCACACTCTGAAGGAACTATTTTTCACTACGATGGTATGTGGGTTCGCATCCGTTTGATTCATGTTAGTTAAACATTTTATAGTCGGTACGTACAACGACTATTTCGATAGCCCACGGCCTTAACTCGATTGTCCATTTAGCGATTGATCCTGACACCCTACCGTCGAAATTCAATATGAAATTGATTCAACATATGCAAAAACTTCATCAAGATGTTTTCACGCCACAGGCAGTGTACGACGGCAGAAAGAACATGTTTGCTGCTCGTCGCCTGCCCTTGGGCAGCACCAACTCGCGAGAGGTGTGTCGTTTAGCAGTGCCACCTTGTATAATATTCACGGTACGTAATAGTTTGATATCCCATCCCCTGACGGTGGAGGTGGCGGTGGCAAGCGTCCTCCGAAAATGTACAAGATTAAAGTGACCATTGCGGCTGAGATCAATACAGTGTAAGTTGGAGTATTATACCGTTATAAGGTCATCCAGGTCAACGTGTAAACAGAGTATTGCAACGTTTCGTAGAACAGAGCCAATCCATGGACGAAAGTGTTCTGACTGCCATAATGGTATGTATTTGGATTCTTGGATGCAACCGTATTCAACTCCGGTTCCTAAGGCCCTGAATGTCGTAATTCGTATGGAGCCCAACCAGAAGTACCCCTTTAACGTACGCTCTTTCTTTACGCCGCAAGGTAAAAGAGCCGTTGGCGGCGGTCTTGAACTCTGGCGAGGATTCTTCCAGTCGCTCCGGCCCTCTGTGGGCCGGCTGATTGTGAATGTCGATACGTCCACGGGCATGATGTATAGGGCTGGCACGCTCATTGATCTTTGTCTCGACTTCCTTGGCCAGCAAGATCCTTTAGTTCTTTCGCCAGCTAAAGGATTCCCCGATCGTGAAAGAATCCGGTTGAGCAAGTTTATCAAGAATGTCAAGGTCAAAATCGAGACCAAGACCTCGGGGCCCCAGCGATACCGGTCCATACAAGGGATGAGTAGGACAGGCGCTGACCAGACTATGTTTGATCATAACGGCACCCAAATGAGCGTGGCTCAATACTTTAAGCAACAACTGAACCAACCGCTGAGATTCCCATCACTGCCGTGCGTGGAGGTATTATTTCCGCGAAATCTCTCTACGGAAGTCTTGTTTAACTCAAGATTTTCAGGTAGGAAAAGGCGCCATGTACCCACTCGAATTTTGCAGTGTGCCTGAAGGCCAGATTGCGCGGCGTCAAGTGCCACCTGACGTCACAAGGAAAATGGTCGAATTCTCTACCCTGAGACCAGCAGATCGGTTCAGAGACATTGAGCGGGGCGTTGGCGTATGTCCATCCTGAGGAACTGGTCTGATGTCTGCTGACCAGTTTACCTAGCTTCTTGCATATGGGCAGTCGGAATATGTCCGCCAGTTCGGCTTGACCGTCGACACGGCCAACGGGCCGCTTAGATTGCAGGCGCGTGTTTTGAATACACCCAAGTTGCAATATGGACAGGGAAGCAAGGATCGATTTACTGTAAGCCAACGTAAATTATCCTGACGCATTCTAAATTCCTTGTAGGTTCCCCGAAATGGATCATGGAACATGCATGTTTTTTTCTGTTTTCTGTTGATGATGAATTTAACTGCTAACAGGGCGGACAAGAAATTCGTTACTCCGATACCCATCAAGCAATGGATCGTGATTATCTACGAAACAAGGAGGCGATTTGCGGAAGATCGTGCAGAAAAGATGGTCCATGATTTTGTGAGCGCTTGCGCTACCGTCGGTATGTCATTTAAGTCTTGTGATGGTGACAACGGCACTGAGGACTGTAGGTATGAACGTGTACGACAAGAACCCCATTATCAGATGGGAACAGGGGCAAGGTGATATCGGCGCTGTACGCATCGTCGTCCCTTTAGACTTCAGACACTAAACTTCCTTTAGCAAATCAGGGCTGCCGGATCTGAGTGCGTGAGAGTGAAAAAGAGCCCGCCCAATCTGGTCGTCGTCATTTTACCGGACAATGGCGATGACATTTACAAATCTGTGAAGCAGTGAGTGTATCGGTTACGACTCTTTGTGATTGAAACTCATGCGTTAATATAGCTTTGGTGATCACACTGTACGTCAGGATCTAGTAACACAAACCTAATATTCATATCAAGAAAGATGGGAGTTGCCACGCAATGCCTCAAATCGTCCAAGGTCTTTAAAGCGAATATACAATATTGGGCGAATGTCCTGTTAAAGTACTCACTTCACTCCAGATCGTCTACTTTGACTGACAATTAATCAGAGTGAACGTAAAGCTAGGAGGCGTCAATTTGATTCCGGACCCAGCGTCTGTGGCTGTTCTTACAGACCCAAACAACCCGACCATTGTTCTGGGTTAGTCACGCCCTCAGTACCAACTTATTTTAACCTGACAGTAACTGCTAGGTGCCGACGTGATTCACCCTGCCCCTGGATTGATCGGCGTGCCATCCTATGCAGCTCTCGTGGGTAATGTCGATGCGAACGTATCGAAGTATATTGCTGTCACCAGACTGCAAAACAGTCGAGTGGAGATTATTGAGACCCTGGAAGACATGTGCAAGGTGCGAACTCATTCCTTCGACCCCTACGACGTAGATTCAATAGATATACAGCATATCCTACGACAATACGTGGCATACCGTAAAGAAGTGGAGAAGACAACTGCTCCTTTGAAGCGGCTGATATTTTATCGAGGTTCGTTTTTTTTCGGTCACGAATGTGGTGATTGAATTGGGTTTAACAATATCCAGATGGAGTCTCCGAAGGGCAGTTCCAACAAGTACTCGATCAAGGTTAGTCCACATGTTGTTGACTCGTCCACCGAGTTTAATGTTTTCTGCAGAACTACCTCAGATACAGAGTAAGGATGGTTTAGAGTAGACTGGCCGAATCGTCATACTGACGCCTCCAGGTGCATGTCGTGAATTTGGTTTCCAGCCCAAGATCACGTTGATTGTTGTCGGAAAACGACATCACATGAGGTGAGCACCATCGGTCAAGCATTTGGGGTTTACTGAAGATGTGCGAATAGATTCAAGACACAGAGTGATGGCGATGCCGATAGATCAGGAAATGCGCCAGCTGGAACTGTGGTGGATAAAGATCTTGGTCATCCGACCGAGTTTGATTTCTATTTGCAAAGCCACGGCGGTTTACTGGGAACTAGTCGTTCGTCGCATTACTCGGTACGTGTTGTTTTTATATATCAGAATGTTTACTCAAATCGATCGATGCTGCTGCGCTATAGGTTCTTTACGATGTGAGTGCTTTCACTTCCGCTTTCTACTATTAAGGTGCTGATGGTGTCCAGGACAATGCGTTCAAGTAAGGCAATACCCCGGTGTTACTGGCTTTAAACTGACCGGTCCGTTAGCGCCGACACTCTCCAAGCTCTATCTTTCGCCCTTTGTCACGTATATGCGCGGTCGACACGCTCTGTATCGATCCCTGCGCCGGTTTATTGTAAGACTTAAACATGGTTTAAAGCTCAAAGTGACTCACTAGATAATCAATAGACGCTGATATTGTCTGCGCTCGGGCCAAGTTCCATTACGATCCCAACGCAAACTTTAGCATGTCTGAAACTATGTCGCAAGTTTCAGGAGGCCACTGGTTCTACTTCTCTGGAGAGGTATAAAGCAGGGTTCAAGCCACTCCACCCCAACCAAGCTGGTCATATGTATTTCATGGTAAGATTCACCAACACACTAAAGTAGGCCAATATATGACCGAGTTTTGTAGTGATCTTCTATGCAAATTGTTCTCGAGAATCATTATCCTGTCGTCCCTTCCTATTGATAAGAATACGAAATGTTGTCTGCATTGGCGTGGATGAGTTGTTTTGTAGCATTGTCTGTACTATGTAAATATAGGCATCCCGAAATATCGTCTTTTTTTTGACATTTGCCAAGGGGTTGAGAAGCGGGCAAAACACTTGTCAACAAGTTACGTGTAACGACCATGAAGGTGCGCAACTCTGACGGGCGGACGAGTATTGTGAGATCAATTCTTAGTACAGGTCGCAATCGAGGGATGCTGTCACGGGGATCTCGACGCGATATACAAGCATATCCAAGAACTCGAATCAAAGAATGGCTACAAGGTTGATCTTCTCCTTATATGTGGGGATTTCCAGGCTGTCAGAAACCGCCAGGATCTGCAATGCATGGCGGTTCCTAACAAGTTTAAGGAGATGAAGGACTTTCACAAGTAGATCACTAAGCCTAATTGGCAGTTTGATCGTTTTGACGTTGGCGGCAGATACTATACGGGTGAACGAGTGGCACCCATCTTAACCCTTGTCATAGGTGGGAATCATGAAGCATCGAATTATCTGTGGGAGCTGTGCGCCATGTCGCGTGAAGTTTGATGCATTATGCTGAACAACTCTTAGATATCATGGAGGTTGGCTTGCGCCGAATATCTATTACCTCGGACATGCAGGGTGCGTTCAAGTAAATGGCGTTCGCATCGCTGGCGCGTCGGGTATCTTCAAGTCCCACGATTTCCATCTGGGTAAGGGTTCCAGATAACGAATGATGGAATATTGTTTTGATTGTGTCTACACATAGGATATCATGAGACCCTTCCGTACGATCAGAGTACCATCCGCAGCGTCTATCATATCCGAGAGTTTGCTGTCAGAAAACTGTCTTTGGTAAGAAATAAAGAAATTTAAAGGATTGCGGTGCTGACTTGCAGGGTAGTTGTCGACCCCTCGGATATTCCTTTCGCACGACTGGCCGCAATCCATTGAGCATTATGGAAACCTCAAGCAACTGTTACGCCACAAGAGTTTCTTGCGGGAAGATATTGATGCAGGGAAACTTGGATCGCCTCCTCTTATGAGTCTGCTAAGAACTTTGAAACCCGAGTGGTGGTTTTCGGCTCATTTGCATACATACTACGAAGCGACCGTTGACCATGTGCCAAGTGCACAGCCTGCACATCAAAATCCAGACGAGATCGTGATAGATGAACTAGAGGATGAACCAGAAGTAGCCCAGGCAGGATCTGCGGAAGAGTGCGTGGCTGGGTCTGGACCGATATACGCCTCGACTAAATTTCTGGCACTTGACAAATGTCTGCCGAAGCGCCGGTATCTTGAGGTGTGATCCGGGATTTACTTTTCCGCGACCGCATGCTTAATTGTTATTGGAGGTCATTGACGTGGAGAGTCCAGGCGATACGCAGGCACCGAAGCTGACATTCGACCCGGAATGGATGGCTATCACGCGTGCATTTCAACCATGGCTATCGAGGACGAGAGTACAACGAGCGTTTCCAGAGGAAGGAGAAGCTCGGAGGATGGTATCAGAGGAGCTAGAGTGGATAATGAAGAAAGTAGGGGATGGATATGAGATTAGGAAGTGCCAGGTGTTTTCGAAGAGTTCACCTGGTACGGAGGAGATAGGCGGTGAGATGGAGCCATTGGCGTATGTGAACGAACAAACTGTGGCACTGTGCGGACTGGTTGAGATGTCAAATAGGATAGCGTGAGGCGGTGCCGTTCGTCGCGGGGACAGAGGGGGACCCGAGATAGTGGACCGATTTGAACTCCGCTGGTACCTGGTTGATCAGGCACCTTATATCTTGCATCCTCTTCTTTTTCAACCCCCCTCCTGAATGGACCGCAAATCGCCCCCTGACCGATCCCCCTCAGATCCCCCAGACATGGCTACTCTCCTTGTTGCCACTCAACCTCCAGGTGTAACAAAGCGCTACCGTCCAACCCCAGCAAAGACTTTTCAATGTAGGGGCTTTGGTGACTGTCGAATGGTATTTTCTAGAAGCGAACATCTTGCCCGTCATATCAGGTCCCACTCTTTGTCGCCCTCCAACCCTCTTTGTTCTCATCCTTTTTTTTTTGTAGAAAACACACCGGTGAACGTCCCTTTGGTTGCCATTGCGGCAAACAGTTCTCCCGTCTCGATAACCTCAGGCAGCATGCTCAGACCGTTCACTCCGATAAACAGGAGCAGAACGAGGCTATGATGCGCCACCTTACTTCTCTCCATGCGTCCATGGCCGCTGCAAATAAGGTAGGCCACCCTCGCGGCGCCAGGAGGGCAAACCCTTCACCCGGCCATTCAGTCTCTACTGCTACTTCTGCTGGCCCTGCCATGACTCTCGTCAAGCAGGAGGATTTTTCTATCAAAATGAATCAGCGCCCCGGTACGAGCACGGGATACGAGGGTGATCACAACGGTCTCTTGTATCACCAAGGAGCGACGTGGCACGTCCAGCAATCAGACTTGGAAAGAACCGATTCAAGGCCTAGTAACAACCATTCCTTTCGTGACCCCGGCCAGTCCTTTCTTGCCCCCTCAACAGCCCCCTCGCATTCCTTTCTCCCCTTCACCTCCACATTCAGCTTCGGTCTCCCCGACCCAACACGCGGAGATGTCCGCCCAGGAACTAGCTCCAGCCGTCCACCCACTGCAGGCAGCATTGCCGACCCGAGTTCTCGAACACTCCCGCCCCTCTCTACAATCGTCTCCGCTTCCCTCTCCGCATCCTCACAGCAACAACTCCTCCCCCCACCATCCGCACAGCAACAACAGCAGTCCCCACAGCACATACTTCCCCTTCCCACCCCATTTGCCCTCCGAAGACCATCAACAGCAACACGTCCAGGCACAGCTCCCGCCTCAGCATCATTCTTCTCATCAAAACCTTCTCTCTATGGGGGACCTGGATTGGCCTCTCGCCCAGAATTACAATTACCCTTTGGACGCAGCATCGGCTCAGAACTGGGATCATACTCCGTCAACAACTACGATGCAGAACCAGCATCGCCTATCACCGGACAGCACGAATCACCGTTTTTCTTCCAGCCAGCCAAGCTCGTCGACTCACAGCAGTCAGCAGCCCTCTCCTCCGCTGCAGTCTCACCTTCCGGCCTCAACCCTCGCAAGCGAGCGTTCGGAGGACCTGACGGCCCGCACGATGATGCGGGCGACTACGGATCAGAATCGAGACCTCAGTCTCGACGACTGTCAGTCCTGGAACTCTGCAATGACGATGGGAGACCAAATACAGCATCTGGGTCATTTTTATTATCCCGCTCAGGCCCACCAACATCAAGTGGCATTCGAACAAGCGCTTCGCGCCCGGACACGTCATCCAGCGCACTTATCTCGTCCGCATCGGCCCTCGCCATTGTCGATCCTCTCTCCCCCACCTCAACAAGCGGCGGCGACTCACCACTACTCTCAGGAACTCCTGCGTCACCAAGAAGCGCAACTGCGGCAAGCAGAGGCCCAGGCAGCTATTCAGGCGCACGTCGAGGCGGGAGCCCGGGTCCGGAGGAACTCGGACGAAGCCACCTATCTGCAACATCATCAACACCATCCGTTCGTTTCGACCTACCCCTCTCAACGTCAATTTTACATCACAGGGCAGGAGCAGGGGGAGCAACGACTTTCCCCCGTGCCTCCGCATTTTCCTCAACACCGTCACCATCACTTGGATCCAGGTCACCCAATACCTCCCCTTCCCCAAACTTCGCCACGCGAAATGCAATTTCTGCTTCAGCAGACACAACGGCAGCATCCTTACCCCGTCGACATGGAACAAGCGACGGCAAACATGATCAGGTTCGAATCACAGTCTCACCACACGCCTCCGCTGCTGTTGGAATGAGAGCTTAAATTGACAAGTACACTCTTGTCCAAAATTTTTCGTGAATATCAAGATACTTGTGCCCCGTGGTCCCGGTCGTTCTTATCTGTGCGGTAAAATATTTTCCTAATATTCTGTCATTTCTTTTCGACTGTATACCAGAAACTCTTGTCGAACAATTACGTTCCCATACCTAATATATCCGGACACTTTGTACCTCCTTCGGTACCTATCTGAAATGTTATAGTCTGTTAGTTTGTTTCTAGTCGTACATACGCAATTAACGTTCTCCACTCCTTTAGGTAATATCGACCAATCATGTAACCGTCGTGTAACTTTGGCAAAAAAATTTTCTCCAGTGGATCATTCATGTGTCCATCACCCCTCTGCGGTTGACAGAAAGATTGACATTCATCTCACGAACAATTGAAGCCTTATAAGGACATTCACTCTCATGCGTTTCATCCCCACCATCAATCCGCGAGGCTGTTCTAGATTGATAACGATCATGATGCATTCTCGGTCGAGCATCATCGTAGTCTATCTGGGCCCTGAGGAGCAATAGAGGCTGAGTTAAGGCACCACCAGACAGATCCTGCAACGCTTGGCCAGCCAGGCACACAACGTGAAGATCACTACTACATAAGTATCGTACATGCCAATGAGAAATTTCCAACGCCTCTTTGATGGCACATGTCGGATCTCCGCATGAGGATTGGTATAAAAATTCCGGCGCCCAGACTCGAGCTGATTCTCAGCGCATGTGTGCTTGTCCGCGGTCTATTTCAAGGCCTTCCTTGACAGCGATTGCACTCTAACCGGCCAACTCGGTGAAAAACTGAAAATGGAGACGCCGGTGGTGCTCAAGAAGGTATAATCGGCCGTAAAGCTCCTTGCTGGCAACTTGATACGCCGATCGATGCGACTCGGAACTGTTTATAATAAGCACTCGTATGGTCATGCGCACTTTATCATTACGAATATGGTTTAGGGTCACTGGTTGTAACCGTCGCGTTCGCGATGATGCAAAACTGTGCTATCACGCTTCTGGCTTGATCGGCCAACTTGGTGGCGAAACCAAACTTCTCCCACAAGTAAAGAAAACTGCGAGCGTATTACGGAAGATCAAATTTATGCTTGAGGAAGGATTATTTCGAGCGTTTGTGGGCGCTCCAGTCCGTTTTATTGCCGACTCTACAGAAGCGTTGTGGGCGCCCTCGGATGATACAACAGAGGCTTTTTTACCTTGCTCGCTTGCGTCGAGGGTATAACAAAAAAGACTAACTCGTACTAACAGAAAGAACTTGGGTTTCGTCATTTGGAGCGCGCTGAGCGGCATATAATAAACATCGCGTCTTCAATGAAGGGTTCCAACGTCTATCCGCAAGGCTCTGATCGCTCCGTTAGTCTCTTGCGCTGTGCAAGGGGCCGCATATGATGCCATCGGACCTGTTGCGGACCTGACCAGTGTCAAACAAGATTATAACTCCTGATGGCTTAGAAAGCCAGTAGCAAGTCTTTCATTGCGGAAAGACCCCTGTTTTGTTGTCGACGTCGTTTCTTAGTAGTGCGGCGTTGGCTGAGGGGGAACATTCCCTGACATTCTTATCCGCGGAAACAAGGTGTGCACGGAAGTTACATTATTGAACCAACGTACTGATGACCATCATTACTATTAGGGTGACAGGTTCAAGATCAATGTAAAAAATAACTTGATCTTATTCGGTCAACCAGTATCGTAAGTCCGTCACAAGATGACGGTAACTTTGAGCTCATCTGAGGAACTGGCATGATATTTATCAGAAGACTCAAGCTGCACCGATGGTGTCGTGAGAGTCACCAAGTGTCCAATATCTTCTGACCAGTCATTTCACATCCGATGAATGAGTTGGGAATTCTTTTGTATCGTATTCTCATATTGGGTAAACCGGCCAAGAATTGCCTTGTGGCACCTAATGGCTCACAGTGTTATTATCAGGTACCAAGCCCGTGGCGGCTTGAGAGGGCCGTTGGTGATATACGATCATGACCATCCTCACAAAAGCCTCTATGACCGTGAGTCACATTCAGGGGACGTGTCTTCGGCTCATTCTAACCTATCCTGGTCAACGACGGCCTGAATGTCCTCATTCTCTTTTAGTATACCAAATGACATTTCAGAGTCCACTATCGTCTGTTCCGTTGGTCGCCAGCATTCCCATCTGGATTCAGCTCTTATTAACGGAAAAAGGAGGGTATAACTTCCCGGCTCCGAGATCCAAGCGGAACTGACTGTGATTAGTGCTAAGGCGAGAAAGCGCCATTGCATGCGCCTATTCCTCCTTTCATGCGATGCTGGCTACACCCTTTCAATTGACGGCTATTTGATGATCATCATCGAGGCGATGGACGATTAACTGTTCCTTACGTCGTCGGTGTCATCAGAATATTTACAGGTGAGCGGATTATGCGCGCAGCGTATAAATCACGACGGTCCTGATAGGCCAGCGTTGCTCCTTTGTTCTAAATGCCCACTAGCCAGTTGGCGACGGCAAAATTTGCGCTCAGCCTAGCATCAGCCCCAACCTTACTTGTTTTGGCCATGGCATCAGCTCGGCCGTAAAAGCTGAGCCTATATCAATCCCTATCGAGAATCCAAAGGTGTTTGAGGATAGCGAACACCCGCTCCGTCGTCTCGACGCACCTGGCAAGTCGCATCCAGGAGGTGCTGACTTGAACCTGAATATGGCTTTTGAGAAGTCAAAGGAACGGTTAACCAATCAACGGCGCAACATTTCTACCTGCCGTGTAACTGGCACTCTTGCAAGCCATCCAAAGCGTGCGAGACCTTCGCCTGAAGGTTCCGTTATCACTGCCGAGGAACACAATTGTCGAAGCATCATCCGCGCTACTATATAGACCTAACCGTGAGCTACCTTTCCCTCGAAACATTTTTAAACTGCTGATCATCCGACGTCTAGCATCCACTCCACTTCGATGCGGGGTAAGCGAACCGAGTTCCGGTACTCTCGCGTAATAAACAAGTCTTTAACTTGCTCGATAGCATTTATTTAGCGTCATCCGAAGTTCCGGCGCTACCGCCACGACAAACGACGGACCCCACCACCGTCGACACCGGTGCCTCCGGCAGCAACGTCACGTCTGACCAACAACCCTTGTACGTGGATATTGAATTGGTGAGACGAATTTGCCCTCCCGTGGCTAATTGTTGAATGCTCACGCATACGCAGCGAAATTGATTTCTACTTTAGCGGGTAAATCACGGCCGGGATTGAAGATTTTTCTTGTCTGACGTGCATATTTGAAGTGGCCGGGCCATCGTCTTCGCAGAAGACCCTGCGAAGACAGCGAGCACCACAAGACCAGGTAAGTCCTCTCCACACTCGCGTACTTCATGGTACGATCTTTTCCCTGTATATGACGAGATACGTTTACCCTTTCTCCTACTTTAAATTAATGAGTATTGCATGGCTGTAACTACCAGAGATGACACCATACAACTGGACATTTCTAATGCATGAGTGATACAAGAAATGATGCAAGACGGCAGAGTGGATATCATGATACAAATGGAAAAGGAGACGACTAGGAATCAAGGTAATTGTAACTGCGATGGAGCAGGACTAGGGACGAAGCCGGGCGGTAAATTATTGCTGGGAAGAACAATCAAGTTGGTCGTCATGTCGGCGTTGTACGTCTGTGTGTGACGAGGGGCTTGATTCGGAGAATGGTCGCGGTTCGGGGTGAGAAATCCCGACTCGGCGAATGTATCGTGAGTTGTATTGCTTGGAGAGTCGGTCTACACGGGTCGTTAGTTCAAGAACAGCTGACTGCGAGGATCAATCTTACTGCTGAAACCACACCAATATTGACTTCACTGCTTGCTTTAGATGACCGAAAGGCTTCATTGGGTCTTTCATTTTCAATTTCGTCACGCAAAGGTCGATGGTAGATTGCCGGCGAGTTACTTGGAGTCAGACGCCTGTGACCACTCCCCGTGCGCTTCGAAACGATAGAACGGTCCTGTTAGTGCCAAAAGAGATGAAAATGTGAACTACTAATGTGAACATACGTACGTCTGTTGACCTGAGGCTGTTTTCGTAGCCTGTGATATCGTGTAAATCAGGGACAGCCACTTGCCGTTGTTAATGCATACCTTCTGAATCTTGAGAGTGGGGTGACCTGACAAATTCATACTGGGAAATAGTTGTAGATCTTGATTCACCGGACACTGTGGAGGGAGACCTTGGCCTTCCAGGTGTCCTGCTCCGCCTTATCATTGCTTCGCTTTCTTGCATGTCATTCCTGCGAGTGGAATGGGTCAAGTCAGGCCGGCTACTTCCGGGCCGAACGCGTGTGGTCGTGAATTGGTCTGTGGGAGGCGTGGAGGTGAATTGTCTATTTAATTCGTGTGGCGGGGGAAGGGAGATGACGGATCCGGCCTCCACGGTTGGAATGTAGCCGTCAGGAGGTACTTGATACACACGACGAGCTCCAGATGGGGTATCGTTCTGACGGGGTATAGTAATAGTATGCACTTGAGAATTTCCCGGCAGCACGGGTTGCGGTTGCTGTATGGGCGTGCTAGTGCTCTGCCTTCGACCGGGCGGTCGAACTGGTAGGGCATCAACGTCTGCCTGTTGTGGACTTGTCATCCGTTGTCAATGGACGTTATATTATATAATGCTATATGATGGCTACCCACCGTGGAGTGGATCGACGCCTAGCCGAATTTGATGCAGCTGATGAGGGTCGGGTAATTGAATGCCTACTCTCTCGATCATCGAGGCCACGTCGGGTCATGAGTTCCGCCCAGCCCAGAATCTTGCCTCTCTCTAAGCCTTCCCTGAAGCCGAGTTCGCGCCCCTGATGAAGGGCATCGTCTATGGCTATTTTTTCCATCAGCTGTCTGACCTTGGACCTTTCCCTGGCGGCTTGTTCTTCTGCACGTAGTCTAGCTCTATCTATTCTTGTGACTGTTTCTTCTGCTTTTTCGATTTCTGTAGCGTAAAAATAAGAGATGTAACTACATGTATGCGAGTACGGTGGACCTTGGTTAGCGAGATTTAGCTGAATCTTGAAGAGACCAAGTTCCTTCTGGGACTTATCCAGCTGGAGCTGGAGAGAAGTCGAGTGGTCTGTAACAACACGGAGCTGTTGTGCGAGCTGGATGGACTTGCGCTCTGCGACATCAGCACGTTCTGTCTCTTTTGTGAGCCTGTGGGCAGTGATGGAAAGAAGAAGGGAAGAGGATGAGGAGGAGGGCATTATTGTTGCCGTCGTGCACGTGGCAAAAGCGAATCACATGAAATGACCGGAATAGGCCGCAGCGCCAAAATTGCAGAGGACGGTGTGAGCGCCGCGCCGCGCTCGCCGTCGAGAAACCGCGCAGAGACGCAGCAAAAGCTTTCAAGCAGCAACTGACAGCGAATTGAGTGCAAGGTCCGTCTCATCATTCCTGCATCGCTGACTAATTCATTACCTCTTATCTCTAGCTAGGTTCTCTCCGCCGCCTTATCTCGGGCATTTTCATTGCTGTGTTGCCACCGTCAAACATCTCTTATCATGTCTCACGGTTCCTACTCGTCTCACTCCGCTTCCATAATGACCGAAGATGAGGAGGATTGGGAGGATTACTGCAAGGGAGGCTACCATCCAGTAAAAATCGGTGATACCTTCTCTGACAGCCGTTATGTCGTCGTCCGCAAGTTAGGCTGGGGTCACTTCTCCACTGTTTGGCTTGCGAAGGATCAAAAGTACACCCTTTCTCCTTCTGATCGTCGTCATCTAATTCTGATCACGCATCCCCCCTAGGATGAATCGTCATGTTGCTCTCAAAGTAGTTAAATCAGCACCTCGCTATACCGAGACCGCTCTCGATGAGATAAAGCTTCTTCAACGTTTGATTACCTCCTCAACACCTCCTGTCGCGCCATCACCATTAAATCCCAATCCTCCTCCATCCCCCTCGCATACCCACCCCGGCCGCTCACATGTTATCTCTTTCCTCGACCATTTCCGCCATAAAGGTCCTAACGGCACACATGTCTGCATGGTTTTTGAAGTTTTAGGGGAGAACCTCCTGGGCCTCATCAGACGACACCAGAATAAAGGTGTCCCCATGCATCTCGTCAGACAGATAGCTAAGCAAGTATTGCTTGGCCTGGATTATATGCATAGATGTTGCGGCGTTATTCACACAGGTTGGTTCCGCTCCATATTTTCCGGGAGGGACATAGCACTGAATCGCGCTTTTTTGTTTTGCCAGATCTCAAGCCCGAGAATGTTCTGATCTGCATCGATGATGTCGAGTCCATTATTCAAACTGAACTGGCGGCTTCATCGGCGAGCGCTTCAGCTCCTCCAACGAAGCTCGTCGGTGTCCCTCCATCAAAAGGAAGAGGTGGTAACCAAACTCCCCGTTCCGAGTCAGTTTTCATCACTGAATCACAACCACTACCATCACCGTCGTCATTTGGATCAAGCCCGATGATTGACAAGTTTTATTTGCATATGAGCAAAATAGAAACTCCTGAGACAACCGCCAACAAACTTAACGCCGTTGGCGACAAAGGCGCGGAATCAAGTAACAAAAGGACACAGTCGACCGATCTTGCGGCCGAAGTGGGCAATGTCTCGTTGGATGCACGGGCT
The DNA here is from genome assembly GCA_015039365.1 of Amanita rubescens. Lineage (NCBI taxonomy): Eukaryota > Fungi > Basidiomycota > Agaricomycetes > Agaricales > Amanitaceae > Amanita > Amanita rubescens. The sequence goes on from WION01000001.1 coordinate 1,172,729, forward strand.
GGCCCATCAGGTCGGAGCTCTGGACCTTCCTTACTTTCTCAACAGGCCGCTGTCGCCGTCACATCATCTTCGACGAGACCCGTACCTACGCCACAACCCACGACGGAACAAGCCGCTGATTTAGCTGGCGCTCCTAGCTCTGTTATGTCGGTTGATCGCCAGTCTACAACCGAGACTAGCACGTCAAGCGGGGTGGATGCCACGGAAAGGATTACAGTCAAAATTGCTGATCTTGGAAATGGTACGCGACTTTTCTAATTTCCTCCCTCTCACCATCCTTTTCTGCGCGACGGTGCGAACACTTTCAATTGACTTATTTTCTCTATTTGTTCTCCATCAGCCACTTGGACTGAACATCACTTCACTGATGATATCCAGACGCGGCAGTATCGATGTCCGGAGGTAATTTTGGGTGCGAAGTGGGGGACAAGCGCTGATATATGGAGCGTAGCTTGTGTGGTCTGTCTCCAACCGTTATATTATAACGCACCTGCTGATCAACATTGCTAAGGTGTTCGAGCTGATAACAGGCGGTGATTATCTCTTCGATCCCGCGTCTGGGTCACGGTACAGTAAGGACGACGATCACATAGCGCAAATTATAGAGCTGATGGGAGAGGTTCCGAGAAACGTTGCGTTTTCTGGCAAGTACTCCTCAGAATTTTTCAATCGAAAAGGTACCGTATGTATTTCTTGTCCTATTTTTCTTTCTTTATCGCGATCTGCAGGCGAGCTGCGACACATCAATAAATTGCGTTTTTGGCCCTTGGATGCCGTCCTTCACGATAAATACCTCTTTCCAAGAGCCGACGCCGACGCACTCGCTTCTTTCCTAAACCCCATGCTCGCCTTGAATGCCGATAAGCGAGCCAAGGCAAGCGATCTGGTTCACCACGCTTGGCTGGACGGAATCATCGTACAAGGCGAAATTGATGTCATTCGACGAGCCGAGGAGGAAGATGCGGCAAGGAAGGCCGTGACTGCATCCGTAACTGGAAGCAGACAATCAGCGAGTAGAGAGCGGAGACGAATTTCTAATCTCACAGCGAGCGAAGCTGATGCGATGAAACCAGTGGGTGAAGTGGATTCAACAAGTGAATCGACGGAGAACGATGAAGCTGAACAAGAAGCTGCACCGCCTCAACTACCAACGCGGCTATCGGCTGGGCCAGCATCTACGGCTGCTGCTATAGCTTCCCATACCATCACAGCACCAAAACATTCGGCAGCAGCGAGCAAGAAACCGGATGGGGCTGGTGCATGAATACTTTCTTGTTCTTTTACTTGCTTTCATACACATACGTACATACCATTATACAACAATCTTGTATAGCTTTCGTGCAGACGAAGATGTAGCTTTTCACAATATACTCATTCTAGAGAATTTAATGTCCAAACGACACTAGCATGTGTTACGCGAAACTGTACACGATGCACTTCAGCCAGGTATTGGATGTGCCATCAGATACCTCGAGTACCGTCCCTGCTTCTATCCATGGAGGGACTTCATACTTTCCCTGTGCAGAAAACCTGGGTGTATCAACTTCTGCACATTTCACACCCTGCAGAGGACAAGCATCGTTCGCGTGACCTATAGCCTTTTCTCCATTGTTCTACATTGACCGTCAGAATCAGCAAGTGGAGATTAACCTCATGGTCCGACCTTGTAGTAATTACACGTGTGTTTATTCTCTTCACCGTTCTCCACTATACTATATCTATACCACAATAAGCAAATGCATTGTCGTAAACGTTTTGGAAAAGCACGTACATGCATTCAAAGATGGAGTAGCTCGATTCATAGCCAATGGCGCTAGAGTCCGTAGCCAGGAGGTACCCGTTTAGGTCCTTCTCATGACACGAATATTCGCATGCTACCTGAGCAAAGGCAGCGAGGGGGAGGAGGAGGAGAGTGAATGCAACAACACTTTGCACTCGCTTAGCAACACCTGTGGTCATGGGGGATCCGATAAGGTGGCCTTTGAACGGCGTCTTGTGCCATAAGGTTCTACTAGTAATTGATCCGAAAATCAAGGAAGTTCATCAATATGCCTGCATATCGTGAATCTTACTCATGGCTTATTTTGGTCAGTTACTTTCCCGAACAAAAGTTTCGCTGGAAGCAGGATTTGAACCTACGCGGTGAAACACCAAGTGATGATTGAAGAAATTCAAATCACTCGCCTTAACGACTCGGCCATTCCAGCTGCCCGACTTGGTTCAGGCGTAATCACAAGAATTGGCGGTACAAAGAGATGTAATCAGGTGATTATGAAAGATAAACAAAGATTCTGTGGAATGACCAAAGCATGCCCATTATCGATACGGAGAGCACGGTATACTACACAGTACACACGTAACAAACAACAGGGAAGATAGGTGGCGCAAAAGCGGGTAATTAAGTCAAGGTATAAATGAAAAAATAGATACATCAAAGGAACGCAAGGTGATTACTTGATGTGCGGAAAGCGTCCATTAATGTGCGAATGCACTTGCGCCAAAACAAGGGAGTCTTAAATTTTCTCACTCGTTTGCAATCTAGCGATTGAGATGAAAAATATGTGGGTGCATCAACAAGAATATACTCACCCGAAGGACTCTCCTCGGCTCTTCTTCTGGTTCACTTTCGGCCTCATCACCTTGGTGATCGCCTTCGCTTGATCCCGCGAAGGGGTTAGGCAATGGACTAACCTGTGCAGAGGGTTCCTCAGGGTCAACGTCACCGGTAACATATGGCAAGGATGTGGCCAGCAAAGAAGAATTGCGCCTGGCACCAGGCTGCAACGCAGAAGGCGGGTTGAACGGTCGATAAGATTGGGACTGATTCGAAGAGTGTCCTTCAGAATTGGTAGAAGCCAGCGATCGAGCTTTGCTCAGATCAGTTTTATAAGTTTGTTGAGAGGGACCGCGCTGAACCGGTGCTGCACCACCACCTAGCCCTGCAGCTTCCAACAGATCGCGCTCAGATGGACCGGTAGGCGCAAAACCAGGCGGAGGAGAACGCGAGACGCCGTGCATGTCGTATCGGGGACCTGCAAATGCGGGATACGGAGCAGTACCTTCTTGCAGTCCTGCGGCAAAGTCTCTGCGGCTTCTTGCGCGAGCAACGCCAATTCCTGCTGCCCCTGCACCCATACCAGCGGCATTATAAATGGCAGGATCGTATACTTCTCCTGGAACCATTCCGCGCATGCCATATGGCTCAGTCATTGGCGGTTGAGAGTAAGTGCCGTGACTAACGTCCGAGAACTTTCCAGCAAAAGAACTACCATAACCACTTGGACCGTAATTGTCTCGTTCGTCATCAAGAAACGCGGGGGCACGTGCAGCAGCAGCTTCTTTCGCGGCTTCAGCAATTTCACGGTCGAATTCCCGAGCTTGACGACGACGAACAATGTTGATGATAATAGCGATGACGATGACTAGCGCAACGAGACCGACAGCGGTAAAAACGCCTGCAACTGCACCCGTGTTTTGGAAAAAGCTAAAGACAGATGCTTTCGTCGATTGAATTTGAATAGTAGCATAACTCTAACCTTTTGCTAGATGTAGAGGGTGCACCGGTAGTGGCCGCCGAGGAAGTGGTTGGAGCTACCTAATTGTTGTCAAGATCTTTGGTTCATCACACTAAAGTTATGTTGATCTACCTGAGTTGAAGTTATGGTCACGATCCCCCCGGGAGCAGTAGTTGTGCTGCTTGAAGTCGCGGTCGTGGGAGGTAGCGTTGACAAAGTACTCGGCGAGGTAGATGTACCTGTAGTTGATGAACTAGCACTAGTGTCGGAAGTGGTGGTCGAGGCGCCGGAACTTGTTGAAGTCGGGTCACTTGCAGATGTAGTTGGTGTCGTTGTCGTCGTCGAAGTAGAAGTAGAAGAACTGGAAGTCGAGGTCGGAGGAGGACTTGGCGACAATGGTATTGGGACTAGCGCCAGTTTTCTATACAAGGGAGATGTGATCAAATATAATGCTTGCGGATCAAGAACCTCTTACTGTCCAGAGAGAGCCGCTGATGAAGCGAATGAGCAGAATCAAAAGTAGGTAAGAAGAGAGGACTTACGGATGGACATGGTAAAGAACGTGAAGGCGGGCAGTAAAATTGATGAAGGCCTACACAATTATCGAAATAGTGCAGGATAAAACGATTGTAACTGCTTACGTAAACAGATCCTGTGCTAGAGGCTACAGGAGACTGGAAAGTAATGGATTATGGTGGCAAGGAAGAGCAACCAGTTGTGAGATGGAGAACAGAGTTGTCTATGTACAGCCCGACCTCCCCGCCCATGTATTCCTCGTGTGAACACCTTTCCCCCGCGTGTTGTTCATTTACTAAATCAAGTCAAGGCTGCTCCACCTTAGTTTTGCCCCGGCGCGGCTGATAGTTTCACGTACTGTATTTAGGCCCTCCTCCGCCCTCGGGCACCGTCCAGGTAATATCCTGTGTGGGCACCTTGATATCACACAGCTTGCAATGTATACAATTCTGATCGAAACATTAGCCATTCTCGAGGATATCAAAAGGGCGGCACAAACCTGTGAATTGATTACCAACTTCTTCCCGGCCCAACCGTCATTCTCGGAACTCTCGGTCTGATGGTCCCGCGTCAAAATTACGGGATAAAACAAATGGGAATCACGCACTTCGACATATTCGTAAACACCTGCTGGACAAGCTCGGCCTAGAAGCCCCGCGTATTCTTCAACATTCGCACGGACGTGGGCCTGCCTCGCTTGCCTTTCCCTTTCCATGATTTGCTGCGCATCTAGGGCATCATCCACCGCAGTAACAGCAGATACGCCAGCACCGATGGATACTGGAAGATTGTCCTTCCCAGCTAATGCGTCCATGTAGCTTTTCATCTTAACAACCCGTAAGTGCACTGGCTGGTCTTCGGCATGATTAGTCCCCGTAAGCGTAATGCTTGTCATCAAATCGGTTGATAGTGGTGGCTCAAATGGCGGATATTCAATGGGCCCGTGCAATCTTGCAGACTCGGTATGCGACGCGTCCAGTGTTTCTCCATTCTTATGACGCAATGAGTTATTAATACTCGATCATCATCGTGTAAAAACATACCTTGAAAGGCTCATTGCCATCCGCATGGTGTTTGAATGTCCAAGGAACTCGACCTCTCAACAGCAGGGAATCGATGCCAGAATAGAGAACACCACCCCACAAGCCAAGTTCGGTGTTAAAGGAGGGCCTCAAGTTGCGAACCTCGTAGAGTTCCTTCCAAACCCATGACTCTCGCAACGACTTGTCGTATGTAGACATGTCCGCCGCTTCATTTTCTTGTTTGCCGACAACAGCGTCGTAGGCTGCCTCTGCCGCGAGCATACCGCTCTTCATAGCATTGTGAGTCCCTTTAATCTTGGCCACATTGACGAAACCAGCTGCACACCCAATCAAAGCCCCTCCAGGGAAATTGAGCTTCGGTATGGACTGAAGGCCTCCTTCGTTGAGAACTCGTGCACCATAGGCGAGGCGTTCAGCCGAGGGAGAAGATAACAAATTCCGAAAGTATGGATGATGTTTCATGCGCTATGCATGCCGGAGGCTCAGGGAAAAAGGTGATGACGAATAGCTGAGTCTCACCTGAAATTCTCGATAGGGAGACAGATACGGATTTTTGTAGTCAAGAGCAATAACGATACCCAAGCTGACCAAACCGCCATCCATATGATATACCCAACCTCCACCATATGTGCTTTTATCGAGGGGCCAACCAAGGGTGTGAATAACCTCGCCGGCACGATATTTTTCAGGGTCAACTCTCCAAACTTCTTTTAACCCTATGGCATAAGTTTGGGGCTGAGCTTCCTTCCTGAGTTGATACCGCGCAATAGCCATTTTGGAAAGACTCCCGTGAGCACCCTCGGCCAACAACGTAGCCTTGGACCGGAACGCCATTCCGGGTTCGAAAGAAGATTTCATACGGAAATCTCGCGTCAAGCCTACTTCATTCGTCACGACGCCTTGTACACTCCTCGTTTTGTTTCCCCACGGATCATAGGAGTCCTCTTCAGGACTATAAAGTAGTTGTGCGCCTGCGAAACCTGGGTATATTTCTACTCCATATTCGTTCTCGGCGATGGAGGCAAGCCAACGTGTAAATGCGGACAAGGAAAGAATGTAATTTCCATCGTTCCCCATTTGCGGTGGATGTGGAATAGGCAATGCATGTTGCTGAGTTAGGAATAGCATGCGTGAATTTGTTGCCGGTTGAGTCATGGGATGGCCAGGCAATGCTTGCCAGTCCGGCAAGAGCTCATTGAGAGCCCTAGGCTCAATGACAGCGCCAGAGAGGATATGGGAACCTTTTAGAGAAGTGAAAAATCAGATTCGAAACGGAAAACATGGTGCTCACCAACTTCCCCGCCTTTTTCGAGAACGACGACTCTAATCTCGTTACCTTTCTCGCGTTCTAGTTGTTTTAAACGAATGGCAGCGCTGAGACCAGCGGGCCCACCACCGACAATACAAACGTCGACCTCATCTTCGGCTCTCTCTATGGATTTCGGGTTGTAAACGTCAGAGGAAGATGAGAAAGATCTGATCGTGCTGGACCTGAACCTCAGAGGAAAGGCTCGTCTGCAGCACAACATGATCGCTCTCCCGGTAATTGACCCGGTTCACACGTGATTGAATTATGCTGCTCTTTACATTTTACGTCCGTAAATTACACTCCTCGTTTATACCGTAAAGTTATCCGTCAAATACGTCTAGATATCATGAGAGTGCAGCAATTAACTTGAAGAATGCTAAGATGCATCCTCCAGATATTATTGGAAGCGTCAAATTGTCATCCAGAGAACCAAGGTCTAAAACTGGTGGTCAGTCCAAATTCAAAAAATACTTGACAAAGTACGTACCCAGAGCCTCAGCGACTCCGCTCACTAGTCCTGCCACAATACCGATAGCTCCTAGTCCTAGCCAGCCCCTTGTAGCTCCGACAACGGAACTTTCCATACCAAGCCAATTCAGGAGCGATGACGTCCCAGGAACGCCATTTTGCCACGTCCACGATAAGCTGGCTCCATTATGTCTCAGCGGAGCAATCCAGCCCCAGAACATAACGGCTACACAGGCACCTGTAGCGGATGCGGCTATGAATCCAGCCATGGACTTTCTGGGAGCCAATGGAAGTCGGAGGAGAGGTAATCGGCGGGGCAAAGAAGGTGTGAGATGTCCAAACATCCGCCCGAACGTCGACGCCGCGGTATCGGCCCATGACAAACTGAAACGAAGATGAGAATGAGTGAATTAAGGTAACGGCAAATACGGACATTAAGATTGCAACAGTCGCCACGTCGGTAGGATAGAAAGTTAGAACAGAGGTGACGCCCAAGATATACCATATGACGCCGTTGGATGTTTTCTGTGATGGGTTGGAACAGGAAAACCTGTGAATTAGCAAATGACTCACCTTTTCACTTTCCCGCATCAAGAATCCCAGGAGGTGTTCGTACAATCGCTCAAATGCAGGGTACCTAAGGCGTATAATGTCTGCCGGCGCTATGATGGCCAACGCGCTCCATAGAACTATGACTGTGTTTCTAACATTTCCTTCTGACAAGTAAAGGTATAGTGTGAGGAAGCCTTTACAGCATTCGTTATCAGTACCGTGCCACCCATGAGACACGAGTCACGCACCAATAGATGAATGTAGTAGTTTGCGGGGGATCTCCCAATCTATCTTATGAGGCTGTGGAATGGTCCCTCGAGCCGTGCCATTCTGCGTGCTGCTTATCGCGCCAGTGTTTGGCTTCGCGTGACCATTTGTGTTTCGTTGCCTGAGCGAAATGGGTCGTGTTCGTTGTGTGGCATGGTTATCATGATCTTCCAGCGATGCCTCCGTCCGCTCGTCAAGGGCCACCATTCTCCCGTGAGCGTCGACAAAGTCGAAATGACCAAGACCCTCAAGACTCTTTATGACGTGCTGAGTGATATTTTTAACGCCTTTTGAATCGTTTGGGAGGGGCGAGGCGGTGAATGATATGATGGGGGACGGCGAACGGAGGCGGCGGGCAGAGGGAGGCTCACGCGCCGTCATGGCGAGATGGAAGGGAGCAAGACGGGAGCGTGTCAATCGTTGTCAGCACAGCCGTATTCCCACACTGTTTATCTTTATGTCCACAAGATGGACTCGCCCGTTCAGCATGTCCTGTACGGCACACGATCACTACAGAACACTCGGCCTCACGTCCCAGGCCACAAAAGCACAGATAAAAGTGCGCATTGAGTGTTTTACATGACACTACTGACGGTTATATACAGTCTCATTATTACCAGGCAGGCAAATTGCGAATGCGACTGGGCCCAACGTCACTGACAGTGTCTTAGCTAAGCAAGAAACATCACCCAGACGTGTCTTCTGACCCTAAATCACGCGAAATATTTACTGTTGTCAGTGAGGCGTATACAGTGTTAATTAATGACCGGGAACGGTGTGTGTCTCATTATGCATCATTCATTGCCGACCTATTCATTACAAAGCTTAGGCGAGCATATGACCGTGTGTTGCAAGCAGAACATGCGCAACACGCAAGTCGCCCAGGATACGCGTCGCCAAGCAGAGGACCGCGGGCGACGCATGCGTGGGAGACGACCCACCGATCGCGGCCGAAACACGAGATGGGCCGACCGGTACATCCGCGTCGGCGAGAAGAGTGGTGGGGGACAGAGAGAGCACCGGCGGGACGGAGGACGGAGGGAATGGGCCGGGCGGCGCGACGTGCAGAAGAGGCGGAACGGGAGTTGGACCAAGTGCGGGGAGTGTCCGGAGTGATGCGGGCAGTGCAACTTGTCGGGTTGTTGGGACTATCATTTGCGATATTTGGTGGATGGAGACAAATATAGACACGTGACTGAGAAATTAGAAAAATAAAGCAAAAAATAAAGGTTTGAAGGACGCTACCATGGCAGAGGCAGAGGTCTCATTGCTAGAGTCCTTCCCGTCGCCTCCGACGCACATCCCTAACCCGCCCCCGTCTGCTCCACCAGCTCTCCCCCTTCCACCGGTTCCAGGTCCGTCGCCTATTTCCGACAACTTTCTCCGCAGGTCCATCGCGTCTTACCGGGACTCTATTGCCATTGCTGACGACCGATTCTCCATTTCTGCCGCCCCCCTCTCGGACATTGACGATGACGACGATTCGGAACCACACCGCAAGTCACACCACTACAATGAGTCCATCTCCGATATCCAACTCCCTCTCTCCGACCAGGACGATGAAGACGACAGTGTGAACACCGCCATTTTTACCCCAGACCAAATAGACCCCATGGCCCTCCACCTCCAAATGCGCGCGTCTCGTTCCCGCAGCGAATCACATAAGCAGTATCTTCGCGCCCGTAGCATCAGTCCTTCTCGCGCACCCCGCCCACCTCAGCTCCCTCCCCCTCCCCTTCCTCCATCACCCCGTCCAGCTAGCCCTGACATCTCTGTACTCGTTTCAAAAACTCCGAGACCCCGCCGGCAACGGAGTTCTCTATTTTCCGACACTGCGGATGCTATACCAGATTCTCACTCATTGCCCCGCCGCGTGAGCGACGGTGACATTGCTATTGAACGCACCCGCAGGAAAAACAGACCACGCCCTTTCAACACAGACAATGCGGTTGCTTTCCCATCCAAGCACCCAAACGGCGCGGAAATAGAGAAAAAACTGGAAAGGCAATTGGAAGGCGGTGATAGCGATTCAGACTCCAGCTTAGACTTACATACTCCATTGCCGTACGTTCTGCGTTTTATACTTGCGTTTTCTTGTCTCACCCTTGTAGTCGCCTAATGGTTCGCGACGGTTTACTTTCGCCCAACTCGAAGCTTTTACCAGAGTCTGAACGTCCATTCTCCTCCGATTTCAGGGGTAGCATCTATAGCGTTGCTTCGAGTTCGTTTAACCTTTACTCAATTATTATAAGCTAGCTCACCCCCTTTGTTAGATGTGTCGACTATTACCAAGTCCGGAATCATGAAAGACGTGCGCGATACCCCAATGCGTCGACATAGACATCGTGACGGTAGACTCCTGCGAGGTGGGATAGGCCTAACCACAGGCCTTGGCTGGAGCGACAGGTATTCAAGTTCATGTTAGCTTTTACTCTAACTTTCTCACATTTTCTTTAGCGAAGACGAAGATGCACCTTCGCCACTGACGCGTAGACTATCTTCACTTAATCTTTCGCGCCGCTCCTCTGCTCTTTCCGTCCGATCAACACCAGTTTCAAGATCATTTAGCAGTAGCACAGTGCTTGAGGAATCAGGAGGCCACGACGCAGCTGTACGACAGAGGTCCCTCACATTCTCCCCTTCTACAAAGCACTCCACAAAGTTTACCCACCCGCCGACGTCGTGGCAGAAACGGACGCAAACTAGCTCTCGTCACAACTCTGGCAGCGCCGGAACCAAAGATTCTCTTCAGCTAAGTATTCCCGAACAGCCCGAATATGAAATTCCACGAACTGGTTTGGGGTCGGATAGTACCCATCACGACACCCTCAATACACCTTCTACTGCATCGACCTTGAGCATTCCCACGCCAAGCACGCCGGCTGATGAACCGTCGCCACGGAAACCATCAGGGATTGCAGCGGACAAGAACAAGACTCTACCGCCATTGCCAGCGGTTCGTAAGCTACCTTCTAGTCTGAGTCTCACAAGTTCTATACCCGGGACACGAATGCGAACTATTTCATCTACCTCTATGCCCCATAGCCCACCGACGCAACCTCTTCCTCCTATCCCAACTCAGAATGGCTCGACTACCCCTCGACCCCTCAAATTGCCCGAGGCATATCGACGTCAGAGTTCAAGCCAGCCACAAACGCCCATCCATCGCGGGGGCGGACATGATAGACCTCCTGTGCCTGTGCCTGGTGTCTCGTACTCAACATCAGGGCTACGCCCCTTGACTACGTCAACCTCAAATCCAGCCCTGTCCAGCAGTACGATGCCTCGCGCTTTGCCTCGTCCACCGTCTCGTTTACCCAGTAAATCCCCAACCACATCGACTTCTCCGACCTCTCCGATCTCCCCCTACTTCTTTGCCATCGCCATCAACTACGTCTCCACCAGCTGCCGATATAGGCAAACCAAAACCAAGGCCCCGCATTGGATCGGGGATGGTCTATCGTACTAGTTCATATTCTGGCTTTGATACCCCCGCAACTGCCGGGGCAAGCAAATTGCGTATGCCCAAGTCACTTGCACTAACATCAACGACCGGCCCATCATCTACACCAAGGTCCTTTTCATCTTCGTTACCCATTACACGTCCCGGAGCGTTGCGAACGCCTACCGCAATACCTCGGACTATCGCATCCTAGAGACCACTCTTATACCTTTTGCGTCCAAACTAGCCTGTTAACACGCATGCGCACGCCCAACGTGCTGTACTCTTACGACATCTTTCGCCCTAATTGACCTTCTCATAATGCAGGCTATTTTTACGAACCTACGTCACATTTGCTGTTTTTACTCTTTTCTCAAGGTCGCGGATGGATTATTGGACGGTTCTTGATTTTATACATGATTTTCTATATGGATGGAAATGCCTCGCATTCGCGACTATATACCTTTTGTCGTAACAAAATTACAAAGTTATAAATCTGTAATTGTCATTTTAATTGCTGTGCAGACTCTGCATCCGAACCGCAGCGTTGAGGCACTGTAGTAGCAGTGCGGCTCCACCTGCATTTCGTGACGAGCAAGAGGCCAATTTGCCAACCGCCAACCGAGGCGACAAATTTCGGGAAGGCGGAAAGTATGTAACATGCGAGCAGTGCAAAGTGACACGATACGGCCGCCGAATTGTGGCGCGAAATTCAACGCTATCACAGCCTATCGTTGCTACTCTTGATGCGAGATCGACAAAAATAAATCACTTTGTCAGGCAAGGCCCAAGGTTGGCTTGAAATAGAAAAGAAGAAGAAAAAACTCAACCTCACACTTCCAGTAACCCATTTTCCTTTGGACGCCAGTTGCGGCTGCGCAGAAAGTATATGGGTACCCTACCTTCCGAGGTTTAAATTAACTTTACAGGCTGTGTGAGAAAGTGGATAGCTATCAATAGAACGATCAGTATGTAAAAATTGCCGCGAAGGGACTGAAACACAGCCTAAACTTCATTATTGCAATTGCAGCCGTCGCCCAACCCCCAGCGCCCACTGGAATTGCATCCGGTGCCGTGACACTCTTTGCATCTCGAAGGATCCGGATAGGCTTGCAAAGAGTGCACGTAGTATACGAGTGTTCTGCTCAACACTTCCTTCCTGAATATGGCTTCTGATTAGGCTCGATCAGCCTCTCTAAAGCCTGAGTTCTGACATGCATGCCAGGTCAAAGGGGAATAATTGAGATCAGAAACCGGTTGTACGCGACAGAGCGTGACATCTCCATCTTATCGACCCTCATAGGGCACTGCTGTTTTTGGACGAACATCTGCACCCGGTCCAATTGCTTCTCCGGTTATAAAAGGAAGTCCCAAATTCCAGTTCTGCCTCATTACAACCTCACCTCGTAGCGCGCTGCAACACTAGTCATTATGTCCAGCGTCCCAATCGACTACGCCAAGTTCGGAGGCGATAGCTCGGTTCCTGCAGCCGTCGTGTTCGCCCTACTTTACGCCCCACTGATTATATGGTTTGGTCGATTTTTGTTCGTCCGATTCGACCGCCCCGTTTTCTCGCTGACGCTATTTTGTATATGTGAGTTCGGTTCGGACCTTGACTCAAAACATAAGATCTCATTTTTTCTCGTAGTTCGTACGGCAGCGTTTGTCCTCCGGGCCATTCTTATCGACGTGAAGAGCGTCGGTGAAAACTTGGGGGCTTACATTGCGGATGAAGTCCTGTTCAGTATCGGTTTCTTCGGTTTGCTCCTTGCCGCTTATGAAGTTGTCGCGGAACGGTAAGTTTATAGACGCCGAGCATCCGTCCTATACTAACGCCCTGCGTTAGTACCGAATACGTTGAGAAGAGCTACTTTGATTCTGGAATCCAGCACAACACCGAACCGCGCACGCCCATTATCGCGCTCCTCATCAGGATAGCTCGCAATAGTCACAGTCTTCCGCGCGGCTCTTATGGCTGCCCTTATTATTGGCATAATCGGTGTTTCCGACGCGACTAGCAGCAACACATCAACAGCGAGCACTGGGGCTTCGCTACGGAAAGTCAGCACTGTGATATTTCTGGTTTTGACTGGGCTGCAAGCGTTGAATACCTTTTATCTTGCAAAACTGGAACTGAGCGGTCAGTTTGAAATTCTTTTTTTAAAAATAAATTCACTGATTGATCTGAAAACAGACCAAGGTATCAGATTCCCCAATCACGCGAGATTCGGCACAAAAAGTGGTTCCCTGATCTTGTCGCTGATCTCAATCCTTTTGTTGATCCGCGAGATCTTCATCATTGCGACGATAAACAACTTAAAGACCCAGGACAACGAACACTTCTGGTATCCCTTAATTGTGGTACCAGAATTTGTCTCCGTAATTCTTTACGTGATCCCTGGCGTCCTTCCTCCCAAAGAAGTCTATGCGACATACTCGAAATGAACCCCCGATACGACATGACTATCATGCCACGATCAGTAGTGTAAATCTTTACCCCTTGTTAGGTATATAACCATCATTTTTGTTTATCTATTACATGTTCTTCGTAATCAGCTGGGTCTCTGAAATTCATATTGGTATTCATGGCTATGAAAATGACATCGCGGATTGGTGCTCTATCAATTGTCCCTAACGCACGTACTCTACTTGTTTACGCTGCCAGCCTGTTCCTAGATGACCCCTGAGGCCCTGTCAGTACTTAATGAATGTATGAAGGGTCCAGGGGGACCGCTTGAGAAGTCCGTAACGCACTTTGTGCAAATACAGTGGCTTGCGGAACCTTAAATGCCAACGCAGCGGTATTCTAAGGATACATATACCTGTGATCACGAGCATTATCCTTCTCGGTCCGAGCGATATTTCCCGGCGCAGCCTCCCGCACGAGATATTAAACCCGTCCCCGAAGATCGACACATGGCTAGACTCCGTCCTATCGTTTTGCGACGCGTTCGACACGATTCAAAATAGCCATATTAACATGGTGGCAACAGACTGATCTCCCGCCGCTGAGATTCCACTGACGGAATTTACCAAGAATTGGGTTGAGGAAAGGATCATTTATATATGAGGACCGTCATTTGTATCGTCATTCGTTGACATTACAATCGTATGGCGGTTGGCCGATTGTGCGGAACAGATAAGGGCTGTTGACGGGTTAGTGATCGGGAATAAGGCTTGCAAATAGATTTCAAGACGTTTCAATGCGGGGGATGGGGCAACACCCGTAAATGGCCTTCGTAAATATCTTCCTTGGGAAAGTCTGAAGCCATGGCGAGAGGAATGCTTTGTTACTGGCCGCATCCTTGTCGATACACTGGACGTGTACATATCTGCCGCAAGGCTTGTTCTAAAAATATCCGGCGTAGAACAAAAATATGCTTCAGTATTCGCGCGAAGCTGTTCCAATGTAGACTTCTTCCATTTTGCATGGGATATTTCCACTATTATGTATGTTTAAACGCGCCGCTTTCTGGCTATCTTCGTCGCTTTCAGCTTTCTCCTTCTCTTCCAATCACCGAGGGTCTTCTTGAGTGGAGTCGTGGGATTAGGTGTACGGAATTAAAGCAATCTTTGGGTTAAATTTTTTCGAAAGTGGTTGCACTCGCTTATGTTATCCTGACGTGGCATTTTCTGTCTCATTCAATGCGAAACAATTTCGAAGGATTTGGCTATGATGGTCCCAACGTCGAGACCCGGAGCCTATGTTAGAAGGTAGTTAATTATTTTCATGGTTCGGCCCTGATATGGCGATGTCTATCTTAAACAACATTTTACTTAGCTTCATTTTAGGAGAAGGCCTTGCTAATCCTACGGCACTATAACTGTCATCAGTGATAATGCTGCGGTAAAAGGGTATTGAGCGGCACGCCCGGTGATTATCTGCGTGCCAGTCATATGAAATTAGATAGCTGCGCGGACATAGTCGAAAAAGCGACGCTGTCGGTAAGTTATTTGCCGACCTAAACAAAAACAACTTTGTTCCATCTTGAAAATACGTCCATATTACAATGTCATTCTATCAGAGGGTCTGCGATTCTATTCCGTGTATGGTGACACCTCTCTGATAAGAAGGTGAGTGCTACTTCACAATCGACTCTGCTTTCACTTACTCTGATCGGGAACTTGCCCGTCACCCGGTTACAACCCCACACCTTGATTTCATTCAACTTCACGCAGCGTCCGTTCGTCGTCCTGTCACTGCCCTCAACGGGAATACGGATGCCCACCCATCCAGCTAAGACAAAATCATCTACGTTCCTGCACCATCCAACGTCCAATTTCCTTAATTCCTTAGCATAGTTGCCTAGTTCTTGGAGTGATTCAGCCGTAACCTCTTTCCAGCCATTCATGGAGAAGGACTCCAGTCTCGTTCCAGAGTGCTGCAGGATGCTAATCAATGACCGAGAGCCAAGTAGGTGATTTCTTCCCATCTCGATCGCGACGAGAGGAACGTTGTGGCACGACGGAGCGTCAACGTTTTTCGTAGTCGCTTTTGCTCTCTTTGGGGGTTGTGGAGCGGCTCTCCTACTCCTTCTATTCCATAAACGCACTGGGGCCTCAGCCTGTTCCAGGCCCAATGCAGCTTGTTGACCGTCGGTACCATCGACAACACCTCCGCCAGCCCAAGCATTGAACAGTCTGCTGACAGCTCTATCCGTGAGTTCTGGACACCCCACAAGTGAAAGCCTTTCCAAAGATCCAGTCCATTTTCCTAGCCCGTCTTCCATGAATCCGTCGGTTATGGTTTCGTGACTCGACAGATTTAGAGCACTGAGTCTTGGTCCTATCGCACATAGCATCCGAATCAGTGCATCCTCAGAGCAGGAAGTTGCAGGAGAGGACAGGTCGAGGGATTTGAGAGTGTTTGATTCCCCAATTCCCTGTAACCAATCGTCGTCTACCTTCATTTCCTTCAGTCTCAAATCATTCAAGCTTTGACATTCCTTTATCAAGCTTTCGACACACTCTATATCGAATCTAGGGCATTGGGTAACAAGGAAACCTTCCAGGCCGGGATGTGTTTTGAAGAACTTGATCCATGCTTCCGAACGGACAAGGAATGGTCCAAGAAGTTCAATTCTCTTCAGGTAAGGCAGAGATATCGACATCATGTTGAAGGTTTCACTATCAAGATGGCCGCAAAAGTCAAGACGTAATGAAACCAAAGCAGGATTCAGCATAGGAAGAGAGTGAAGTGCAGAGGCAGTAAGTTCTGCGAGCAGTATATGAGGGTTACATCCATGGACCACAAACAGGACGCACTGGTGCAATCATATAGGACTAGATTGGTATTTTCGACACTGTAGAACAGGTGAGCATTCTCTGGGGTTCTGGTGGTATAACAAACATCAAGCTTCTTGCCGCGGTAATCAGGATCCAGAAATAACGCACAGACATCTATTCTTTGCAAGCGCTTTAGCTATCGCCTCCATGTTCATAGCACCAATATCCCCAAATGCCTCAACATCGTCGATATGTTTGGTGATAAGCTAATGGAGTGCATTTCGTCAGCGTACAATAACAATAGCAATGCGTGATGTATCATTTACCTGGATACATAAGGATACCAGTGTAGGAAATAGCTTTTCCTCAAGTTTCGGTACGTTCCTTCTCTCTGTGACTGCTTTGGGTTTTCGTTGCGCGACAGATTTCTTGAACGGGTCTGTGCCAGAAGCTTTTGCACATTGGTGGCACAGAAAACCAGGGCCAGGATTGGCAGCTATGGTATACTTTGTCTGTACACTCATTGTAAACCCCGGCATAATTAAATAGAAAAAGATGGCATACGACCGTGAACTGCTTCTCGCATTTTGCACAGTTCTCGAAGCTGCCTATAGGTGGTCGGGGAGAGCTTTTCGCTGATCGCAAGGACCTTGAGAGGGCCGTGTATGCGTCTTCTTCCGAATCATTGTTTTCATCGTCTTTCTTTTTCTTTTCTTTCCCTTTCGTCTTTTCTTCAGATGCCTTCGTTCGTCGACGCTTCTTCGCCGGTGTTATATCATCATCATCGTCCTCGATTTCGTCCAGGTCATCTGAAGCATAGCTCAACCGGACTATGCGACGACCCCTCCGCCTTGATGGCCTCCCGGAACTCTCGGCGGCTTCCGCTCCAGCTTCAGATCCTTCACCATTCCTATTATCGTTATTCGAAAGTTGACTGGGACCGGCTGCAGGTTCCTGTTCTTGAATATTCTGTACCCGCGTTGCGACGCGACGCGCAATTGTTGTGGGAGTGATTCCAGCTTCCTGTGCCGCGTAAATTCGATTAAGAAATAAGGAGCTAGATCACGCACTCTCAAAAATTCCGTGAGGGCAGATGATGGACCTCGGACATTGTTTACCTGCACGACTCATGACAAGCGCTTGGATAGAGGTTGAGTCACGTCAAGATGTGTGATGCTTGCCATTTGCTATCTGATGTGAATTACGGGCGAACAATTGTTATCAATGGGTCGATGGCGTAGTTGGTTATCGCATCTGTCTAACACACAGAAGGTCCTCAGTTCGAACCTGGGTCGACTCACTTTTTCCCTGGAGCTCCTTGAAAGGGAATGGCACGTTTTTTTTCCCACAGCTTCACCAACCGTGACGCACGGAGATCCCTTTCTTTCATCTTTCCCTTTTTGCTTTTTGCTTGCATTATGAAGCCTTTCAGCAACGACAAAGGCGGAAGCCCCCTCCCCCCACGGTGCAGACAAGATGGCGCACGTCGCCACATAATTTGAAAAGTATATAAAGAGCCCGTGAAGGTTGCATCTGTCTTTACACAACACAGACAACATCCAGCATAACGTAAGTGTCGCGCTTGTTAAAATGACGTTATCGGCAATGTTCTTATATCATCTCCGAAGGCCCTGAGACCATGTGTTTTCTCAGATACAAACATTTTCTCGCCTGTGGTCACGAGATATTCCTTGAATTGCTTGTTTGCAAGCATCATGATGCGGAATCTCGTACTTGCTGTGACGTCGGCCGTGGCGAAGCGAAAATGACAACCGCAGTGAAAAACCCTTGTCTTGCATGCATTGAAGCGGAGATGGGCCAAAAGGTCGGCTACACCTACTGGTCTCAGGATAAACTCAGAAGTAAAGGTTACGTTTATTGTTGAAGAGTTGCAAGGGTATTATGTATCATTGAAGTGACTATATTAGGACGGAAAGCTGGCTTGATGTCTTTATTTTGTAACGATCGAGATTATAGCATTGCGACCGACAAGATCTCTTTGACCAGTTGCAATCAGCACGAGACTGAGGGAGGTATAAAGGAATATAGGACCCGATTGATTCGAACAAGGTATCATGACGACAGTTTCTTCAACCCGTGTTTAAACGCATCATAGGCTACAAAACTACCAGGGCATGGCACCATGTCCATTTCGCGAAAATCCAACATTTTATACCCTTTGTCAGTGAATATGTATGGAATAATAAAAGCGAACCAGAGTAATCTACGTGCTTATTCAAACGGCTGGTTACCCAGAACAAAGAGTTCTTTGGCCAGGCCAAGAATTGCAATAAGACAAAGCTTTGTGGATTTGAATTCGACCGCCAACGTCGGAGAGTGTTATTAATATTTGTTACCGATCAAATGAATTGCTCTATGTATACATGAGATTTAAATTTGTATGTTCACGAGATAGTACAATAAGCTACCAAGGCATGGGGCGCAGCAAGCAATTGAATGATCTATGGATACCCTTGTAGACAATGAAAATACAATAGTGTTCAAGGAATGACGATGGTTCAGAAACGTGGCACAGACGTCGTTTACACGTCTGCGGTAACGACGCTGGATAAGCGGCTTTTCACGTATTCACGCGGTTCACCAGCAAAATATCGCCTTCGCATTGGTCTTCCAACCGCGTGAACACGATTCAGGAGAATACCCGCAACAAGCCTTGCCCGCGCCTCTCGATTGCCTAACGCACTAGGAGGAGCAACAGCGCTCGCGGTCCCGGTACTTGGAGGCCAAGGATTGTGCGGTGCGGAACGGGGCGCAAGATGGGATGTTGACGGGGACGAAAGCGGTGGTGATTTTCTCCTCTGAAATGATAGTTGGGTAGTCTGGGGTGAGGGTGAAGATATTGGGCGCACTAGTTCGATAGAGTTCTCATCCGCGAATGGATCGAACTTGTTATGCGAAGGCTGCATTGTAAAGGGAGCTTGTATAGGCTTTGGAGCGTGTATAACGGAACGTCTGGGGGACTCGAATGGCGCGCTATGGGGAGGGCGACGTCGGCCGACGGGGCGATAAGGAACCTCTTGCGGACCATAGCCCAGTCCCGGAGGATACTGATTCATAAGACCCCCGAAGTCAAAGAGGGCGTTATGGGAGCCCCATGACGAGGCTGAATGTGCAGCGAGGGAGGAATGGATGGAGCGGATGTAGTGAGACGGTGCAGCCATGGAAGCAAAGGATGTGATGTGGCCGGTGTTGGCTTTATAAGTCAAAGCCGCATCGCAATGCATTATGTAATAGCACGTGGCTACTGCGTGGCTGTGTCGAAACCGCTTTTGAACAATCGACGCGGTGCGGATCGTTGGCACAATAATGTCGGCCGCTCTGGACTCTTCTTTAATCATTAACCAGACTCATCCAGACTTGTCTTTGTCTCTTGGAAGCAATTCAACCTTCTCAACCCCATCGCGTACCCTTCAAAGCAGCTTGCGAGCCTCTTCCCAAGGCACAACCGCGTCGTCCGCGCCTATTTCTACCCCGTCTCAACCTAACACTCTTCTTCGCTCATCAGCTTCAAAGGGCATTACTCCCCTGACCTCTAGGCTGAGTAACTTGCTAATAAGCGGACGGGACAAGGATGACGATGGGATCAACGCTGGGGCGGCTGATGAAGGTGAAATGGGTGTTTTAGGAACTCCAGGTGAGAAGAGGTGGGGGGATGCCGTCGATATGACTCCGCGCGGCAAGCGTGGCGTTGCTACTTCGAGCAATGGCGTGAAACCGAGCGGAAGTTCTGGGAGCAAGGGTGTAACTCTCACGTTGAGGGATCAAGAAAAGGTCCGCATTGTCCTCGTTCCACCCCACCTCTCCCGTAGACTCACTGAGGGTCAATAAAGCACATTGATAATCTCAAAAAAGAGAACTTTGCTATCAAGCTTCGCGTACACTTCCTTGAAGAACGATTGGCGCAGTTAGCGCCCGATCATATAGATGCTGCGCTCAAACAGAACATATCTCTCAAAATCGAGGTACAGCAGAGGGGTATGGAGATGAAGAAGCTTAAAAAGCTCGTCCTTGATCTGGAGCGCGAACTTGAGCGCCTCCAACAGGGTGGTTCTGCTTCTTCAAGTAGGCGAGAACGGGAACTGGAAGAGAAACTTGAAGAAAGAGAGCGCGAACTTCGCGAGTTGAGGGAAGCCCTGCGAGAACAAAGGAGGAAACATGCAGACCATTACGATGAAGGACGACAAGGGGACCTTCTACGAGAAGCAGAGACCAGGAATGAGGATTTGGAGGAGCAACTGGAATGTGCAAGAGGATTGCTAGAGGAGAATGTGGAAGAAATCAATAGGTTGCGGGACCTGGTTGAAAGACAGCAAAATGTTTCCTCGTTGGAGTCGCTTGGATCCAACAGCCATGAATACGAACGTCTAAAGCGCACAGCCGAGAGCCTAGAAGCCGATAATAACGATCTACATGCACGCTTACAGGAGCATATAGAACTTCTCGTGCAAAAGGAGGAGGAAAAAGAGGATATTATTGACGAGAACGATGCGCTTAAGCTAGAGATCGAGGGGCTGCAAAGAAAACGCGAGGCAGAGTTTGCAGAAAGATCTCAGAGCCGTGCCGCTTTTCTGGAGGAGAGGGAAGAGAGGGAAGCAGTGGAGGATGATCTGAACACATTGAAAGATAGGCTGGCAGCCGTGATGATCGAACTTCAACAGAAGGAGGATGACCTCGACTTAAGAGGTAAAGAAATGGATGAGATGGTGAGGGAGCATCAGCGTATCGTTAACGTGGTTGAAGACGAATGGAGAGGTGAAGTCGAGGAGGCCCGGACGCGCTTGGAGGAGCTGCAGGATGTGAGTGCGTGTGTCCTTGGATAGGTCCCTGATTTGACTACCCCCATCTTAGGTCCTTGCAGAGCGAGAATCTGAATATAGGGAGCTTAGATTGAACTTGACAGAGCTCGAGGCAAATACAAACGAGTTACACGTCAAATACGAGGCCGCCTTAGCACAGCTAGAAGCAGAAGTTGATCAGAAGGAAGCTGAAATCGAATCGCTCAGCGAAACTATACAGAAACTTGGTCAACAAATTTATCACCTTGAGGATGAGATTGACCAAAGCAAAGAGGATTCGGAGAGAATTCGGAACGATGAAGTCGCAGAGCGCGAACATCTCGAAACTCTTTGTGCTGCTCTGAAAGAGGTGCGTATGATGTAAATACAATTTAGTAACCGATCTTACTTACGCGGTCGCCAAGAAAATCGTCTCACTGAAACAACAACTCCAACAAGCAACGGAGGCATATGATTCGACTTCTCAGGTAATTGACGAGTATCGTTCTAAGCAGGAGGAATTGGCACGGCACGTGGAGGGTCTCGTAAAGATCGTGGATTCAGAGCGAATGTCACGAGAAAAGATTGAAAGCGACTTGGCTCGGGCAATTCGTGACCACGAGCTCCAAATTAGACACGAGCAACGATCCTTGGAGGCGAAGGATACTGAACTTCGAAATGCACTAGCAAATTTCGAAAGAACACAATCGCTTCTCATCCAGAGAGAAAAGGACCTTGCCGCGGTCCAAGATGCTTTAAAGGCCAAGGAAAAAGAAAGCAAGTTACTTGGGGAATCGCAGACAACAGCACGCTTTTCTTTGCAACTGGAAGTCGATAAAATAACACGTGATCTTCAACGTGCTCAGGAAGATCTGCTAAGCGCAAGGAAAGCTGTAGAAGATAAGGAGAAAAAGATCAGGGATAAAGAAGAAATAATTGATGGTTTGCACGCCGAAAAATTGGAACTAAAAAGCCAGCTGGCAGCGCAAACCCAAGCTAAGCTGAACGTTTCCGAGAAGTTGGACAGCGTTCGGGCAACTTTGAAAGGAACAGAAAGCGAAATCTCTAATGCCAGAGCGAGGATCCACGAGCTAGAGAGTCGGTTTGCGAAAGACCAGAGGGAACTCTTGTCCTCCGAGAATCAATACCGCGACCAGTTGACAGAGAGAAACACGTTACTTTTGACAATTTACCAATACATGGATAAGATCCTCGGCGTAGATAAGACACCTGTGAGTGGACATTCCGTCCCTTCGCGTAGTGCTCAATCACTGACTCCATGAAGAAGAAGAGTGGCCAGGCAGAAACGAAACCCTTCACGAATTTCAATGTCTTCCATGACAACTTGATTTCCCGTTTGAAGGCACTGAGCCAAATACAGCTTGACTTTGACAAACGTGTCAAAGAAGCCGAGGCGAGATTCACAGAAAGACTTACTGACATCAAAAAACAATTTGATCATCGATGGAGGCAACTTGACAAGTTCGAAGCAAGCGTTAAAACCTATGCTGAAACCAAGACTCAGTGGAGGCGCAAATTTAGCGTAAAGGAAGGAGAGATCGAGGCATTGAAGGCATGCCTGATCATCGTATTTGATTTTCATATATTTATTCTAACTTTAGGCCACCAATGTCGAGTTGTCAGCACAGGTAGCAAGTGCTAAGCGGCCCATGCTCACGGATTCAATGGAGTTGAAGTCATTGCAAGCACGCGCCGCGAATGCCGAGCGTCGTTTGACCAACGCACAAAACCAACTGGTGGCATCTGAAGAAAAGGTTGCCGTCATGAATCAACGAACCACTACAGCAGACACGAAATGGGAGGTACGAGTCAAGGAGTACGAAGCACGGTTGAAAGCTGCAGAGGAAAGGGTGAAGATAGAAAGACAGGGGAGCAAAGATAGAATTGCCGAAATGGAGAAGAATATCAAGTGAGAATCGTTAACTGATCCTTTGTATATCTAACTTGTTCGTCAGGAGCCTTCAACGACAACTGGACCTGGCGCAAAAGCGAAACCACCAACTCGGTGATGTGCTTGTTTCGAATTCTTAACCCTGCCTCTCTTACGCATTAGTTTATTTTTCTTGTAATCCCACTAATCCCGTTTCTTACCTGCGAATACCCTATATAATCCTTATCTTGAGGCCTTCAATACCTTTAATTCATTATGCAATGTATCATCATCAACGTATACCTCCTTTTGTTAATTCCCATTATACTACTTGTACTACGTTACATGATTCGCAATCATGTTCGACTCGCGTAAACCTGTGAGTCTGCAGTTCAGACAGACCCTAGTGTAAGGTTTACATGACACGGCACTCCTAGTTTGGGGTTGCAGTGACCACAGCTCACTACGATGAGCAACTCTGTACCAACTATCACGATAGATCTTGTAAGATCATGACAAGTCTTCTTAAAACCACGCTAATCACTTTGGCAGACACTTGACCGCGCGACCACCAGAGATGTATTACATGGGATATTACATTCCATCCTATTTCACCGGTTATTTGGTACGGTAAAGCCACGGATATTCGAAGTGTTGGATGTTACAATGGTTGGTTGGGGAATTAATTTCTGTCAATTGTGGTTTGGGCTGATGTCCATAGCCTGGTGTCTCTGATCCTGCGATGGAACAGCTGGTGAACGAGAAAGTAGAACAATTTTGGAAGGGTATAGAAAGCGGATTTATCAAACGTGGTCAGGTGCATCTGACAAGTAACCTGATGTCAATGTGTGCCTGACTATTTCGCAGATCAGTGTCTTCTTCTCGGAGAAGCGACCCAAAAAATCTTGGTTTCAAGTGTACATGGGCGAGGAAGAAGTGCCGTGGGAGAAATGGTAAGCTTTTACCTCAGTGTTCAATGAAAAAGTGCAAGCGCTGGATACATAGGGTGATAAATGTGGAACTGACGCAGTCGAGGAACGAAAAAGGCATGTTTCCTTAACGAACTCGCGAGATCTTTTCTCGAACGTATTCTCCCAGAACGACAATCTTTCAACCGGGAACTTGCAACCACGCTAACCAAGTCGATCCAAGTAATGCTTACACACACAGTGTCGGAGAGGGGAAGGACTGCGGTACCTTTAATCACAGACGCAGGCAGTATTTCGCCATTCCCTATTCGAATGGTGGTTAAAGTAGGTGGTGTTGAAGTAGGCTAACCCCTGCGCTAGGTGAATAGCCCGTGCACCCAACGAGTGTTTATGAGTCATTGCTGTGGGATATCGGTGCTGCTGCTGTTCGAACGATGCGGCTTTGTAGCTTTATCAGTGCAAATGTCATCGTATACGTACGGCAGACTTTATTTCGTTAGGTCTAGAAAGGCCTGGACGGAGGCAAGTAGAACTACGTAGAACTGGACAGACTATACAGAAATTCAGAATGTGATGAACTTGAACGGGCGATTCTAGATATTATATACCGACGCGGGTGTTTGTGGATGTATTGACTCGACTTGTCCAGCCTCGTGCTAAGGCGTGCGTGGGAGCCAATACAGAAAAGTGTAACCTGAAGGCAGACGCACCACTTAAATCTACATTTATGGCCATGGATCGGTATGTACGACGGACCTGGGTTAATATCAGGTATGGCCGAGCGCATAAGGTCCGTTCCGTTTTGTTGATTTCCTCGCCTCAGCCTTGCGTTCTACCACGTGCACGCCGCCTTTATCTGCTCGCCTTTATCATGCCTCGGACACTTGTCACGAATCCACATAATATCATGAAGTCATAATTTCCGTATTACTGGATCCCCTCTACATCTTCATAGCATAAGTAAGTGGCACAGCCATGATACCAACTCATCGCATTCTTACCGGCTCCTTAGTCAATCATGACGGACTCACCCTTTCGGTCGTCCACCAGAAGCACCTCAAACCAACATAGCCGGACGAGTACCAACCAGCATAGCCGGCGCACAAGCATTAGTCCAAGCGTGCGTTCATGGATATTATCTACACAGCAAAACCCTCCGCCGCCTCCACCGGAGCACCCCACTACTCCTTTATATCCTTCTCGGTTTCTTCCTTACTCCAACATGGTGCAGTCCCAAGGCCCTCTGACCCTTCCGCCTTTGCAAGTGAGGAATCCGTCGGAAGTGGATGATGATTATGACAACATCGAACCAGAGGAGGTCACACTGTATAATGGTTTCGGGAGTGAAGAAACAGGAAGAGGGCGAAGGCACTTGACGCAAAATCATTTGAGCTCAATACCTGAGGCACAAGGCGGGGGTCATTCCAAATCATTTGTAGGAGGATTTGTCCGTCAGCTCAAGACGCTTCCTGGGAAAGTCTTGCGATATCGAACAAGTGCAGAAAAGCGGAGGCCTGCGTTGATCGCTGAAGAAGGAGAGTCAACGGAGGCGGTTACGACTCTACCCAGATATCGGTCTAATCCATCCACTCCGATAGCGGGTCCCTCAATGTTGACTTATGTGCAGGCAACAGACATGCCTGTGCCTGAGCTCCGCGAAAGGCTTCCTGCTGATGCTTTACGATCCGTGCGGCCTCGACATCCCAGTTATCGTGTCATGCCACCATCACCTCACGGTATGGCGGAGGAACAAAGTGCTCAAGTGTACGATATGCCCCCGGGAGAGCCACCTACATTCCAGGAGTCTACCAGGATGTCGACCCCGCCTCCCGAAGCTGATCGAGCAACTACACTAATCTATGATATTCCTGCCGACGCAACCTCCACCAGTGGCCAACCGCGAAGTCAGAGCTTACGGATTTCATATGCATCACATCATACACCCAACACTCGAACCCCTACCGCAACGCCTCAACATGATTCGTCGGAAATTTCATCCGATGTCCAAGAAAATTCGACATCACCAGTCCTGGCGCACCCTCCTCTATCAACAGACTATAAGAAAATGTCTTTGGGTTCTAATGATGCCACATCGCATACAACGATGACATCTTCCTGTTCCTTCTCCTCGGAATTAAGTCCTGTCAAAAGGTTCCTTCACATTTTATATTCTCTTCCATGGGTGTCCAATGAACGGATAACATCCGATTACCATCCAGGTGGCGGTGGTGAAAATTATCCCAAGAAGAAGCCTTTGATATCCTGGTATAGACGGGCTGAAAATGGCTCTCGACGGAATGGAGCCGCTCCGGTAAACCTATTAAGCCCCGGATCCCCCGATTCGCGGGTTCCAAGATTCCTAAGCAACTCGAGCATCGTAACACCCGTCGATTCGCCTAAATTAGAAATGCGAAGAGTGCGGAGATCTCACTCCCGTCTACAACCGCAACGGCACCATCATAGTCACGGCAGACACGAACGCCGCCACCGCCATCATCACCATCACCATTCTCACGGGCGTCGCCGGCGCCGGCGCACTTCTGCATCTGGGGACGACGCCATACCAGAAGTTCACAGACATAGTCCGATACCCCCACCCATTTACCCTTCGCCATTTCCTTACCCATATCCATATCCGGTTGCTCCCGCTGCATCGCCTCGCGGCCCACGCTCCCATCGCTCGCCTGCATATCCCGGAGGTTACGTGCCATTCCAGCCTATGCCATCTACTCCTCCACCTGTGCAAATGCCTGTAGCTTCTCCGGTCTATGTCTTTGCCGCGAACCCACAGTCGCAAGGAAACGGTCCTGGAGATGGCTTTGCCGCTCAAGCACAACCGATGTATGTTCTTCCCGGCGGGTTTCACCAGCACGCAATGGTGTCCCCAACGCCGACGGATCAAGAACCCCTGACTACGGATATACCACCAAACCATATGTGATGATTATATACTAAACCTAGAACATGTTGACTGTATATGGGATTCGTAGGTAGTAACTATTGGTAAAGTAGGAATGATTTATACAGGGAAGCGTTTGCCAACAATCGATGAGTTTATCCTTCCTATCCTAGCGCATACGGATGCAGTGCTCCGTGGGCGGCTTACGTCATTCCTACTGCAGGTCGGTTCTAGTCGATGGCCGAAAGTTCTAGGTATTGGTATGCTCGCAAAGCAAAATCTAGATTCGTCGCAGTCGATAACACGCTAGTTAGATCAGGTAAAGTGGTCTGAGTCAGAGTGAGTCTGAAAGTCATGCTGGCCTCGAGGCATGCTTATATAAGATGATGGGCATGAGGCACTTGAAAGGCTTCTACAGG